>CM065359.1:6597500-7222500 GCA_033032245.1 Poecilia picta
ATCTCTGTTAAATTTGATTCTTACCATCACAAAGTAACTGCTCTAACCTCACCAATCACTCTGTAAATAATGGCCAGGCTTTATCAAATACTTTTGTCACTCGGGCCAATGACACTGAAATCACAAACAATGATTCAACTGTTGCAATAACATCTTTTGTCCTGTCTGAAAAGTCTGCACCGTAGTGCATTTTGTGTCGCTAGTAGTAGTTATGTCACCTTGTTGGCATTGTTATATTTGTTTTGTACCCAGAGACAAGGGATAGGTAAGTGCTTCACTTTCTGTCAAAACACAAAAACCCTTAAATATTTGTCCTTCAACCTGCTGTGTTTTTTCTTCGCAGGCCCAAACGGACCGCACCGACATTGGCACTCTTTTCATCCCTAACATTAAACTCTCTGACGCTGGCACTTACATGTGCGTTGGTAGCAACAGTGTCGGCTCAAACCGCACTCCAATTCGGGTCACTGTTCTCAGAGGTGAGATGACTTCAGATTCATTCTGCCATCCTCTCAGCGGTTGTCATTTTTCAAACATGCAACGTCATCAACTATGTTTTTATGTGCCTGTTTCTGTCTGTCAGATTGGTAAATTTTCTTGTTTTTGTCCAAGCAGCAGAGCAATCCTTTTCTGTTGTCACCATCCAGCCGTCTATCGCTGATGTCCAAGAGGGTCAGACTCTGGAACTGAACTGCTTTCCTCCTGGAAATCCTCCTCCCAGAGTCACCTGGACGAGAGCCAGCGGACACTTCTCTGCCAACCATCAGGTCTTCACACAAATATCTGCGCTTTAATGTTCCTAAATATGCCTTACATGCACAATCTTGTTTTCAACTTGTAGCCCAGCAGACTTTGCTGTTTAGTCAAGTATCTCACCATTCATTCTCAAATGTTCTTATTTGTGAGGAACAAAAAATTACAAGTGATTTTGCCAAAAAAAAAAATGTTCTTCATATAATAATCTTATATTTTTTATTTTAGTGATATGTAGATTCATTGATGTGCTGTGGGGTTTCAATCAGGGGCTTAAATAGACGTCAACTATATGTGAAAAATACACATGTTGTGCAGGACAGCGCAAAAGCTATGCACCACACCGAGCCACAGGTATTCAATAGTATTTAAATAAATACAAATACGCCAAGTAAAGCAACAATGCACCCCAGCAATGCATATATCAAGCAATACATCAATGTATATTTTAGCAAAAATACACAGGCAACAGCGCACATAGTTGAACAGCTACAGTAACATTTAGTTGTTGCCCACTTGGTGCTAAAACCGCTTTAACCTGCAGAGAAGGAGATGTGTAACTAGCACTAATGAAGTCTTGTGGTATGTGGCAGCAAGATCTTAATGGTAGACCCTTTAAGTTGGGTCAGACTTGTTGATCCAGCACCTTCCACATAAGCTTAGTCAGATTGTAGAATTTGGCACTGGTTTGTGGTTTCTTTATTTTCAGTGGTGAAACACTCATAAACAGAAGTTCACATGCTTTCAAAAAAGAACAAGACTATTTATATAAGTTCTTAAGTTGCTTTTTCCACTGCATCAGTTTGCAATATTTCTCATTTGCAACATCTCATGCAACCTAACAGTGGAGTCTTAAAACAATTTCAGTAATGGCTATAGCCAATAATAAATTAGCCTTTTCGAAAATGCACAAATATTTCAATAAATTTCAATTGTTCCAAGCTAAAATTAAAAATTTTGTCTGTTTCCCATCTGCAGGTTGTTGGCAATCAGGTTCGTATCCTTTCCGCCACTTCGGAGGACTCGGGAGAGTACATCTGTCGGGTGCAGGGAGCCGGCAGCTCAGGCCCGGTCCATCAGGCCTCTGTCTCCGTCTCTGTCACTTCATCTTCTTCACGTAAGGATGTTTAACATTTGAGGTTTTCCTGCAGGGCATATATTTATTCTCCTGCTTCTCAGGCGGGTAGAGACTTTCTGATCTTCTCCAAGTGTTTAATGTAACTACACTTAGCTGTACTTGAAGCGAGACAGTTTCAATAAACCCAAAAGACCTTTCTATCTGGAATATTACACAAGGTCAAATCAGTGAGCAGGAGGGAAAGTCAATTTAAGGTCAGAGTGTTAGATTGCGGGGAGTTTCCTCTTCTCACTTGTGTGACCTCAGGATTGAATGATTTTCCTTGCTGCTGTCCCATGATCTCATCCTCATTCACTCCCTGAAGGAGCTGCCAGTGGCTACCTCAACAAAAAACGCTGCTTTTATATCAAAGGAGGTTTGTTTAATTAAAAATGATCCAAATTCCAAACTGCTGGTTTCTGCTGCAGGCCTGCAGAGTCCCATCATCGGCGTTGAGCCCCACAGCTCTGCAGTGCGTGTCGGGGAGTCAGCCAGCTTCAGATGCCAGGTGTACAGTGGAGCCCAGCCGGTCAGGCTGGAGTGGAAACTTGCCAACAACCAGCCTCTGCCAGGTAACAAGTGAGCCCACGCTGCAGGAAAAGAACAGAGCAGGTCAATGAAAGTACGCTCTCTTTCACTTCAAGGTTTTATTTGTCAGGTCATCGTAAAAAAGATCTGTTCTAAAGTTGGTTAAAATATGTAAAAATACACAACAGATTTCAAACCGCCAGTATTTATTAAACAATACAGAAGCCAAGATAAAAAAAACTGCATGTGGAAAAAGTCCACCCTCTTTGATTTTTGAAATATTGCAACCTGACGCTGATAATCAAATTCACTTGATTTAATGATCATAAACATGTGTGGCCAGCTCCATAAAAGCAGGAGATCTAGCAGGTTACAGACGTGTGCTAACACAATGCAACGAAGGGAAGACATTAGCAACGAGAATCAAGAGCTGCTGCCTATTTTTACTTTTAGTGAACATATCAAACTTAAGACCCAGGGACCAAATCTAGCCACACTAAATCTGTATGTGGCCCTCAAAAAATATGGAAGTACACATAAATAGAATGTTAAAGATAACAGTTGTGTGCTACAAATAACAGTTGTTATCTATATAATATATAATTACATCAGTGTGAAAATATGTTGAATATAATTTATTTCAAGAAGTAGTCATTGAATGCAGACACACCTGTTTATTAATATTTTAACAATGTGTTTAGAGGTTTTTTCAATTTTATGCACCAATACGTAGATCAGTAGGTAACTTGGTGTTAAGTGCCCAGAGGCACATTGATATGTGACAGGAGGAAGCATAAACTGAACCTACAACCCTCCGATTGCAAAATGACTTCTGTGGTAAAAGATTCTGGATGTGAAGTTGTTTTGCAGTAACCTGGGCTCTTTACTGGGCGTTCATCAAACCCATTAGCCATTTCTGAATTTTGAAATATTCTGGAGTCAAGTGTGAAGTCATCGCTGTGTTAGGCGAAGAGGAAACTGAGTCGCCAAAGCAGCAAATCTACAGGAAATTGACTAAAAAGATCAGAATCAAGGTACTGCAATGGCCTTATTAAAGTACAAACCTTAGCCTAACTGAAATCTTCAGAGAGCTGTAGAGCTGTGCAGGAACAAATGAACACAACCTCAGTGAACTCAGCCAATGTTGTAAAAGAAGAGTGAGAAAAAAGTTGCCATGGTCTGATGTAATGTTTGGAAAGATATCTCAGTATTTTGCGACCTCACTCTTGGTGTTAAAATCTTTTATTCGAAATTCTTTTATTAAAAGGACTCAATAAATGTTATTCTTTTGAACCAATCTGCTTCGTTTAAGTCTTTTCTTTACTTTTTTGGCAGAAGAAACTAGTCAGTCTGCCCTCTACAGGCTGACTGTTTCTCACTGAGTAGAGCTGCAATTGGAAGGTTGTAGGTTCAATTCCAGCTTCCTCTTGTCACATGTTGATGTGCCTTGAGTTAGACAGATTTTCTACCAATCTGCATATAACGTGTGTGTATTCGACTGGGTGAATGTGGCTCCAGTGTGAAGAGTAATAAGAGAAGTGCTATCTGAATTCAATCCTTTTACCATTTATGATCACAATCGTCTCTAAATGCCTCCTGTTTGGATTCCTGGTGTGTTTCCAGCCAGTGCCGTCTCCTGTGTGATGTTTGGTTTCCGTCTGTTCTCTGTAGATAACGTCCGAGTGAACTCTGACGGCTCCGTTATCACCATCGTCAACGCTCGCCCAGTAAACCACGGAGCCTACCGCTGTGTGGCGAGCAATCTGTTCGGCATCACTCAAACCATAGTGTCTTTGATTGTTAAAGGTAATATTTCAGTCATGTATTCTTAATGAAAGGGTTCCCTCCAGTGGCCAAATTCTGCATATTTGTACCGTCAGAGTCTCCTGGGGCCATTGTTACCCCCGCTGGGCCCCTTCGGGTCAGGGTGGGCGAGCCCATTAACCTGGAGTGCCAAGCTTCAGGAGAACCCCGCCCCTCAGTGTCATGGCACAGACTGGATAACAACCGGAAGACCACCCTGACCAGTCCTGTACCCATGGACTCCAATGCAGTCATGCAGGTATAGATACTCAAAACATTTTATATGACTTCATTCTACAAGTTCATCTGACAATTAGAATAAAATCAAAGCTCACCAGTGCACTTCGAATTGGTCTTTAACAGGATCTCTGGTTCCTGTTGTGTGCTGCTCTTTACACATCCAGCTTTCCACCAATCAGCAAACTCTTAGACTCCTCTGCTCAGTTTATGTAGTACCAGTTGACAGTATGTCATCTAAGCACACTTTACAAAACAGATACTCTGCAAAAACACAAAGTATCTCTTTGTCTAGTTTCTTGCTCAAATATCTAAGTCCACTTGAAATAAAAAATAATTCACTTACTAAGTCAACTGGAATGAAAAAGAAAAGGGAAAACACTGCAATAAATGCAGAAAATTACTGCCCCCTACTGTTGCAGTTTAGTTTCACCACTTTTGTTTTGACGTTGTAGATTCTTGTTGCTCGTCCAGAAGACAGTGGGACGTATGTCTGTGTGGCTCGTAACTCTGAGGGAACCACTGAGACCAGAGTCGAAGTGATCATAGAGGGAGGATCTCAAATGCCCTCAGCGCCGAGGGCCCTGGTTCCTGAGCCGCTCATGGTCGTGGTGGAGGGACAGACCGCGACTCTGCGCTGTGATGCCTATGGTGACGGGAACACAAAATGAAAAAAGAAGCCCAAATTTTTAAATGTGTCATTTGTGCAATTTCAGCTTTTAAGTTGTGAAATAAAAATAAACGGATACAATGAACTGAAATAGAGCTGATTCAGGAGTTTTCTGCATTTATGTTGTGTAGGATTTCCCTCTCCGGTGATTACATGGTCCAAACTGCGCTCCAGTTTGCCTCGGAGGCAGAAGTTGGTGAACAACAGCTTGGTGCTGCAATCTGTCGGTCGACAAGACTCTGGAGAATACATCTGCAGCGCCACAAACAACATGGGAACCAGTGAAGTCACCATCATGCTAGAAGTGGAGAGTCAGTGCCTTTTGTGAATCTTTTTTTTTCTTAGAAATATTTTATTGAGCTTTCCAAAGTTAAAATATAAAATAAAAGAGAAACTAGTCGGGTAAATTAATTTTAATGGTCTAAAAATGTAATTTTGGGGTATATTGTACTGCAAATGGTACAGTAGTGAATTTTCCTTGATCAATGCCAAACCTAACCTGGGGGTATTCAAAGAAAAACATTTCACACTTTGGATTTGTCAATATAGGAGGAGAAGATCCAACAAGGGAATTGTCCTCAGGCATCATTGCCTCCAAATGATGCCTCCAAACTACGTTGCCTCCAAACGTAGTCACATCCTTTCTAGGTTGTGATCAATAGTTTAACAAATGGGTATTAGTTTGATCATGATAAAAACAAGTCATACAACGTCAATGTATCCTTTCTTTTGGATTTTGTTAGTGAATCTTAAATGCCGTGTAATGTTTTCCAAATGTAAGAAAAGATGGTGGACTATAGCATGCCAAAATAATACAAACTGAAAAAAAGGTAAAAGCTTGAGAGGAACTTTCATGTTTACTGAATTAAGAGTTTACAGATAAAGTTGTGCTCCCCTGTAATAAGCTCTATTTGACAAATAAATAGGTTTCCTTTTAGAAGATGTTTCTGCTTTCTTGTGACTCAGATTTACTTTAGTGCAAATTGGTTTCAGAATGTGAAAAGAGTAACTCCAGTGATTAACTACATGGTAAATAAAATACAATGAAGCATCAGTGCAAAGTGAAATGCTATGCTAAGTGTCGGCTCTCTGAATGCCCTGACTGTGTTTTTAGCTTTAGAAGGATATTGCCCTTCTAAAGGACATATAAAAATTTTCAAACTTTTTTTAATGTTTCTTTTCTTTTTCTGACTTTGCAGCTCCTCCTTATGTCACTTCGGTGCCCGATGACGTGGCTGTGCGGGTCGGAGAGGTGATCAGGCTGCAGTGTCTGGCCCATGGTACTCCTCCCCTGACCTACACGTGGACCAAACTGGGCGGCGTCCTGCCTTCCAGAGCTCAGGCCAGTGAAGGCGATCTGCAGATCGACCTGGCCACTTCCGAGGACACTGGGCTCTACAAATGTGTGGCCAGCAACAGAGTTGGCAACAGCGAAGTAACTGCTAAAGTCACTGTCAGATGTAAGTTGCTGCTCTGTCCAATGCAGGGTTGCTTTATATCAACAATCTGAATTAAACAGCGGATTCCACTCTTGTCTGTGTCTTTTCCCCTTGCAGCGCCGCTGGCGGTGCGCGTTTCGCCCCGGTTGAGGTGAAAGCTCAGGGCAGTGCTGTGGAGTTCACCTGCTCTGCAGCTGGAGGAGTTCATACCCAGATTGAATGGCTGAAGGAAGGAGGAGCTTTGCCTCCAAACCACGACATAAAGGATGGTGTTCTCAGGTAACTGATTCTCCTTTAGTGGATAAGGCAGGACTTAAATTAAAGGTGGCCATACCCAACACCGTGTAGCATGTTTCGTCTTCTCAGTTGATCATGTCTCTTTATTCATTTAGAAATACAAAAATATTACAAATGAACATTTTTATTTTTTGTCCTGTTATAACGGCAAATTAATTATTTTCCACATTATTTATAAATGAAAATGTAAGAAGAGTTGTGTACATCTTAATTTATATGAGTTAATACTTTCTATTCAGCTTCCGATCTATTCTATATATTTACTATCTATTCTATATTCTGGTGGTAAGCCTAGGGTTGTTGTCTTGCTGGAGGGTTAACTTTCATTCCAGTTTCAGCTCTTTTGAGACTTCTAACCAATTTACTTTCAGGTTTTTCATGTCTTTTAGCGCCACCCATCTTTCCAAAGTCAAAGTTTGATTCCAGAAGGAAAGCAAATTCAGAAAAGGATGCTGTCATTACCATGTATCATAATGGAAATGGTTTCTTAAATGGGTGTACTGGTTTTTATTTAGGGGTGTCATAGTGAAACAACTAGAAGTCCATGCTACTTTTAAGATATTTACTGTTTAATGTTAAAATTATAATTCTGCACCTTCTACCTACTTTGTAATGAAATATCAAATTTATTGGAGTTTGTGGTTGTAATTGGGCAAAATTATTTTTCTTTGCAGGAAAAGCACATAAGGTGTAGTTTTTTAAAGTGGATATCTGAAATGCAACTTCTCCTTGCAGAATTGAAAACTTGGAGCAGGGCAATGAAGGTGTTTACATCTGCAGAGCAACTAGTGCATATGGTCAAGCACAGGACACTGCAAGACTAACCATTCAAGGTTTGAAGCATCCTGCTCTTTATAAAGTCAATGGACAATGTTTGCCTTCAGGGTTCTGTTTACAGAAATAGCTCAGATAAGGAGACATGATCTGGAAAAGCTCAAAACCTTGAAGACAAAGTTTTCCCAATTTGTAAATATCTGCACAGCTTCATTCACTTTATTTATTTTGTTCGTATTTGTCTTCTTTTCCACAGCTCTGCCAAAGGTGATGATTAATGTACGCACCTCGATGCAGACCGTGATGATTGGGAACGCTGTGGAGTTTGAGTGCCATGCTGTCGGTGATCCAGAGCCCACAGTCAGGTGGAGTAAAGTTGGAGGCCCACTTCCATCCCACATCATGGTGAAGGACGGCATGCTGAGGATCAGTCAGGTGACCGAGGCAGACGCCGGCCAGTACCGCTGCACAGCCACCAACGACGTAGGCTCAGTTCAGTCTCAGGTGCTGCTCAACGTCCAGTGTGAGTAATAATAAACAATCTTTTTATCATAGAAACGGCCATGAATATATGCATTTAATTATACATTATTCTTACAATTCAGGTTTTTATTTATTCAGGGTGTCCACTCACCCTTAAAAAGTCTTGAATTCATTAATCTAAAATTAAGGCTTTAAAATGTCTTAAATTGTTTAATGAAAATGTAAGTTGGCCTTAAGTACATTAATCACAGGTTTTAAATTTTGTTGTGACTATGCTGTGCAGTTTTTGTATCAGACAAATGACTGAGTTGCACACAAACATCCTCACTGATGCATTCTGTTTCTCAGCTATCTGTAACAAGCTGCTAATACCTGCTAGCTTTCTAACTAACTTTTTACATATATCATGGGTAAGTATAAATTTATCAACAACTGGTTGGACAATATTCACAATAACAAAGCAAAACAGCTAGTTAGCTAAAAGACTACAGAAATGTCACAGTTTTGATCTTATTGATTCTTTTTATCTTATTCATAATGGTCTTAAAAGGTGTTAAGAAGTCATAAATATGAGTTGGTGAAGCCTGCAGAAACCCTTTACGATCAGTACTATAACCATAGTTTAATCATTGGTCTGTTTTCTCAGCTCTTCCGCAAATTTCTGCACTGCCAGAAACAAAGGAGGTGACCGTTGGGTCTGACGCAGTCATGCCCTGCTTAGCTTCAGGATATCCAGTCCCTGATATAAGTGGACAAAGGTAACTAATGCTTCCCACCATTTCTTGTTGCCACAACTTTATTTGAACTGGTTTGGGACTTGGTGTTTCTTTTTTATTTTAAGTTGTCTTGTTATAACAGGGAATCATTTATTTCTGACATTTAACAGTTTTCACAGTGTGCTGTGTCTGACCTTCTATACAGACGAGAGGTGTCCAAAACTGTTAGCTCAAAATTGCTCAATATCATATGAAAACTAAAATCACCCGAAATGTTTTTTTTTCTTTCTTTCTTTCTTTTTTTAAACATAACACTATTTTAATCAAACTATTTACATTTATTTGCTAAATGAAAAGCAATCAGTAAGTAGATTTTAATTTAAAAGTTCTAGTTTTGTCCTAATTAGTTTAATTTATGGGGTGGACCGCATAAAATCAGCTCAGTGACCTTGGAAGGAAAAACTGGAACTCAAACTGCAAAAATATAAAATCTGACCAAGTATTTTTGGTCTAGTTTCTGGTGATATCTTAGTACACTTGAGTTATGACAAACCTAACTTACCAGTAAGGTTTCAGCAAGAGCTTGTTTTACATTAGTAATTCCTTACTATAGATGAAAAAGTACTTGTTCCACTCAGTTTATTTAACTTAGTTGTAACTACCATGTTTTCATCAATGTGAAGGAATTGTTGACTTTAAACAAACTCCTATATCTTGCTGAAAATTCACTTGAAACTGGACCAAAAATGTAACATTAGGTATCTAAGCTATTGTATTTACATCCATGTTTTCCTCTGGAGAGTAAAACATAAATCCAAATGGTTGGGCTTGTCCATAGCCATGGTTGAAATTTGTTTATAGTGGCATGAAAGCCAGAAGAGAAGCTGCGTTAGGTGTGATGGCAACTCAGCATCCTGTTTTGATTCTTGTAAATGATAGCTAACATATTTTAAGAGGTTCCTTCCAGACTAAATCACAGCTGTTTGTTTACCCGTTGGATTGTAGCCCTTCTGCATTTTTTTTCCCTCTTACTTTCCTTTTTCAAGTCGGAAGGAGAACTTCCTCCTAAGTGCTTTCAGGAAGCCAACGTGCTGACAGTTCCTCAGGTCACCCATGAGGACTCCGGCACATACATCTGCACCGCCTCCAACGAGCACGGCAAAGTGGCAGCTTTCACCAAACTTGAAGTCCATGGTTAGTGCGAGACGTGAATAGTGCGTGACTGAGGCACCTTCGACTGTCTCACTGTGATGTATTTTTTCAGAGAGAGTGATGCCGTACTTTGCCCAGGAACCCGTGTCTTACCTCACACTGCCCACCATTAAAAATGCCTACAAGGCTTTCAACATAAAGATCAACTTCAGACCTGATAATGTTGATGGTAAGAGTGAACTTCTCCAAATCTTAGTATTTTAATTATAAAATGTGCTCATTTAGATTTTATTGATTTTTTAAAAATTGCATACTTGGTACATTTGTATAATATGCTGGTCTGTAATTTCACTGGATGTTGTGTCCTCCTTTTCCTCCCTCCTGCCTCACCCATGGGGTGGGAAGGTCTCATATTGTATGCTGGTGAGTCTCAGGAAGTCAAGGCTGTTGTTGGCAGCACTATGCTTTCTGCCTGCACTAGACTTTTCTCCCCATCGTGCTCAGAGCTGATTTATGGGCTGTGCAAGAGAAATGCAACATGATGCATGAGCAATGTTTTCAGTCATCACTACAAAGCCACGAAGCAAAGGGAAAGAAATCAGGGTAGAGCTCCTACATTTACGTCAGAGAAAAAGAGAAAACTGATTTAGAAATGTGTGCAACAACAAAAAGCAAATATTTTAAAACACACATGCAATAAAATGAACAAGTATTAATCATTTTTATCTTCTGTTTTTGCCATCATCCTTGCAAATGGATTTCTCCTTCAAAAAACTTCATAAGTACAAAAACACAGGTCATATGTATTTTTGTTCTAGTTTCTAGTGCAAATTTCTTAGTCCAAATGAAACCAGACAAAACTAACTGCCCGGTAACTTTTCAACAAGATAATATTTCACTTATAATATGAAGGAAATGTTATAAGTGTAAAACTTCTGTTAGTGGAGCTGGTACTTTTTTATTGATTTAAAACAAACTACTATATCTTGCCAAAAAGCAACTTACAAGCTAGTTTTGTCTTACTTAGCCCTTATGTACTAAAATATTTGCACTACAAACTAAACCAAAAACCATTGGTAAAATTTGGTGTTTTTGTAGTATTGCTTTGTATTTTTGTAATGAATGAAATATGTGTGTTCCTTTTTTAGATGTATTTGTCAAAACATTGTTTCACATTTTGCACATCAAAACCTTCCTCACTCCTGCATGACACGAGGACTCCACAGATGAAGCTGGAGAATCTATTAGTCCAGAAGGAATTACTTCAGTATTAAAATTCTTCAGGCACACTCAACATTTGAGTATATGTGAGAAAATGACAACAAAATAGTGAAAAGATTTCAGAAAGAACTGATGTTTTTGCCATCTACTTTCTGCCAACTTGCCTTGAACAGATTGTTTTCTGTTGCAGCTTTCCCCCTCCAGTAACAAACACAGTGGCTATTCATGCCTTCTCCATGAGAATGTACCGCTCATGTACATTATGCATGTGAATTTCCAGCATGTGATGGAAGAAAAATAGCAAAGTTGCATTATGATTCTGCAGGTTGCATTTTGCAGCCCAGTGATTTGCCAGCAGTTTGTGACATGGCTTTGTTTTGCTTTAAAGCTGTGACTCCCTGGCATGCTGCTTAAACATCCAGCTGTGATGGGCAAAATGAATCCCGAAGAATATCTATCCTAATAAGTCTCTCATATTTAATGTAAAATATTACTTTCCTTGAGCAAGAACAAATTTACAATTGAGGTTTTTATTCTCCTAAAACACCTTGATGAGTTATAGACGTATTAGGATGGATGTGATTGTGGGGACACATTCAGGAAAAGTTATGTGTTTTTTTGGGGGGTTTTTTTTGGCTGATTTCTTTTGTTTCGCCGGTGGCAGGCATGATCCTCTACAACGGCCAGAGAAGAACAACAGGAGCCGACTTCATCTCTCTGGGACTTGTGAGTGGACGCTTGGAGTTCAGGTCAGGACTCGAAATACTGCATAATGAGGACCATTGTTGATGATAACAGTAATTCAAGAATTATATCTGAACCCAGGTTTGATGTGGGCTCTGGCATGGCCACCATACGTGATCCCAACCCCATTAAACTGGGAGAGTTTCACACAGTGGAGGTGATTCGCAACCTTACCCAGGGTTATATCACTGTGGACGGCGGGGAGCCCATCAGTGGAAAATCTCAGGTAATTCTCTATGGTCAGAGATAGAGGTGGGCAATATGGAGGTAAAGTTTTATATTCTGTGCTAGAAACTAGTTTTTGCTTCTTTTTTTTAGGTAAATCTGTTGCTATGACTGGTGAAGCAGCAATTGTAGACCCAACAAAGCAGCTCTTGAAAAACAACAATTTTTAATATGATTCTTTTGGACACCAGTAACATTAAAAAAGAGTGATTTGTACCACTAAACTGCACACAAAATCATATTTTTAAATTTATTGATATAATGATCATTGAAAAATAATCCCTGCAATACAAACAGTTTTGGGAGATTTGAGAAAAATATTCACTGGAATTTATCCTGACAATTCTGTACTTTACTTTCAGCTCTACAACTTTTACGTGGACAAACTTTTTACTTTGATGAAATCATAAGTCTCATCTTCTTGTGTGAAAATAACCTGAAAATCTTTCAAATGAAATAATAATAATAATAATAATAATAATAATAATAATAATAATAAATAATAATAATATAATAATTATAATCAATTTAATTTATAATGCACTTTTCATTAATAAAAATCTCAAAGTGCTACATGGTGCATCTAAAAAACATAAAATCAGCTATCAAAAACAATTTAAAAAAACAATAACAAACAGCTCTCATTTAAAAGTGGGGTAGGCTTGTCTAAAAAGGAAAGTTTTCAAGCCAGTTTTAAAATCAGACAATAATTGCGGGGCTCTCAAATAGTCTGGGAGAGAATCCATATACTAGGAGCCGCCACCGCAAAGGCTCGATCACCCATAGTCCTTAGTTTTGATCGAGGAAGGTGGAGAAGATTACAGGTTTGGGATCGTAGGGGTCTAGCAGGTGAATGTGAAGTAAGGAGGTCCTTCAGGTAATCCGGTGAGGCTCCATATAGACAGTGATAGGTGATAAGTGCAATTTTATATTGAATCCTATAGGTAACAGGAAGCCAGTGAAGTTTGTGAAGAGTAGGTGTGATGTGGTCGAATTTACGAGTCTCACTAGGATCCTGGCAGCACTGTTTTGAATGTACTGAAGTCTCTGAAGGTGTTTTTGGTGGACTCCATGAGCAGCGAGTTACAGTAGTCGAGTCTGGAGGAGACAAAGGCGTGGATGAGGGTCTCAGCATCCGAGCAGGAGAGAGATGAACGAAGTTTGGAAATATTGCGAAGATGAAAAAAACAGGTTTTAAACAGGTGCTTAATGTGATTTTCGAATGTGAGGTGAGAAAGTTAACTTCTTGGGTTAACTTCCCAAGGAGAGGTTGTTGTTTTCCAAGTCAAGGTGTCTAGAAGAATCAACCTCTCACTTTGTTGCCACTGTAGTTTTTACTGTAGTTTTGGTAGTACTACTGTGACAAAATGCATCAAAAACTACAAAAACAAAAAGATAAAAACTTGGTATTTAATACAAATGTGGCAAAAAAATAGTATATAGTATATATATGTATATATATATATATATATATATATATATAGAGAGAAGAGAGAGAGAGAGAGATAGAGAGAGAGAGAGAGAAGAGAGAGAGAGAGAATGGTGGAGAAGTTGTGGAGTTATTATACTATTATTATAATTAAAAGTATTAATTATATATATATTATTTATTATATATATATAAAGAGAGGAGAGAGAGAGATAGAGAGAGAGAGAGAGAGAGAGAGAGAATGGTGGAGAATTGTGAATGTTATAAGGAGAGGAAAAAGATTTGTATTAGTGTCATCCATCATCATTATCATTCATTCATACAACTGAAAAACTGCATGTTCTCTGATATTGAGCAGCCCTACCCTTTTATTGTTGTAAGACAAATAGATCAAAAATCAAAGGAAATGTCAATATTTAAAATAGGTAAATCCCTGAATGACGCCTTGAGGCATCCCTAGATGTAAAAGTAGTAAAACTGAAAACTGCTAAAACTGAACCCTAACTCTGCTCATCAGGGAAAGTTCCAGGGCCTTGATCTGAATGAGGAGCTGCATGTGGGTGGTTACCCCAACTACACATCAATCGTAAAAACAGCTGGCATTAAGACCGGTTTTGTGGGTAAGATATTGTTTACTGTCTTTGATTACCACAGGATGGAGAAGGCATTTCCCCGTGTGAACTTTATTTATTCATTTTTTTATCATTTTAACGCAGGCTGTATTCGTCAGCTGGTCATCCAAGGAGAGGAAGTAATCTTTAAAGTACTCGACCGTAGCTCTACTGGCGTCACAAACTGTCCCACCTGCAAAGATTATCCGTGCCAGGTCAGCTTAAATCATCTAACTAAATCCTCATATTCGGTTACTCTGTTACTTTATTTTACTTTAATTTGCAGAATGGAGGAAGGTGTCAGGATTCAGAGGCCAGCTTGTACAGGTGCACCTGCCCCCGAGGATTCACAGGCAGCAACTGCCAGCATCACTCGTCTCTGCACTGCCACTCAGGTGGATGTGAATCACCTATAGAGCCTATTAAAAAGAATATCCATTTGTGGACATGTTTAAAAGTTAAAACCTTAAATAAGATTGATTACTTCTGTTTGTAACATTTGCAACTGTGACTCCCTCAGAGGCCTGCGGACCCGATGCTACTTGCATCAACCGGCCGAACGGCCTGGGCTACGACTGTCGCTGCCATCTGGGCAAGTTTGGAGACAAATGCATGCAAGGTAAAACCAGCTCCAGGCTCCATCTTTCCTAACATAAATCTATCAGTCCCATCCATAAAAATCTTTTTGTTTTCAAAAATATTTGTAATTGATTCTTACCAGGTGAGCTGGTGACGACTCCACTGTTTGATGGGGGTGAGTCGTACATCGCTTACCCACCCCTGACCATTGTCCATGACGACCTGCGTGTTGAGCTGGAGTTCAAACCACTGCAAAGGAATGGCCTGATGTTCTTCTGCGGTGGTAAAAAAACCAAGGTGGAGGACTTTGTGGCCGTTTCAATGGTGGAGGGTCATGTGGAGTTCAGATATGAACTCGGCACAGGTAAACACAACTTAGCACACTTCTGGTGAACAGTTTCATGAGAGCATTCAACACCCTGCAAACGTATCCACAGCCTTGAACTCGCATTTTCTTCTGCTACAATCACAAGTGTGGATAAGAATAGATAGAATAGAATAGAATAGAATAGAATAGAATAGAATAGATAGAATAGAATAGAATAGAATAGAATAGAATAGAATAGAAGTACTTTATTCATCCGAGCCGAGAAATTACTGGAGGAAAAAAGTGGAAGAAAAAAGATTTACTAATATTCCTAGAAGGAAAATCTTGAAAAATTATGGTACCCACTCATGTCTTGTTATTTGATATCCTTACATAATATTGTGGGGATGTTTGAAGCAGGGTTAGGTTATAAAACAAGAACGTCTTATAAGGTACTGAAAATGAAAAGACTGTGGAACAACTATGCTTTCATCAGAATCATAACAAAATTAAGCTTACATTTTTAACTTAATTTAAATGAAAATTAAATATTCATATTTAGGGATGCTTTCCTTGATGGAGAAGCAGATATAACTTTAGGATGGGTGGATTTACTGGAAATCCGTGGCAAACCTAGAAGAAGAAGAAACATTTTTTAACCCTAACCCAAAATCCAATTGAAAATCGGAGGCAAAAGGAAGTGCTTTTGAAAGGTTCTGTGCCACAGTTTAAGAAGAACTTTAGTTATTTTCACTTTTTGGATTTTTTAAAAATATATTTAAGCTTAAGAGTTTTTAATCTGTCTTGACATCCAGGACAGGCAGTCCTTCTCAGTCCTCAGCCGGTCTCCCTGGGCCAGTGGCACAGAGTTGTAGCTGAGCGAAACAAGAGGTCTGGCCACCTGAGGGTGGACCAGGGCCCAGTGCAAAGGAGGATGTCTCCAGGAAAAGCCCAGGGCCTCAATATTCACACTCCAATGTACCTGGGAGGAGTGCCGAGCATGGACATCCTGCCCAAACCTGCAAATGTCACTCAGATGTTTGACGGTTGCATCGGAGAGGTGAGGATTCTCTGTTTGGAAGTAGCTGAACGAAGGTTGCTGGTTATTTTTCTGGTTGAGGAAGATCAGACTTGTTTACGTCTCGACTGCAGGTTTCCATCAACAACAAGAAGGTGGATTTGTCCTACAGCTTCACAGAGAGCAAATCAATTAGCAAATGTGTGGACAACAGTCCCTGTGACCGCCGGCCCTGCCTGCACGATGGGGAATGCATGTCCAATGCAGAGTATGAGTACCAGTGCCTCTGCAAAGATGGATTTGAAGGTGAGTGTTTTAAAATGCATCTTCTTAGATCTGATTAGGAGTCAGGTTTTTGTTTTTGTTTAGTGGATGATTTTCAGAGCAATGTGTGGGTAAAATAACATTCTTCAAATATGTAATTGCATTTTGGGCAATGAAAGGTTTATTTTCTTATTTTTAAAAGGAACAGAATTATTTGGTTATTTTCATCTTTTATAATATTTCCAATATTCCATAAAAAGGCTTAAGTAGTTAAATGATAATTAGGAGAAACTGGCAGTTTCTTTTATCTGATTAATCGATTAACCACCAAAATAATTGATTACTAAAATAATCATTAGTTGAAATCCTACTGCCTTTGTGCAAATATGTTGTTCAAGAAGTATTTCAACTGATCTTTCTATCTCCTATCAAAAAAAATAAATAAAGATGCAGTTTGTCTCAACCTTACTGGAAGTGGGTCTTTTGGTCAGGTGAGAGTAAGACTATGACATTTTAGCAGCAGAAAACCACCAATGGCAGCATCACCCTATATAAGCACACTTAAATGAAATTACATTTATTTGCATACGTTTGTTAAATGAAAGATTATAGAACTAGAATTAAAGGTGGATTTTCTCCAGTGTCCTTTACACCCTTGGGCAGGCTTAAAGTCACAGTGAGCGTGACTCAACCTTTGACCCCTGACTCTCCCTTGGTCTGTGGTTCTGCAGGTGAACGTTGTGAGGTGGTGAGATTTGTGTGCCAGAGCGACATCCAGTGCCAAAATGGAGGAACTTGTGTTGAAGGCCAATGTGTCTGCATGTCTGGACACACGGGTCTCAGCTGTGAGGAAAGTAAGTATTCACAAGACAGAAACCGTTTAATTATTAAATAAATCAAATCCAAACTGGAGGTATAAAGTGAAATATGTTATTGCGTGTTGTTGACGGTTCCCTAGAAACACAACACGTGTCTGTATGCAGCACACATGCCAGCTGATCTGTAAATCTGCTTTCTGTGGGTGGAAGTAATAATTATCAAAGCAAATTAAAAAAAAGCCAAGTCGGAAACATGGAGCCCATACGGCCTGAATTTTCTCCAAATTGAGCTCTCTGGCGACTCCCAGCACCGAACAGCATGCTGGAAGAGATAACCCTAAATGCCTGCAGGTGTCTTTTTTCTGCAATCTCATGGCTGTATCCTGCACACAGGCCAGGTCTTCAGCTTCGCCGAGGCCCTGCGGAGCTCAGAAACCAGCGAGGCAAATGGTACAGTATCTCAATGTTGAGTCTGCCTGAAACGACCGAGACTAACAGGGCCCTGGCTTCAGTTCGAGGGCCCCGGTGTCCCAACAAAAACCTCAAACTCAACTGTCTATTTTCTTAACACATGTGCGCACGGAAAGGGAAAATATGTGTCTGTCTTCAATTCTCAGCTGAAACTCTTATCTGCATTTCAAAGTTGGGGGAGGGGAATTGTGCTTGGCAGATAAAAGGGAGCAGACTGCGGACGGGAAGCAGATTTCTGTTGCCAGGTTCCTACAGGAAAGGGCATTTTTCATGTCTGTAAAATGCCTACTCACAACTCACAAGTCTCATTGCTTCGAACTGCCTGCTCAACTCTCGACAAACCAAACACTTGTTCTCTTTGAAACTCTCAACGTCACGTCACTCAGTCTTCTTCATGTGGAAATGTTTGCAGCCAGACTACTACTAACAACTTCAAGTGTCTTCTGGGGAAAACACTGATCATTGTACATGCATTTAGTTGTTGTGAGGTTTATTCCACAATCGTGGCCAAACGTTTTGACACTGACAAACTTTACTGCTTCAGTGAAATCTGAACTTATGTCGGATATATCTAAAGAGTAAACTGATGTCTAAATGTCAAGAATCAACATTTAATCTGTTAAAAAAGGTTATTACTGGATAATTCATCAGGTTTTATGATGAATTAAAGTTCTCACTGGGATTGCAATCTGATGAGTAATCACATAGCGGGCATATGATTTTTATGTTTTTATCCCCAAGTCAGTTTTTCCTTGCAACACGTTGTTCCTTTGTGTTTATCACCAAATTACTCCTGGATTTTTCTCCATTCTGCGTTCATAGCAGTGAGGCAAGCCCAAATATAAATGGCTTTGGGATACTTTGGTGTCTGCATGACAGGGATTTATGGAAGTGTTTATCTTTTTTTCCCTGGACGCTACATTTTCATTATGTCTATAATGGTCTGAAGGGATCTCATAAAATAAATTCTTTGCAGTCCAGTGCTGGTACTTCTTGCAGAGTCATTATTCTTGATGAATGGTGGCTTCTTTGGTGCTATGACCTTTGAATCAAAAGTCTCCTTTGCATCAAGACCTCCTGGTGTAAAAGAGCAAAGGCAGCACATCTTCTTTTTTGGCAAGAAGAATAATGATTTCCAACACCAACCCCTCTTAAAACATTATTTCTGCCTTGTAATCCAATCAAAACTACAAAGTGATGTTTTCTGCTAACTTCTTTTTTCTAATATTATAGACTCATTTTCAATTCCCACCGCAAAAACTGTAGCTGAAGCTGTAAAGTTGACAAGAGTTTCTGTCAGCGTCAAACCGTTTGGCCAAGGATGTAATCCTAGTGAGATTCAAAGACGATGCAACCAGTTAGGAATGGTGATTATATGCTGATATCTGCAACCTGGAGCTTTGCAATGACATATTTCCATATAAATTCTATAAATAAGGTGAAGTTCAGGACTGTGGTTTTGGATTACATATACGGATTGAACATGATCCTTTGCAGCTTTTGAGAAAAGAAATAACTTGTTACCTCATGCAAATGAAAATTTGCTAACTATAACTTGAATTTTCCTATAAATGTACAATGGAGCATAAAAAATGTATTCTGCTTTGTATTTGTATGAGGTATAACATATTATTTGTTTTCCTAAAAGTTAAGCAATCTTACCTTCAGCAGCATTAACACAAACAATTTTCTGTCAAGGGAATTTGGTGGCGTTACACGTTTTGTCTATAAATGTATCTAATCAAAACATGGAGTCCTCTTTCCTTTCACCACTAGAGGGAGCCATAACAATGATGTGAATAAACTTCAACCTAAACATTTTTTATTTTTTCATGTTTCTCTAGATTCCCCCTATCAGTATGCAGCTCATTTCCAAAGTGACGGCTACATTGCCCTCCCTAAATCAATTTTCCCAAGAAGGTAACTTTATTTTAGCACTTTTTATATGTTTTTTCCCCCTTTCTGATAGACAATGTATTATGGCTTTGTATATAAATGTGATTTTTTTCCAAGGAAGTAATTGTTAATTTTATTTAATCTGTTTTAGTGTCCATGATGCCCAGAGACGATAGAAATGGAAATCAACACCAGCTCCTCTGAGGGTCTGATCTTATGGCAGGGAGTGGTAAGTCCTGCCCCTCCCACACCTGTTGCTGCACCTTAACTTTCATAGGAATATCAGTTTTTCCCCTTTCGTCTCCCCCCCGTAACTTTGCATAAAAACTCCTGCACTGTTAATCATAATGATTACCTCATTTTAATAATGTTACCATCACAATGATTTTTTTTTCATAACATTTGATGTCAGTTTTCTTTGAATCATCACTGACAAAATATTGCATTTTTTTATTTATTTATTTATTTATCATCATCATCGTAGTGTAAACTTAATTTGCTGCTGACGCTGTGACCTTGCTGGGCATGCTGGCTGAGATCAACGGCTGTATCTTACACCACTAAATACATGCATGTGCTTCAATTAACTCACCCTCCATTTTCCTCAGGAGACGAAAAGCGCACGAAATTTGCGAAAGGTGCATGCTAGTGAAAAGGTATCCACTCTAACACAAGACACTTCATTGTTTTTTTGTTGGTTTTTTTTTTATTTTGTTTTAGGATTACATACAGAGGTACTGTGGTTTGAAATGTAGTACCCATTTAACCTTTTCACATTTTGTCATGTTACAACCACAGAGTTCTTTTCCTGGAACTGAAATGCTGGTCAGAGTGATCACAAGGATGGAGGAAGTTAAGGTTATATCATGACAAAATGTTGAAAAGGTTTTTGGACTAAAGACTTTCTACTTTGCTGTTAAGGTGAAAATGTACATGTATGTTACTGGATTGTTTGTGTTGAGGGTTGTTTCTTGATCAATGTTGTTTTCCATGGAAGATTTTGTTACATTTGGGGAATGTTGCCTCAACGTATTGCATCATGCTTGTTAGGTGCAGCCCTTAACGTGGAAAGTTACTATAAGCCACTTTGTCAGGAGTCAAAAATTCATAGGACTAAATAATTAAACAAATACCCTTTTATTGACTTCATGTTTGTTTTCAGGTACCTGGTGAACATAGCAAAGGAAAGGACTTTATCAGCCTTGGCCTACAGAACGGACACCTAGTTTTCAGGTGATTCTTTACCATAATCATTTTTGTTTAGTTGAACTCTAGATGATGTGGTTAAAGTCATTTTAAGGTGGTGTATTTTACAGTAATGATGATTATTTATATTATTTCTAGTTACCAGCTGGGCAGTGGAGAGGCAAGAATAAGATCAACAACCGCCATCAACGATGGAAAGTGGCACAAGATCACAGCAGCCAGGTGTGCATCTTCAGTTTCAGTGGATGTAGAAAGATTAATATTTAACGCTCCGCTCCGACTTTTCATGAAATGCTTTGTCTATCAGTTAATGCTTTAATACACCTGTGATTTTCTTCCTTTTTTTTGTCTGAACTCGGTTGTTTCTCTTTTCTTCCAGAGTTGGAAAAAATGGCTTCATACAAATTGATGGAGGAGATGAACAACATGGACAATCTAAAGGCAAAAGCCTCATGGTTAACACCAAAGGCAGCATATACCTGGGTGAGCAAACCTGACAGGATTAATCCAGAGCTTAACCACTGAAGGCTTTTTAGTGCAAAATCCCAATATTTAAAATGATTTGGCCCAATATGTTTTCCTTTGGTTTCGTTTTTGCCTGTATCTTAGAGAATAATACAGTATTAGACTGAAATAGCAAAAATGCTATTGACGGATATGGCAAGGCTACAACTGTAATACTTAAATCTGTGTCTGGTTCTTTACTATTCCAAAGAACTGTTTTATTGTCCGTGTTTTATTTTATTCATATTTGTTTCTTCTTTGGAATAAAGTTATTGAATAAAAAAAAGAGAGAACATAAGAAGAGAAAATGGAACTGCCTAAACAGTCTTCACCCTCTTCAAAATAAGAGCATGGATATAAACATCTACTTGAAGGATTTTTAACCATTAATAACGAAAAGGTTCAAAGTACATATGGAACTTTATTCAGTTGAAAGTTTACAAAACAGCCAAGTAAATTAACACTTTAGAAATCGTACAGAAAATTTTATTTCATGAAAGCTAAGTATGCTAAACATTTTCAAAGTTAGCAAAAGCGCTAAGCAAAAGATTAGGTTTGCTATTAGTGGACTAGAGAAAGAGTGTCCACCACTGGCTATCACTAATGAAATATTAACTCATTTCTAAGTTTGTTTTCATATTACGTTTTTGGAAATATCCTCAAATGTTAGCATTGAAACTCAAGGTTCATACAGGTATTTAAATTTAGTACTAATTATAATTTATTTATTTTAAATTGTGATTCTCAAACGTTTTTATGTTCTGTTCTGAGGAATCTTAGTAGAAGCTGTCAGCATTTTTTTTTTTTTATCGTCACCTATGATCCATATAGTACATTTTAAAGAAGTTTTTGAGAATTGCACTTCTCTTGTAGCCAACAGGTCAAACACGAGGCAAGTTTTAAATCTGTGTTTGTTGTAACCACAGGTGGAGCTCCAGATATGACAGCTATGACAGGAGGAAAGTTTTCATCAGGAGTCAGCGGCTGTGTTCGGAACCTGATGCTGACGAACGCTCGGCCTGGACTGCAGCCCGGCCAGCCCATTGATTTGCGGGCTCACGCTGCCCACGGCGTCAACGTTCAGCCCTGCTCTTCATAGACATACATGCGCCAGGACACACACTCACACAAGCACACGCACACACACATATTGAGAGACTACGGAGCGATTACACACGCAGCAAACTCCCTCAGAGAGACTTAACACTCATAGAGCCTGAAACAAACTTGGTGCTTTGCTGCAACCAAAAAGAAAAAAGAAAACACAAAATAAAAGAAAACAAACCATGACGCAACTGATGCTTTTCTCTGTGTGCAGCAAAGCCAAAAAGAGAGGAAAATTTAAAACAATATTAACAACTCTTCTCTGCCTCAGTGTTGTATTCTGAATGAAGGACTGATAAAGGATGAGTAGTAAGGTTTTCATACTTCCAGCAGTACTTTTAGCCCTGAGAAGATTATTAGTAGAGCTCGTTAACCCTTCTAAGATAGGTCAGGTCCTATGGAGTTGGAGATATTTTGACAGCACTGAATTTTTTTTATTTATATACATATTGAATATATATATAATGTTTGTGGGGGAAAAACATGCAAACTAACATTACAACTGCTCTCTATCTTTCCTAGAATTTGTTCTGGGTTATTATATTGTGTGTCTGGGGCTTTGTACAGGCCTAACTCTACTGTTACTTGAAAATATGTAGGCCTTGTTTTTTTCTTCACTTCTGTAGGGAAATCTTTATCTGCAAGCATGCTTGGCAAACTGTTGGGGAGATCAACACACATGGTCACAGTCACATTCAACTCCAGTACACCACTCAGGATGCCAAATACAAACAAATAATTGTTACAAGTATGAATGTTTATTTGATTTTTTTTTGTCACTTTTAAGTAAGTCACAACACGTTTTTATGTCTTCTCCTTCTTTATTTGTTCATTTTTATGAACAGAAATGAAACTTGGTGCTAATTTTCACACATAAAGATGCAACATGCGTCTCTGTTACATGCAGAGATGGGTTTTTTTCTAGTAATTTGGCTTTGCTTGTAGTTTTGTTTTTTTTAAATTAAGAACCATTAGTTGATATGCATGGAATTTCACATAGCTCTAAAATATGGCATGGTTTGTTGCTTCCACTTGCCTTTTATGATTGAGTAGATCTCAAAAAGAAGTAAAAACTTAAAAAAAGTGTAATTTTTTTTTTAATGTGTGCTTGTGTTGAATATGTTATTTTATGTGTTTAGACTATCTGCCAGCCAGGTAGATAAGGAAGTGAGTGTATTCAAAGAAAATATGTTGCTCAAGTATGTTTTAGCTTTATCTGTTTGCAGCAGGTCACTCCATTTTAAGACAGGAGTGTTATGTGTCTGTATCCATATCCTCAGGAGGAGACACCCAGAACTGCCTGCCTCGGGTTTTTAACCCTAATGTCGGCTTTGGTAGCTTTAAATTCAACATGGAAAGCTAAAAACCTCTGATGGCGCTGTGGGTTGTTTTCTCAGCAGAGATGAATTCATCTACAGCAGCTCATATTCATGTTCGGTCCGATGAAACCTCCTGCAGGGTGCTGTGATCTGTAGTGTAGCTCCGATAAGCATGCTCACACGCTTCCTTTCAACCACGTGGCAAACCACAGTCACAATTATTTGGAGGTTTGGATTTTTTTTTCTTACTGTTAGCTGAAAATATTTGTTTTGCCAATCCTAAAATGAGCGTCTTTTCATTTTATTTATTTCATGCATTTTGTTCTGCTTTCTTGCCTCCTTTTTCCACCGCTTTTGTTGATTGATTAGCTTTCTAATACCTGGGGTTCTTGCCTATTGTCTCCCATACTCTATTGTCATTCCCCCACTCAGCAAATTCCTCTCAAATTGCCCACACACAGTGCTAGACTGGAGATTCCCTGTCCCAGTGGATAAAAACTGGTCTTATTCTTTGAAACAATAAGTCTTAGGCATCTACTGCATGAATGCATGAGATTGGTGTTACCATGAATGGGCAGGAGCTGTGGTCCAGCTGTGGTTGTTACCTGCATTTTGGGTATCTGACCTTAAACTGGATTGTTACATATAAGATATCAATTAATACAAACTTGTCAAGAAACAGTCACTGTTTATTGGTTTATAATTTTTTTTTTACCTTTATTATGTTGAAAAGTCCACTTTAAGTAGTGACTGAAATTTGTATGTTAGTTCCATGAAAAAAGGGTATTTTTTACTTCTGAACAAAATTTGGGAATTAACTTAATGAAAGTACTGGAACATAATTTTGATGTCATTAAGATCTGGCTTTTTCATTACCCGTGTTTGAAAGATTCTCCCGTTCACTTTATGTTTCCTAAATAAAAACAAAATTCATGTGCTCTTTGTAATCTTGCAATTTCTTTTTTCACACTACATTGCTGTGTTTTGCATTATAGTCCATGTTTCTTTAAGAGTTTCTTATTTAATTACTTGAATCAATTTAAGCAAACATCCTCCTACAAATATTGTTTTTCTCCATTGTTGTTCCTCGGTTGAACTGAACGCAGTTCAACTAAAATCTTGATCCTCAAACTTTTTCATGTTCTGTTCTGAGGAATCTTAGTAGATGCTGTCAACTATTTTTTTTATCTTCACCTATAACCCATATAGGACATTTTAAAGAGATTTTTGAGAAACTCTTATAGCCAGTAGGTCAAATGTGAACTAACTAGAAGATAGCTCTGCCCATCCCATCTTGAGTTTTGAGCTATATACAATGCCATTTTAGGGTCATTAAATAGAAAAAAATAAATACATTTCTGCCATAAGACTCAGAAATTTAGAGATAAAATCTTTCTAGAAAAACCAGTTAATTTCTGAGCTCTAAAAGTGAAAAACCTGCTAGAAAAAAAACGTACATTTTGAGATTAATTTCAGACGTTTTCTAGAAAACAATTGAAAACTTCTGAGTTTTAAAAATTCTAAAAAATGCATAAGATAAATTTCAAATTTCAGTTTTTCTTTGTTTTTTTTTTTTTTAGAAAGTGTTCCACTTTTCAAGTTCAGACATGTCTACGTTTTTGTCTGAAAAAATTCCCAAGATTGATCTTAAACTTTTTGGCAGAATTATTTTTCTACCCCATGGCCTTTAATATGCCAGTACAGCTAAATGACCAGAAATAATTTCTAAAATATTATAGACGGTTTATTTATTTATTTATTGATACCGAACACCAAACATTGACAACATGTTTCAATTACTTTATAGTCATTGCTTGTGTGTCATAAACATGTATGACACATAAAGATGGCACCGTAACTTTGTAGGCTAAACATGATTGTTCAGCTGACAAAGTGTGTGTGTTTATGAGCTATTCTGTAGTCCTGTCTTTGTTTTATTGATGGTTTGAAATAGTTTTACTGGCTCCTTGTCTTGTTTATCTATCTTAAAAGTTACAACAAATTTTGAAAATAGTATGTCACTTAGAAAAAATATTAATTCACTCTGAAAGCTAATTGAACAATATACACTAACTGTGTTGTCTGCACACTGCAGTTACATAGGATTAGAGAGCCTATCAGCACATTGACCTCAGTGTACATTGTAACTGGCTATGTAAAATCTGAGCTGGAGACATGGATCTTTTCACTGTCTGTCACGATTTTTCCACAGTGTAAGATCCAGGAGCTCCCTGCTCACCTGAGGCTGCTTTTTCAAAACAAGATCATGAGAGAAATCAAGACGATATCCAATATTTCAACATATATTTGTTTTGGTTTCTGTTGTCCTGCAGTTGAATTTCTGGTCAGAATTTGAAATATTACTGTTTGCAATCCAGTGTAGGATTTTCTAGAAACAATGAACATTTTCAATAAAGAATGCAACAAAGTTGAATATGTCAGTCCCACAAGTGTCAGTGTTGCATTCCTCTACTCAATCTGTTCATATTTTTATAATCAGGTTTTATCTTGGTTCATGTTTGTAAAATGAATAAATAGACGCAATTTACAAAAAGTATATTTCCAAAGTCAAATAACAGCACCAATCATGCAAGAGGATGATAATGCAACAAAAACGGAATTTGTTTGGTGATGAGTCAGATATTTTAGTTTGATAATATTTGCTATTGCTGCAGAATCCAGTCAGAGTCAGTTACTAGCCCAATGCTGCTTCAATACTTTCATGTAAAATTTAGAGACTTTTAGCCTCAAATGTTGTAAACACATTGAGGCTGAATGAGTGAAAACCAGAGACAGTTTTGTCCTGAAGTTACCATCATTCATTCTGTTACAGTTCTGTTACATTAAAATAATGTTGGTATTTCAATAATTTGCTTGAACCATTTTTTTTCTTTTTATTGAGCCTGTACTGTTCAGACAACAAATAACTTCTGTAAGTTTTAAAATCAATAAATTGTACTAATCATGATCCAAGTTAAGCATAGTAGCCTTCTTAGACTTTTTAGTTACTTTTAATTAGTTTTTTTCATTTTTGGCTTTGGTAAACTTGCTGACTAAACTGTAGGACTTGGGTTAAATACTTTGTGTATCACTTTACAATATTCCCACAACAGTTTGATGGAATTCTGGTGCGTTCCTCTTTGGAGAACTGGTGTAACTATTCATGTTCACAGGCTGCCGTACTCACACACCCACTTTCAGCTCTATCCACAATTTATTCTCCATGATGCCACTCAAATAAGTTGTGTTTTTCAGGTTTAACTCAGATGTTGCGAATGAATCAAAATCTTACAAAATCATTACACTGTAATATCATCTTCACTTCTGAAATAGAAGTAATGAGAGAAGAAAAATCCGGCATAATGTTGGTGGTCATTAATCTGATTTAATGTCAAACTTTTTTCTTTTTACACAGCCTGAGTATATCTCTGTCTGATTGAATATCAATTTTTAGTAAAATCACAGCAACCTCACAGGCTGTGGGAGGAGGGGGGCCTACGTCATTTCCGCTTGGAATATTCCAGCGGATTTGTCACCGCTGCTACTTTAAAAGGACGCGCTGAAACAGCGGCCACCAAACACATAGACAGGTGGTCTGCTCACTGCATTCATTTGTTTAAAGATACTGACACAGAAAACAGAATAATATAATAGGTGTTTTGCATTTCAATAAGAGGAGCAGGAGAAATAAATAAAATAGCCTACAATACATTTTGGCATGTAGTGCGCGCGCATTTTTCACGCCTCCATCATTTGATTAAAGTAAACTAAGAAAACCGTGGAGCTCCTTTCAGGTAAGATACAACACAAACTTTGTTCTGAATAAACTAAAACTGTTTTCTCACGTCTGATGTGAGGGAATCATTTTACAGCGCAGTTTGTTAGGATTTGTTATGGCGCATTTGTGCGTCTTTATGATGGAGTTTGGATTCCAGATGGTTCCAAAAAGTAGTTAAATCTCAGGTCTGACTGCCAATGGCTAAAAGGGCATATGGGTTATTTTTCCTCTGCTGAGGGAGATCTCGTGCTGAGGAGAGCCTCCAGCAGAGCAGACGTTTTTATTTTATGTATTTTTAAAATCTGTGCTTTTTTTTTTTTTTTTTTTTTGCTTCAGAAAAAAGAGTTTTGTGCATCTGGGATGATATGATAGTTTTTCAAGTACAAGCAGTTAGGAGGGGTGATTGTCACTAGAACCATTTTTTCTAAAACTACTCTTTACATGACATAGCTCCAAAAATAAATGAATTATAAGTGATTTTAAGACACTTTTGTTGTCTAAATTTAAGAAACGCAAATGTTTACGTCTGCAAAACAATAACTGGAGCTTTTTTTTCTTTCTTTCAGCCGCTGAGTTGTGAACCATGATCCTCCTGACTCCTTCCTCTGGTATGTACTCTGTTCTAATCTCAGCTCCTAATCAGGACCACTGCAGAGTCTCATGTATATATATATGGGTTACATACACATATACATATATATATATCTATATTTATATATAGATATATATATGTATATATAGATTTAAACATTTTTTTACAGGAAAAGGTAAAATTGTACAAATAAATAATGAGAATAAATTAAAAAAAATGAAAAAGCCAACTGTACAAAAAAACTACATTAGTTTTTTTCTAATATTGATAGATATCACAGCTAAATAACTAGATTCTTTAGCAGTGACCCTTTATGGCTTTACCCTCTTTGCACAGGTTGGCAGTAACTTAAGTAAAGTCAGCAGCCCATCCTGATGTAATCCTCCACTGTAACCGCATCTTTGTATTAAATCTATTTTCTACTGGTCTTAATTCATATTCTAATCATAAGAAGCTGAATTTGGAGGATTCCTTACTTGAAAGCATCAATAATCAGAATTTATAGAAAAATAAAATGATTTAGAATATATGATTTTCAGTTCTTTAGTTGAATTATTGAAATAAAGAAACTCTTTTATTGAGATACACCTGCAATAATGCATGTAATAAATATGGTCCTAAGTGCATTTATTGTCCCTTTCGTGCATGATTATTATAATTGCGTACCTCATCTGTTAATATGCATGCAAGAGAAGTAAATGTCACCTTTGTATTCATGTATATGCAGAGAACAGTTGGATAACAATGCGTACACACTTTAAAGTTTAATGTTTTTATAACTAAGCCTGTTAGCTGTTTGTTAATATGTTTAATTAATGAAACTCTTAGATGTGGCAATATTGCAGTTTAACAAAGAAAAGGTTGTGTGTTTAGTTAGCTCAGTAAGTTCATTTCTGTTTATTCTGGTTGTGCACTCTGAGTTAAGAGATTTCCTTGTTTTTCCATGCACTCTCTTTAGCTGTTACCTGGTAACATGGCAGGGTATTACATAACAAGGGCCTTTCCCATCATGCTTTGCACTAATTAGGCAGGAATCCAGAAATAGAGACCTGCTTTAAATTGGCACTGTTTGGTTCTGGATTTGTCTTTTTCTTTTAATATCCAGCCAAGTGATCACAATAACCCCCACAGATTTTTATAAAACGTGTGTTGGCACTCACTGTGTTTAAAGTTAAAATATATTAACTTCTGTTCTGCAACAACTTCTGTTCTGTGTTTTCCTATAAAAATAGTTATTTAACATGGTGGTAACTTGGTAACTAGGATAAAGTCCAACATGAGATAGTGAAAAAAAGTATGTTGTCAAGTGAAAGTTGTTGTTGGCTGTGTGCTTTGTCTCATACACTGTTTTCTTTCAGATGCATTCGCCTGGCTTTGGAATCAAAGGAAGTTCAGGGAGAAAATCTCGTGAAGGGTTGCTACTGCAATAATAAAAAAATATTTAAAAAATTGCAGGTTAATATCTGTGCATACTCTCTTGGATCAGCACCATGACTTGAGAGAATATGGTTAGCTTTGAAGCGAGGAGACTGAGAAAACAGATTATTCTTTTACTTGATTTATGTAAAAGAAAAAAAATTGCATATACATAATATTTGTGAGGGTCAAATTTTGGCTGGAATCTGGCAGGCTCAGCAAATTTGTATCATACTAACAATAATTGTAAATGGTAAATTGTAAATATTCTGCAAATTCTAATCATGTTGTAAGATAGACTATAATCATTGCCCATTAACTAAAGATAAAGCTCTGTGGAAAAAAGTTTTAAATTTCTCCTGCTTCCATACCTTTTGTATGCTATCACATGCTAACAGTCCCAATGTTATAAGGGAAAATCTACTCAAAGAACATGAATCATTTTTTACTATTAAACTTTATCTTTATAGTTGTTGTGCTTGTAGCTTATGGTATGCCTATTTATTTTAATATAATTACAGTTCATTAGGTAAAGATCTATTTGATAATTTATGAAGTAAGAGAGAAGATATACAGAGAAATGTTGTCTAAATACAGTAACTTGGAGACATAAAAGTAATGTCGTAAAATACATGGACTTGTCATTTAATTTCTAAGTCAGTCGAAGTTAACTGACTTTTGCTGTTAAAGAGTGTAAAGAAGAAGGAAAAGTCACTCTAAAACCACACATCTTCTTATTCATGAAACTTTATGCTCACAAATAACACTTGCAAGCTGTTCAGCTCAGTTAAGCATCACCCAACTTTGGGTTGTTCAATCCTTCAAACCCAAAAGCTTCATAATCCTGTGAAAGAATGTTTTTAAAGGATAGTCAGTTTTTAAGAAGGTTTTCCACCTCATTTTAATGTTGTTCACTCACCTGCATTGAGAACTTTTGGAGAAAGTCATAATGCTCACTCACTCTATTTCTGTATTCCTAATAAGCAACCAAACAGCCATTTGAAATATAGTTAAAAAGCTTTTTCTCTTTACAATTTGCACTTCTACATTCAATGCCATCATTGATATATCATAGCACCCTTCCTATTTGAGAGAGGCATGGCTCCAAAGACCTATGTTGTGTGAAATTACGTATAAAAATGTGCTATTTGCTTTGAGAACAAATAAACTATTGACTGTCATATATTTATGCAACATTTTTTTGAGTTCCTGCACTAATATGTGATTCAATTTGCTTTTGACTAAAGAAAAAAGGTAACAAATTATAATTCAACAATCTCTAGAGTAACATATGAAAATCAGTTCAAGCTCTAACTTCAATCAAAATGCAAATAATTTCTCAAATAGATGAGAAATGTTTTGGCTTTAAAGTTGCTGTCTGAGAAAGTTACACCAATCAATTGTTAGAAACAGTTTAAAAGGAAATTCAACCTAATAATAAACATTTTTCCAGTAAGTGGCCCAAAATCTAGAAGTCCAGCTTCATACCACAGCAAAACGTGACACAAATTAATAGCAGCTTCACCACATTCTGTGTTTATTGCCAGTGTAGCTTAAATCCAAACATAAAACACAACTGGATGCTAGATTTTCAGCTCAAAAGTAGAATAACTCAGGAGGAGTTGAATCCTTTTGCCACAGTCCTGTGTTTACCTACCCTACTGTCACTCCCTCCATTAAAGCCCAAGTGCAAGAGCTATTAATTGATCTGAACAGTCAGCTGTTTGAGCGCTGCTGCTGCCACCATCTTTTGCTAGGTCAGTGTTAACAGGCTAATCGATCTCGTGTTGTGTATGTATGTGTCAGTTTAGTAGGTCCGGCTCTCTGTGAAGGTAGCCAGATGTGTTTGCACTGTAACCCTCCACACGTTGTTAGCTCGTCCCCCACACCAGCATTTGATCCCCAAAATAATCATTGGTAAATGCTGACCAGTAACATGTACTTATACTTCAGTTTCTACAAATTAGCACATATTCTTGCATGTCCTTGTATTAAAAAAAAAAAAAAAATCTTTTAACACATGCTGAGATTTTCTGAGTAATTAAACACAGATTGGTGTTGGATGTGCAAATTTAACTGCGTGATTTTATTGTAACACATGTTTTTGATCTGAAAACGGATGAATGTATCGTAAGGTTGATGTCCGTCCAATAAACAAACAGCTTGGTAAGTCATACTTCTTTTACATCAGACGGGGGCATCAGTTTGGGAGTAATGTTTTCTTTCCCTATTAACTGGTGTGTAACAATCTTATCATGTAATACTGAAGTATTTACAGCACCTAACCCCCTCTAAGGTTTGATTCAGACTCAGATCAAATCAGTAAGCTATTCCCATTGAGAAGATCAGCTGGTGTGCTCATCCGATCAAGGTGGGGGGTTGTTGATTCAACAAGGGCCGCTACTAACTGCCGCTGTTGTTTGCTCTCAGATTTATTCCAGTACGCCAACAAGCTCCTCCTGAGCGATCATGCTACAGGGCTCCAAATCAAGGAGTTTGCACGGAAAAATGCTGCTAATGCTCTATCTATGGCCAACATGGTCGTGGGCATGGCCTCCATCCTCTGCAGCCTGAACGGGTGAGCAAACACACCACTAATGGAGTTTATGATCCGGGAGAGAAGTCATGCACAGGAAGAGCAAAATCTATAGAAAACCAATGTATGCACGCAGAACAATCAGAAGGACCAAAGCAAAACACAGTGAAAAACTGAACACAGAATTTAAATAGAGCATTTTGAAAAATGTATCCTACCATTTGAACCTTTTGTCTCACTGGCAATTGCGGTGTTTCCATTAAATAAGAAATTAACTTAAAATCATATCTGAATAAATTTGTTCATGCAATTAATCATTAAGAAACAAGCTGAGTCATGATCCTCCAAATACTTCCTGTTGTCTTCTTCTTTGTCTTCTTGTTTGTGCCAAAGGCAATATCTGGTTGTTGGTCAAGTGACTCGTGATACGAAAAAAGTGTTTCCTTTGGAGTTTTGGAAAATAAACAAAAAACAAACAAACAAACAAACAAACAAAAAACACTGCATCCTAGCTGGAAATGAAAGTTACTGCCACAGCAGTAACAATGTAAAAACACATTGTTGATAGCAACAGTGTTAGTTTTCCACCTGACATGACCTTTTGCATGTAAACCAAAAAGTAAAATCCTTGCACCTTTTTCCACATTTGCTCTGCAGCAAAATGAGAAAAAACTTAAGACCTCTGAGTACTTTGCAAATAAATTGTCTCCACTACATTCATCAGCAACATTTTGCCCAAATAAACAGAATTGGCTTTTGAGACTTGGCACAGATTTTACCTTTAGAAGAAAGGCTTTCTGTCAGCAAGTAGAAGAACTTTACTCTCACTTGTTTTGTTCAGGCACCATCATGCAGCGTGTTGGCTGGTTCTGATTGGGTACCTGCTAGATTTGGCAGATGGAGCGGTTGCCAGGCGACTCAATGCCTGCTCGGCTCTGGGTAAGTGGAAGCTTGTGGTCAATAAACCTTTACCAAAGATTAACTTCAGTAGGGCTGTTGGCAGTGTCTGCTGCACGGGCTTTTGTCTGCACTTTTCTAATTTGGCCTCACAAAGGGATTCGGTGAAAGGAAACTCTGCTTGTGAAAACCTCTGGTTGCTCTTACAGAGCTTCCAAGAGGAGAATCATGTATATTTTATATAATGTCATTTGAACTCTTTTTTTAGACCCTCTCTACTCTGTTGGATAAATAAGCTTTAGGTGTTTGAAATAGATGCAAATCCACATTTATAATTCAAAAATTTGAATACTTTGAATAAACTTTGTAGATGCTAAGTTCAAATATAAATAGCACCTGCACCTGAACTGTGCAAAGCTTAAAATAGCTCCCAGGTGCATCATTGTTAGCCGCTTTGTGTCTCAACAAGCCGTTTTCTGCATGACTTTGCAGGTTGCACATTGTTGTTTTTGTCAAGTGAACAATTGCTTTCCGATTAAGCAGCCTAAGTCTGTGGCATCCAGTTCCAATTGTCTGTTTTATCCTGTTGCTTTGGCTTCTCTGCATTTCTGAAATTGCTCAAATTGTTGACCCCTGGCTGCGGGATTCCAACCTGTTCATTCGAGGGCTGCAGGCTGAATCACCTCATCGTCATCCGCTGAAAACATGCTATGAGCTCCTGAGGGATAAAGAGACAAGCGAGCAGAGAATGTTGTTTATTGAACAGCTGTTTGTTGGGCTGACACTGATGTTTCCAGTTTGAGATTTTTGCATGCAACACATTACTATCACAGGGCAGGAATGCTGTCCATCTCCACTCTGAAGAGCTGGAAATGTAGCTGAAGTGCCTTGCAAAAATACTTTTGCCCCTTGAAACACCACAAACTTCAGCGTATTTTATAGAAAATTAATGTGAGAAATTACATGACGAAATGAGGAGTTTAGTTTAGTTTTATAGGGAATGAAATATACTTGTCTGAAAGTGTTTCATTTTGACTAAGCAAATAATGTTTAATAACAAATAATTGTATGGAATCAATTGATGCATGTCCAAAAGAATGGGGCGCCTACTGTCAAAATTTGAATCCAAAAGATTTAGCAGAGAGTTTATTGATATTTAACCAACTTTCCTCACTTTTATTGCATTTAAAATGGAAACATCTAAAAATCTGTCTGCCATTTTTTTAAATTTTGAAAAATCTAAATGGTAAATCTAAACCTATTAAATCTAAATTTAAATATTCAGTCTAAATTTAAATATTAAAAATAAAAATAGATCTCAAATATATCTATATGTTAAATCTAAATTTAAGTCTAAATGTGAAATCCATAACTCAAACCTAAATCAACAAAGCAATTGAGAAAAACTGTAAGTGAAGTTGAGGTGTCAGCAGTTCTGGTGTTTGGTTTTTCATGTCTAGGTGCCAAGCTGGATGATTTTGCTGACTTCACCACCTTTGGGATTGCCACATCTCTGCTGCTGAGGACTTCCGACTTGCTGGACAACGTCCTGTGCATGTGCTATGTGCTGTCTGTGTTTGTCCGTCTCTGTTTCTTCTCAAGCGGTGAGTTGCGATAATCGAATGTTTACACGAACGTCTGATCAAGTTCAGGGTTCTTAATCAAAACACACTTTGGTTTTGTGTCAGGTATTCCATTTGTGTATCGCGGTCTCCCCTGCATCTACTCATCAGCCATCCTAGCCAGTGCCTCGTTGCTGTTGGGAGGAAACCTGAGTGTGTTGCGGGTTATCACGGTGGCCATGATCCTATTTATGATCAGTCAGAACTTTTATCCCCATGACAAAGTCCTGGAGTCCCAGACTTGGAAGAAAGTAGTGTACGCTGGAGGTAAAGCGCAATAGCTTCAAAAGAGTCAAAAATAATTTTAAAAAATGTTTGCAAACTTGTGGAAATTTGACCATATTAGTTCATGGCATATTTTGGACTTGGCAATGTGGCTCACTGCCCAGAGAGTGCAACAAACATCCGAATAAACAATATAGCAAGTTATTAGTGTGCTCTTTGTCTGGCTAATTGTGGTGAAGCTGTCTATCTGTATATCTAACTAGATAGATAACTAGCTAGCTACCTAGTTATCTATATAAATTACTAATGTTAAATTATTAAAGGGCTATTTTGTTGTTTAATCTATTTCAGACAGACAGACAGAAAGTTACATGAATAGATAGAATTTTCTGACATTCAGTTTCTCGTTTTCCTTTATCTTCTCTGTTTCAGGAGTTGCCATGGTGTTCTGTTCTCCCTTCCCCCCTGCGTGTGTGTACTACCTGCTCTGGTCCAGCTCCTACATTTTGTTCCCCACATCACTTTGGAGCTGCAAACTGTAAAGTAAAACACAGGTTTACAAACTGCTGTTGCTGCTGCTCCCTGTTGCCGTCGGAGCGTCGAAGCTGGAAAAAACACTCGTTAATTCATGACAAACAGTCTCTCTACTTCACCTTTTATTTTGATGTGACATCTGACTGAGAGGACTTAGAAAAAAAGGAGCGAGGATGGGCTGTTTTTTCAGTGTTACTGGTGAAAATTAACATGTATTCTGTCTTTGTTGCATTAACGGCAATCAACCAACATATGGCAGGCTCTGAAAACAGAATATTCATCAGGTTTGCCTCCATGTTTTATCTTCGTTCATCAGTATTATTTATCATCAGTGTTGTGAACATGTAGCAGCAGGGGAACATCGCATTCCTCTAGGGATGATAGAAAAAGAAAACCTTTTAGAGGATAAAATAACACATTTTCTTTCCTTTATGTTAGCTAGTTTTGTGTGTTTTGACATCACAGATAGTTCAAAAGGTTTCTCTGAAGGAGAGAACCTGTGGCAGAAGATCTCTGCTGCATTTATTTATACATATGTGACTGGGAATCTTTTTTGCAAGTCAGACTTCTTGTTCCATTATAAAGGGATCATAAATGTCTGCTAGTTCAAAAGAACTGATTTAACATAATGGTTCTGTTATTCCTAATATTTGATTTGCTGTTTGAACATGTCCATTTGTTGTCATAACTCCGGCGTTTACACATCGCAATCATCTCTTTACCGACAAATTCTCTACTTTTTCTTATGTCTGTGAAGTGCTGTGTTAGCTTCCTGCTATTTCTTTCGTATCTGCCTCTGTTTTAGGAGGCATCATAACAACACTGCATCATTCATATGTGTTCCTCTGACAAATCACTCATTTCACTTTGAGAGCTTTTGGTCAATTTTTAATTGTGTTAATTCCACTTGGTGTGGATTTACCTCTTTGAATTACATTAGTTGGTACTTTAAACACTGTTTCTGCTGCCATCTAGTGGACATGGCACAATATGTCACCTTTGAAACTTGTAGGTGAGAACAGTCTGCTTTAAGAGGTGGACAGATTTATTTTTTCTTCTTTGTAGAGCATTTTTTTTGTAGCAGGGATCTTGTTTTTGTCACTACTTGTTTAGTTTCAAAGTGTGTTTTTTGCCTTTGCACTGTGAGAAGGAAATTGAGAGAATATAGTGTTAGGTGCTGCTTTGTCTTAAAGCCTAAAATTTAAGCAAAGCATAACCAGGTGAAATGTGTCTGTTCTGAGCCCTGAAAGATCTATTTTTCTTTTACCTTTCTAATTCAAATTTCTTAGCTCATCTTTAAGCCACAAATTGTAGTTTGTTCAGTGTCAGATTTAGAGTAACTTACAAACAAAGGGTTCTAATATGGAGAATCCTGGCTTTTTGATTATTGATTTAAAATATTAATTTCAACTTACTGATAACCAGCGCTTTGAAGAATGTCTCCAAGAATGACATACAGACTTACTGCAGTACAGACAATTGTGATTTTGGTTTTCCAGTGTGGGTGCTTTTGGTTTTCAGAAAGTAAAGGGATTCTAATGTAGATCATTTTGAGAAAGAAAGAAAAATATTGAGATCTTTTTGTGGAATAGGATATGTGCATTTGAGCCTGTATAATTTGAAAATAAAAAATGAGAATGAATTGACTTTGTGTCATCATGTGTAGTCATTATCATTTTGATGAATAACAACTTGAGCTTGACTATCAAATTAGACATTTTTAATTGCCTGTAGATGAATTCAAAAAGTCCCTGCTGGGATATGTCTCACTGTGTTAATCCTATTAAGTAAATGTAATTCAATGTCTTTTTTCATGTTTTGACAGAGCAGCCCTGGTTCTCTTGTACCTTTGTTGATTGTACATATATTTAAAACCAAACAGTTTTGATAGATAATGACACACCAGATTAACATTTGTTTATAAAATACATCAAAAACAAACCTATGTATGAAAAAAGTCAAATTTTCAACATTATTTCTCCAAAACACCCTAAAATTAACTCCTGAGAAAGCTGCAAAAATACATTCTTTGAAGTCAAATATTATATTTAAGGTTTTGCATTTTCACAGTAGGAAGCCTTTTAAATGACTGCCTTTAGGTAAACAGCGAGTTGAGCTAAGGATGAAAGGAAAAGGACAGTTTGAGTTTGTGTGATTTGCTTTCTCTGCCATCCTTCTGCCCTTCCGCGGCTTCCCTGTCGATACTGAACTGCATCAAAGTCCCGTCTGCAACCTGACATTTGACACCCACCTCCGCTGCCTTCTCCATCAATACTGAATCCATTCTGCATCTTGAAAATGCCAGAACCACTCTAGACACTCAAACTCAGAGGTCTGGGCCAATTAATTCAGTTCCAAACTAGTTCTCATTTATTTGCTCAGTTTTCCTGGCAGAATCATTTAAGCATACTGGTCTCTGCTATGTTGTTAGGTATTCCTGAGGGCAAAACCAATTACAAATAAATATATCAACCATTGGAGTTCTTTACAATGCAGCTTTCGCTTCAAAAGGAGAAAACAAGAAATTAATTTTCAGTCATTTGCTGTGATGTGAACTTAAAAAAAACTAGCTCACAAAATGCTTCATAAGGTTTTGCCTTTCTAGATTAAAAGTTTTTTCTTCAGAAATCCACACAGGTTTGTGACATCCTCGCCCTGGAAGCAACCCGGGCAGGAAAACTTTGTGAGAACAGCACAACAAAAACCTCATCAGAGTCAAAGCATTTCTCCTTCTTAACTTCGTGAAGACTGGGATTAAAAAACTCACACAGCTCGCTGTTATGTCTGTGGTTCATTTAAAAAAATTGACTCAGAATGAGCCAAGACAATGCCAAAGGCTTTAAGTGCAACAAAAAGTCACATTCTCATCACTTTGAAAATATGAAAAAAAAAAAAAAAAAAAAAAAAACACTGTCTAGAATCAATTGTTCAGTGAATTTTCTTTGCTTTTACCATGATGTCCAATGGACTGGTTTGGTAGCAGCTTGCAGACCGTTGTCTACTTCACATTCTGAAAAACAAAACAGGAGCAAAACAAAAAGAAATAAAATGATTGCAGGTTCTGCAGAGTTACTGGTAAAAAAACAACAAACAAACATAAAAAAAACACTATCTCTTCGTAGAGATGGATAACAACCTGAAAAAAAAAATTGCCTGATTCCTGGCAGTCCGCATGTTCAGGAGGGCAGTGCATGTTTACATGCAGCAGGTGGAGATGTCATAACAAAGGAGACCACAGTGAACGTTTTTGTGTTTAATCCTGATGTAAATAGGACACAAGCTAATTTTTTGTAAAAAAAAAACAAAAAACACTTAGTTTTGAAATCGTTTCCAAATAAAAGTTAGGAAAATGTGGCTTAATTCTGCTCATAACAGTTTTCTTCAAGATTCTTTTTTATTTAACTCTCTGTATCTTCCTCTCTACTCTGACCGGTTTTCCTGACCACACTGAAGTTGCCCACAGCCTGATGCTGCCACCACCAAGCTTAGACGGATTTCTGCACTGTTCAGTGAAGATATTGATGTCAGGCTCATGACAAACTTGGATGAAAATGTCTTTACTTCCTGTTTGAAACAACGTGAGAGTCTATATAGAACCAGCTCTAATCCTGTCCACTTCGCTCCACAGGCGAAGTATAAATTCATTTGCTTCAGCAAAAGACCATTAAATAATTCATAAAATGAATTGAGGCTCATATAATTCTATTTTTATATTATTATATTATTTCTGTATTTATTAAATAATTATTTCCAAAGTTGTTTATTGTGATTTTGGCAATCTTCACTTTCCATATTTAACCAGAACTGGTTACCGCTTTACGAATCAGCCACGAGATGGCAGCAATGTACAAAAAAGACAGCATGAGGCATCAATGTGTTTTAGTTTTCCAAACTGCTGTCATAAAAGTTATTAAATTAAGTTATAAAGTTTTAAACCCGGGCCAAAACGCGGCAGCGTAATGTTTCAGGAAGGCATCGCAACATTCAACCAATGAAATACGAGACTCTAAACCTTAATGTCGCACGTGTAAACACGCGTCCCAAGTGCGGGAATCTCCGTGTGAACAATACTCCATGGAGACGAAACGCAACGTTGACGCCCCGCCTCCGGTCACCCGCCATTGGTCCGATCCAAAACTTGCAGAGTCCGCCCCTCAGGCTGCGATTGGACAGAACTCCCTGCCGTCAGGAGCGAAACGCGGAAAAGGGTATATATATATATATATATATATATATATAAAAAAAAAAAAAAAAAAAAAAAAAGTTATGGAGCGAAGCGTAATCGGATCACGTCTGTTGCACGGTGCTGCTGCTGCTGCTGCGTAGCTTTCCAGCATCAAATCGCCTCCCACGGTGAGCGTGGAAAAGCAGCGTGAGAGCGCAGAGCGGGAAGCGGGAAGCCTGGGTGAATACGAGCCGGTTCTGCTGGCCGATCGGGTCAGAAGAAAAGGGCCAGGTGTGGTTTACCTGCTTCCAGGGGTTTCCTCGTTGATGTCACTGTGGAGGAGGAGGAGGAGGAGGAGGAGGAGGAGGGAGGAAAGAAGGAAGGAAGGAAGGAAGGAAGGAAGGAAGAGCAGGTGCTCGGGGTGAAGTTACCTCTCTGAGTTGAAGAGACCGACCTTTACGAGAAGCTACTTTTGGAAGTTTTCCTGAAATTCCTCTCCAAACTCCTTTTGTGGCAGGATTCACTCATCTCTTGGAACCAGAACTCGATTTTTTTTTTTTTTTTTTTTTTTTTTTTTTTGGGGTGGGGGGCGCGCAGGATTTACGCACAATCTGGGCTCACGGTGGGGCTCATCAGCAGTGGGAGTGCGCTGGTTTTTTGTTTTCCAGGTGCTGTAAACTGGGGGTGGAGGTGGGGTTGAGGGGTGGGGGTTGGGGGGGTTGAGGGGTTGGGGGGGGGGGATCGAGCCTCCCCAGCATCAGAAGCAGCGCTCCATCCGCTCCACTGCGGCACTGACGCAGCTGGTGTCACGCTCCAGACGATGCTCCTGTAATTCAGAGGAAGGATCGCGCACACGGGGAGCTCGGAGGGGTGACACAGAGAAGGATTGTTGTCTATCCCCCCCCGTCTGGAATGGAATACTACACAAAACACAAGGCTCAACTTCTCCGGTCCGGAATGATCGAGCCGTGCGTCAGAGCGCTCTGAGGGGCCAAACAGGATCTTTCTTCTGAAGAGGACGCTCGTTCCCCGGGACTTCCAACTCCTAAAGAAAAAAAAAGAAAAGGAAAAAAAAAAAAGCGATGTCCAAGACACTGAAGAAGAAAAAGCACTGGTTGGTCAAGGTGCAGGAGTGCTCCGTGTCCTGGGGGGGCTCCGCGGAGCTGACCGCTGTCCTGGAGGTGCGAGGCGGCGCGGAGCTCGGAGAGTTCCCGCACATCGGACGCGTGATCCCGGAGGCGGTGGTGTGCCACGGCGGCCGGCTGCCCGGCAGCGGGGACGTGTTGCTGGAGGTCAACGGCACTCCGGTGAGCGGACTCACCAACAGAGACACGCTGGCTGTGGTCAGACACTTTCGGGAGCCCATCCGCCTGAAGACCGTGAGACCAGGTGGGTGTCCGTCCTCTCGTCGTTTCTCCACCAGCCGAGTGGAAGAGGATGTGGAAACTGAACACCGGGCTGATGCTGGATGAATAAGATGCGCTCTGTCTGTCTGTCTGTCTGTCTGTCTGTTCGCCTGTTGCTGCTGCTGCTGCTGGTGAATTTGGGGTCGTGTGCGCCCTGACTCATATTGCGGGTATAAATGGGGGCCGATTATTATAGTTACAACTGTTTTCTCTTCATACCAAATATTCATATTCCTTAAACTCCCCCCCACCCCCACTTGTCTTTTATTGGGATTTTATGACGGGTCAACATAAAGTGGAAGCAAAAATAAAAATAAAACATGGTTTCAGTTTTTTTTTTTCTCGTAAAGTTCAAGTATCAGCTCCCCTGAGTCACGTTTCGCAGAAACACCTGGTTCAGTTCCAGCTGCAGGTGTTTTGTCTCTTCCAGATTTCCACCTCAAGCCTTCTAAACAAATAACTCCTTATTCTTACTGTATGGAAAGCATCTATAAACATAAATGTTTGTCTTTCCATATTTTCTCATTTGGATTCATGTCTGGACTTTGACTAAGCCATTCTATCATGGATATGCTTTGATCCAAAGCATTCTTCTGTAGTTCTGGTTGTATGAAGGGTCATTGTGCTGAAAGTCAAACTTTCACCACAGTCCTAGTGTTTCTGTTATTCTTATCATCAAGCTCTGTTGGGTTTCTGAAAAAAATAATCAATTAGGCCAAAAAGTTCAGTTTTAGGGCTCAGCTTACCGGAGTGCCTTCTTCCAGTTTTTTTTTGCTGTGTTTGCGAAAAGGCTTAAGAAAATAATATATATTCTTGGCTCTTCCATTTAGGCAAGATTTGCACCTGGTTTGTGCAGCTCCTCCAGAGTTACTGCTGGCTTCTTGACAGCAGTTTTGAATAAATGTCTCCTTTCCCAGCTGGCTGGATGGTGTCAGTCTTCTTACTGGGTTTACAGCTGTACCATATTCTTAACTATTTTGAGATGGAGGAGTCAACAGAGCTCTGTAGGATGTTCAAACCTTGGAATATTGTTTTATAACCTCACTCTGCTTTAAAAGTCTGTCTCAGTCTTTAGGTTTTTCGTCTTTATGATGCTGGGTTTTTTTCGCTGGTGTTCTCCAACAGACCTCTTGGCTCTTCCAAAGAACAGCAATATCTCAACTTGAATTGAATTACACACATGTAGACTATAAACTACATGTTTCTGAAGGCAGCTGGCTGCTGTGTGTCTAATTTAGGTGCATCAGGCTAGAGAAGGCATACTTTACAGGTATTTATTACCTTACAAAAAAACTTTTCTTTGTTCTATATCACAGTTCTGGCCTTCCATCATCATGATAAAGTATATTGAGATTTGTGGTAACCTGACTAAAGGGCTATGAACATTTTTGCAAGGCAGTATTTGTTTTTCGTCATAAAAATGGAACAAGCTGACTCCAAGCATGCTCACGCTGTGAAATCTGTCTTGATGTAAAAGTGCCCTTCCTGTCTGTGACACGCATTTACTTAAAAAATCCAGTTTGAAAGTTTATTGATCTGCCCTTTTTCATTACCGTTTCTTACTTACTGGCTTGTAATTCTTCCTGTACTGCCCCACAGACAAGCCTAATGAATAGCATGGCACTAAATGTGCCATAGCATATCGACGGTCAAACTCCAGCAGTCATGTGGGGCAGGAGGCAGGTGGTGTGTGTGTGTGTGTGTGTGTGTGTGTGTGTGTTGTAGATGGATTTAATAGAGGCACTGCTGAGTGTGGCACTTTGGAACCTCGTCCAGAGGATTTGCTAACGGTTGCCTTGCCAGCACAGACAGTGTTGAGGTGTCCAAGTGTAATTGAATCAATCAGGCCCATGTACTTAAATCCCTCAGGATGTTGCCAGCTTGGCAGCAGAGTTTGACACTTTCACTTCCAGGTATTTCCTCTGGGAATGTTGTTTGGCACAATTTCGTCCGGAAACTTTGCTTTATAGTTTTAGTACAAATGCACTGAGATTTGATTCATAACCTAATTGCTCTTAATTTCACTCGGCCGGGGGGTCATTGATGTGTTTCCTCATGTCTTGTAGAGCGCTGCCTGCTTGCAGAGCCTTTAACATTTTCTTTCAATCCGACGTTACATAATGTTACGCTAAGCGGCGCTCAGAGGTCCCCAGCTTGTTTACCATTGGTCCCCCTTTTCCCACTCGGGACTGTGTGTTTAGATCTCTCCGTCTTCTTGTTCATGATTAATGCATGCATCATCCATCTTTTATGCCGCCGCATGCCAGAATGAGGTGGCTGGTGGCTGGAGTCAGAGCGCAAAGCGGGGGAAGTTGGAAGTGGGGATAAATGTAAGCTCAAGTGGGGAAGTCGGGCCCTGGTTGAAACGGGATTAACGTGACTCGTTTCTATACTAGTCACAATGTCGTAAAAGTTACAAGGATGTTTCTGGAATTTTGGGTCATAGACCAAATAGAAGGTAAATTTGAAGTAGAAGGATCCCAAGTTTTCAACATTTCTCAGAAATTAATTTTGTGAAAAATTCTGTGACTACAGCTGCAGTTCTATTTGGGCATGCCAATATTAGCTTTGTCTGAACAAGCAACTACAGTTTCTCAATTGGATTTATCCCCAGACTTTGACTAGTCCATTCTAACATGTTTTCCTGTAAATCTCTGCAGCTGTTCCAGTGTCGCCAATTGACTTCTTAGCGGATTCTTTGATTAATGCCCTTATTGCCAAGAAAATATGCATTTTTCCTAATAATTCTCCTCAAAATCTTAACATTGAAGTTTATAATTGTAACGTGAAAAGAATAGAACAATTTTTTTAGATATGGTTTCATAAGACAGATAAACCTGACTTTTCGGTTAGTCTCTCTCTATTTCCATTGCTTTGTTGTTTTCTCTTCATTTCTTTTTGGCTAGACTATCACTTTGGTAAATGTATTTTCTCAGTTGTGTAATGGATAACATCTGTTATCTTTTTATTATAGCTAATTTTAGAATGTTATCTTTTATACTTATTGTTCTGCGATTGGTAATGGATTTCATATTTTTGTCAGTTCAACACAAAGTGTTTTTTGGTCCAACCTGTTTTTTTTTGTTTTTTTTTTTACCTCCTCATCGCAGCTGAGACCTTTTAACTGTTTCTCCTGTGCAGTTGGGGCTGAAACCTGAAGTGTGGCCCGCCTGGCGTCGGACCAGCAGATGCACTCAGCATGCAGCTCTTATCCTGTTAGGAAGGCAAGGAAATAGGCAATAACCTTGAGGGGACGATTGAGAGTATAGAGGCAGAATGATGGCAGGTTCTCTCAGAAGCTCAGGGACCTGAGCAGTCTGATGATTGATGCTAGCACAGGATGCAAATCTGCTTGTTTTTACCCTGTGGAGCTTAATGAATGAATCATTTAACTCCAAAGTCCTGAAGGACCCATGTCTTTTTACATTAGGTCTACAGAAATTCATATTTTTGTTTTTCCTATTTTCTGAGTCGAAAAGGACGTAATAAACTCTATGTATCAATCTTAGCACTCATTTCTGCAAAGTAAGGGCTTACCAGAACAGCAGTTTTCCTCCTCTGCAAACCTTCAGCTGGGAAAGTGTTTATCAAATAACAAACTAAATAATTAACTGACTATAAGCTGTGGGTAGTGACTAACAGAATGAGATTGGGAGCTTCTGATGAAGGATGGCTGGTCTCACCCTTAGGAATAGGAAATAATTCAGCTGTTTGGCTTGTTTTGGCATCTGGCAAGAATGACTCCCAGTGGGCGTTTTTAGTTAGAGTAAAAGATACTGTAGCATAATAGTTTTCCTCAGTGACTTCGTCCTGTCACCTTGTATTATAATTGTGCCTCTAAGTGTGGCATTAGGCAGTGACGCTCCTGAGATTTGTCACATTTTTAAAACTACTCCTTTGGTAGAATTGTTTATGAAGTTCCTTTTAGAAAAGAAAATATAGGACGCCTCATAGTTTAGCAGTACATGCTTCAGAGCTCCACACAGTTTGATTCCTGATTCTGGGCCATTTATTGCATATTCTTGCTTTCTCTTTCTGCCATTTTTCCGTTTTGGCTACTGATGAATAAAGACCATTAGTGCCACAGCACCTTAAAAAAGGTTCATATTTATTAATTTATTGCTATTATGATTTTACACAGTGAAAAGTTTAAAAATGGCCTATGTCCACTGACAATATCAAGATAGACTCAGGTTTTTTTTAAAGAGACTTCTGTCCCTTTATTGAGATTCAGTAATGCCCCTTCCCCACTTGTTGCTGCACACTGCCAGTCTTTTGGTCAATAAAAAGCTCGTATGTACTTCCCTCATTTACAAGAACAACAGATTTGGCTGTTTGTAATTATTTCTGGTTGCGAAAGACACAGACAGTCTATATTATTAGCATTAATTACATCTTTCACCAAGATGGACCAATTAACAGTGAATGTTAGAGTTTTTTTTTTATTTTTAACTTCAAAACTACGTTTACAGACAATTTCATACTGGCTTGTTTGTTAAATCACATGCAAATTTGATTAACAACACTGAGGCACAGGCAATCAAAACACTGAAAGGGGTTTGCATGTTGAGGCCCTTGTGGTTGTGCAGCTGGAGGGTCTGTTTTGCCTCATTCTGCAGACTGAAACATCAGCATTCAGTTAAGCATAGCACAAAATCACACAGTGCAACATGTCCCAGTGAGTTCTGCAACAGCATCCATCACGTACTCTGTTCGATGATATTTCCTTTAGAATCATCGACAATGACACCCGGATGGAATAATTCCAGATTTTTTCTGAGCTCTGTCTCTGTTGGCACAGTTTGATAATATCAGTAGCAAACACGACGTCTGCCAGCATCTCTCAGCTGCTTTCCCCTTTGTTGGAATCTCAAACATTTCATTTGTTTTTCTTAATAATTTTTTTGCCGTCTGACTTTTTCTCCCAGCTAAATAAAGCAGGAAAATGAATGTATTTTTGAAACACCCATTGCATTGGTGACTTACACATAAAGCTATCCTGTACAATGTTCTTTATTTCTACTAACACAAATCTTTTAATCTTTTCTAATGTCTTTTTATTGATTGATAGATATGGTACAAAACCATGTTAAATTTTAACACATTTTAAATCAGAAGTCTTCAAACAGCAGTTGCACACCTAAAACTAAACGGTGGTAAAATAAAAGTCATGCTAACCCCTACACTTTGTAGTTAGAATTGGGAAAATAGGTTGTATCAAATGCAATGTCAGTATTTAATGTTAGATAAATGATTAATGAATATAAATCAAAAAATATCTTTTTTTGATAGCTTCTGTCATCACAGAATGGAAGTTTTTCTTTTTGATGCTCTCTGCCCTACCTGTGTGTTGCAGCCTAAACATCATCCTGCTATTTGCAAAGTTTTTCTATTTAAATTGGTCTCGCTCAGCATCTCTTTTTCTTTTTTATGTCCATCCTGGTAGTGTTATGTTGATGTTAACACTTTATACTTGCTATCTGCAGAGCAGCAGAGCTGTAATCTCACAGTTTCTGTTAATGTGGTGCCCCATGGTGCATCAGGGCTGCAATGACTAAGCTGCTCTAAACCAGCACAGAGGAGCTGTCAGCGGGCCTCTGCTTCGTGGATTCCTTTCCCTTTGGTAATGGATCTTTTTCTGGTATTACCTCCAGGGTCACGTCACAATTTGAATTTAGTTTTTCTCAGAAGATTTTTTCTTTTTTTTTTTTTGCTATTCCCATGCAGATTTGAGTATATCTGCTAGGGGAAAAAAGAGTTTTTTCTTAAACCTATCAGGGGGAAGCCAGCACAATTAAGTGGGACTCGCATCCTTCCAATTTGCTCTGTTGCATCCTGTATTTTTGTATGTGCACTTATGCATATTACAGATGTCCATACATGTCTTCTGGTTTATTCCTCCAACTTATCACACTTCTTCTATACCTCTTTTTGTAATCATCTGTTTGCCTTTCCAATCTGCCTTCAATCGTTCATTGAGACAGAAGCAGTTCCTGTCAATGCCTAGTCCTTCAATCCCTAAGTGATCTGCTGTCTCTGGTCCTTACCAAGCATGGGAAAGTGAGATGATCTGAAAAAATGTAAAGTCTATCACATGCCTCTTTTGGCTTTTCAGACTGAAAAAAAGAACATCTGATGCCCTCTTTGTTGTGGGGTCGGAAAGGAAATCAGATTTTTCAGTTTTCACTATCTTCCAGTTGCTGATCAGAGATGATTTATGGAAAATTGGCATATTCCAGTCTGTTGTTTATTGCTGGATTTCTAGGTGTTGACCATTAAGACAGCTCTATATTGCCTCAGAAACCTTTTCTCCACATTTATCTAAAAGTAGTGAGCAGTGAGCTCCTTTTGTCATCCTGCGCTGGCCGTATATAATAGCCGCTTCTCATTCATTGATTTCCACATCGTTTTTAGTGTCTGTTGGCAGAGTTTTTCTCCAGATGTGCATCAAACACTACTGTCCCGTCATCAGTCTACCTTATGAATTGGCGTCCTTCAAATCCGCATTGCGGTTCGGAATCAGCCGGCAGCAGATATGGCATCTTCATATAAACCATGGCTCTCGCTGGCAGGCATCGGGACTTGGCAGGCAGGTTGTTGGAAGACGGGGAAGACGAGTGCGAGTGCTGATTCACAAAGACTGCCTCTTTGTACTCGCTGAGTGGTCATGCTGCGATGTCAGCAGCAAGAGTGTCTCCGGGTTACTGCCAGTGGAAATGGACGGTGCAGTTAAGAGATGAAGATGCGCACACACACACACACACACACACACACACACACACACACACACACACACACACACACACACACACACACACACACACACACGCACGCATGCACGCGCACTCCTCTTCCCAGAGAATCCTTCTTTCCCCAGCTTGTCTCCTAATTGGCCTCTCTCTAAGATAGTCGTCTATGCAGCTGTTTATCCTTGTGATATAAGATGAGGTCAGCTTTCTATCGGTGCAACAACATTGCAGGCACCACAGCCTCGCTGCTGCCCGTACTCAGCAGTTGGAACCACCACCGAGGCATCCCACTAATGAGATTCTCTTCTTTTTGTTTGTTTTTGCTGGGATTTTTTGTACATTTTCACTGGAAGATACACATTGTTAAAGAGGATTTTCAATGTTTCCAGATCAACCTGCTCTCACACCCATCATGAAAATAGAGCTTGGTTTGGAGCACACCAAGTCATTCTTAAATCTACTTCTGTGTCCTGAGTGTCGTGTGGTTTTTAAGGATGTTGACAGAGCAGAAATGAGGTGCAGATATATGGAAGGTTGACTTTTTGAAATGACTTGCTTGGAGACGATTGTATAGATGGCTGCTAATCGGGTGAAAGATTATGCCCTTCCATTAGCATAACTGATAAAAATTCACTAAATAATAGAGATGTTTTATTGTTGTTGTTATATGATCTGCCCACATTTTTATTTGTACTTTGTGCCAATTCTTGTTTTTTCTAAGGAGACAATAAACATCGAGATTCAAAATATTTTTCTTTTACTCCTCAGCTGAAAACTCTCATCCAAAATATCTCAAGAAGACCTTTCTGCCCGAGTGGAAATATACAAAATTCAAAATATCTAATAAATGTATCTATGTTTGTACCTCAAAACACAAAACGTCAGTATGAAAAGTTTTTTTGTTCTACACGATCCATGTAAATGAAATATAGGACTAAAGTTTAATTGGTTTGGTGTATTAATGAAAGTGTTTGAATGTTTATGGAGCCATAATATGGAGCCACAGATCTGTGGAAAACTGTCATTATTATTTATTTTAGAAACAGACTTGATGTTGCACTGATAGAGTAAAACAGGCATCTAATGAAATTGGTGATCAGAATTTGGTCATGTTCAGATTCCTCTGTCATGGACAGTAATCAGCCAGTGTGGAACTCAAAAATCTGATCTTCTTCTAATCAATGAAAGCAGCATGCTAAGTTCTACCAAGTGTGTAAGTTAATACTGTAGGAAGAAGATCGAAAGTTATGGGTTTGCAGTGTGAGTAATGTGTTTTAAATAAAGTCCAAGCGAGTGCAGAGATGTAGGATGTGATTTAAAAGGAAGATAACTTCTGTGACATGTCTCAGTATTTCTAGTTCATTCAGCCGGTGTGAGAACGAGACATTCAGCAGATAACAGGCTTGGCTATCATGAATTCATTGACTGGAAAGAAAAAAGACTGATTGTCCCATAGACTGATCATAGCTGTGTTATATCAAGCTGTAAATAGCCTGATTCTAAACAATTTTATTTACATTTCCTGAAAACAAAACTTTAACCACTTAATAATTGAAACAAATTTTAAGCTTTCAAATAGCATCACTCCTGCTGTTCACTGACTGACCCGGTTGAAATTCCACCGAAGAAATTGAAGCGAATGGGAGAAATACAAGACGAAGAAATGAAGGGAGATGAGAATAGAGTGGAATTGTGTTAGAAGACAATAGCCAGGCTACGTTTAACCAGGCGAGGGAGGAAACACTGCTAAACAGGTTCAAAAGAAAGAAAATGGGGTCAAATAAGGTGGGAGTCTCATTGCAAGACTGAGCACAAGGAGAAAGAGGTAAAATGCAGGAAAGCACAGGGAGGGAGGGATGTGAAAGCAATAATAATCTCAGGACTGAAAGCGATTATGTTACCATTAATCTCTATAACAGTATTGATTCTTCCCTGTAAGTGTCTTAAATGATTATGGTGGCAGTTCGTCAAACCAGCGGTTTCTATTTCAAACCTGGAGAAGAAGCAATGTTTCTAATCATAGCTGCAAGCATGAAGGATCATAAAAACTCCAGGTAAATTGGAATTGCTATCCCTCTGTTTCAGTTCTGTTACAGGCAGCACAGAGAGAACAACAGCTCTTATTTCCACAGTTGCTGCCGGGGCATCTTTATTTAAATTTTACTCCTATACATGCCTCTGACAATGAGAGTGGTAGCTGCTGTAGTGTTGTTTAGACTTGGTTTTGGGAAGGATCCCAAGAGTTTGTTTTACTGGGCATTGATAGGAGTGAGACAAATGGCCTGTCTGTGTAAATTGGACATGTGTGTTCTTCTGTTCGTCCAGTTGGGATCTATCTTTACTCTCGGTGTGATAAATCAGCTGAGAAGACCTAATCTCAGAGTTCAGTCTTCCATTTGGCTGCGGTTCTTCAGACTTGGCTCTCCTCCCACACTTGATGGGCCTGGGTCAGTGTTCGCTCTGCTAGTGCAGCGCACTCTCGGGTGTTTTCCTTGTGGCGCTCCACCTCAAAGAATCGATTTCAGCCCGTTCGGCTGGTGCCCATGACAACATCTCCAATCAAACAAATATTAAAGCCGAGCACTATTGTGTAACTACCTACTCCACCAGCTGCTCCCCTGGCCTCTTTTCCGTATCATGGTTTCATTATTACTCCTGCTTTTCTGTAGGAGAATCACAGTGGGAGCTTTCCTAATCTGCATTGTGTATTTTACTTCCTAAAATGAAAATGGAATGTGCAGCTCCTTGCAGAAGTAAGGAGTTGCACATTTAACCACTTTACAAACACAAACGTTGGTGTATTTTGTTGGGATGTGTGTATTACACCAGTGTAAAGCAGTGCATCATTGTGAAGTGGAAGAAAATGATACCTAGAAATAAAATCTCCACCATGATTCTCTGATACCCCGAAATAAAATCCGGTATAACCAGTTGTGATTAAACGGCTATGGTCGGGGTGCAATTCATGTTTGGAATTTTCCAAGAAAACCTGTTAAATGCTGCAAAAGACTTTAGATTAGGATAGAGGTTCAATTTCTACTAGAATAATAACATACAACTGATGCTAACAGCAGATTTATGTCTTTGTCAAACTCTACGTCTATATTCAGTGTATAATCTGTGAACATCTTTAATTGTTGCTGTTCCCAGAAACTGTCCATAAAATCTTACTGAACTTGAGCCATTTTGTGAAGAAGAATAAACAAAACTTTGACCTTAAGATGTCTTCAGATCTACATCTGCATTTGCTACAAGATTCTAAATATTCAATTGCTGATTATAAATAACAGGTACACTTTTTATGTTTTCATTCATAAAATATTTTTTTTTATTTTTATTATTATTTTTGTTCCACTTCATAATTAGGCACTACTTTTTGTTGGGCTGTCACAAAAATCTCCAAAAAATAGATTAAGAATTGAAGTTCTAACATTAAAATATGTCCAAAAGCTAAAGGGGTGTGCATACTTTTGCATGTCAACATATAGCTGTTTGTCGACAAGGTTAAGGCTTTAAAAGGTGCATTGATTAACTTAATACTTCAGACTATTTCCCCCCCTAGTTTTAGTCATGAGAGGTAGCTATTTTTCTATTTGGGTATGTTAGTAATGCATCATGTGTGCTCTGGAGAGATGAGCTCCATAAAGACTTCTCATTAGAATTCATGGGTGTCAGAGTCTGAAGCCAGAAAATTTAGATTGCTTTCCTTTCAAAGCTGCCCTAACAGCTTATTGATCTGGCCCAATCTCATCCTGGTTAACGCAGCGTCGCTTCCGGACCCGCTGCACTCAGCCGAGGCCCCAATCCTTACGAGCAGCTGAGGACGCAGCGAGGACGTTTTGCGGACAGCATGCTTGACTCGCTGTCTGATTCATAAGGCTGATGCAGAGGCTGTGCATCGGTCTCACCAGGCTGCCTTCTGTGTTTGCTGCATCTGCATTCATGCTCTGTTTGTCTGGTAGCAAACCAGTTTCAGGTCACAAATGGTGAGAACATAAAAGGCTCTTACAATAGGAAGGTTAGTGTTTTTTTTTTTTCCCCCTTTGGCCTCCAGTTTGCAGCAGGTCCTTTGAGCAAATATACTCAAGCGTTCACATGCACATTACTCACTGTTTAAAGGAAGCAGAGGGACGTGTGGCGCTGCAATCCTGACATTTTTGTGATGCAAACACTGGAGTATCCGCTGGCTCCGTTCACTCAGACCTGTCGCACCGCATGCAGTCCGGTTCAGACAGGTTTCACATGAGAAGTACTGCCAGCACTCCGGAGAGGCTTTTAGGAAAACCAGTTTATCCTGTTTGAGCAGAGGTGTTCGTCAGTAGTGCTGCTTCCCAAGTCCGACAACACACTGACCCTAAGACACATTTAGAGTCTGGCTAAGTAAGAATATAATTAATCTCACTGTGTTCATCTTCAGGATTTCTTTGTTGTTGCAATTTATTTTCATATAATGTGTCGGACGTTTCTCTCTTCTTCTTACTTTGTTAGGTTGTGAAATATTCAACCTCAGTTTCCATTTCCAGAAAGAAGCAATACTTTAAAGGAACAAGCACCGATAGTAATGGTTTATTTCCTTGTATAATGAAGCCGATTGTAAATGTAGTCATTTAGATCCAACCATTTAGAAGCTGGTTTTTTTAGAAGGATAGAAAAGCTCTTGGTTTTAGTTTTAAAATGAATACATAACCAGAACCAAACCAAGCTTTACTTATGGATAAAAGCCTGTTTCTTATGAGTTATTCTGTTGCAACATCCAGTTAGTTTCCAGGTTTTTAGCTGAAGTTGATCAATTTCAAATTCATCCACCTCCACTTATTGCATTCACTTTTTCCACTGGCATTAAAACAGTCCCACAGCACGATGCCTCCACCCAATGCTTCACAGTTGGTTGTTTATTCTTCTAAGGTGTGGCAAAAATAGCTGATTATCTATCATATCTGATCACAAAAATACCTTGTGCTAGTCCATGAGGGTGTCTCCAAATCTCAGTTCAGCATGAAAAGTTCCATCTATTTTGCTAATGTTTTACTGCGTATAATGAATTTTATGTTCCAACTGTTTCCAGTTCATGGCAGGCTTGAGCTTTGGTGGTTTATTAGTTGTTCTTGAACATCCTAATTTGTTTTGGTTTCATCTGATGACTCTGTGGTTTTTCATTGTAACAAAGAGGTGTCACATTTGAATAACGTACATTGATATAATTGTTTGAAATAATTTTTAAAACTTGCACATCTTGGCTACAAAAGTCTTTGTTTAATTTAATTAAAACCAGTTTTCTTATTATTTCAACATTTTCATTGTGCGTCATATTGTTCAGTCCAAATGATCCCTGAGGAAATGTCTATTTTATAATAGAATATGTGTTAAATGTTGACTCTTCAGCCTGACTTGTTGGAGTATATAGCAGCCTGCATGGATGCAAAATGAAGGATTGATGTAAGGTCAATTCCACAACGCAAGCGATTGTTCAATGTTGCTGGTTTTATAAAGAGATGACGTGTTTTGAATTGGTGGATAAGAATATGAACTGAATTTAATTTGGACTGAAGACTGACTGTATATATTTGAGTTGTACAACAAAAATGTCAACCTGGTGAAAACGTCAATATTTCTCCTTCAGTTTAAAGTTCCTTAAGACATTGCATCACTGTTGTCAGGTTGCTGCAAGGGGAGTGGTGTGTTTTGGAAGGAACGCTGAGCATCTTCGGAATGTAGTTATCTTAAATAAATGACACACACAGTTTAATAAGCTCCAGCTCGGTGTGTTGTTAGCAACAGGTACTGGTTTTGTCAGAAGTTTCACATAGTTTCTATGTTGCCTCTCCCTTTTTTTTCTGCATAATTGAAAACTTGGCAGACATTTCAATTTGACTGTTTTTTGGAATATACTTTTTTGTTTGCTCTCCAGCTTGTTTGTTTATTTATAAGGAAGGTTATGCATAACTACACAGCTACAGCAAGGATGCAGGTAGAATACATTTTAAATATTGATTCAGAAGATGACTCTTCTTAAAGTTGTTGAACCCAAGGTTGGCCTTGGTAGGGGAGACAGAAAACTCTTGTTTGAATTTTAGGCGATTATTTGACTTCATGGCCCTTTTTATTGCAGTGATTCAACTGAAGTGAGTCACACTTCTCTCAAAGCTCACAAATTGTGAGTCACTCAGTATCATATTTATGGACTTAGTAAATGGGTTGAGTGAAAAGGGGATTCAAGGCAGTTCTGCTTTGGTCTAAAATCTATTGTGATCACTGTAAGGTTGTCAGTCTGCACCAAGAGCCAATCTCAAGTGGATGCATTGTCCCCATTCAGTCAGGGGGAATGTGGTACAACTGGTGGCTCTGTAATGCAGTACTGCAACTTTTTTCCTCTACTCTCATTGGTTGAAAAGAAGTGTGTTAAAACAAACTACACTCAATGTACTAATGCGAAGAGCAATGAATTTAAGTTTCTGCAAAGGATCTTAAAAGGAAAAAGGAAACACCTTGGTTTGGGAAAAATAGAAGCACAAGCTTAGAGGTTTGGCTGTAAACAGGTCGAACATCTGGTTGTAGAAAAGGGAGCTGCAGCACTTTAATCTCTGAAGAGCTGTTGGCCAGCCTCGCAGTGCTTTTTATGACAAATTAGACTTTCTATGGACAGATCTGGGGCTTAGCAGGGCCGTTATGTAATGACACTGATACAACACTTGTGGTGAAAGGCTGGCTAGAAAATCAACACCGATACAGAGGGTTCAATGCTCACATTCAATTGCATTCACGGGTATAAATGATGCATAAACTTCAAGTTATTCTCAGCAGCTCCATCAGGCTCAAATAAATTAAATTTGGGTTTGTGCATTAATTTAGGAGCCCATGTTTTCATATTTGTCATAGTAGAGTTGCACATTATTTGGAAAGCATCCCATTGAAACAAAAATATTGTAGTTAACTGAGGTTTTTCTCAACTGTTTACCTTTCTTTCCATGATCTGATGACCCTACTACGTCCTGTAAACATCACCACCTCAGATACTGAAATCCATATCAGAGGTGAGAATCTAAAGCATTTAGATAAATAACATAACTCCAACCAGATAGACAAATATTTTATTTGCCTGCAGAGCATGACTGTTGGCACTTGAAATATAATAACCTGCCAATATTGCATCCAAGCACTCCTTAGTGATTGCTATGAATTGCAACTGAAATGTGATCAAGATTGCATTCCATTTATTGTGCAGCTAATATGCTTAGAGTAAGAAATAAGTCACCATCAGAAAATGTCAGTCAGTAAACACACTCCGAAAATAAAGTCAACATCACCATGCTGAACATTTCCTGTTTGACTAAAGCCGGCGGAGGCAAGGAAATGTGAAATTAAAGACTTCACTGGTAGCTTGGAGGGAATTCTTGGAACTGAATGAGTGACCACTTCGTGTAGCTGAAGGTATACATTTCAGTCATTTGATACGTCCCCTGAGTCTAGATTCTTGGACAAACTACTTGAAGAGCCTATCATCAAAACTGTTGTGCTTAGTGTCACACACTCAGCCCAACGAAGGTTGAGTCCAGAAGCTGCTATAAGTGTTGGTTCTTCATCACACATTTAAAGTTCCTTTTCAGTTTAATTTACTGTTTGATGCTTGAAGCACTTAATTAAAAATTTCAAAGGGAGATTAGCTTATAACACAGTCAAGTTCTTAATAGAAACTATTTTTACCCTGGAGTAGCATGTTTGTTTTTTTATTACTCAAGAGATCAAGTGAAACCTTTTAAAATCTTCAGTATCAAGGCTTTATTCTTGATTTATCTTATTATGCATGTTACATGTGTGTAAGATCACATGGATGAATGTGTTTTCTTAGTTTCTTCATAGGTCAGAATGACGTGTAGATTATTGGATTGGTCTGTTGTTAAAAAAGATGAAATCTCTCACAGTCTTTGATCTAAAAATACACCAACAAACAGCATGTGGGGCTGTGTGTGTGTATTGATGTGTCAATGTTGTGTTGAACTACACATAACATCAAATTGCAGCTCAATCCCATTATATGCAATATCACAACTGCAAAAGACATGTTTGGATTATTTTATTTCAAATGAAATACAGCCACAGTCAAATAGGAACAGACTTGATTATTTGAATTAACTAGTCCTGATTCCTGGTATCTTTTTGTCTCAGTCAGTTTATATGACTTGAAAGCAACAGCTTTTGTCTGTTTGTCCTGCTCAGGTTAAAGGAGGACTGCATCACACTCTCTCCTTTCCTGTGAAACACCCAGAATGTGTTTTTTTTCTAAGAAATCTCTGTGCCACGATAACCTAGTTTGTAGCTCTCAGGAGTGAACAGAGTGGATCTGTTTCACGTTTTCTGTGACTTTCATCGGCTGAGAAACCTTTGTGGTTTTGTAGTCCTGCAGCTGATGACCTACTCATCTCTGTAATGAGAGGGAGGCTCTTGTGCAAAGGTTTGTGTATTCCATTGTGAACTTTAAGCCACAGTGACTTACAGGAAACTGACATCACTGATGCTCTCATGCAGCTGCTTATAGTAGGAAATCGTTCAGTGGGTTACCACAACACATAAACTCATCTAACTTAAGGCTTACTATAGTCCCCCTGTTTTAGCTCTTACACCACATGACTTAATCTCTTACTGATCCCAGGCTGTCATTAGACATAAAAGAATGCCACTGGCTTCAAATGTCATTCACTGTGACTGATAAAAAAGTAAATTGCTTTGACTTGCTTGAACATTTTTTAGTCCTTATTCACTTCAGTTTGTTTCAAAGTTGTGACCTCATGAAGTGGTGAGTGAGGCAGTTAAAAGCAGATTTCTGATGTGTTCAAAGATTTTCCAACATCAGACATTTGAGAGTCAGTCACCGAGAAGCGAAATCACAAAAGACTGACCGTATCAAAGCCGATGGAGTCTGGTCTCACTTGGTTTGTTTCACGTAGTTAATCTTTTATTATTTAGAAAGTTCAATAGAATAATATCTGCTGTATATCCTAACTATCCGGCTCAGACAGATCTCTGCACGACAAAAGTGGAAACTTATTTATTCTGCATCTTACACCTGCTTGTCTTTTGCAGAAGAGCTTTCATAAACCGATGAAGTTATCAAAGTTAATGATCCAAAACGCAGAAAAGCAGTGCTGCGCTGTCGGACTTTAATGGTCTGTGCAGATGAAAGCTAGAACAGTGTGATCTCCAGTCAGTGCGGCTCCTTGATACCTGTGTTTTCTCTTCCATCTCGGCCCGTCTGTTCCCCCACTGCTCTGTTTGCTCCAACCATCTGCGTATTTACCCATTTTTATCTCGACGCAGCAGCCAACTCCGCCACCACTGTATGCAAATACACATACGACGGGCTCTGTCTCTGGCAAATAACGGCACGATTCCAAGTTTGCATAAATAACTGACGATCGGTTGTAATAACAGGGGTGAATATACAGCAGTGCAATCTGTGTTTGTTGTCTTTGCGGCTGCAAGGAGAGATGATTCAAGTTTTATCCTTGACAGGTTGGTCTTTACTTGCTGTTTTAGAGATAATTAAATCTTGTCCAAAAATGCATAGAGGGATATTTTAGTTTCTTTTTAAAGTGTGGTGCTGTGGAGAGGTTTTGAGCAGGCAGTATGAGTCAGAGTAAAAATCAATAAGCACATTTGTTTTTAACATTTCTGTTTGTTACACTGTATTACTTTTGCATTGATTGCATGATTTGTTTTTTTGTTGTTGTTTTCTACCATTCTCGACATCATTCTTTTGTGCCACATGAAGGAAATTAACTTTATACAGAACATTGTCAGATATCAACACTTGTAGTCAATAGTGTTTCTTAAACAATTGTGTAAAATTTTAAAAAGGCAGAAATCTGCTGTTTTTGAAATAAGCATCATGTTAATATCAACCCAGTTTTACTTATGAGACCAATTCTGATATGTTAAAAATTACTAAAATCGGCCAGTATTGACATTAATGCCAATATATTATGCATGCCTAATACTTCTGAAGTGAAAGTAAAACATTGTTTTTAAATTGTTTTTCAAATAAAAATCTCAGAAATATGGTTAAAGTTGGAGAGACGTTTATGCTCTAGAGATGCCTTTTCATATTTTTATGTACTACTCTGTTCTGGTGTATTACGTAAAAGTTATAAACTGTGACCTATTATGATTCTTTGAACAGGTTAGGTCTACATTTTTTGCACAAAATCATTCTTAGATAATGAGATTTCCGTTTGCTCAGTTCTGCCTGTTTTGACTTCCTTTCAGAATGAGCTGTTTCAGGGCTTCTTGTCATTTTATCTAAATAAGCTGCTGCTGGGTGATTTGTGATGTTACATTTGGAAGTTTTTTTGACACGGCTCATTTTACAGACATCAAAAAACATCAACTTATTTCCAAAACACAGCTGAATGGTTTTTAGAAGCAGATGAGACCCAGATGTAAGTACAAAAATGTGCAAAGTGTGAGTTTTGCATAATAGATCCCCTTTAATGTTTGTGACAAAATCTAAAAAAGTTGAAGGCGCTGCACATTAGTCAGTGTTGTTTCCCCATCAATGGAAGATTTAGTAGCACTGGTTTAATTCCCAGCCTTTCTATAGGTTACAGTGCTATCTTTTGTAATTATGACAGGTAATTTAAGCTTGTTATTTAACTCTGAGCCTATTTAATTTTTGTAAAGTAATACCAAATCCTACCGCTCTAGCTGAAAGCAACAGCCTTGCCTTGTTGTCTGGTACACAATGTTCTTTCGCTAAGAAGGTTCAGATTGCTTTACCTTGTCACACTCGAGCTGTAATACTTATCTTTTTTGCTGTAGCTTACGTCTTGGCAAATATCCACAAAGATAAAACTAGACACACTTGTTTGTTGGTTTCGGTGGAGTTTCCGAACACCGCTGCATTTCCAACAAAGCCAGTTTTTCCAGATGGAAGGATAATGGTGTTTGTCACTGCAGGACTGCAAAGCTGTCATGCTGACCGTAAAAATGCTGGAAACTAAACCGGAAAGTTTGCCGCGTCCTAAATTAGACATGATTGCGTTTTGTGTGCGACTCTCCTTGGCAACCAGGGGTGCACCGCCAACAATATGGAGGATGAAAGTATCGAGCCACGTTGCCTAACGACCAGCCGGTGTCGGTTACACCAGCTGACATCTAAGCCCTGGGAATGGAGGTGTTTTCTTTCGCCCTTTTAAAGATTTAAAGAGAACAGCTCGCAGTGCAGGGTTTAAAATGACACGGGAGGCTTCTGCCTGCTTTAACCTCGCTCACCTGAGAACAGGTGAACAAGATCCTCTCCACTCAGGCCACCATCATCATGCACGGTTTTAACCCTTGTGTCTAGAAATGGGGTCCAACCGACCCCACACACATAAAACTTGTATCATTTGCCATAGTCCTCTACGTTTGACTCAGTCCTCGCACACACAAAGGTTAAGGGAGGGAGGTTTGCGGCAAAAAAAAAAAAAAAAAAAGATAATGTTCCTCCTGAGAAAACTACACATTCACAGTTCCAAGTGAGTTCAGGAACACGGAGAAAGGGGTAGGGCACTGCGGAGAGACTAATTAGGGAGCAATGTCTGACTTCTTCTCGTCTTGCTGCACACAAACCTGCAGTAATTAAAACATATCCTGGAAAAACACAAACTTTAAGTGTTTTTTTTTGTTGTTGTTTCCTCTTTTTGCTTTCTGTCTTCCTATTTTAAGTCTTCAGAGTTGAACCTGTCAAATCAAAGACCATTTGATCACATGTTCCTAATTTGTATCCTTTGTTTTCTCCCTGTCATTGCTGTGCTTTAGTTAAGAGACTCTATCACTGGCAAGTCACTTGGAAAATGGCACTTTATTTGCAGAATGGGGGGGCAGCGAATGTAAGCCGCATAAGAAAGTGAAGTTTTTCTTTGTGTTTTCAGTAGGAACATGGGCTGAGCGCTTTGGAAGCGCATGAGAAATGAGCGCTTTTTGGAGGAAAGAAAGGGGGCTGCCTCGGGAGACTCTGTAACGAGTGGTGGGGTGGGAGGGCGGAGGGGCCGTTTGACATTTTCAGTCACAGGCTGTTTCAGTTCAGAGCAGAAGTCGAATAATGGAGTGAGAGAGGAGACTAAAAACAGCGAGGAGGGTAACGAGAGAGAGAGAGAGAGAGGGGAAGGAGGAGAGGCGAGGCGAGAAGAAGAGCATCAGGAGGGGAGCGAGTTTGAGCTAAGCCTTACATCCCATCTGGAAGCAGATCAGCCATGCTGTCTAGTCATTCAGTCTGTGTGTGTGTGTGTGTGTGTGTGTGTGTGTGTGTGTGTGAGTGGAAGGGGGGTATACTAAGCCATCGGCAGCTCCACTGAATTACAGCCAATTGTGGATAATGGCTAGTTGGAAATGTCACAACAATCATGTGTTGATTAGCATCTCCAGATACTTAGCGGTGTCTATCTGCTGTTGGGTCGTTAAGCTGTAGAGCAATAAGAAGTGGACTTTGAACTTAGCGTTAGTGTGCGGTGTTGGTGTTCGGCTCGTCTTGTGCAATAAACGGAGCACACACTGGCTGCAATAAAATCATGTTAATTGTGTCAACTTTAAAGCATTATTTCAAAATCAGTGCCCTGGTTTCAAACAGAGTCGTTGTGCATTTACTGCCACCTCTCATAACCTGTGCGGTGTCTAAGTAGGCCAGTGTGTTTGTTATTGTTTGCTGAAGTTCAAGTGTTGCTTTTAATTTCTTTACTCACTGACGAGTAATAAAATGTACATTTTCAAAAGGGACTGATTTTCAAAAAATGAGCAAAAAGCCTTAAAATAAATTCATATTTTCATGGAGCAGTAAAATCTAAAAAGATAAAGTCTTCACTGTTTAAACAGAGGCTTCATTTAATTATATGTAACAATTCATGATTTTCTGTTTCTACAAGATAAGGTGACATGCAGGTCAATTTCTCTTAGCCAATATTTTAAATAAAAAAGATAAGAAGACAGATCTCAATTGATTTATCACAAAAAATGCCTGCAGGACAATTTCTACTAATCTCGTCTGTATCTACAGTCGGAGTAACAGATTAAATTTGAAAACTAATAGACGTTTTAATGAGAAATGCTGAAGATGATCTTGTCACTTGTAATGATGATGAGTGGTGGGTGAAAAATCTGCAAAGTGTACTGTTAAAGAGCTGCAGATGGTTTTGTGTAATAACGTTCCCCCTAATAGATTTATTTCAAGGTTTTTTTGCACACCTTTACCATCAGCAGCAAAAATTACTGCTATCTCTATTCTTTAACTATTGAATTGCTATGAAATATTGTGTACTGTATCATGCAAAATAGTGGTCACTTGCTGAATCTTCAGTTTGTTTTCAGTAAAAATGATTATTTGGAAGCAAATTAACATCAGGGGTTCCTCACAAATGTATATAGAATCAATCAATCAAAAAACTTTGAAGGCGCTCGAACAGTCATAAAACATGATAAAATGAATAAGTAGCATAAAATTGTGAAACATTTATTAATCATCTAATCTTCCCACACATTCTACTGAGTCACAACCAGTCACATTAGAAGCTGTTAATCAAACAGCAGAACAGAATCCAAGAAAGAAAAAAACACAACAAAAAAGAATTCATCAACAAACTCATCTCACCGTCTTAAATCATTTATAAGGTTGATTAACAAAGAGATGAATACATTTTTATATTGACTGTATTTGTGTAATCCTGCACCGTCTTTCTGATTTCAGTAGAATGTACTAAGAGTTCAAGACATGTGAAAGCGTGGTTACACATTACAGGAGAATACGTCATGCATTGGACCGTTGCACATGTATGTTTTTGGTCTGTTTTCAAAACTGATTCGAGTTCATTCTTCTTGGCAGCGATTACTAAAGTTCGCTCCTGTGTCTGGACTTTGTCCTGTTGGAGTTGAACAGATTGAGGCCTTCCTGATTCATATATCTTTTTAGATTAATCTACGCTGCCTTAGCTCAGCAAGAGAAAAGCATGTGATTATAAACCACGTCTCGTCTTTAATGTTTCTGCCAGTCACGACAGATTACCTCTGACTGGTTAAGCACGAGCTGAGCATGTGAGGCTTTAAGTCGGCGTTCTGTCGATCACATGCTGGGCTGGGAGGCTTGAGCTTTTGCCCAAATAGTGTAAAAAAAAAAAAAAACAGGGGCAGTGTTGACACACTTCACTTCACCGTATTAGAGCTGTACGGTGTTTGAGAATCGTCTGAGTTATTTCAAATCCCTTTGATGCAATAAACCTGTTTGTTTCAGATGTACTTTTAAATGACTTACAGAAGATTTGGATCAAGCGACGTTTTATTCAATTTATAGATTTGCATCCCCCTCCTTTTTGGTTTTGGGTGTAAGTCTTCTTTGTTGAGCTAAAATAGTCTGACCAACATAAAGCAGAGGAAAATAGTGGCCTGATGCCTTCCTTTGGAAATATGCTTAAGCTGCTGTCACACTGCTTCTTATCTTGAAATGTAAGCTGCTGAATTGAGGAAAAATGCATTGTTGGTCCAAAACTGAGGAAATGTAGCAGATTTAGAGAGGAATCAATTCCTGTCATGTTTTTAAATGTCATTTTTTCCATGCACTTTCATCCTGAATGGTACATGAGTATTGGGAGCAGAGCTATGGAACTACAGGTTTTTATGTTTCATGATCAGGTACATTACCTTGGCTGAGATTTAACTCTTTTTTTTTCTGAGTGCTCCCATGAAGTCAGATAATTCTTAGTTGAATTATAATATTATCCATTTCAAGCTATTGGTTTCACATTTCATTACATGCACTAGGCATGATGATATGAGTGTTAGTGCAGACAGATTTTGGTATATATTTTCCAAATTTAATTCAAAGAATTTGCAAGGTGTTACTGAGCTTTGACTTAATCTAGAAATCAAATGTGAACCTTCGAACATGGTTTCGCTGCGGTGGGAGGCCACGACTCCAAAATGACTTGATCCTCTGGCGATCTGCTCATCGTGGCGACCAGGAGGAGTGACTCCTGCGCCATGGCAACCAAACAATCAACGATGCTGCGTCTGAGCCAAGAAGTCTTCCTCTGGTCAAAGTTGAACCTTGGGGGAGTTATTATTCATTCAGAGTAATTACTGAGCCAAAGGAAATGTCTCTCTTGAGAAAGGGAGGGAACAGAGGGTGGACTGGTAGAGTCTATTGTTCTCTTGATCCATGTTCAGACTTCAGGGAGAGATGGAGCACTTAGGAGCAGAGAGTGTGTGTGTGTGTTTGTGTGTGTGTGTGTGTGTGTATGTGTGTGTGTGTGTGTTGATCAGAACCTGCCCTTTCTTCCAGCCATGTCTTTAAGGTCAGAAGGAAGAACATCAGAGTGTTATGCTGCACTCTGCTGGACCCCAGCTGGGGTGTTACTTTTAACCGATGAATGCACACACATGCTCCACCCAGTCATACATAGTTTTCATAGTTCAGTGAGTTCCAGGTCATTGTTTAGTGAACAATAGCATGTTTGTGTTTGTGCAGTGGAGGAGAGGGCGTAACCATGTGCTGGATAGACGTGCGTAATTTTTTTTGTAAATATGTAGCAGCACCTGGAGGAAAACATGTTTAAAAACAAGCGTGACTGTGTTAGATTCTGCTCAATGGCTTTTTGATGATATTTCTTCCCTTGAATCAGCCAAGATGAGGCCATATCAGGTCAAAAATAATTAAATAATACCATAATAATAAAAACCATTTTTTTTACTCTGTAGATCCATTAAAATGTATAGTTTGCATTCTCTTATTGCCCATAAAGTCCAAATGTTTTATCTTTTAATTCATCTTTTTATTATTGCTTCAAAAGTCCATTGTTACTATGACGATAAAACCACTAGACTTTTTTAAGCTTCTTAACAGTTTGAACTTTATTTTCAATATAGTTTCGTTTCTTTTTTTTGTCAATACAATTTTGACACTGTTTTAAAAAACCAACGCAGTCTATGGTTAAAACTATCTCACAACGTTCTTTTATGCTAAAAGTGGTGAAATAAAATATATTTGCTGTTAAATATAATTTACAGAGACTGCAAATATCAATACTTTTATATAAGTAAACCTTTGAGGGCAGATAGGACGGCAAACCATAATCTATCTTAGGGCACCAACATGGCTAGAGCCGTCTCTGATTAGTGTGTACATCATATATTTCTAGTTAAAGGAACAAAGCTGTAATCTTTGAGACTGAACCTAAAAACTGAGGAGCCATCTTTGATGCAGACTAGATCCAGGTCTAATTGTGCAGGTTTTTGAGTTCCAACATGATCAGATCTATCTTCTCTAACAAACATTCACAAACAAGATACATGGAGAGATAAAGTGGTAGTTTTAAGTCACTGTTGATGGAGAAAATCTTTCCCTTCTTCCTTGTAATATCATTCTGTCCCAGCCTTTGTGAAGAAATGCCAGAAATAATGAAATGCACTTCTGACAGACTTGCATTCCTTTGATATATTCATGAGCTTTGTGTTTTTGTCGTAACACTTCCCTCTACCTCTGATGTTCCATATTGTTGTTTTCTGTTAAATTATTGCATCACTTTCGAGAATGGAAGATGATATGAGGTTAGGAGTACTTCTGAAAATCACCTCAGAAGGGAGCCTTAGCATCTGCAGTTCGATGCAGCATGCAAGACGCGTGCACACATTCATTGTAGACGCGTCCGATTGTGATTGGGTCATCAAAGATGCATGTTGATGCCATGTTCAAACAAGGTCAGGCCTTGTTGTATCCAGCGGCGGCCTGCAGTTTGATTCTTTCCCCCTTCTCAGTGTCTCCACTTCTTCCTTTCCACTTACCAAACAAACCCAGGCAGCCTGATTATTTAAAATCATGTAAAGCTCCTGCCTTTCATGCAGCTTCTGTCGGTGTAGGCATGCATCCACTCTGATATCTTTATCTAGCTCTGCCCAGAGCTTCCCAAAGCTGTCAGCTCCCAGCTCAGCCCACCTCTTCTCTTTGTCGCGCTGCACAGTGAGATATGAGCAGTCAAGTCACAGGGCTCATGAGAATTTTTCTTTTCTGTAATTTCAACTTGTACACAGTATGAATTTTAACTTTATGAGGTTGTGGTCAGTCTATGTTGCATGGAAACGGAGCGCTAAAAGAAAACAATCAGCGGGAAAGCTGCTCAGTGCAGGCTTCTGAACAATGGTGCTTTATGTTTGTCCAAACTTCCCGTGTAGGCCAAGTGTTTACAGGGAAAGAAAGGTTGTGGAACAGGATAATTGGGTTCTCATTTAAATACTTTTTTGACTAATCATGGCTCCAATAGGTGGTAAATGACTATTTGTAATGAAATTTAAATGAAAAAGTATAAATATTTATCCATTTATTACCTGAGCACTAAGTGTGCATCAGTGACTCAGTGATCGAGAAGGAAGGCATCATCTAGGCGTGGATCTCTTACCGGTAGAAACGTTTTTCAAAAGTTGCATCTCCAAAGCCATTAGAGGTAATGTGAATCAAGCTACAAAAATTCAGAGGTACACGACCAGTCGCCATGACAGTGTGGAACGCATGGGGGCGGGAACAGCGTGTTTCCCTGGTTCAATTAGTCAACTATTAACCCAGCTTAAGTCTACTACACTTTACATTCAAATATGACATCTTATGCTGCCTGGATATTTTTTAATAACCATGTGTAAGGCTCCATAATATATCACAAATATATAATCTTTCTAATATGAGAGTGTGCAGCATTCAAATATATTGGTTTTCCCAGGAAGGTTACCAAACCCGCTGCTGCTGAAGGTACGTACGGTTTTATGGTTCCCAAACAGAAATCCTGAGTATAATTCCTATTCTTTAGGCTTTCAGTTTGGTTCAGAAGCAGCTTTTATTGTCGCAACAGCATCTTGTTGTTTGGACCGAACTCTCCACACAGCACAGACTGAGGTGTGATGTGAACAAATACGATGAAATCTGGTATGACAGCATGTAGAGAATGGAACAAAAAGCAGAAATAATAAGAAACATCAGATGTTCTGAGTGTGAGACGACTTAGAGAAAAGTGAGAACAGATGTTGATTTGGGACGGTGCCTGGCTGGTCTAGATCCAGGACACATCAGGAGGGACGCTGTCCTCTTCCTTTGTATGCTGTCTAATTACTTTCCTTCTCTTCACTTGGATGACAAAAACAGCATAAAGGGAAGTTTGCATAATTTCAAAGAACTCTCACTGGCAACATAACAAACAAAAATTCAGGCATACTTTTGTGTGGAATATGCAGGTGAAAGCGGAGCTCTGCGCATGACTCAGACAGGGAGGATCCAAAAGTCTGTTTTTATGAGGAGACACCAACAACCCAATCCACCGTCATTCCTTCTTCAACCATGACATGCTTGTTTATGAAGAGCCCCTCCATGGTGTAACTGCTTCACCTCCCACTGCACTCTGTATACAGCTGCAGATTCATAAAAAAACCAAAAACATCTGAGATCGGAAATTGGACACAAAATCCTGAATCTGGTAAAACTTTTACCTGCCGAAAAAGATTTTTGACTGACTTTGATTTATCAAAAGGATAAAAAGAATCAACATAACTTTATTCCATTGAGCCTTCCTGTTATCTGCTGAAGTTTTCTTTCTCGCTCTCTGGCTCCCCGAATGAATCACAGACATGTCTCAACATTCAACGCCTTTTTGCCTGCTGTGACTTTATTTTAAATTAGGGCTGCAACTGATGGTTATTTTAGTAATTTATTCATTTTGATGATTAATCAATTAAAAATTTGACTACTTTGCTGATTTTGCATTTAAACATTTAAACCGTTTCATACAAAATTAGAAATAGACTGAAAGACGCAAATAAACAAATGATTAAACACATATTTTACAGAAGAAATAGAAATTTTTGTGCTTAAGCAACAAAATAGCACCCCTCTCGTGAAATTGAACCAGATGAAGCAAAATGCCACTTAGCTTTGGGTACATCTAAATGGGTTTTTTGCCCTAATTATACAATTTTGAAAGTTTTGAACAGTTGTTTTTCAGCAGCCATTTTTGAAGCTGCATATTCCAGTCAGCAATTAATCGAGTATTAAGTTAGTCGGCGATTAGAGACAGGCACCGGCCCCTGTGACCCTGCAAGGATAAGAAAGCATAAAGATTGGATGCCCCCTCCACCCCCTTTAATGCCATGAGAAACAAAAACCTCAAGCATCTTTTCACGTTCATGCTGACAAAGGTTTATCGAAAAAAGATTTCTGGAGGTCTTTTTCTTGCTTGTTTTTGTGTCTGCTCCCTCCCTCTCTGGTCCTCGCTGCTTGTGTTTCCACATCATCTGTCATCCACTGGCTCTGGCTGCGGGGGAGTGGGGTCAGGAGCAGGGGCAGAGGAGACGCCACAGCATATGTCCTTTTCTTGATCCCTTTACGTAACAGGTTTTGTGAGAGAGGACGTTCTAATATGTGTGGGTCATAAGCTGAGGCTAATTGACAGCAAGCAGTTAGGGCCTTTCGAGGACGTGGAAGAGTTAGCCAGGAGGACAGGAGCCAATATTTTTAAAATTGATTATAAAGTTAAATTGATGAAAAGAAAAACATTTTGTAATGTAAAATAATATAGGCTGTTGTAAATAGTTTCAGAACTTTTTCCCAACTTTAATGTGGAAGAGATTCTGTGCATTTCAACCGAAAAGAAAAAAATAAGTAAATTGGGATAAAATGTGAAAATGGTGCAATAACCTGGTTGCATAGATGTGGAATTTGGCATATTTTCCACTGTACCTAAAGTTCTCTGAATTTTTATCAAATTGTCAGGATTCTCTTCTCTTCAGATTTTAGGCCAGTCTTTACTTCTATTGTCCAGAATTATTATCTTTGAGAAAAACACAGATTCCATCCAAAGAAAAATATTCATTGAGTGCTTTGGGAATGATGTTCAGTAAGTGAAAATCATTCATCACAAATACCGTTATGGGACAAAAATGTGAAGAATTGGTTGCTTATTTGTTTGTTTTTCATGCTCCTGCACAGCTTTTGGGAAACTGATGGTTTTTCTTTTTGTAAAATAATCCACACATGGATTGGCGAGTGCTGTTGCACGTAGAACAAAAATTTTGCAAGTTTGCAATGGATTCCTGCAATTTTTTCATTGTAGTCCACATCTTCCTTGTCTTTTTGTCATATTTGGAGGTGAATCAGAACTTTTTTTTATATCCTTCTCCTGACTGTTACTGTGGTATATTGCCTAGAATCACTTATGTTAAAGGATGCAAATGATCAAATCTTATAAAAATCCTAATTTGAACTGCTGAGATTTGATCCAGGTAACTGAACTGAGGAAGACTGAATGGAGGAACAGATTTCAAAAGTCCTTCAGGATAGTATTAGATCAATGTGTCAAATGTGGGAAAATGATCAGTTCATAAAAAAGTTGTTGCAAAATTCTTTCCGTACACGCGGCTCACATGAGATTAAAAAAATAAATTGTGACATCTGGTCTGTGTCATGGATTCACTGTCTGTGTGGAGGATTTGCATATTATTCTGCATGAATAAATGTAGGTAAGACACATTTTTCCTGAACTCTAGTTCTCTACCCTGGAATTGCAGGGTAGGATGCTTATGTTACATAAACTCTGGAGCATTTAGCAGTCTTCATTGTCACAGCAGAAAATTCAGTTGATTCCATGGAGGTTTAATTACGTGAACCGTGAAACTGTCCTGGAGCAACAACATTCTTACAGGGAGTCTTAACAGAGCTGAAACTAACTGTAAGAAAGGCAGAAGGAGGGAGGTTTTAAATCACTATCAGCCCAGTTTTTAGACTTTAGGCTAATATATTATAGATTAGTAAATGTAAGAATCAGTGTTAAGACTAATTAAATTAAAGGCATTTTGTAGAGTACACACAGTCACTGATTTGAAAAATGTAAACCTCTGGTCTACTTTTACTTCTAAAATCAACAACAGCTGTACAATTAGTGAAATTTACTTACTATCTGAGAATAGATACTTATGTTGCAACTCTAATTCTTTTCGTATAAAGTTAATCCTGCTTTGGCTCATACAGTACTTAGATTAATATCTGCGGGTCGCAGCCAGTGAAGCATAAGAATGAAGGATTTGTGTATTCAGGTGGTTAAAAGGATAGTCACCGTGAGTGATGAAGTGTGTGAGCGTACCCAACCAGATTTGTTTTGGATTAGACGATGTTCCTTCAAGATGCTGGCTTTAAGCCGTTTTCACAGGCTGCACAGGGATAATCTGTTCAACATCGTTCTGCGTTTCTGCTAATCATCTGATGCGCTTCAAAGTAACTTATGTACCTTAAATAGTGCTTACATTGTATATGTCCTTTATACGTACTGTATCTTGTATTTAAAGGAAAACTACATCTCCAAAATAGGATCTGACTTTGCTTCACGTGGGCCGATTATTACCGTTTTGTGTTGCGTAATACCAATCTTCAAGTCATTTTAACATGACATTACACCTGTAATATTAACATTGACATTTTCATGATGTGTGAAGACTTCTATTTTCTTGGACGTGCTCAGTCTGAGTCACTTCCTGTTCTGCTGTTGCTCTCCATTTCTTCTGCCCACCTTGTCTTTATCTCTCACCCCGGCTGTCTAACTATCTATACATTCCCATGTCCCTTCTGCCCATGCAAACATCCATAATCCGCGCTTTGTCTGACACCCTGAATCAAATCGATTGAACATTTTTTCCCCACCACAGCTTCCTGCACCTTGGGCCTGTCTTCCACACTCGAATCGATGCGACATCATAATCCTCCCCCTTTTCCTTCTGTCTTTCTCCCCCTAACCCTTCCTGATGTGGCAGTGGCACCTCTTCCACACATCTCTGTCTATCCCGAAGCATCTGCACTTTTTTATTGGAGGCAAGTGAGTCTCTTCTGACAAAGGCCAGATGGATTTTTCCCGAGGCACGTGCGGTTCTGGTGAGCATCGATCTGGGCAGCATTCAAATAGTGCAATTATTGAGATGTGATTACATGCTAAATGGAGCTGTTCATAATGGACCGCTTAGACTTGCATTAGGCCACTGTCGTGTGCAAATGCTACATCAAGGTGGGACACCCTTACCCTAAGTTCTTGGGGGGTTAAAAGAGATACTGAATAAAAGTTTACAAATGATGCTGATTCTAGTCTTGATTGGATTGAAGGAGACACAAGATGTGCATCAACTTCACATTGGTTCCAGGCTCCTGATTAATAGTGATGCAACAGTCAAATGGCCTGTGATTGATTATTTCCTGATCGGTGATCAGAAAATTGGAAGGATTCTTTGATACCAGTGTTTTCTGAGGATTTGGTAGGGATGTAGTTCGCTTTCACACTGCACTTTTTAAAATGGACCAACATTTCTAGACACTATGACAGTTATAACAGTGACTGCTTGGGTTGCAAAAGAACCAGAAAGACTTACACCAGTGGATTATTGCCCCACAAGATCCTGTGAAACTGTAAATACCTGAAATGTTTGAAGTTGTTAAGCTGAGCTAATATAGAGTAAATATTGCCGTATGGTTTAGTTGTCCATGATTGGCAATATTTTGTCAGTCTGATTTCTTTTCATGTACGCAATGGAAGACCTTCAGCTGCCTTCTTTCAGCCAGCTGGCTGCCAATGTGCTGCTGTAGGTTGGGGAGGGGCAGGTCAGTGTTCCTCTATGCTCCACACGTCTTGAGAAACTTATGTGTTGAAAGTTTTAGCTGTTCTAAAACCATAATTTATTTAACAATATTCAGTACTAAATCAATCAAACAGCTGCAGCTGATCCAGAACACTGATGTTTGCGTTCTCCCTAAAACCGGGAGGATAGAAAACATAGCACCAGTTTTAAAGTCCTTACACTGGCTCCCTGTAGCTCAAAGAATAGACTTCTAAACACTGTTGTTAGTTTATAAATCACTGAACGGTTTAGCGCCACAATACATTAAAGATCTGCTTTTGCTGTACGAACCGTCTAGACCTCTCAGGTCTTCTGGTTCTGGTCTGCTCTGCATCCCCAGAACCAGAAAAAAACGAAGAGAAGCAGCATTCAGCTTCTACGCACCACAAATTTGGGACAAACTTAAAACTCACCTGTTTAAATTCGCTTATGGCTAAATTAGGGTTAGAGTGCAGGTTTTGATGTCTTTGATGTTTTTACCTTTTTAATCTTTTTCTTTTAAAAAAATCTCTTTAATGTTTTTATCTTTACTTTTTAATTTCTTTTTATTTCTCTTTCTCATTGTTTCCTTTTTAATGCTTTGTTAAAATCTCTTTCCCTATCTCACTGTTTATCCAATGTCACATGCTGTTTTTATTTCAATTATGTGAAGCACTTTGAAATGCCTTGCTGCTGAAATGTGCTATACAAATAAAATTTGATTGATTGATTGATAATACCAATATTTACAATATTCAGGATAGACATAGAGGAAGTTCATTGTGACACTTTCATTGTGTATTCTTCCCTCACTTCACTGATTCAGGTCAGGGAAGACCATGGCCCATTTTGCAAGCAGCTTTCTATCCTTTCTTTATTAGTGCACAGAAAGTAAAAAGACACAAGAACACAACAGGTTGGTTGATTTCTTTGGCTTTGGAGCTTTCCACCACCCCCATTTACTCAATCAGCCTCTTCATTCTTTGTCACCATTTGCCGCCCTTTCTCCCTGGCCTTTAAATTTCTTTCTGTCTTGGGATATTCTATTGCCTTTCCAGGCAGGTCTGTGTGTCCTGAACTACTCCGTTGACCTGTTTTAGATGCATCCCCATACTCACCTGATAACCTATCTTTCTCAATCCCCCCTGGCTTGAGAACAATGTATTCTTCACCAGCAATTGTATGAAAATCCAGGACATCCATGGCAAATCTGTCGATATCTTCCACTGTATGGGAAGCCTTGTTAAAATAGAAGCTGAATATAACAAAGTTGACCTGAATTTTATCAACATTTCTTCTTTTGTTTGCAAAATCTGTGCTCTTTAACCTTGATGCTTATGGACCATTCTGCAGACGGAAAATTGCTCGTAACATTTAAGGCATTAGGCGAAGATCAATACTCTTACAACAACCCCTTTCAGGCCTCGGTAAACAACTCCAATGTCAAATCAATCTTTGAATGGCTCTCCAGTGAACCTCAATTTCATTTTTGCCCTTTCCATGCTTCCAGAAAGTATAAACAATGTGGTTTTCTTCTATTATTTGTGTTTCAAGGATATATGCCGGTCAAATCAATAGAAGCATTAAAAGTGTTTGTTTTTTCATTAGGTTATTATTCTGAATTGTTCAGAGTACTTGTATGACGTAACGCAGTAAAATTGAGATTCAGAACAATGTCTTTATGGCATTATTCAGTTAAAAATGAATATAAGTCTAATTTATTAATGTAAAATCATGTTTGTGTTGCAGAAGTTGTGTTGGTAACAAACACAGGAGCAATAATTTATATATATGTCCTCATTCCTCATTTCCAGGTTGTAGATGCGTGGTTTAGAATTTCTGAAACAATTCTTCCTTTTCCTACAGCTGCTGATTAACAATTTAGTTGAATCTCTGTGGAATGTATTGTGTAGTTTCTGCTAACTTGAATTTCAAGCATAAGGATGATGTGTACCATAAAGTACTGTACAGCCCTCTGAGAAAGAAGCATTGTGCATTTTTGGGCTGCATAAACAGATTTAATTTGAAATTAGTGAAGATATATGAAATCCAGAGTAGATAGGCGGATTCACTCTGTAAAGTTCGAATGTTACATACTTTTAAAGAGGAAGGTTGTTTTCATTTCCTGGGCTGAAGAAACACAATATTTCCCATTTTCAGTAGTGCAAAAACTTCTTTGCTGCAGAAACACACTGTAGCAGCAATAATGTGGTAAACATAACACCTCCTAACTTGACAACGCATTTTCACTGAAAGCTTGATGCATGAGCATTGATGGTGACAGAACCTGAAAGTTGTTACCTTAGCTGTCTTTTCCTTCCTGACGCTGCCAGGAACTGTTGTTTTTGTTTATCTCAAAGGAACATGGTTGGTTCCACATAAGGAGGTCCTGACCGTCCTGCTGCTATTTCGTTATTGGTCTTCACTGATGAGTTTATGCTCACTGCCTTGTGGAGACGCACCAATCAGAATTTTATGGTCGATTTGCCTGCCAATAATGATATTTTCTGACTCCTCTTTAAGAACGTAAATTTTAGGAACACAAATGAACATGTATTTTTTCACATCCATGCTATGAGTCCTGAGAAAAAAGATTATAAGTATGAGGAAAGCAGGATTTATATATAGTGGCATAGATAACACCATTCAGAGAGAAGCTTTCATAATATTTCAGGTAATTTGTGACCATCTATTGATATTCACTTCAATTCAATTCAAAAATATTTTATTGATCCCAAAGAAAATATAAATGTTGTAACTCATTTGAATTCAAGATTCTCTGAAGAGTTGTCATAGAGGCTGATTGCTGTGGGCAGTAAGGATCATCTGTAGCAGTTTCTATTAGAGCGAATTTGAAGAAGCTTAAGACACTGTCTCATGTGAGGGATGCTCAGGGCTCCATAATTTCATTCATTTTCTATGCTATATCCTCTGTCTTTGAATAAATGGGTAAGATAATTAATTTGATTCTGATTTATCTCTTTCTGTAGAGATATAGTCCTTTTTTTGGTAAAAGATTAATAAAAATGTGGGCAGTAGTGGGTATGCTGGTCGAACCAGTGGTTCTGCAACAACGTCACAGAACATCGTAAAAAACATCAAATGACATCGAAAGGCACCGTGTTTATTTGTGAGAGTAAGCAGCATGCAGTATACAGAGACAAATGAAGCTAATGCATCATTGTTTCAAAAAAGACGCACCTGGGGTACACAAAAAGGCATGAAACATGAAATTTATCCCCTCTGGGGCCCTTTTTCTGTCTCCCAGAATCCCGGATCCTCAGAATGCCAAAATGGTAAAAAAAAAAAAAAAAAAAAAAAACTTTGTGGGTACACTTAAAATATTAATTAAAAAATATATATATATATATATTAAAAATGTCTCACTTTGCTGCGGTTGCACAGAAATTTCTCTTTCCTCTGCGATTTAGCTGAAAAAGGTCAATTTGTGCTGCGACATTGAAATAACTGACATCACTACTAACAATGTAAGGCCACTGAATCTGTGTCCTCAGTCGCCTAATAGAGCTTCATTCTGCTGCCTATCTGCCCCTCTTCACTCCGTCTTCCACAGGCCACTGCGCCTAGACCTTATCACTTTAGAGCTGCTCATCCGAAACCTTCAGATCACTGGAGTGGGCTGAACCTTTGCCGATCTAGTGACGGGTTGCTGCAAGAACAATGGCAATACTTCCAATTTCATAAGGTGCTAAGAGCAGAAATGATGAATCTGTACTCTGGAAAACATTTATAAAGCTTTCCAGACGATAAGCAGCACTTAACAAAGGAAAGTGCCTGGACTGATGCTGTTGGTGTGAGGGAATCTCTTCTTTATATTTGTCAGATACAGAATTCTTCAGGGTTTGGGTTTTTAGCAGCTTACAGAATTACTCTGTTGGTGAGAATCACTCCAAGGGGACAGAAGGCTGTCTAGATGGGTGAACTTCCAGACACTTGAACCCACTTGATAAAATGAAACTCAGGGTTGTCCCTCTTGTACAGTTCTGTTGATACTGAGTTCTGAGTGCAGCACAACAAAGAACAAAGACCTGATTTCTGTTTTCTGATGGCGGGAACTAAGTTGCTTATTACAGATTTATGCTTTTAAGAATTCTGTTTCTTTGTTGCATGTTTTCATTTTACTGTGCATCATAGACAATCCTGGCATATTTTGACTTCTTGGAACATTTTAAAAACCTTTCAGCCCATTTTTTATTTTTTTTTTTGCACAGCTTTTTCTGTAAGCTTAGGAAATGGATTTGAGTCAGAAATTTGATAGAATCCTTTATGTAATATTGTTTATAAATGAGAATTTGCTGATATATTTGCTGATAATACCACTTGATTATCAGGCAGTTTTTTAAAGTTGATTAAATCTAATCTGCTTATACTAATATTTTCCAATCCAGAATGATTTTGCTTAAACATTTAGAATTGTTTTTTTTTGTCATTAGCACCCAGTAACCATTGCTAGTGTAAACTATTTGACTGTTGGTTTTACTAATATTTTCAGCTCTATTCGTATTTACAAAGCTGAACACATAATTAGCCATTGAACTGTACTTCCACATTCTTGCTAGCTGTAAATTTTCTAAATCCAGACTAAAGATTGTAAAGAGTGAACTGAGAGAGACAGAGGAGGGAAAAAAGTTGTTTTTGTCAATTTCTGGATTATTTTTCTCTTTTCTGAGGGGGGAAATGTCGATAAAATGATGTTTAAAGTTGCTACAGTAAGAGACTAAATTACTTGTTAATGGTGTCATTGTAGGAGTTTTTAATGACCCGAATGGTCATTAATTACATGTTATATGTGTGCATATGAGAGATTGAGATAAGTCTCACCAATTGGTTTCTATTTATGTTAGAGTAAAGTCGAGAATTTTTTTCTTTTTACACATGCTTTATTCTTGTTAACACAGTTGGTGACAGTGACTAAACGTCAGTCTTCCCGTGTATTTTCTAAATTGTAAAATCTCCCATTAAGATGCCCATGATTCAGAAGCTTACGTGGTTATAAGTTGAAATCTCAAAAAGTTAAATAGAGCAACATTCTATCCATGCTAATATGCTTAGCATGGATGGAACCACAGCAGTTGCATGGAGATGCAGCTTCCACCCTACAAAAATACTTCAACACCTAGTTGTTACAGTAATTTGAAGCTTCCAGAGAGAAAAAAAAAACTATCACATTTTGCACATTTGGAATATGAGTCTCTCATGTCCAACCAGGCTTGAATAAAATCTCAGTTTAACATTCCTGCAGCGTCAGCCTGTGCCAAGTCTGATTCTGCATTCGGGTAAACACAAATATAAACACAAACACAAACGGCGCAAAGTGAGGAAGCCGGTAGATTGACTAAGTGTGAATGTAACAAAAAGGGTATAAATATGCTGCAAACTCAGTCATTTGGATAAACATGCTTAGATAGTTAATCACCTGGTATTGTAAACTGAATTTGACTGCATTGTATTATCACTAATATTGAACGGATTGAATGCCGATATTTGAATTTGCAGCTGTTTGTATGACTGGATTTATTTGATTACATCTTACTCTATATAAAGCTGTAATGTTTCTCTGTCTGACATTTCTTGTGTATAAAATGAACTGAGGTGAAAAATTGTTGGATTTTGGTTCTACTTTATATTTCTTCATCCAGTATGATTTGACCTCCTAATGTGCACTGAGGTTTTCTGTCTGACTGGCAGACACAATCATATCTGTAGAGGTTTCACAGTGAATCAGTGAGTGAGTGGCCCGTTTGATCCTACTCTCCTGGCTACATGCCAACTTTCTCCATCATCTCCATCAGAACTCTCCTATATTTCTTTTATATGATCCATAATTTCTCAGGCATTTCATGCTCTCATTCTTGCCAAGATTTGCTGCAGAATTATCATAATTGGACTTTGTTTTTTTTTAAGACGTTTTGAAGCTATGCTCCAGTCCCTACCATTTGCACATCTCATGCCCTTTGCAGTTTCAAAGTATTCACCCCACACCCGACCGTGGCGAGGCATTAATTAACAGTTGAGTGCAAAATGTTGAGGCTTATCTCGTTCTGACGCGAAGACTCATCAGGCACTTCTGACATTTTTGGGAAGGTCATTCCTCAAAGAACAATAACAAAGACGGTGACACCTTGGTAAAGGCCGAGATCCACAACCTACGGTGACACAAAAGTGCTTGTGTCCTAATTACCTGCAGCTCTTCGGGGCTTTGTTTGCTTCTTGGTACTCGTATGCAGAGCATGCTGCTGCCCTGCTCTATGCTTGACCTCGACTCCTTCTGTCCAAACACGTCTCGGTGAGTGTAAAAGAAACGCCCTAGACATCATTTGTCTTAACCCTTGTACTCGTGTTTCCATTAAAATTCAATGCGAGAGCAGCCTGGACAGTTGTTGACGGGCTGATTAGAATAAGAGATCTGGTAGATCACTGTTTTGCAAGTTTGGAGGAGAGGTTGAACTATTTAACAGTTAAAGTTCTAGGGAGGCAGAATAGACAAGAACCAGGAGACCTGAGTGGTCTGGAAAGTTGATACACCAACAACAACAGGACATATGCTTAAGTCTAATCTCTGAGCTGCTGGGAGCCAGTGTAAGCAAGTGAAGAGTGTGGGAGTTTTTTTTCGGCTAGCGGACCAAAAGAGCACAGTAACAGGTGTGAGAGGGGCAAAGCTGTGTTACTTTCTGCTTGAGGCAACTCTATTCACTGGCCTATGTCTGGTGTAAACTAGTGAGCAGCTGAGACCACATAGACAGAGGAGTACTGTGGTGTATCAGGCTCCACACAATCAGAGGAAGATATCCCTTCAGTATGGTGTAGGGCATCTCATTTAAAGAGTATTAAATGATGGGAACTGTGTGACTAAATGTTGTGAGTGTGGTACTGTGACGTTAAGCCTTGGTAGATTCTGGTTCATGCTTTATGACTTCATCTTGTAAGCAACAGGTCTGAACACAGTTATTCTGAGGTGAGCTCCCTCTTAAAAATGGACTTGTATCTTAATTTGTATTCAAATCTCAAGATTTTAAAATTAAAAATGTGGACAGGACATAAAAATCACTTGAGCAATTTTAGTAATGGTTGACTCCCATAAAATTAACATAATATTAAAAAGATTTTTACATCTCATCACCTTCCTAAAATAAGTCATTTTATTTTGCCAAATAGTGTTTTTTTTTGCCCAAGTCATCTTTTGGCAGAATAGAGGTGGTAATTTTATTGTTTATTTCATTTTTCTACCAAACCACTTTTGGCAAAACATGAATTAGAGCATTATTTTATGAAAGAGACGATAGTTTGAATCTTCCTATTTTCTTTGAACCAACTGCTTTTTTCGTTTCTGAGGGCCATTTTTTGTTGTAAGGAATTTATTCATCATAACTTTTCTTTTTATGTGAGAAAAAAAACAAACATTTGTTGTTCTTAGAACCAATGACCTTGAGAGACATTTAAAAGTTGGATTTTCTTTAAATAAGAACATTTTTTGTTAGTTAATTTTAACTTGCATTACTTTTATTTGTAAAAATAAATAAATAAATAAATATAGGAAAAAATATTTCAGTTGTAAACCTGAAGGAACATTCTCCCTCTCTATCTGATCTAGATCTCTTTTGGAAACATCTTGTTTGCTATTGAGGAAGCCAACAGAGCTCTGAATCAGATTGTTATCTAAGGTCAGGCTTTTCCTTGCCTGTTTGCCAGCTTTTGTTTTTACATGGGTAAACAGGGGATATTACTAAAGCACACCCACCCCTGAATCAGGTGGGGAACAATGAGAACATTGTCCAGTAGTCCGGTAGTTGTAGCTCCTTTTCCCGCCTCTTGTGTGCTTGGTTGCTGAGATTGCTAATAAATCTTGCCTTGTTACGGGAAGTCCAGATAAAGAGCTACAGCTCTAGAGTAAACACATAGGCCTGCTTTCATGTCTGCTATCAGCAGAGTGCTTATTGTTTTACCTTAGCCTCAAAACTCTGACTTATACCTCTCTGAGGGAGAGGCGGCCGCAGCACCGGCCAGTGTTTCCACCTCAGAGAATCTGTCGATTTAATTCGGAGAGTTGCAACCTTGAAAACGGCATTCATCTTTTTCCTGCATGGATTTTGTTTTTACTTGACTGCTCTCCAACCTCTTTCTCTCCATAATGTTTTTTTCCTCTGCCCACCATTTTTCTTCATAACGCCACCAATACTTGTTGGCAGCCAGGCATGTTGAAATTCAGACGGTAGATGGTCGAAGTGCAAGTCTCGGAGAGAGAGTGGGGTGAAAGGACTTGGAGTCTATTGCCAAGCAGTCTTGTTGATAATGGAACGTTGCCGTTCAACAACATTCATAAATATGCAGATGAGGTGACTGAGGCTGCCCAAGAGATAGTGCACACGTTGTCAGCAGCATTCACAATAAGGAACAACACAAGCGCCGCACTGTTGATGTGTACAGAAGAGGCCAGCATTTCTCTCTGCTGTATAGGAACTGTCAGAATTTTAAAATCCAATATTAAACTGTAATTTCCTTTAAAAAAATGTGCTTCACCCTGACAACCATAAAGAACAGCTTCACCTCCGGTAATTGGAAAATTCTGCAGTCTTAGCTCAAAGTAAGCACGTCTGTGGTATCCATGTTGTGAGAAACACAAACTATGTGGATTCGGGAAGGACTCAAGATTGCTAAAAATTGAAGAATGTTTGGAAAATAAAAAGATAAGTCACTGCTTAGCATGTGCCATAGATCTTGTTCCAAAGAGCTCAGCGTAGTTTTACTAATCAATCATTCGTACAAAATGGCACCCATTTCTATTAAATGACACATTTGGTCTTAAGTTTTAGGTATTACTGCTACTACTGTATTTTATATTATTCACTTGTGTGCTTCTGCAAAAGGTCTGATTGACAGAGGCTCTTAGCCTACATTGGTGAGAGAAACACTGCATGTCTCTGAGTAGTTACAGAGAATCACTGGCACCTTCACAGATATGCTGGTGTTATGAGGGTTCTTCAAAGTACAGCAAATTATAATAAAACAATACCATTTGTGTGTTCAGCTTTAATATTGTTGCTTAAGTTTATTCCAACTAACATGGATTAATGCATTTTGTTTTCAGTTTGCTGCTTGCAGGGGTTCTCTGTAGTTGCACAGGCTTCCTCCCACGATCACAAAACAGTTCAATAGTTCAATTCCAGTTATAACAACACTGTACGATTCTGTCGCCGTGTTTATAAAAAGTCAAATATCTGTGTTGTACTGATTAAAGTTGTCAAGAAACCACAGTTTAAGATAGAACACATACAATTAAGCAGGAAATTATTCATACTCCTGGCAGATTAAAATTATTTAATTATTTAAAATCAATTTAATTCAACAGACATTGCGTGTGATTAAAACATGAGACCAGCATCTCTCACAAGATATAAAGAGAGTAATGTAAAAGGAGTATCAATTATATTTTTATTGAAAAAATGTATGAAAAACGATGTGTACCCTGAATAATTACTGAAAAAAATATGTTTCTTTTTCAGTGATTCTATCAAATATTTGATACTGCAAGGCCTCGTTGCCATCACCCAAATCTTTTGCTTCACTATCAGATTCAAATCAGGATTCTGATTGGGCCACTCCAAAACGTTAGTAATATTTTCAGTCAGAAGTTACATGTTGCTAAAATTGTTATTTTACAACTAAATCTGTAAATCTGCCAGACAAATGAACTGTTTGATCTTAATTATTAGAATTAGAATTAGAAAATAGTGTTATCCTCTGTTCTTTAAAGGTTTTTTAAATAACTGATCTAATTTTTTTTTACAACTCTTAAGTGTACATTTCCCTGTTGTTTTTTTTGTAATAATAAAAAATGACAAAGACAAAAGCCAAAGTTGAAGTTGGACTTTCCAACTGGGAGATAAAATGTTGGAAAAATCCTCTGGAAAACATCACAAGCTCCTAAATTCCAGAGAAAATATTTCCATCTGTTGACGTACACTAAAGTATTAGTGAAGACTTTAAATTTTTCCACATCAGCGTCGCAGTGAAGGCAGCATGATCTGAAACTAGATTTAATTTTAGCTGTAGAGACCTGGACGCTCCGTCCCCATCATCTTGAGGAAAATAAATGTATCGGAAAATTTGAACGTCTCACAGAATGGCATTATTTTATGAAAGTCATAGAGTGGAGATTTTCCCTCCATAGTTTTACTTTAGTCACTTCATGCACAGATAGATATAATTGCAAAAAGCACAAAATCGTACCAAGTAATTTTGTTCTAGTTTCTCATGCAAATATATTAGTACACTTGAGATAGGCTAACACTAATTTATAAATAACTTTTGAGAAAGACAAAGGAGCTTGATTTAAGTCAACAATTAGTTAATATTGATGAAAAAGTACTTGTTCCATTGGCAGATACTTTCTTTTATAGCAAGACATTTTCCCCAAAAATACTTGGTGAGATTTTGCGTTTTTTGCAGTGATCACTCTGTTAACTATGTGTCCCTCTGACACATAGTTACATGAATCACTGTCACTGAATGTTATTTAATGGTGTCAATCTGGGCTGGAGACACTCATGTAAATGACTGAGGTGAAAAAAGAAGAAACGTTTTCCGTCTCTGGATTCTCCTCAGAGTTTGAGCCTCAAACGGCCAGAAAACGCGCTGCGGCCTGGATCCAGCAACCCTTAATGCAGCACATTAAGCTGTCATCAGACCTGGAGTTTGTAGAAGATTTAGATGTCCTACACACAGGAAGTGCTTTTTTTTCTTAAGTAGCTGGTAGGAACAATGTGGACTGCGGTGTTATGTTATTGTGTGTTCATGGTTTTGTGAGGCCGCTGAGAGAAGTATTTGAGCAGACCGCTGCGGTGTGGCTGCCTCCTTGAACCCTGCTGTTGATTATACGTTTTGTCAAAAAAAAAAAAAAAGGGAAGCCTTTACAGCTCTGCATTCAGAATATCAAATGTCCGCTCCGAGGTAGACCTTTTGGTAAATCAGTGACATCGAAAATGTTCAAAATCTGATGAGCTCACACAGGCCAAATTAATGAAATAAAAAAAAAATTCTCTGCTGCGTTTTAGTTTCAAGTTCCCCTTCATGTTGGACAAAGTCGTGCTGGCACCGAGATAAAGCAGATCAGCTGGCACTGATGAGGTCCGTGTCCAATCTCCCGGCTCTGCCTCCCCACCCCTGTTCTGCTTTTAACTATCAGCTCAGCCTGCTGCAGGCGGAGCAAAAGATCACAGAGAAGGAGGATGTGAAAGAGGAAAAAAAAAAATGACCTGCCAAGTGAGTCAGCATGCCAGTCCGTCAAGGACGCTGAATCCTCTGACAGAGGACACTGTCACTCAGAATGCAGTGTGCGTCTGCATCGGCCAGAAGACGTCGGAGCTTTTGGGTTCTTCCTCTGTTTTTATTTTTAGATCCCTGCTACTCTAACTGAGCAAATCCGGAGGCTTAAAGCATCGGGGGCTCAGTTGAGAAAGGAGGGGGGAACAGTGGAAGCATCTATGGCTGGGTTTGAATGTGGCTTCAGCTGCACAAGAATACTCCCTCATTAGCTAATGATGGCTATCAGGGTAGAAATTGAAACCCACTTAAAAAATTATTAGGCGACTGCACTTTTGACTCAGAGTGGCGATGTTTCTGCTAAATACGTTTAATGTCTCTGAATTTGTGGTAATGTCTCACCCATCAGGAGTCATTTATCAGAGCAGAACATAAGCGCAATTTTCGACAATGATATGATGAGTCATCTCATGAACTCTTGCTTTCTCGCTCAAAAAAATGCAAAGAAAAGCTAGATTCATGTTCTCCCACTTGATTTCTGTACACATCAGTACGGAAAGTTTGCCGGATTGAAGTTTAGGTGGCGTTTTCAATTGAAGGGGTGTGGATCTTTCATTGCAATGAACAAATAAGTGAGAATAAAAAGAAAATTGGAGACAGGAATAGGAGGAAAGGTGCGTCATAGAGGGTGCTGAGAGCTCTCGATGCTGCCAGCAGCGTGAGCTGAAAAGCTGAGTGACAGCAGATCAGATAGAAGCCGGATCACGGTGCCCTGGCAGAACCCTTTCAGGTCTGTAGCAGAGACTGAAATACATTTGTGCAAGACAAATAGTTTTTTTATGTAGGAAACTACTGTAAGATTGAGTGAGTAGTTACAGTTCCTGTTAGATTTTCACTCGTAGATGTCAATAATGACATACATTAGCTTGATTTAAGTCCAAATTAAGTTCATGCACGTCGGTTCTTTAGAATTAGATAAAAATCAGATCAAAGTTGGGGACATTGATGTGTCATTGGAAATAATCACTTTTATTATATTTTCTGTCGGATTACTTACTACTGTCCAATTTGGTTTATGACAGGTTCACAACAAATGTCACCTCAAGGCAATTTAAAAGACCTATTCATTAATCTATCCAACACAATCTGAACATAAACAGATTCAAGTTCATTTCATTGCCAGTTAAATTAATTCTCTTCACGACCAATCTTTGTTGCATGCTTTTATTTCTTAGAAAGTCTGAATTCATCAAAGTTAGATTGTACAGATCAGACCTTAAAGAAAACCCCCAAATCTGCATCAACCAGCAAAAACCTAATCAGTCCCTCCCCACAGCAGACAGCAACATATTTCATCCAACTGCATTGAATTAGATTGAACAAACTAGTTTTTGTTGCCATATCAGAAAAAGTATCAAAACCTCATAATTACAAGAGACACTTTGTTAAGTAGCAGAAATGAGAGCAGGAGTTCAACTTTATCAGCTTTCCTTTTAACATGTTTGTTGCTGTGTATGACAGTGGAGAGAGATGTTTTTTTGTAGCTAACAGCCTTGGATGAAGAGTTGAGATTTTACCCATATTTAAACTCCCTGGCAGAATTGTAAAACTTTTAGGATCATATTGAATAATGTGACCTAGATACAGCGAAGGAGCCTCATGTAGGCCTTCAGTTCTTCTTTCTTTGCATCTATCAGTCACAGATTCACCATGCAGCCCATAAATGCTTTCTTTTGCCTCTTTGACTGTCAGCGTGCATCTTTACATCTTTCTCTGCTCCTATGTCGCCGCTTGCTTTTTTCCTCTGCCCTGCTCGCTCTCTTTCTCCCTCATTCTCCCTGATAAACTATTGACAGGGTTGAGAAAACAGTCTAGTGGTGTGTATAATTCCAAAATGGCTCCCGTAATTAAATAGCATCTTGACACTAATTAGTTCTAGCTGTTGATAATTCAGCCAACCCAAATTATTTTGCGGTGCCTTCAATTTAATTAACTAAATGGACTGATAATTAAGGTGTTGGTTGGCTCGAATGTTTCCAGCTGATGGTTGGTGAAAGAGAGCTGAGGGTTACTGCTGGCAAATTGCTTTGTCACCTTATTCTATTTGTTTAAATTTCTCTGAAAAACGATGCACCTTTCGACTATTTTTAGTTCTCCTGTTTTTGTCACTCTTGAATTCTTTGGCTCATTAAACAGACTTTAATATAAGACAAAGATAATTTGAGCAAATGCAAAATGCATTTTTTTAATGAGGATTTTATTTATTAAGGGAAATTAAGCTCTCCCAAACAATCTGGCCTAAACTGTGATTGGTCCCCAAAGCCTGATGACTGTGTGTGTCATCTTTGGTGGTAACATCTGCCACTGAATGTGTGTGTTAACTCCAACGAATGTTGTTTCACATCACCCACTCTTAAAATCTTTTTTCATTAAGTTTACTTCTACTGCATAGAAGGATTCTTGAGCATTTCAATGTCTTACTACAGCATCTGTCATATTTAATCCCAGACTCTGAATACTCCAATTAATGATTAATTGATTACTATTAATTAATTGTACCCATTAATCGTTTCAGGTTTTAAAAAAATGTGTTTCAGGACTTGAAAAATGGAAGCATGACCAAAAAAAAATATTCAAAAACAGAAAAATTCTGTAAGGGACAAACACGTTTTCATGGTACTGTTCAATCTCTAAGTTTACCTTTCAACTTAAAGATTGAACTCACAGTGAGCTCTGTGGTAAGTATCGCTCTTAGAGCTCCACGTTTGACCTTTAAACCATTTGTCTCTGGAGAAGCTTCATCTTGAAAGCTAAAAACTATGCTGCAGTTTCTATTTTCAGATGTGCATTAACATTGCAAAACCCCCACCTGGCTGACACAGTTAGCGGTTTAGGATTGAAGCATGTGAGAGGATGAATGGTTTCTCTTTCTCAATAAGTAATCCAGAGTCAATTTCCCACTTTTCCTGTAACAGCAAAGTGAAATCATTATGGTTAGTTCCTCCTGTAAATATAATTAGACAAGCTGGGAAATCTTAATGCGCTGTGATCCCCCCCACCCTCTGGAGCTCATGGCAGAGCGGTAGGGGTTCTTCAGGAGGCTGCTGGCTAACTTCTCACCTTGCTGCGTAATGCTAAGAGAAGGCTTAACACGGTGAGGCAGCACCCAGGGCCTCTTTCTCTGAAAAGTAGTCGAGAGTTCTGCAGGCTGTCAGCTGCTGAAGTGGGTGATGTGAAGGTAACTGATTTACATCAACCAATAGGCTTACAATCATTTTAAACCCGAGCACAGCGTCGCTGCAGCTCCCGGTCTGATTGATTGTCTTCGACAGGTGTTGGTAGCGCTCCAGCATGCCAGCCCAACTGTCTCACCCGCATGCCAATATTCACAAGCTGTTTTTAGGAGCATGTTCCGAAAGATAATGACTTTTACTTCGAATTTTACTTATTGCATCATGGAAAACATCCGTGACGCAATCCCGTAATAATTCACGGGAATCGTATCTCAGGTGTTGGATGATGTCAGCTATAACCTAACCACAGCATGATCCAGTATAAAGTCTGAAAAGTGACAAACCATTACTTATAAAAGCCAACAATAATCAAAGTCAAATATGACATTGAAGTGAAGCAACGTTGAATTTATTTTTACTTCTTAATCAGTGACAAAGGTGATCACAGAGCCGAGTTAGTGAGTGAGTGTGAAGTGGTGAGGGAGAGCCACTCCCAATATATTAAATCAGACATTCTGCTTACGGTAACTTTTTATGCTCTGGGCCTAACTTTGCTTTAAAAAAATACTAAAACTTTATTGCTATGATCATACGCAAGAGAATTAGGGCAACTGAAATAAAAAAGAGACAAATTCAGACTTTTTACTCTCCATACTAGAGAATTCTAATTCTGTGTCAATCTGTGTCAAAATACAAATATGTCAATTATGTTGTTGGTATATGAAAATAATCACATAGCTGTTTCATCTTTGTTATACGATTGGTAACCCTGCATTTGAAAGCCTATGATATGAGTTTTAAGACTAGATTTACCTGATGGCCCATAAACAATTTAAACAATTCTGATTCTAAAATCCGAACAGAATTATTTTCCTCAGTGGCCTTAAGAGTGGCCTCCTCCGTATGATCGATATTTCACAAAATGCACTGAAAAGTCTGTAATTGTAATGGGATGGAATTTTAATTTGAGTGCAAGTAAGCAGAAAATAAAAACGGATTACACACCAGGAGGCGAAGTTGCAGCCAGGTTTGAATGCATACCCATCATTCCTTGCTCTTTTCACAAGACAATCTGACAATGTGATAGAAGAAGCACACAGTTGTAAAGTGTGCAGGAAAATGAGCAGTTACACTTCTGTGGGTGATTTATAGCACGCACTATCTGCTGTTGACTTAACGCTGGCACAGGTGTGTTTCTCCCTTATTCATAAAGATTGCACTTACAAAATGACAGTTCTTTGCAAGAGCTGTTGTCATAAGTCATTCTTTCCCCTTGTTAAACAAATGCTGCAGACAGCACTTCCAGTGCACCAATCTTAATAAAGAAAAACAATTTGTGGTTCTTGGAGCTGAGTCAGACAGCTCTCCCTGGTTTAGATCAGTCGGATTCTTTATTTCTGCTCTTTAGTGGGTGGGTGTTTGAGGGGAGGTGTGGGGGGGACTATATTTGTTTTCCACTTTTTGGAATGCGTGAAAGCATGAAGAATATGGAGAGGCTGGTCCGTCACGGCGCAGCTCCTTGCATGCCTTTCTCTTGTTTAGACCAGTTAAGGTTCCATGTGAGTCCACAGAGGAACATGCTTCACATCCTTTGCTCCCCGCTGACGAGGACAGCTTGATGAGACTGGTCAAGGATCGCTGCAGCCGCGCAATAATGAAACACAGCCGGCTCAGATTGCATCTGGGAAATCTGTCACGGTGACAGCCACGGGTGTCATTGAGGAAGTCATTGCACACTATAGAGACATATGTCAACACTACCTTTTCGTGTTTTGAAGAACACCTCAGTAGCAGTAAAAAATTATTTTATCCCACAACACCTTTGGCTATGAACATTGGATTACCATTGTCAATTATATTCATCTTGTTCCTGTTTAAAAAAAATGCCGATACATGGAAGCAGTTCAGACTGATAACACTATTGCTCTCCTATTGCTAACAGTTTCTGCACTTAGATTTGCATTGATTTACATTACAATATGCTTTACCACTGCTGGGAGTAGTGTAGTAATCAGCCATAACAATATAACCAAATAATACCCAACTGGTGTGTCTGGGACTGTAGGTTTTGGAGTGTAATAGTTAATTATTTATATTAATGACAGTATTAGACACAGTGCAGTGTGGGTTTTCATAAAAAAATGAAGGACAGAGCCAGAACTCAATGATCTGCTGGAGGACAATCAGGGCTAGCATTCCCTCCTTACTGAACTTATGCAAGTTTTTGGTCAGGAAAAGCTGACATCTTTGCAGAACCCACACATTCTGCATACAAACTGCTAATTTTTAAGTCAGTGCTTCAGAGCGGCATTTGTTTATGCCAGCTGCCAGAGAATTTCTTCCTGCTCCCTCTGATGAGAACAATGGAGACCTTATAGCCAGAGTTTAGCTACTTGTTTGGGAAACAAGAGAGTTGGCACTTTCAAAACATGTCTGTTTTTCTTTTCTGACTGTGCATACACATACATGTACACTGCTGATCTTATTCTTTATTTTATTTTCTTAATTTTACATATTTTTACTTAATATGTGTATTCTTTGAGAGTTGGAAAAGGAGAGTCAAATTCATTGTTTTCCAATAAAGCTGGTTCTAAGTCTCATTTCCTTTTTCTAAAATAGAGTAGGCTATATTTTTATAATCTAATTCTCACAGTGCTTGCAAATTTTTCATATCCATCACAATAACATTATCTCTACATCCATTAAATTAAATTATTAAGTGGACCAGTTGAGCTGATCAAAGGGAAGTTTCTGTGTTTCAAATTGTCTCAGATTGTTTACTGCATTTCTATTTTTAACCCTACTGCTTGTTGGCAAACAGCGAATGGACCCAGTCACTTCTTGTCTGTCCTGTACAACCACAGCTAGAAAGGCAAATGTTCTTCGAAAGCTGGTGTTATAAATAGATCTTACAGTTACTAGATCAGGACAGTCTTGTAAGAATGAGCTTAGTACTTTTTGGAAGCTGATGTCTCACTGTAGCTCTCTGTGTGTCACATTTGTTCTGATGAAAGGTAACTGTTGTAGAAGAAAACATCATCTGACAGCTTGAATATGCTGGATTTTGCTCAAAAACATCTCAGTCAGCAGAAATCCGCCTTTCATGTGCAGAAAAGGCCTGAATGTTGCTGAATATGCTCCTTTTATTTGCCACTATCTAATCTAACACTCTTAAAAATCCGCTTCAGACCGACTCATTTCATGGTGAGAAGTTCTGAGTAGACAGCAAATTGTCTAATGAGACCCCTTAAGTCTTAAAAGTATGGATTCCTAATATTCAGCAGCAGTCATCCCGAATACAGTGACGATCTAACAGCTCAAGGGCTTGTTAGATCTGCTACGGTGAGGTGTAGGCATATTTTCTATTATTAATATGGTAAATAAACTTTGAACATTGCACAAATAAAGTAAAAATAGTAGGAGAAGCTCGCATAAACAGTCTCGCTGCAAACACTCACATGATTTTAGAAGCTATGCATTGCAGAAGAAAGTATGATGATAAATGTCCATTAGTAGCTTAACACTCCTGCTTTATGTGGCTGCTGTAGTCTTCATTCTTCATATAACATCTTCAGAAATGACACTAAACCCGCTGCCACATACCTTGGCCTTTCAACGAAATGAGTTCTGTTGGGATGTTATGGCTAAACTGCAGAATCCAGAGGAAAACATGCCAAAGTAGCCATAAAATGGATGATCAAAGGACCTGGAACAGCAAGGAGAAATAGATAAAGGATGAGTGGTGCTAAAATCATTTCATCTTCAATGCTGCTTCATAAAGCAGAAAATGCTTTGCAATCTTCAATGACATCTGTCAGCAACACGATTTAAAAATCTCTTGTAACATGATTCTCCTAGATGGACTCTCAACTTTAGCTCTTTGAAAGGTCAACTGATCTCTGCACCAGTCCGACCCAGCCGGCCTGAGATGTCTGGCTGCATCGGTCCGGTCAGGGTGCATAATAGTCAGTAAGTTAAAGTACCAAACCAGCCAGGATGGGGGATTTCTGTAACTTACTGAAACAACTAAGACATACAGGTCAACTGAGTAATGAGACAAGAAGATCAAAAATGTCATAAAAGGTTTGTTAAAATCATTTCAGTACCTGCTGTTCCTTTAGTAATAAGACACTACAAATAGAAAAGGTGCCAGTATTAATTCCCTAAGGACATTTGTGACCACATTGCACTGCTGGCTTTTTTGCACTGCTGGCTTTTTTGCACTGGACTTGATGGAGAATGTTTTCTTGCCTCATTCTCATCAGTCTCATTCCAAATCTTTGTTGGGAATGATGCTTTCTTATAAAAGAAATGATTTTGCCTTCATATTTTATTAACAGAAAATCTTAAAGTGTTAAATGAGATATTATTAAATTGCTTTCTCTGCATCACTTATGAAATGGATCATTTTGCATTAATATTTACGGCCAATTTATGTTTTTTTTATTATTATTTTAGATGAATGACGTGCTAAAGGTGTCTCTTCACAACCTTCTATTCTAAGACTTTGGATACCATTTTGATGAAACATGCATTTCAAAAACAAATGAATACAATAGAATACAAGCCAGTAATTGCATTTTTGCGTAGATGTAAATTTTGAGTGTAAGTGTGTGTCACACTACCGAATGAGATTCCACCTATTTCGAGAGGCTCTATCGTTTTGTTAATGGTGCAATATTCCTGTAGGATGTAGGTTTCCATTAGAGAGATCTACAACCAAACCTCCTGTTCCTTTAAGAAAATACTGTTTTCTTAAAGGAAATTTTGATATTTGTCGTGCAGCCGGCATATTCAAACAGTTTCTTGCACTTAATGATTGAAAAGATGCGTCAGTGTCTTCTTCTCCCTCTCTCTCTTGTTTTCTCTCTCTCCAGCCAGCACTGAGCGACTCAGGCTTCTATTTATTCTTGGTGGTTCGTCTGGGCTTAATCAAATTGCGACAACGAGCAGCCACCAGGGGATGGGCAGAATTAATGAGTGTGAGGGACAGCCAACAGATGGATGAGGGGCCGAGGACCCCGCTAAGATTGTGCGCCGAATGCATGCTGGTTCGGAAAAAAACTTCCCCACTTTGGCATCACTCTTACTATGCATAATGACAAGGAGATGCCGTCTGCCTTTCAGCTGATTGGTCCTTTGTGTCCATATCACAGAGAAGAGGGACATCATAGATGTGTCTAGGATCTGGACAATGAAAGTGTTCAATCTACCTCATCCATTCTAAGGTGGCTGCAATGCTAAAAAAAAGCAACTCAGGATTTTTTTTGTTTAAACTGATTAAATAAGGCGGCGTTTACCACATACAATTTGACTGCCATCTTAGCGGGTATTACAAAACAGCACTGCAGCAAGACTTGCACTTTTCTAGTTAAAAATAAAGCATTTTTTTTATTGGGACTGAGTTGAAGGATAAGGCTTATTCCATTTTTAAATAGAAGTAAAAAGAAATTGCCTCATTTGAAGGCGAAAAATTGATCAGAAAGTCGCATAAAGTTCAAATTCCATAAGAGAAAGTTGGATGGTTTTTACTGGCCCCAACCTCAAAATCCAATATGGCTGCCTGGCATATCAAATGTGGTAATGGGTTTGGTAAATAGAATTTATTTGCACTTTGTTCCATTGTATCTCTAAGGAATCCTTCTTTTAAGACATTTCTGGTCATGAATGAAGAAATGAAGATAGATGAGTGATAAAAATTTATCATTTGGCGCTTATTAGCGCTTCATTTCATCTAGTTAGTTTATTAGAACCCTGCACATAATTGCCTTAAAACACCACTTCACCAAGCAGAAGTAACCTTAGTGGTACTGTTAAAAAAGTTTAGGAATCAAAACTTTTCAACAAACTATTGTTTCAATCTCAAACTAACTATAAATTATTCAATAGGTTTGACCAATCTTTGCATTTTAAGATTTTCAGTTTGATAAGCCTAAATGTTTTAACTTAGAGCTGATAGGATCTGTTTCATAGCTTCCTAACATTAGCATCATTAGTGGCTAATGGTTAGCCAGTCCTGTTATTCTTACAGATTAGGCTTTACATACCTTCAAAAAACCTTGGGTTTATCCTGCTGGCTAAGTTTCACTTTTTTTATTATTATTATTCATAAAACTTTGTTACATTTACAGGGAAGCAGCTCTTAGGCAACATATTGCAATTTCAATAAAATTGGCCACATGTGTATTTTCCTCCTCAACCAAGTTATTTTTTTCCTAAACAGTATCAACTGTTTGGCTTGAGTTTGTTGCCAGGAAAAGAGCTACTCTTACTCACACGGAATGTATTTTTATACAGGAGATTTTATAGAGCACTGTTATTACTTGTGCACTCATATACTGTATGTCTATGTTAGGGCAGTCTGCCAGTTTACAGTAATGATTATAAATGGTTCTCTTCTCCCATTTATACAACCTGTTACATTCCTCCACGTTTTTTAGATGGTCGTGATTGATATTTATTCAAACCAAGAGAAGTCCACTAAATCATTATGAGACTGGATACAGTGAATAATAAATATATTTAGGATGCAATGTGTATAGATTCTTAGAGCAAAGTGGGTTGTCATTTTTCTGAGTTGAATTATGTGTTGTTGCATCACTTTGAGTGATTTTCCATCCGCTGCTTTTTATGGAGCTGTTTTTACTATCCCCTTTACAATTATGTTGCTGTTTTGGTCTTTTGACCAATTTTTCTTCTGTCATTTGTAGAATGTTTCAGTTTAATTTATTAATAAATAAAAAAAATACTTATTTGTACTGAGTATTTTGTTCCATTCCTGACAAAATGTTGTTTTTCTCTTTTCTGTCTTTCATGTGGAATCTCCTTTTCCATTGATTCAATATCGGCTGACCCAAAAAACAGGTAAGATTAACAATAATATGTTACTTTTCCTTATTCTATGGTTTCCAGTACATTGTTTGCATTTACAGAAAGGCTGGATTGCAGATTAGCTTGGCAGAATTGCCTTTATTCTCTCCTCTTCCCAGGTCAGTCACAGCACAGTTTTATTTATTTGGCCTTTTTTTTCTCTTCGCCAATTGAAAACCAACCAAAGCTTTCCTGAAGCAGGTTAACTCGTCATGCTGAAATGACTATTTGCATGCAGCGATGTCCTTGTGTGGAGTTGTGGTGTGAAACACCTGTCTAGAGCGAAGCAGTAACAAGCTGTCACGGCTTTTCCCCCTGAGGGAAAAGCAGCTGAGACTATTTCTCAGAAGAGTGCTAGAAGGGACTGCCAGTGGTAATAGAAGGTCTTGAAAAGGTCAAACTTTCTTGAACCTTTAGATGTAGGTAGAATCCAGCTATTGATTGTTGTGTATAATGGAGGATCTCTGTGCCAACTTTCAAGGGCAATCAGAAGATAACTGCATGCAGCGTGTTGATTGCAGCAACATCAGCCTCCAGGGAGGTCGTCTTAACACCCATTGTTGGAAATTAAGACATGAACCTTTTTACCCTGATGCTCATTTTTTTTTAACAAATTTGATCTATTCTTGCATTTTTGTTACACTTAAATATTTCAGATGTTTGTTTTCTAAATGTAATAACTCGGTGTGCCGCCATTGGCAACAAAGACAAGACATTTCATGTAACCAGTAATGTCTCTTTTATATCACTGCGGAGGAATTATGGTTTGGTCTTCTTTTCAGTAATAATGGAGACACATTCTGGGTCATTGAATGATCTTCAATTTTGATTGTCAGTCAGAATTAAGTTTAAACTTTGACTAGGCCACCCAAAAACATCCTCTTTGTTTTTTTAAAAGTCCTTCACAGACGGATTTGATGGTATTCTTTGGATCATTGTCGTTATGAAGAACATTAATCTTAATCAAACGTGGTTAAGCTTAATATCATGGTTGTCTCCTTCATGACTTTCTGCTTCAGAAAACAGAATTCATGGTTTTATCAGTACAATAAATCATTTAGGTCCTAGAGCAACAATGCAGCCCAAGACCACCAGTGTGTCTGACTATGCTGTAGTTATGATTCTCTTTTTTGAAATGCGATTGATTTTATAAGACATTAAATGGGATGCAGAACTTCTAAAAAGTTTCTTTTGTTGTCAGTTCACAGGACAGTATCCCCAAAATGTATTTGGCATTATCAAGACATTTTTGGAAAACGTGAGCTAGGTCTGTGTGATCATTTTGGTCAGCATGCCTTGAAATGTTCTCAGTTATGCCATTTTTTTTTTTGCACCTTACTTATTAAATCATGAACAATAGCCTTAACAATAGCAGAGATGATGTTAGATGTGGTTCTGGGTCCTTTGTTACCTCCTGGGTGACTCATTGATGCTCGTTTGCGTTCATTTTGGTAGGCTGGCGTCTGCTGTGAAATTTGACTTCTGTTGTTTGATCATTTCTCCATTTGTGTGTAAAGGCACTCTCTGTGGTTTGCTGAACTCCCAATGGCTCAGATATTTTATGATCTGGCAAAGAGGCAATTATGTTTTCACATAAGCTCAGGTTGGTTTGGGTTCCTTTTTTCTGCAATAAATGAATGAATCATTTGAAAACTCCACATTATTATTACTGAGGTTATTTTTCTCTAATATCAAAACTGGTGTTATGAATTCCTTCTGCATCATCATTACTTGAAAGAAAGGCCAGTTCTATTTGCAGTATTGGATTTTCTTTCTTTCTTTTATCTGTCAGTGTTGCAACACTACAGTCTTTGGACTGAATCTGTTTATTTAATTTCCTGAACCTACCATAAAAGTGCTACCCTGACACTTTGGTCCTCTTTCTGAATCTGCACTGCATCATTTTCATACTTTGGCAAATTACACCTGCCTCCAACAGAGACTCCTTTTTCACTGACTGAAAAGTTCCCTCCATGTCAATGTCACCGCTGCACTGCGTCAGCAGACACATTGACGTGTCGGTGAACTGGGTGATAATTCAGTAAATGAAAGCAGAATTTCATTTGACTGCTTTTAGTCTGGATGCGTGCTGTCTCGGTGTCGTACTGCTATGACTTTGCTTTGACATTTTAATGAACAGAGACTCGGTTAATGTTTTTAGGTACACCTATCCTTCTCCTGCTGTGGAAAGTCAAAATGCTCGCTGAGAGGAAATTCAGCGAGATATTGACGTGGAAAGGGCAAAAGCATGAATCAAGTCTTGGATTATATTTTTGCTCTTCCTAAAGAGAGATTCCAAACTCAAACTTGCACAGTCTGGAGCACACAGGGGAAATTTACTGTTTATAAAATAATTTTCCAATAGATTTTTCTACATCAATAACTTTTGACTACTGAAAAGTTTGCGGTGTTTTGCTGAAGTTTTGATCTCCCCTGTATTATTTTATATTTTGCGACAATTAAGAGATTGTGTGCTCCAGAGTGGCATTAAACAATAATTTACAACAACTTCAGAAACTCCTCTGAACATTTAAAATAATGATGTTGGGTGAGTGCCTGATTTCTGACTTATGATGAGTTCAGTAGCAGGCCGCTTTCAGTGGATTGCTTTTCCGTTAAATTATTTATTGCACACCTGAAATCGCCATGGTTTAAACAGACTCTGATGTTTAAAGAGGTTGGCATTTTTTTCTTCTTCTGTTTTACTATAGTGAGAATGTGCAACCTGTGGCTCTGGAGTTCTGTGCCAGTTTATGCCGTGTACATCTTAAAAAGATTGCACAAAAATGGCATATAAAATTAACCAAAAGGCAAATTTGATGTGTTTCTCAATATGCTTTTTAAAATATACCCTTAACAATTTCTGAGCCTAAAAATATTATAGACATTTTTAGGCTCTGCATCAACCCTGGTAATCAAATTATACTAATATTTATGAAGTGTTGTTTCTTTCATCTCCAATGTCATTCAGAATATAAATAAACTCCACTGAATTTAACTAAAAACAGAGAAAAACACAAATATTTGACTTAGGCCTCCTTTGGCAACTTCAAATGATCTGAACTCAATGTTATTAAGTTGTGGAAAGGGAAATTTTCTCTCACTACATGTACTGGAAATTGTTAGACGTAAGACAAGTTCTAACATAATATTGCTCAACTGAGAATAGCCATAAAAATCTGCAAATTATTGAAGGAAAAAAAAGTTTAAAATCTTCTAAAACCCTGAAATTCATCCATCCATCCATTTTCCTACACCCTTGTCCCTTGATGGGGTCGGGAGGTGCTGGTGCCTATCTCCAGCTGGCGTTCCGGGCGAGAGGCGGGGTACGCCCTGGACAGGTCGCCAGTCTGTCGCAGGGCAACACAGAGACACACACAGGACAAACAACCATGCACACACACCTAGGGGCAATTTAGACAGACCAATTAACCTGACAATCATGTTTTGGACTGTGGGAGGAAACCGGAGTACCCGGAGAAAACCCACCATGCACAGGGAGAACATGCAAACTCCATGCAGAAAGGCCGGGGCCGGGAATCGAACCCAGAACCTTCTTGCTGCAAGGCAACAGCTCTACCAACTGCGCCACTGTGCAGCCTAAAACCCTGAAATTTTCTTGCATAATTGTAAAGAGAATTCTGACTTCTTGGAGGGAAGATATAATTAAACTAAGGAAGACTGGAGACTTCTGCACAGTCTCATCCGGAGATATGTTGGATTCTTTCTTTACAGGAAGATTGGTACATTGCCTCTCAATCTTTTGCTACTACTTTCCCACCAAGTTTTCAAACTTTCTATAGTGTTTGTTATTAATCGTGCAGCTGCATCTTACTGATTAAGATGTGTTCCAGAGGAGAAAAAAAATCTGAAATATTCTGAAAAGCTAAACTTTCCTAACTTGTAACAGCTGTCGTTCCTACTTTTTGACTGTTTGAGAGAGAACTAACAGCAGCTCTCTACCAAACATCAATCGCCTTACATACTCCCTGTAGACCGAATAACTGTGTCATTACTTCTTGACTAAAAAGCCTGTGCAGTGTAGGTGTGTATAGAAATCCCCACAAGGTACCAGAATGATTGATGCTTCTCTCTCTGCTCATTGTCTTACACTGTTTTTTTCCCCTCCTTCTCCCAAACTACTCGGTGACCTGAATGCAGTGCGGTGAGGAAATGTTTGAAAGAATCCTGACACTAATCTGACATTAGGAACTACTCAAGGCTACTCAGAGCTTTTATGTTTCTGCTGCTGATTGAGGACTACCTGATCTCAATTACGTGGGCAGTCAGATCAGACGTGAGTGTGCTGATCTGCTCTGCTCTTTTCCATTCTTGTCCACATGTGTTTGCTGGTCCCCCTGATAGCTTTGCTTGACAGTGATCCTTTTTGCTTTGTGTGAACTGCATTTAACATTTTTATCAAGGCGGATAACGTTGCAGGCATGTAAAGGACCTGAAAGCCGCTGGAGTCGGATGGAATATATGCAGTGGATTTCACACACCGTGGCTTTAGAGTGGCGTAGATGCGAATCTTAAGAGCGACTTGTGACTGCTGTCTGTTTCTTCTGATTAATCTTATTCAGAAGACCTTTCTGCTGCTAACTGATTTGGCTTTCGGTGACGTTTCTGCATTCATCTTCTGCATTCATCCTTGCAGAATTCAATTACTGTCATTTCTTTCTGCCTCCTTCTCTCTCTCATTCATCCAAAGCCTTGATAATGCTTTTTATCATTTTTAATAACAATGCACCGGCATCATAAATTGAAGTCCCTGTTCCTCAGTAAGTGACATCAATCAAAAAGAGGTTCACTTGACTCGGCCACAGGCACGTCACCTTTTCCACATTTTGTTGCTGCGCAGCATTATTCCAAACCGTATTAGCTTAATCTCCTTCCTTAAGATTCCACATATAAATACTCCATTATGAAAATGTGGAATACAGTTTTATTGAGAACAGGAAACCAAGAAATCACATTTACATAAGTATTCACACTGGTTCCTATGAAGCTTGAAATTCTTTCTACAGTTTAAATTCAGTCTACCTGTGGAAAATTGAGTTTATTGAAATTTGTAAAAAATATATAGTATGCGAAAGTTTCACGTTGCATAATGGAATATTTATGTGATATTTGATAAAAGTGACAGATTTATTACAGTTTGGAATAAGTCTGTGACATAAAATGTAGAAAATGTTAAGCTATGTGTGTATAATACATACACATAAAAACACATGTATATCTAAATGTACTTGCTTTCTAAAGTATATAAATGAATATTTTGACTAAAGGGCTGGAAGTGAAGAAAGAAATTGAAATACTGATGAACAGCTGGTGATTTTTTTGCTGTTGCAGTTCAATTATATGAATAAATGCATCATTATGTCTGAAGTGTGTTAAGGGAATTTATGACTATGCACTGTTGCTATGAAAATGTAGCATGTCGGCCATAAATTGTGAGGCTCTTAAGTTTTCCAGTCCAAAGCTTTGATTCAGAGTGCGTTAAGTCTGTTTTGATTAAATAGTGTAATGTTCTGCAGAAACTTTTCTATAGATTTGCCTGAAGTTGTTGAATTCACACCAACTTTGGTGATCATCAGATTTTATTCAGATGTGCATTCAGAAGGTTTTGTAAGGAATGACTAACTTTTAGGCCAGTAATAATCATTAGCTTCCACACGGACAAATCAAACACCATAACAAAATGCTATGATTCTAGATTGGTATCCAGACCTTTTTGTACAATGTACATTAAAAAGCAAGTTGAAGGGACAAAAGTCAATTTGTGTACAGCAGAACTGCCTAATAATGACAATAACACAAGGGGAAAAAGACTTCACACAATTTATGGTCACCATTTGTTTGCCTGCTCCTGTTAAAAATTAGCTGCCTAGGCCAAAACTTTGACCTCTTTCTAACAGCTTCAGCTGGGTAATCATTGACCTCATACTGTATGTACAACCCTGGAGTTTGTTGTGTAAAGTTTTCCCACCAACTTGGGCCTTAAACTCAAATGTTAAACTTGTTAATGTTAAACTGCCGTCTGGGGCTGAGTTAAACATGAAGGCATGTCTTATTTGCTCTGGCAGAATGGCCCCTCCTCTGCTTAAACATATTCCCACCTGGCCAGGGAAATGTGTACCCGACTTTTGCAGGACTAATGCCTGTGAAATGAAGCACTTCTGTGAACCACTGCGTTGGCTGCCACTCGCTTGGAACAACCTCTTTTAACCGCTGTCATAATGTGAAAGAATAGCACGGACTGTTTTGTCTAAATAGACGAGCAAACAGCTGTCAGATGCATTGACTGTACTTCTAGTCTCATATAAAAGTATAAACAAAGAGAACTACTACATGACAAGTTTTGATGCACTGATTGCGTGTGGGTGTTCTCCAGTGTGTTTCAAGATGTCAGCATTTGATAAAGCTCCTTGGAAAACTGAGATAACAGAGTGAACATTTTAGCATCAACACTTTTAGTTGTGTCATTGAAATCTTTAGACAGCAGTATGAAAACACAGTAGCTGCTCCCACTATCCCTCTTTTGGTAGCTGACTATATTGAAACTTATGTCAGTAAATCGTTGTTAGCTGTAGCTAAAGCAAAAGTTGCACTACTGAAGCTGAACTTTTGCTTAATGTTTGTGTAGGAGCGAATGTCACTTGTGGATTTGTTACTTTGCAAATGCTTTAGCCAATAGTGTGCCAATTATGCTTTTAGCTTCCTAAGCTACATTTTTCTATACATTTTAAATGGGTTCTATGTAAAAATCTGTGAACAGGTACAGATTCTTCAAATACTGAATCATGAGTAGGTGGAGTCCACTGTTTAAAAATCAGTGAGTGTCGCTAATCGTTTTACTGAGCAGCCAAAACAATTTACTGTATTTTTTGCATTCATACAGTAAAGGAACCTGTTAGTAACCAGATCTTTTTATGCTGGGTAACTATAATGAATTTGAAGTTTGCATTATTGAGAAACCTCTGACTTTCTGAGTGAATATTCTGACTTGATGTCCTCCATTTGATTATCAAGTTGGAAATGCATATGTCCAAGGACAAATTGAATGAACTGTTAAACTCCTATCAGCCAGTCCTTTCAACAAATGCCATAAATTCACATTTTAGCAAGATTATCCACAACTTAGTCCTTATGTTTGGAGATACAATCTGCTTTGATACCACTGTAAGAACTGGATCTGTTACAACAGAATACAGGGTTAAAACAGATTGCCTATGGTGCTATGTTTAATTTACCACAGATTAAAAAGGGTGACATTTTCTGACATCTAAACATTTTCCCACAAAGTACCAAGAAACTCTACTATTGCTTTATTACAAAGACCTCAGCAATCGGTTCCACATCAAATACATACATACATATTTTTAAACATAATCTGTCTCATGAGATTTTTAAATGTCTAGTTTGTTGTCTTCCCACTGTGTGTCCTTCGCAAAATAGGTCCTGGGAATGTCTCTCTTGTCTGTTTAAAGGTGCTGACCTCGTCTTTTTTGAAAAAGACATCTCTAACTTTGAAAGTCCCCTTTTTACGTTGCCATTAGATTTTCTGCTGGGATTATGTACTATTCATTCAACATTCTGCCTTCTATCAACCATTTGCTCTGGGAATTTAATCATCTGTCTGATGATAATAATTAACAGCAACTTGAGCTTGATGTGATCCATTGTTGTGTTGCAAACTAAATGACGTCGCATACAGATTGCACATTTTTAATGTGATGACGCCCGCCCACTTTTGAGTCAATGTTTTGCTCAACAACCAGGCAGAAATCTATTTGGGAGAAGGGATGATCTTGGTTTGACCTGAATTTTAGAGACAATATTTTGAAAAGACATGAGAAAAATAAGTATTTATAGACATAAGATAAAACCCGAGAGGCTCGCCTTATCTGGAATGACTTTGGGGACAGTCACTTTATGAATGAGATGGCTGTATTTTTTAATTATTTATTTTTTTGTCTTTCACTACCACTTTTATATACTCTGAAATTAAATGGTTCATTAGGTTAAAATCTTCATTTAGCTGCATTTAAAGTGGTGATAATAAAATGAATTAGACCTTTCACAGAGCTGTGGACTCTGTAAATTCCTCTTTGGGATAATTACGCCGGCTGTTCATAGTGGTTTTATGGCATTGCTCTAACGATACTGAAGACAGTCAAGCTGTCCTGACAATAAGGTAAAGTCATTAATGTGACACTGAGTGATGCCTCAATCTAAGCAAGGCCCCTTGATGAAAACTAGCCTGCTCCTCCATAGTGTTTCCTTTAGTGCCTGTGCTCAGCTAATGAAAATGTATTTATTCCTCTGAATTAGCAACTCCTCTCAGATTACCCTCCTTCCTTATTAAGAAGATTGGCTGTGAGCATTAAACTTTGTCCACTTACGGAGGAAATAGCATCAGGAGGAAACACTCTCCTCATTGGTCTGGATTTGTGTTAATTAAATGGTAGAACGTCTTTGAAGTGTCGTAAGTTTAATTTCTCTACATGCGGCAGCTTTACTGGCGCAAAGCCAAGAGGCTGCATAGCGCAAGTTCCTTTCAACACAGCAAATGTGGCTTATAATTGGCTCCCTCTACTCGGCTTTTGTCTTTGTAGCTGATTCTGCGTCAAATGGGGAGACCAGTGACGACCTCGACCACTGAACCTTTTCCTGTTTGTCTTCTATTAGGACATATTTTTGGACAAACTTTTCTCATAGAAAGGTGTCCTCATCACCTCATCTCTCCCTCTCAGGCCTTTCACCCGCTGCAGCATGTTATGTTAACAAGAAAAAGCTAGCATGAGGTGTGAAGTGGAACAGATGTCATTTTGCATGCTTCTGTAGATTAACTAATCACAGGCACCACCTGGGTGTGCTGATTGCCATTAATCCCCTATTGTAATTGAAAATTATGGTTTGAGCAGCAGATTCATGCCGTCTACCCCGTCGACCCACATAGACTGCTTACGATTAGGTGTCATTCACACTGAGAGCAGCCACACAGCTACAATAATGTATTGTTACTTTCCCCCCCGACAAAGCTAGCATTACTGCAACCTGTCTGCTGTCCCCAAGGACAGAGAATAATAATAGTTATGTCTGGAAACGTCAAACAATAGCTGACTGTTTGACACAATTTACTATCTCCTCTCCAAATTACACAAATTGGAAGCAGTACCAACTTCTTCTAGTTTACCTCATATCAACATCTGGATGTTTGAAACTTGGACACAACTGGGTGTTACAACATGAAGCTGATTCCAAATATCATACAGAAAATTTGCTGACTTTGCTTGAAAACCAAGCCCAGAACAAGAATCCAACCAATTTAAAAAAGCTCTACCATTAAAGCGCTCAAACATCTGCCAGGATTAATGCCAGAATGTGGCGGATGGCTACAAAAAGCATGCAGTCATAGTAGCATGTTATGTATGTAGTTAAACCTGTGCAGAAAAAATACAAAATGTATTCAAACTTGTGGACCCATTTAATTCTTTTTAAGAATTCCTTCGGCATGTTGGATTTTTTACTCATTTCTGAACAAACAGATTTTAAATACATTAAAAACCCACCAACTGTAAACTTCATACTGGAACTATAAATGGTGACAGCTCGTCTTTGTGAAGAGCTACTCTTTGTGCTTCACGATTCCCAATAATCTACTATCTCCTGACTCTATCCCTTCATCTGCAGCCACTGAGCTATGCAGTCCCACAGACCCAGATCCTCATCCTACTGCCAGCTCTTTGCTGCTTCTGCTGGTGATAATCCCGCTCAGAAATATTCTTAGGGAAAGCGGATTACCGCGCGGAGCGCTATGAATTCCCCTGCAGTTGTATCTCACAGCTAATTAAATTCATTATTGTCTTCGGAAATGGCCTGTATCCTCATTCTCTTCCCTCGCGCTGGGATGGAGGCTTCACTGAAGGGACTTCCGGTTTCCGTAATTAAGCCTATTGGATCCCCCCTCACCTGGTGTGCTCATGTTCTTTATCTGATAATCCAGCTGTGCTAGTGTTTGTGTCAACGCCCGTCTCCTGCTGTGCATCATCACATAGTCTATATCCATTAACTTTAAGCAGGTTTTTTAAGTGACTGTAGAAGAAAAATCTGGCAGGCCATTCCCTTCCTGTTATGAAACTCAATACTTTCCAGAAAGACGTAGCTGAGTCAGCCCACTTTGTACCAATCTGCTTAGCAATTTTTATGCAAGCATGTTGCTTTTTTATATGGATAACAACCCACATCCCTTCTGCGGGACATTTGTTCTCTGACAGATCTTCTGGTAAGGGTACATTTTGATTTTCTACTAAAATTAAAAGTCAATATTTCTCTCGCATGATAAAGACAGTAACAAACTTACATTTTTAACAAAGCGTCTCTGTTTTGAGCTTTTTCCAGTCATTCTGGAAGCTCCGAAGGTTCGGGAGTGAGAAACATCAGTCAAGCAGAAACCTCCTAAATCAATACTAAAAAAAGATGGCTGGTAAGAACAAGGAAGGCTTCTGGTATTTACAATAAAGTGGATTTTCAGCTGTCACTCACACTGGCTCCTTCTGATCTCCTTCTGTGCTGCGAAACATGGATGTCAAACAATGACAAGGATGTACACCTGCTTGTGTGGTTGCCAATCAATGTATTAATTAAGCATTAAAAAACAAAGAAACAAAATAAAACAACAGTTTTTTGTGTTTTCAGGCAGATACAAAATTTAACCGGAGGCAGAAAACTCAATTCCCCTTTTGTTGTGGTTAAAGAGGCAAGCCTCTTGGGTAAGTCCTTGCAACTTTTGGCACATTTTACCAGCAATGTTTGTGCCAGGTGCTCAAGGCTAAACTGCAGCTTTCTCAAACTGGATAGGTTCCACTTGAAATGTTCTGCAGCAAGATTCCCAGACTGGGGATTGTCAAAGGAGGAGGCTGGATTGTCTCTAAGTGGGAGGTGGACCGCCATATGGGCGACTCCAAACAGTTTCAGAAGAAGTTCAGTGAATGGTCAAAAGAATACTTTTAAGTGTTGGTTATATGGTTGAATAACTAAGTAGTGCTAGTTTTAGGAGACAGTTTTCTACTCTAATATCAAAAACTAGTAAATACCTTGCAAACTATTTATGTTTGTTGATTTTTACCAGTTATACCTGTTTGATATCTGTAAGGGAATAACAAAAATCGCTATGATTTCATTCGACTTTTTATTTTATGCTTGTTTTTTCTGACTCAAAGTGGAAACTCTTTACCACAAATACCCTTGGATTAGACTTTTTAAGTGTTTCCCTTTAAAGACATGAGTGTTGTTGTGGCTCACGCTCTGGATCATTGCTGTACTGTGTTGTCTTACCGATTAAGTAAAATCATGTTTTATTATTCTTGAAGGAAAATTGCATAATGTGGTAACATTTCTTGTTAGCTCCCAGTTTATTTAAAAAGTTATTAAAGATGGTTACAGTTGGTTGTAATTGTTGGCAAGACTCTCTGTCCCTTCTTTTTACACAGATTCAGTGTTGGTACTGGGCGATATGGCTGACAAACGCATCAGGATATAAATCAAACTGGTGTGAACTTTCCTGTTTTATGTAAATGTTTCACTCCATGCCACTGAGGCATCGTGGCAAAAACGTAATCTGCTGCTGCTCAGGTTACTCATTTGATCCACATAGTCCTGCCTGCCTTATCCACATGAAAGTGGGTTTGTTGAAGATGGGGATAAAGGCATTTTCAACTCCTGTCTTGTTGATAAAGACAGATTGATGGGATATTCTGAATACTAAAACAAGGTAGGATGTTTTCCACAGCTCTCAAACCTTCTTCTGCTTCAGGCTGAGGTTGAGGAGAATTTTGACTTGCTTTAAATTTTCTGTTCTATTACAGCATTGGCTTTTTTGACAGAACACTCATAAATACATTACACTTTGAGATGTTTAAAGTGGTTATTTTGACAGGATCTTCAGTATTTGCCCTGTAGCTTTGCAGCTCCTTCACAGTTATCCTCGGTCTCACACAGAGAGCCGCTCCTAGGGATTTTTGTTCTCGTTCATGTCGGCCACAAATTTAGAATCACCAAAACCCTGTCGTGAAAGTTTTTAGGTCATTGGAGGTTAAAAACAACATGAAACATTAAAGTGTGAAATTTTCACAGAAGGGGCCCAGCTGATGATACATTTCCCCACTAGATATTGGCATTAGATGTGGATTTCTCTCACTGCTTTGGTAATTCTAAAAATTACACTGTTTTCTTTAAAGATTTGCTTCCTTTGGGAGTGACCTTTCACTTTGCCGGCGTTACTGAGAACAAATCTCAGTGAGTCAAGCGGAACAACAACATGTTGAAAGAATCATCTAGCAGAATCCCAAATCCCTTACGCGATGCTCCGATGGGCTGTTTGTGATTACATGCTAATATCAAAGATCCATGTATCTACAGAAAGGGGATTCACCTTAATTAAATTGTCTTAGTGAGTGTTTCCCTGCGGAGCAAAACATCACTATTCAGACTGCTCATCAAAACCATATTCCCTCATGCTCTGTCCATTTTTAATTATTGAGACGTTATCAAAGCGGTGCATAGAGTTTGGTAGAGGTGGATAGGTTGCTGGCTTAATGGCCAGTTAAGGTCTCAGATTTGATTTCCCCTACTTATTCTAATATTTGTTGAAGACAGCGGCCTCAAACTGCCTTCCTCAAGAGCCGGTGTTCTGCAACTTTTATATTTCTCTCTGTTCCAGAACACTTGGCTCCAACAGTGGTTCATTAGCAGAACTTTGTAGAGCTTGACTTTATGCTAGTGAAGCAGTTTCACCATTTAATTCAACTATGTAGACCAAGGAACAAAGCTAAAAATATCAGAACTCTGGCCTTCTAGGAACGCAGTTTGAGACCACTGCTTTCCTTTCTATGTTTTGTTCACCTTTAATATCTCAGCCAATATGTTCGGCAATATTTCATGTATTGAAATTGCAATTAAAAGTGTGACTCAATGGAATTCTGCATAAATACAAATACATATTTGGCTGTAACAAGGCTTCAAACTCCGACTTCATGCATTAAATCACAAACTTTCTGTAGAAACATAGCCATATATCTGCTTTACATTATAGCTCTTCAAAATTGTCTTTTTATGTAATTGCACACATCAAAATAAATGATTATATTTTCTATTTGGATTGATTCTTTATAAAATAAATTTCCAACGTATGAATTAGAGCAAGTAAGTTTCAATTTACTGTTCGGTGTGGTACATTAAATTACAACATATTAAATCATGTTATGCACTTGGCACGTAACAGCTGGATCACCATGGAAACAGGTTTTAAAAGTTTTACTTAATGTCTCTCAAGATAGCAACTGAAATGTCCAACAAAATAGGCTGGAGCTGAATATGTCACATGTCCAACCGGCAGCTGGCACTTTAATTGGAAACGCTCAGCAGTGAAGTGAGCACAAGAGAGATCTTCATAAAAAATTAATTTTCCTTTTAGTAACACTCCTTGTGCAAATACCAGATTGCTTTTCAAACTTTTGACCAGAGTAACACATCAATTGGAACCTGAATAATTTTTGTCGCTTGCCAAGCAATTGGTGTGTCTCTTCTGGTTGTTTGTTATTGATAAATGCATCCTGGACCAGACCCCATTGATGTTACAGATTAACACGAGGATCACAAATAGAGGGGAAACTTTAAAAACTAACCTTTTTTGACAAAGAAGATCAGAAATTGTTCTTATGCATCTCCTTTCAAGCTGCTGTTGAAAATCTGTTGTAGGATGACAGAAAAAATGTGTGGTTGATCTGCCTCTGATGAACCTCTGAAACCACATAGAGAAGCAATGATAGATAATTTTCTTAACAAGTTCTTTCAACTTTGATGAGGCATAACAAATTAATTAACAGGACTACAGTTAGCTCATTAATGAAGCAATGAGAGTGAAAGCCTCACAGGCATGTTTGCATCCACAACTACATACTGAAAGATGTATGCAGCTGAAGGCCATGAGGACAAAGAGTTGCAACACACTCAGTCCTCTTATTTACTGTATTTTGATCCACTTTGAACTTACTTCTCCGTGCTCCATCTCTCAATCTCCATCCCTTTAATCCATCACTGGTTATATAACAGAATTATTGATAACACATCATTGTCTTTTAAGTATCCACAAAAGAACCCAGTGTTATAGTGTTTTTTATTATATTATATAATATATATATATATATATATATATTATATATATATATATATTTTAGGAGCAGCTGTATGAGCTTCTTACTCAGATTCTCGTCATTTCTACTCTCTGGCGTCTGGCTGCTAAAGTCTTTTCATCGGCTGTGAGTGATTGATGTTGTTGCCCTCTTTACGCTGGGCATCTGCCCAGATTATTAAACAGCCCCTTGTGTGTCTCCTCAAAGAAACGCTGATAAATCATGGACTAAATGTCTGTGTCCAGTGGCAGAGCAAAGTCCATAAACTGTACTAAGCTAAAATCTCAGATGTGACCTTGTGGACTAGTGTTCAGAAAAATCTTGCATTATAGTCGTTCTCTCCCTACACTGATGCACATAGACACACACGCACACACAGGATTGTAAAATGGGCAGTAGTCTGAAATGACTGGAGTCCAAGCAGCTGACTCATTTCAGTGATATGCGAGTATCCTTTCCTACTGCCAGAAGCTCTTACACATGATAGATGGATATTATGTATTAGAGAAGTTTATCTTCAAGTTCACCCTGCCTGTCAAACATCCCGAAGGTAGATTACAGGAATCAGGCTGTGAATGTGTTCGAGAAATGTTGGATATATTATTCCCCTAGTCATGGAATAGCTTTTTACTCGTACTGGATGGGAACACAAATCAAGAATGAAATGAATGACAAGCCGAAGAATCTAATGTGTTTTTCTCTACTCAAAAATGTCCCTCTAGAGGTCGTAGTAGGTATCATTTATATATACTGGAGGCTTTATGCTGCAGTGCTGTTCAAATACATAGAGATATTTACATCCAAGCTCACAATCCAAATAGACCATTTCCAAAAAAAAGTAGTAGATGCTACTCATTACAATAGAACTGCATTCAAAGAATGCCTAAATGGGTAAAAAGAGATCTTCCACCTCCACAGTTTGAGATTTAGGAGAAGGAAGCTCAATCCAGAGAGACCCAAAGAGCCTCTATGGCCCTAATAATTATTTTTGTTATATTTGGGAAGCAAGCAGAGTCCAATAACTCCCCAACTCACAATTCAATAACCACAAGAACTTCTTATTTGAACCATGACTAACCTAGAGACACAGAGCACAGTGTGTCATACCCACCCACACCTAAGATCAATTCAGAGTGACAAGTTACCTAAACAGACACATTTGGTATATGCAGTTAGTTAAACATATGCCATGTTTGCTCATTAGCAGGATGCTATTTGAAATTATGTAGGAGTCCAGAGTGGATGTAGCACCCGGGTCAGTCAGGAAACGAGAGTCGCACTCTTGTAATCAGCAGCTACATCTCCTGAGGCAATGCTTCCTAAAACAAATCTGCTCTGCTGTGCATATTATAGCACGGAGGCCTAAAACATCACCACTGACTAGCCAGGGTCAATGCAATGCAAAGCTTACAGTAGCTGATATGCAAACACTTTTTTAATCACACCAAAACTTGTCTGTATTTTGAGAACAACACTCAGATGCAACCCAGTCTCTGTAGAAGTCACTGGTTGGGTTCTGTAGCATGAATTATCTAATTCCACTGTTGTCAAAATCTTCTCAAATTTTAAATAATTAATATATAACTCCATCACTCGTTTGATTTTCAGACCTTTTGGTAGACATTTGTTTCAGAAAGAGATTGAGGGAAGAAGATAAAAAAGACAGTGTTTTGACACATCAGACGGTGTATAGTCACTGAGAGCCCGACTTATTGAGGCTAAGAGTCCAACTCTTGACTTGATCTGTAGAGTCAGTATTTGAAAAGCTGCACATGCTTCTCCTGTTTGTCTGAAGCAAACTGGTGTGTCATATTTGTCTTATTTGTTTTACGCAACTCGAGAAAACTATGCATACCTTTCACTGTTAGTCAATCAAAAAAAGAATTAAAATGTGTGAGAGTATCTTATTTTCTAACCGTAAAGAGAATTGGTAAAGTGCATGAGCCCTTTGTGTTTGCCTTTTTTTTTTGACACTCCGTACTGTGATCAGACTTTTGAGAGAACATGGTTTTAATCAGTAAGATTCGAGGCTTTCTGAAGGTTTTTCAAAGCTTTTCTTTGAACATCAGTTACTTTTCATTCGTTCCATTATCTTTGGAATGTTTTTAGTCTTTTCAGCCACTCACCTGTGATTTATTCAGTCACTCAGGCATAAAAGCATGTAACAAAGATGCATACTCTGTTCTCATTTGTTTTCAAGAAATCACAAAATAAAAATAGGAAAAAAATATTTCAGTGCACAGGGCCGCAGGAAATGTTTTTGCAAATTGTGTATTTTCTAAAGAGAATTGAAGCCCTTCGTTTGACATGAAAGAGTTTTTGGTAGGTTTTGCGTTTTTGTTTTTCAAAAAAGCTAAATATTGCTGATCATGATTGGTTTGTTAAAGATTTAAATGGGTAAAATATCCAAGGAAATGGAGATCAAGACTGAGCAATGTGATTTCTTTCTCCTTAGCCTGAAACATGAAACAAATGGTGCACTTTGGGTTTATTGGCACCCATAGTAAAGCCCTCATGCCTTTACTTAAATGACATTACTTCAGCAGATAAAAAATAGCCTATGGTATGAAGTAATAATAAAAACTCACTGGTGCCAGTGTTAATGAACATTCTAGACTTACATAAGCACATAGAGTATATGCAGTGTAGTAATATGCAGAACAATAGGTTATTCATAAGCTCCTATTTCAGAACAAAAGAATGCAAAGTGATGCAAAGTGACTTTTTACAGCAGCATGTGTCACACTGACACACACAAACAGTCAGGGTGCTGCAACTCTGAAAACTCGTCAGCTTTACTGACGACAATCACCAAAATGTATTCCTATCTTTTCTTTAAGCTCCCCTGCACAGAAAAACGCTCTTTCCCCAAACCCAGTCGGAAAATGTTTGTGTTGCTCTTTTCTCTAGCAGCTGGATAAAGTCCTGAAGCTTAACATGCTACGTAGCAATTAGGAGTCTAACAAAAAGTGCAGATTTCTACTGAAATTCCTATGTAGAGGATACAAATCAGTATAAGGGTTTTATTTTCTGTGCTGGGGCCTTATGTTTTCTTCCAGCTGCTGTTTACACATTAATTGGTGACATTTAACACTGTGGCCCTTAAAACCATGACACCCTATTGAAGACATCCAAACTCTTCCTCATTTGCTCTATAGAAAGGAAGTCGATAGCTTAGTATTTTATTCCAAATTCCACCTCTCATCAAGTGAGTTAAGAGGTTAAGATGATTCCTTTCTCAGCTGGATGTGTGACGCCACTGGATACACGGTGTCCAGGTTCAGGAGGACCAACATCCACAGGTTCCTCTCCACCCTATTCTTCCATGATTCCCTGTTTGAGCTCCCCTACTGATGCATCTTCCATTCTTTCTGATCTCAGCATCACTGCGAAACTCTTTGTCTCCCTCTGCATGGAATAGGGGCTAAAAACAATTCTCTGTCATGGAGATGAAACAAAAAAACATTCAGGTTCTCTTTGATCTCTTGTTTGTCATCCAGGCTCTTTGGTAGCCATGCTTTGTGATTGAACATGCACATATTTGCTCCATTGCAGTGTGAGTGAGGATTATTTGCCCGCGGGCTTTATGCAAGTGTATGTGTGTGTATACAACAGGTGTGTGTGTGTGTGCGTGTGTTGAGGAACAGGCAGATGTTTCAAACCACAATGATGTCAAACAGCAGCAGGCTTTTGATGACGCTCCTGCAGGGCAAAACCCTTTTCCCCTTCACATTTGTGTAGCCAGAGGAAGAGTGGCGTGAGAGAGGAGTGTGCTCTTTAAGGATGATATATGCAGGCGCAAACACGTTCTGCTCCATTTTGTTGCAATTTTCTGCAGTCATTCAAGCAGATTTGCATGCCTCACAAAAGATTTGAGCTCACAGTTAAATGTTTGAGAAAGTACATTTACTACCACGCAGCTGAAAAGATTAGAGCAAGAATATTTAAGGCGTTAAAAAAAAAATCCAGTGCTCCAGTGCTTTCCTCCCTCTGTCCTCTGTGTCAGTCTGATGCCCGGTCATAATTCTGGAGGTGCAGAGTTTAGCCTGCAGTAGTGTCTGACAGGTCTTCATGGTTTGATTCAAGAGGACATAGTATAAAATATAACACTTCAGAGATCACATTTGGGCATCTGAAGATCACATTTGGGCATCTGAAGTCACCACCAAGTGGGGAAAAAATAGCAAAAACACAACTGTGGCTTTTTGTTTTGGGTCGTCTGGGTTTTAAAAAATATTTTATGCAGTGAAGCGTTTAGAATTGATTAGGAGCAGCTCAGCTCAGAGGAGGAAAAAATTCCAGCCTTTGCCTCTTTATCTCCTTTAAACTTCAACTTCAAGTCAGCTTGCATTAAGAGAACCAGGAAAGAAGAAAGCCAAGACTTTTTTTTTTACCACTTTTTGCTTTGCAATAAACTACAAATTAAAGTTTATTTCAAAACTATAATTTGTGACTCTCTAGTCAACATAAATTTTAAGTTTTAAATTGTATGTTTGTTTTTTAAACTGTTAAGAGTTTTTATTTTTTTTAATTTCTTTTATTGTTATGTTGGGTTTTAATGTACAGCACTTTGTATCAGCTGTGGTTGTTTTAAAGTGCTTTATAAATAAAGTTGGTGTGGTATGGTATGGTATATATTGAAGAAAAACATAAATGATCTTGTCTATGCATTTTTTCCCGTGTCAATGCATTTTTTATAACTTGTTTAGACTATCGAGCAGAGAAATAATAAACTGTCCTTGGTAAAACTGCAGAAAAATTGAAGCATTCCATTTTTACTCTCATGTGTGATGAGTTTTTCCAGCTCTCTATTGCCAAAGGTATCATTTCGGATACCTCTTTTTCTGTAACAGTTATTGCTTTCCTCCTAAACCTGGTATATGTTAGTTTCCTTATAAAAAATACATTAAAAATTACAATTAAAAGCATTATGTATCAATTATGTTGTGAAAACTATAATTCTGAAAACCAGATGACGCTTTGAAATAAGCTTGTAACATTGTAAAAGTCTGAATTTTATGAAGCTTATTTTTTGTAGGGTTATTGTCTGTATGGCAAGAGAAGATGACTGAATGTTTCTATCTTTGCACAGCAAAACCTGCCATGTTGCAGTATTTTCTCTAATCTATTTTACAAAACTTTCATTAAGACCCCAAGACGCGTAAACTGTTCTAATAGAAAAGTAAAATCAATTTTTTAATTATATCTTTTTATATTGACTTTCTTTTACAGTTTCATTTTAAGTAAAGAGATCCGACTCAAGCATTTTAATTAAAGTAATCAAACTTAATAGTTACTCTTTGGTTTTATCAGTTCCACTTTGGGTTGTATCAGGTTGGATGTTTTAGATTTGTAACTAGGGACAATCAGATGCAATCAGAAGACAGTAGAAGAACTTAATGTAATCCAATTTCTGTTTAATGCGTCAGCTTTTTTTCTTTCGATATCCAACAAGCTGCTCTTTCCAATACTTTTAGTGGTGAAGTCAGTGCTAATTTAACCACACACTATGACATTAGCTAAGCTGTTTAGTTTTGAGACAAATTTCATGAAGACAGGACATTTTTAGAAATGCATCAATTTGACTTATCCTGGCCAACACTAATTTTACTTGGTCTGATTTCTCAATTCCAGCAAGGACTGATTTCAATTTTAATTTTTTTAAGAACTAGGATAAAAATTGTGCTTTAAGTTCTATGAAACAAAAGAAATCAAGGAATGACATGATTGTCCCCATTTATGCATCAAAGCATTGTCTCCAAACTTTGGGATTTTTATTTAATTCTAATGAACCAACAGGTTGATATATCAAAATTAAAAGTCCCATTTTTTTCTGTTTATTAATGCCAAGGGTAAATTGTCTGACTCCAATCTCTGATTGATTTATTTATGTTTCTGTAGAAATATGGCAATATTGTAATGCTGAGAGAAAGATATATTGTTTTGGACGATTTTTAAAGCCATTAGCTTATTATGCTATTGTTTACCTTATAGAAACAAAGTTAAGATTCATTTGATTCCAATACACATGCACTATACAAAACAAGGATGCGTCAAAATCAACACATACATTTTCTATTATATATTTGACAGAACTTGATGTTTCACAAAATGTGAATCACTTGTTCATATTTTCAGGTAAGTCTCTCTAAGAAATGTGGATTACGAGCAGCAATTTTCTTTTACAATTTAGTTTGCTCTGATTATTTCTTGAAGAGCGAACCATGAGGTGGTAAAGCCCAGATTTATACAGATTCCTTGAAGGGCACTTCTTGAGGACTAGACTTATTTTACAGCACAGGCCATGGTGGTCAGTACTTAACCCTGGTCTGCTAATCAAACAATGAAAGGACATTTCCAAGGTCGTCTCTCCCTTGAGGAAAGAAAATACTTGATGCTTTTGCCACTGCTGTTATCAATTGGCTGTGAAGAAAAGGGGGAGCATTCATTTAAAGGAAACTCACCTCATTAAGCAGAAACGGATTATATATATCTACACTGGCTGGCCTTTTGTGAAGTGGAGTATCAACAGTGTAGGTGTGTACTGTTAAATGAGCCAGAAAATGCACCAAGCCCAATTTATCTCACATGTGTAGCCAAATTAATGGGCATCCTGAAGAGTCAGCGATTAGGAGCAAGCATAGCTACTCATAGCAGGGCACATATTTCTGAACACTGAGTGCCTTGGATGCCATCTGTGTTGCGTGTACTGATGATTATGGCACTGACAGTTTTCCACCCATAACATCAAGTTTCCACACATTGTGCATCAAGATCATTCCTTTTTAAATATCTTCTAAAACAGTTGATTACACATTTCTGCCAAATGTGCGCGGATAATGTCACTCTCCTTATGGCAGAGTAAGCTTAGATAAAGAGTCTCATAAAGCGAGCCAGATTGTGCGTGCATGCGGGTTTTTTTCTTAAGGCATTTCATTTTTTGATTAAAAGTAACTATAAATGCTCTACATCAACATATTTTAACTGCATTGTAACTTTTCTGACCTTGTTGCTATTAGTTTGTCAGCTGAAACACCCAGCTTGTGCAGAATGACCTTATGTTAAGATAAATTCCCACTAATTGCATTTCAAGGTGGATTTGTAAAACTTTGAATGGAGGGAAAAGAGCAACTGAGTGTCCTACATGTCACTTTTTTATTTCATCCTAAAGCGTACCGTACTACATAATAAATCTCTTGGACTCTGTCTTCTAATAGATTCTCTGCGATTTTTTTTTTATGACAGCCAGACACTGAAAAAAAAAGTTGTTACTGACAGAAAATGCAACTTTCCACTTGTAAAGGAATAGTGTTTAAGAGGTTTGGCCACCAGTACTTTAACTGAGCATAAGGATCGCTCAGCTGGAAGAAGCCACTAGTGTTGGAGTTCCCCATAGCATTGTATTAAGAAAGCAATGCTAAGATTTTCTTTTCCATCACGGGGAGCATATAATAACCTGTTGTCCCTATGAGTCTGTTGATTTTCTGTCTGGCTCTTGCCCAGAGTTGCCAAATGAATCTAACAAGGTGGTAATTAACAGATGGTAGGGGTTTTCCTCACTGTTTCTGGAGCTACACTGTCATAGAATGGCTCATTAGACGCCCGCTGCCACCACTGATTGTAACTTCCCTGCACCATCTCTGCACTATTTTAGGAAAAGATCTCTGAACACGGATGCTTATTGTAATTATGCTGCCTGTTAAGTTGGTGCTTTGGTGGATCTTTGTGATGCTTCGTATTGAAAGTAGAGGTGATGTGCAAAGATTCACACCAAGTTGAAGAACTCAAATTGAGAGAAAATCTATAGTTTCTCCTGAGAGGTCAGGTAAGACTAAACTGAATGTTTATTTATCAAACTGTTACACCTTTAAGGACTATGTATCCCAGTACAGTTGTCAAGTAGACATACCAATTTTTTACATTTCAGTTTGATGTGTCAGTTGTACAATTAAACTGAAGACAAATAAATCTGTAAAGGGAAACAAAAGACAATACAATAACCTGGCTGTATAGAAAAGGTAAATCCCTCAACTAAGACTTTGATTCAATTTTAGCGTTTCAACATCAGTAATTTGAAACGCTGATTTTGAAAGTTGAGCTGTACTTCTAGAATTCCCTTGACATTTGCTCGTCTTTAAATAGACGATCTAATGAATCTCTCTGTAAAAGACGGCAACACTGCAGGGATGTCTGGCGTTTTTGGCTATGTTCTCTGTGTCACAGTAAGTTCCTGTCTTCTCCATGTTTGGGCTACAAAGAGCTGCTAGACACAAGAATAAAAAACTAAAAAAAATCTGTGCAAATTTTGTGAAAGATAACCTGGAGAATCAAAACTTTTAGATTTGGGTCACATTTCTCTAGGATATGTCTTGTACACTGCAAATAACACACAAATAATTCATTCTAAGGTTTCAAAAACACGCTTCATTTTATAAAATAAAAGCATATTGGCTGAAATATAAACTCTTTTTCCATAGATTGTTCTGATTGTAGGGTCGTTTTTAAAGTCTAACAGTTGAACCAAAATTGTTTAGTCTACGCATTTTACAAAGTCCTGTGGGCTGAAGTCCTGCATTTTGTTCTCACTGACGCAGTTCTCCTTAATTGCTGTGACATCACTTACAGAAAGTTGCAGATGGTAAGGCAAGGAAAAGATTGTCCAGTGCCAAGTAGATGATGGGCGGCAGCATGTGCTTTGGTTTCACTCTGGTTTCTGTTTGTGACAGAAAGTTGGAGTTGCCATGTTTTTAATTTGCAAAATCTTAAAATATTGAGGCTTACAAGGTTATTTTCCAATTTGCAGTTGAAGTTCAAGGCACAGAGGGGTTGCAGCAACAGGTGTTTAACATGCTCATGCCATCTGAAAAACAAGATGTCTGATTAAAATGGGAAATAAAAGGTAGCCGTTTCATAAAGAAAGATGATCCAGGATGGCGTCTGGTAAGTAAGAAAGTGATCTGGGTTTGGGGTGTGGCGAGGTCTGTGGGGGTCTGCTACGGCTGATGGATCTCCGCACTGAGAGCGGCGCAGTCGGAGATGGAGCGATAGAGAAGTGATGAAATGGGAAGCGGAGGGAGGTGTGGTGGGCTTCCACATGTGTTCCCATGCATCATCATTACTCCTCTTTGCCGAGACCCTTCTCCACTCCCACCATCCTGCCCTTCCCTGCTCCCCTCGTTTTTAATAACTCTCCGTCCTTGAACTGTTGCCCCCGCTTTTATCCACCGTCTCACCCGCCTGTATGAGAGAGCGGCTCGAAGCCAGATGACCAGCCACAAAGGCCTCCATTGTGTCCCACATGCCTTGTAGTTGCATGATGTGCTGCTTTATAACATAGCAGTTTGCCCCCCTACCCCGCCTCTGCTCCCATCTTTGGAGATATGATGCAGTGCACTAACGCAACCCGACAGGCGAGCCACAAAGACTACACTGTTTGATGCTCTCGAGTTGTCTACTTTGGGCAGCAGGGGTGATTTGCATTTGTTCGTGTGCGCACTCGTATGAGGGTACATGAAAAAAGATTGATTTTACTGCATCAGTGGGGTATCTGCTATTAGCTGCGGCTGATCTCTCGTGACAATTACCTCTTTTGTTGCCTACACTGAAACCGGCTTATCTCTCCAGGCAAATTGTAAAAAATGGATTTTTGGGGTCTCTCTGGTGAAGGAATAATAACTTTCATCTACTTTAACACAAAAACAGCCTGTGACAGGGAATGAGGTGTATGTTCTCGTTTCTGAATTTGTGGAGTTTTCATCTCTTTCTGCTTCTGGGAACATAAACCACAGGCCTGTGGCTTTTGAGTTGATGCATAGCCAGACACGGCTTTTGTTTCCTTGACCCAAATTCCTTGAATTTGTTGCGCCATTTAAAACTCCAAGGAGTTGCATAACTGAGAACACTTTGCCCCTGCTTTTACCCCTGCCGGTTACTGGACATCAATCTGAGCAAAGCAGATATTAGTTTGTTTGTGCTGCAAATCTAAAGCCCCAAGAGTTGAGCTGACTTTAACACCTACTGGGCATAAAGACTGAAATGTTTCCATCAAATTTCAGGATGACTTTTGGATAAGTTCTGAGGCAACATTTTGCTGAAACCACTCACAGCAGGAGGCAGTTATTTTCCCAAAATGCTGAATTTTAATTCATTAAGTTTAAGAAATAAAACTTCTTATTTCAATAAATCATAGTTTCTCCTGCAGGACTTTACTGCTGAGAAACATTGTTATTTTAAGCTCTGTGTGAGTCTCTCAAGAGAAATCTTGTGACAGATGCCTCACACTTAAAAAATTTCATTGTTTCACTGTTCCACTATGAAAATTAACAGTTTTCCAGCTTCTTTCTGCTAATTTCTTGATATTTTGGCCCATGTTGAATTGATGTATGAGCATGTCTGAAATAAATAATGGGCTCAAATTCAACTGAAGGAAAACAAAGGAAATCTACAATAACATCTGATGGAGCAGCTTTTATTTTTGTTAGCCTTTCTACATTAAATGGTCATTAAATCCTATTTGTACTAGAGGTGACGTCACACTGTGTGACAGAAAGCAGTCATTGTAAAGCTATTTAATGCTGTTTAGTTTTCCACAAGATAAATGCCCCTCTACAAATCACTCATGTATGAACATACGGCCGGCTTATCAACTCAATCAGGATATTTATGTCCAAAAAATATAAGTCAAGGTATTCATTTTCTCTTTTTTGGTCCATTTATCATGAAGGCTTTGAACAAATAATCAAGTCTTTGCTTCACTGTGATTTGTAACCTTTTTTTCCTGCTTTCTCTCTCCTAGATTGTACATAACAATTTCATGCACATGGTCAATTTTGTATATTATGTTTTGTTGTAATTTAATGATTTTATTGAGGTGGCAGCACTGTACTTTCTCTGACTTAATTTTTAAATGTATCACTAATTTTGAAAGCTTTTGTATTCTTCCTCACTGAAGAGTGTTACAGCAACCAACTGAGAATTATTTTCTGTTGAAGAGCCGTTGTGAGGCTGCACAACTTGGAAAAAGTAGTTTCAACACATAGAACTACAGTCCGTGTTTTCTTTTTTCAAAGTGGCATGTGGTGTCTGATGACATCATGAGATCCTTGTGGTCATTGCCTCAGAAAGCTGTTGGGCAAATTCTGCAAAGCAACTTTGAGAAAAGAGTACTTCCAGCTGTCCTCCAGGATGTAATGTCTTCTAAATGCTCAGGGAGTCCACACATGTGGCACATTGCAGCAAACACAAGGGACCTCTCTCAGTTTCCCTCTCGTCTTTTCATTTGGTTGACATTCCTTCACTCGGAGGACAATGAGAGATCTATTTCTTCTCAAGTGTCTCAAGTGCAGCTTGAGCACAGCTGCTATGGTCCTCAGGACTCGGAGGTGTTAATCCATTTTGCTTTAGTCAAAGGTCGGTGGACAACCACACATCCAGCTCATGAGCCAATAGTATATTACAATACTCAATTTTGAGTTCAAAGAATGAGGCAAGACCAATAAAAATGCTGCCTTTATGTGTTTACACAAATATAACAAAGCTGTACTGATATTTCTGTAAAATAAAAAATCTAACTCGACAGAGATTTCAATCTCACCATTATCAATGGATAAGAACTTTGTTCCGTCTTTTTCGTCACTCAACAAACCTACAAAGTCCAAATCATAGTGTGCTGCTGTTATTTTCAAATGTCTTTCACTGATGTGGTATCTGAAAAACAGCATTTACTTTAGTGGCATTTGTAAAAGGTTGGAAAATATAAGTATCTTAAATCTCAAGCAGTGTTTTTAAATGGTTAGGATTGTTCATCCTAACTAAAGCAATATTAACTAACAGATAATATTAACTAACAGATAATAATTTGCTCCAATAGGAAGCTCTGAAGCTCTTGAAGCTGGAGGCGGTTTTCCAGACACAGCTTTAACATAGCCAGATCTTGGTATCCTTAAGATGCCAATCACATGTTCACAGTTTACCTTTAAGAGCCAAACTGAACATTTTGGATTTAATAAGTTAGTGAAATGTCAATACCACTGAATAAATGACTTCTGTGTAGAGCTAATTTGTGATTTGGTTCACTGAGGGAGATTTTTTATGTGCCTCTTTCTAGGTAAAGTGTTGAACACGGATTTGCGTCACTACCTCAGTCTGCAGTTTCAGAAGGGCTCCCTGGACCACAAGCTCCAGCAGGTGATCAGGGACAACCTCTACTTGCGCACCATTCCCTGTGAGTATCTCCCATGGCCTCAACTTCTCTACATTCTCCTCTCTTGTATTGGTGTTATTGGTATTATTCTCTCAGTTGGAAAATTCAGGTGTACCAGCAGTAATTTAAAGGTAAATGGAAGCATAAATAATAACAAATATTATAAAACATGGATGGATAGAAAACAATTTAAATAGGAGTCTGTATAAATAATAATACTGTACTGTTATTAAAATAGCATACTTTATTTTTTTTTAAATATGCAACTGAGTTGACTTCACATGCAAAAACATTTGATTCTTTTTAAAGAAATGAACAACTTAACTACATGGATGTGTAAATGTATTGAGTTTGTCAGGAGTCTTACAGCTGCTGAAGAAGAAGGATCTGTAATGAGGCTCCTTTGTGCACCCAGGATGCAGCAGTCTGTCACTAATTATATTATTTATTTCAATGCTAGATATTAGAGTTTAATATGTCTACATTTTCCATGCTAAGTCTTAAATTGTAGACATTCCTTCATTTCCTTTTATCGTCAGATTACTTCTTACGAAGAACTATTCAGGTCATGAATTGGGAACTGAACTGGTTAATAGACAACATGTCTTTTTGGACCAGAAGCAGTTTTAAAAAAATGTATCTCACCCTGAGATATTTCCATATGACTGAATCTGTTTTCTTAAATGGCGTGAAAAGGTGTAGAAGCATTCTTACTGCTGACTGACACTTGTAGCAACAGGTGGGGGAGGAGCAGGGTTACACCCCCCTGTGCTGAATAAAGCTCATAAAAACTTGGTTCTCTAGATCTCTCTCTAGAATCTCAATAAAAGGACATTTAATTAAAACCTCACTATACTTTGATGCTGGAAACCAGCTCTTCTCTCTGAAGTCATGTAAATTACTACAACACCTGCTGTTCGGCTTCAAGCAGATCTTAATGCAAAAGTAACGAGAATAAACACCTTATAACAACTTTAAATGGAAGGCTGACATTTTCTATCAAGGCTAAAATACTTTTATCCCGCAGGCAAAAACGATTGCAGTATTGATGGATATCATATTTCCTTAGTAGTTTATGTTTTACAGTAAAGGAAGCTCCTTATTCTCTCTGTACCTTGCACTGGTGGTCTTTTAGCTCCTATATTACAGTGTGTTCAATGCTCCTTGGAAACGGTGAAATAAATAACCACGAAAGACTGATTTTCCGTTTACGCCTGAGAGACTTCAAAACAGACAGCGAGGCCAACAGGTTTAAATAAAAGAAAAGCTGTGATCCTCTTGACTGCACATTGGAGTTATCGACCATTTCTGCCATTTCTCATTAGAAGAAAGGGACTTTTAACATGTTTCCCAACACTAATCATTTGGAAAGCTTTCATTTCTGTCAGTCTGCTTTAAGGGAAGGTTATTCCAGATCCAATGCTGAATACTTTGGTTATAATCAGCAGGATTTTCTTGTCTTGCTGATGGAGAGATGTGACTTCTGCCATGCATGCAAAGCACCCATAGAAGCAGTGTGTTGGGGCCTTGTTTCAGCCAGCAGACTGGCAGTGTGCACCCTCAATAAAATCTGGACTATTCTGAGGAGGAAGGGTAAAGAATAAGTAATCACCAATAACCTTATTGAACAAGTCTGCATACTAATCTAGTAGTTTGAGCATATTTTGATTCAATTTCAACATACAAGCTTCTTATTTTTCTTTTTGTGTTTTACTTTTAAATATCTTCTGAAAAGGTGCAGACAAAAAGAGATTTCATTTTTCACTGTCACTGTGAGTCCAAGCGTACATGCAAAACAAAAGTTTTACTTCACCATCAGGTGTTGCCAACAGGGCTGTGAAAAAAAACAGATTTCCATACAGTATGAATGATCTGAAGGACTTTGGAAGGGCAGACTGGGCAAATGCATTGAAGTCTGAATGCTGAAACTGAATTTAATAATACTTTTATTTCGAACTGGTCATATCAATCAAGAACATAACTTCAGCGGGTTTCTGCGTACATTTTTAGATCCACTTTATGTGAAAATAACTCACATCCTGACCATTGTGTCTAATTTCTTCCTGAGCTATTTTTGGTGCATGTCGCGTTTTGTTGCCTTTCTCGCTTTGACATTGTAGAGGACAGCAAAATAAGCCAACATTTTCAATGTGAGACATTTTAGTGTGGCTTCAGCAGCTCAGCATATGCACCCTTTCCCCTCCGCTCATTCAAGCCTTCAGCAGAGCCTCATCACAGAGCGCTGAGCCACCGTGACCCTGTGAGGAACCTGGATAGCCACTCCAGCATGACGTCTGTGCTCATTGCAGCAGTCGGAAAAAGGTCTTGGGGAGAGGCAAGCGTGACTTTCCTTCCTGCACCAGACGCAGGGAGTCTTCGTTAAGCGTTGCCCTTGCTTCATAGAAAAGACGACATCAGCTCAATGCCGAGCCAGGGCTCCAGGTTTCCATGAAATCCTGTAGGCTTTGCTAAATCCTGACCCCCCCAAGGCTATATATCCGGCTACATCTCTCTTTCCGTTTGGATGATGTGTGTCACGGCAAGGTGAAGCAGCACCACTGGTTTCATTGCCAGATCAAAAAATGGAGGAAGAGTTGTACAGATAGAAAATAGAGAAAATGTGCTCCGCTATTTCAATTGCAGCAATTTGTTGGAAAGATTGAAGAGATACTCGGTTTGAGCGTGCAGGCTTATCTTAACGTATCACTTTGTCTTTTTACATAGAAAAAAACAAAAACAAAATTGCATCACAGTGGCCCATAAATTTAATAAATGTAGCCCAGGGAGCTGCGAGATATAAATGGAGGTAAATCCGGGCCAATCCCAGCGAGACGACACAAACATCAGAGCTAGAAGTATATCTCCAGATCTGCTTCACTTATTACATTTCATTAGCCAGAGCAGGCAATTTAATTTTTTTCATACAAAAGCAGGTCTCGAAAAAAAAAGGATATTGGGCTATTTCACTGCCCAGAATTATCAGTATGCATATTTGATTGTTAAAACATCGAATGAACCATTTCCAGCCTTCTGTGAGGACATTCTCATTTTTATGTCATTTAAGCCTCATTATAAGGTTCATTAAACTGAAACATATGACTTGGATAATCTCTGTGCATTAAGCTCAATATATTAGTTTTACATCAACTTTTCAACATGTCCTCTAACATGTCCTTGGTCTGATGTCTGTACTCTTAAATCCCAGCAAAGGTGTGTTTTTTTTTTTTTTTTTTTTTTGGTCATTGCTTTAAACAAAGAGAGTATAAATGGCTTATTTGACTGACTCTATAAAGAGCTTTTTCTAGTCTTATAAACTAACACTTTACACTTTCACACATACTCACTTATGCACCGTAAAGCATACAGAAGCAAGGTCATGCAAGGTGGACGAGCAGATGATCGAATGACTGTTTGGGAGATTATTTGCAGGACATCACCACTGTGAAAACCAGCTTACATGTGTAATCTTTTTGCCACTTTCCTATTTGCAGTTACAAAACTCCTACCAGTTTTCATATGAGCAGGATTCTGAGAATAAGAGAAAAAGGTTTTCCCTCGAAAACTTACATCAGTGATGAATTTCAAGAATATTTCTACATCAGCCCAAGGCAGTAAACAAATTGGCCTCAGTGGCAATTCACCGGCATAAAAATCAGCTCCGCTGGTGAACGTGTTGCTTATGTCAACACCAACAGAGAAGTCGGAGAGAAGTCGGGATTTATAATGTCCCGGAAATACCTCAGTATTAATTTTTTAGATAATTTGATAGATTTTGGTTGAAAACCTGCAGAATATATTTTGTGTGCTGTATATTCTAGTGTTTCACTCTATAAATGTTCATATTAATCTTCATACAAGTGCATGTCAGTATATTAGAACATCAGTGAAAAGTTAAACAAGTTTTCCATTCTATATTGATAAGTTTGACTCAATTTTTAGTTACTCAGAAAATTGCAAAATGATCAAAATAATGACTTTTAATCCGGTGAAGTCCTACTGAAATGTCTTCAATAAATTAGTAAGATTAGAAGTACCTTTGGTATTACGCATTTAACTAAGCACTTATCTCTGGTTTTTAATTTTTTTCATTTCTCTGATGTAAATTTTAAAGGTCGTGTTTTCATTAGCAATGATCATAAAGTCATCATACTTAACAGATAAAAGGCTTTCAAGCATCCATCTGTGTGTAATTAATCTAAATGATGTGTTTCATTTATTGATTAAGTTCCTGAAATAAATGGACATTTCAATAGTATTCTAAATTTCCCTGTTATCCTTTTTTCCTTCATTCAATTCTTTATTAATATTCTTGGCTCAGTGAAGAGCCTGCTTCTTTTACATTTCTTCTTTTGCAGCTTATTCTCATTGTTGAGCATTGGGCATCAACAGTCTGGACAGCTAACAAGCCAGCAGTCTTCCTTGTGAATGTGTAGGCCTTACATTTCTCTATCAATAATCCATTGTTCATTCCTCTTATCCAACATTACAATTTTCTGAGATACTGGACTCAAGTCTCAGCAATCATAGTGATGAGCTTTTTTTTAATGTTGGTGATCTAAAACAGCAAATAATCAGAAGGGAAAACCATTTTCTATTTTTAAAAATGGCCCTTTTTCCTTTTTGAAAACCCTGTGTAGAAGCCAAGGTTGAAAACGGTCTTATGTCCAATTTAATGTTTTCAAATAAATTAAAAATGATGTTGTGAAACTGATTTTATGCCCTCTAACGTGTCAGCTCGGCTCACCATCATTTGAGATGTAATCTTGGTTTTTCTAGTAGCCCTGCTGTCTCTCCACTGCAGGCACATGGGGCTTTAAATCAAGTTTAACATTTTTTTTCTGTCAACAAACATTCTAACTGCAGGAGGAGAGATCATGTCTGAAACGGACCACTCTGTTGCAAAACCAGCTTTTATTCTGCCAAACAATATTCCAATAAGATCTGTGAAGCCATAAAAGGGAGATGGGCAAGCTTTATCTGGATTTGGACAAATGGGAAATTTAGATATTTAACTTTTTAGAGATGGATTAGCGACCTCAGTCCTGTCTCCCCGCTGCTTCAGACCATCAACACTCCAACAAATGCCCCACAATTTTATCTCTATGAACTCTGTGCATTAAGCCAGGACTTATGAGGACAGACATGAACACAGCCAGTGTTGTAAACATCAGATTAGGCTTTAATCTGTAGGGTAGTGGAAGCAACTCAGGACAGTCAGTTTGTGGAGATCATTTTGGGAACTTCTAAATCTGTATTTGTCTGACTAATATTACGGTAATTTGATCTCGTTCCCATTAATCCTAATCTTTAGCTCCATTTTGAAAACTGACTGGGCCACTTGTAGTATCACTTCCAAATACAAAACAACATGTTGGTAAAATTTTGAGATTTCATTAAACTTAAAAGGGCTGGAATAATTTGCATCTTGGCTGTATTTCAATTATTTATTAACTTATATACATCAACTCATCATTTATATTTCTTAAGTTAGTTCTTATTGTGTCCAATATGTGATTTGCATTTTGTACAAACCAAAATGAAATGTTCTAATTGCAGATCTGATATTAGGAATAATTCTCTGTTTTAATTGCTGTAAGTAGTTGTTGAATCTCCTGTTTGCTCCTTTGGGCTGATGTACAAACATTCCTGGTATTCATTAATAATGCAGAAGTTAAAGAGAAAACCTTTCCTTGTTATTCTCAGAATCCTCCTTATATACTGTATCAGTGTTGCATTAGTGTCCTTAAAGAATTGTGGTTGTGCTGCTGGGCACAGCCTAAGTTCGTGTGAGTAATTAAGACCCTGTTCATTATCATCAGTTACACTCCCTTTGGTTTCTGACAGCTGCGCTGCTGCGTTGAGGCTGTTTTTTCCCCCCTCTCTGATTCCTGTTTGAATAATGAATTCATCGCTTTGCGGTCCCAGCTCTGTTGACTATTCATGATGTAGACACAGACCCTCCCCCGAGTGCTGAATCACATCCCTGTGGGCATGTTGCATACAGTACTGCATCCATACTCCCAACCCAAACTCCTCCCCCCCCTCCACCCCCCATTCCTGACGGTTAGTTCTTGGGTTGTTCTTCTGTCTCACACTTTCCCGTTGTTGGCAGGTACCACTCGGCAGCCCAGGGAGGGAGAAGTACCTGGAGTGGACTACAACTTCATCAGCGTTGAGGAGTTTCAGGAGCTGGAAGAAAGTGGGATCTTGCTGGAAAGCGGCACGTATGATGGTATGTTTTTCAACCTGGCAACACAAAGGGTAATGAGAAAACAATAAATATACATTTGCCAGATTCTTACATCATGTTGGCATGGAGCCATTTTCACAATACTGACCCAAAGGGGTTTCTCTCATTTTCAGTTTTGTTTTATTTGAATATAGAAACTTCAGTTAAAAATAAATCTCATCTTAAGGCACTTTACAAGACCACCAGGTCCTATTTATATCCAGTTATATAAACATCAATTTATTCTAATGCAATTCAATCAAATTGTCAGATTCAGATCAATTTACATACAGTTCATTTCAATGTAACTGTAGTCAGATACAAAGACTCTGGTACTATTAATCCCTCTGACAGATTATTTCTCTTTTAACAGGACATTTTCCTTATAAGTGAAAAGATCTGCTTTGTAGTTGTTGAGAAAGTGTTGACCTAAAACAAGCTACTATGTAAGTCTGTCGCAATAACACATTTTGCTGGACAATAATGTTGTTTTGAGACAATTTTCAAGTAATATAATGGTAATGGCAAAATATTGCAGAACACGTTCTCAAATATCAATAAAATTCTACTGAACATTTAACACTTGAATTGGAAGACATTTTAAATATCCAATGTAAATAAACAAAATATAAAACGAAATATGTAGTCTCTTTAGAGAAAATTGTCTTTCAAAAATGGTCTAATTGAGACCAATGCACTAAACTATAGTTTTTGGTAGAAAAAAAGAGAAACACAATAAATTATTCAAATCAAAATTATTGAGTTTGTTTTAATTGATTTATTACTTTTTGTAACAGGCTTACTCCTTCATATTACTGAAAAGTTACTCATGAGTTAGTTCTGTCTAAATTTAAGTGTTTTAAGACATTTGCATTAGAAAGTAGACAAAAACACTTGGTTAGATTTTGTGTTTTTGCAGTTAAGGTCATTTTTAGCGAACAGTCAGCAGAGCATAAAACAGATGTGAAGAATCTGGCAACAGGTCAGGTTGTAAATGCTTATCAATCATGTAATCAAATGCTAATAGACTCATGAAAACCAGGTCCCTGCATTATTAAAGAATTAATTTCACAAAACGATTGATAAATGAATCAGAACTAATGAAAAGCAATGAAGTGCTGAACTACAAGGACGAATTACTGCAGCTTAAACAGCGTGGACTGCACTCAGACCTAGTTCTTGATGAAGGTGAACTGGTACAACACTGGATATAGACGGGAACCAGAGAGAAACTACTCCCCGGAGTGACCAGAGAATCACATTGGTGCTATAATTCACAGTCCCAGTCCATCTCTCTGACATGCCTGCTGGAATGAAATTGTCTTGTGAATTTGCTGAGCTGTGCATCAAGCGAAATCAACACATTGCTCATGTCATCAAATTCCCACTGCAGTGATAAAGAACTGGAGGTAATCTTTTCACACATGATTTAGTTTTCTGCAGCAGACTTTACCTCGGTCACCTACGCAAATGTGTTGGGGAAAGCCGGGCTATGTTGAAGCTCTCTCCTCAGCACACATGCAGCCCTGAGTGACTTGGCTTTCAACCTTGAGCCTCTGAACTTGTCTCCGGGATGAATAATGGATCTGCTCGGTCCTTTCCTGCCTAATGTAATGCATATATATGTGGTGAAGGCAAAGGTCCATAAGCCCTCAGAGAGTTAATTATTAACGCCCCAGCTGGATGACCTCAGAGACTCCACATTGTGATTGTTCAATAAAATTTTCACATGGAAACAGACCTGAGTGTAGATATTTGGTGCTCGAGTCGAAACATAATGGCTGAAATCTTGTAGTAAACCAACCAACTGGAAGTCAAAATGCCAAAGTTAATCCAAAAAAAAAATAAAGCAGAAACATTCCTTATATGCTTTCATATCGTCAGATTAGATAACGGTTTTGTTATTTCTCCTGTTTGTGACTCGTTTTCTTTACTCTGCAGTTTCTAATTTCCTCTTGAAGCTTTATGTCTGCTTTATGACTTATCTCATTTATTTGTGACACGTCGTGCTGGCTGAAAAAACAGTTTCCTTCCTGCAACTCCAATCTAGTGTGTTAAAGACTCTGGGGAAACCACCCTCTTTTCCAACCTACTACTTTTTTTTTTTTAAGAAATTGTAGTCATTATTTATGGTTGTCTTTCTGTCAGCCTTCTTTCTCTTTTCTTGCTTTCTGTGTAGCTTATTGAAAGGAAAGATTGACCTGGTCTGTCATGTTTACAGCAGCCTGTAAGCAACAGAGGCTTCATAGGGGCGCAGTTAATCTACAACCGAAAGCGATACTCTCTCGCTGTTGTGCTGGACTTAGTAACTGCAACACTGGGACTTTTACAGACTGTTTTGTTGTGCTGCTAGTCAATAATAAAAAAAGCTTGTTACCGAGGTCCATTATTTTAAAAATGGTTGACTAAGCATCAGATTTGTGAGGTCAATGCTGTGCACCACTCCATTAAATGTTCAGTCTTGCATTCCTAAGAATTCTATACATTTTTTTGACTTAGTTCATTTTAAGCCTCACTAATACATCTACAGTATAAGCTGCACAATCCATGTTTTTTCCACTGTAAAAAAACCAACAGAAAAAGGCAATAGTAAATTATTTCCATCCTTTGGTTTTGCTTTCTTTTGTTCCACTTAAATGTTTCAGATGACCAAACACATTTCATATTTTACTCATGGATTAAAAGTGCTTTAAAAAGCAGTTTTCAAAAGATGATTTTATTCGTTTAAGGAACAAAGCTATCCAAGTCGACCTGACCCTCTGTGGAAAAGTAATTCTCCCACCCCTGTTGTTAAATCATGAATCAAATGTGATTAAGCTACATTTTTTTAGCTGAAAGCTGAACTCAATTTCACAAGCCTTACCCAGACCTGATCAATATCTGACCTGCAGATGTGATAAATAATTTAAAGAGAAGTTCGCTGGCAGCTGAAAGATCTCAAAATGCAATATATCATATGAAACTCACAGAAAGCTTTAGAAAATTGACATTAAAGGTGTTACCTTTACTTTAAAGTGGATTTTTCAGTAATGTGAGCTACAATAACTCCTCTCCTGCATTAGGAACCCTTTGTTAGTCTTTGCTACCTTGACTGGCTTGACTTCCAGATTAATAGCTCCTAGAAAAATTATAAATCCAACTTTGACTCATGAATAACTTTGTTCCTTTGACAATTAAAGAGTTTCAAAAGTGTGTCTTTTGTTTCATTTTGGGGAATTAACGGGTTTTATAAGTTCTGTGGCAAAGCTGCATGTCTGTGGATTACAAAAACACAGGGTACTGGGCCAAAATTCACTCAGCATCAAGGGTGAAAAGGTTGATGTGTTGGCATCTGAGCCTCACTTCCAAGAATTTGCTAAAAGGGCTTTCGTAGATTAAAACAACCATTAGGGATTCTGCAACAGAAAGCATGAAACTTGCATAGCTGCACGAAATGAGGCAAAAAAAGCAAATTGAAGGAGAAAAGACTAAATTAAAGCACCAAAAGAAAAGCTGAGAGCATGTGCAAACAAAAGAAAAACGTTAAAATAAAGGACAATGATTCATTTTGTATGACTTTGTACAAGCAGAATGAATATAAAGTGAAAGGAAAGTTCATTCATGAGAGGCAGCTGAAACGAAACTCTACACAAGGACAGAGAGCAGAGGAACGTAGCGTTTACAAGGTTGGCTTGTGAAGTACTGGTACTCATGCCAAGCAGGGTTGGAGGCTGTGCCAGGGCCAGAAAACAAGACGGGCTTCACCCGCCTAGGGCAGTCAGTGACGGCCTCACTGGCTGCCAGGCTCACCCAGGGGAGCAGGAGGCTTTCCTTACTGGTTAATGAGGGTTCAGTGTAAAGGGCTCAGCAACATTTATCCCAAATTCATCATTATTTGCCATACAGTGCATGCATTATACTAGAAAGAATTGCTTGAACTGCAATAAATGTTTGCTATTAATCCATATAGGTTACAATGAAGGTCTTTATATCTATACTATATTTTTTGAAACTTTTTAATGCATCACAAAATGAGTCAGAGGGTAAAGATGTGCCAAAATGGTCAAGTCACTAATACACAACAAAACAAAAACACAGACACCACCTTATTAATATACGTTCACATTGCTTTTAAGTAGCCAGTTGATGGTCAATTCCGATTTTTTTTTTTTTTGTTGAAATGCAGTTGGGTTTTTTTGTGTGTCATTCATACTACTAATTAAACCAGACTGCATTGAACAGTCTGTGTGAACAATTTATATATGTCCCCAAAGTGACCTGCATGTGCAGAAGAAGAATGTCGATGTCACAGCAGCGCATTTATGGAAACAATAACAGATTGATTTATAGTTATTCAGCTATAAAGACACAGTACAGTATCATAAGCAAGAAGAAAGTTACAAAAAGAACTCACCTCCACTAGCAATGGCTTTTTGTGGAGCATTGACTCCAATCTCTGTAGAGAAGTCTGGATGCAAAGTCAGAGCTAGGAGTGGTGGGCTTGTGATGTGATGCCCTTCAGTGACTAATTCCAGCCATTCTTAATCATAATTTTCAGCCATTGTTTACATCCTGATTTACCACATCTGACTTCCTCTGGTGCAGAACTGTAGTGCACATCTCACATAAAAGCCAGAAACATGCAATATGGCCATTCAGACAGCTTACGCTTTGAAAACAATTAAATACATATCCAGATTTGTTCCACATATGGAAGTGGCACAGATCAGATTTTTTTGGGAGGAGAAAAGATCATAGGGTCATCCAGACTGGAGTAGAAAACTTGGATATAAGACACAGAAAAAGAGCTGATTTGTTTCTGCTGTGTGAACATAAGTAACAATAGAGACATAAGCCCAAAATGCTACTAATGACCCACTGTTTCCTTTCAAGGAAATTAGGTCTTTGGTCAAAATAGTTTGGGAACTCCCATTATGAAGCATCATATATTGTTGAGACTAATATGTTCTTGGTGCCATGAAAACAACATCTCAAAGATCTTGGAAAGGCCATCCATGCTCTAGCATAATTTTAATGTCAGGGTTTACTCCAGCAGTGATGTGAACAGAGGCGTAGAGATGTTAATACAGCTTTTTGACACCATTTGCAATTTTTTTTCCTTTCTATTACTGAAATGTATCTCATATTTTTGGTCTCGGTTTTGCTCAGTTTCAGAAGCTGAGCGTGAGATATAGGGTCATCTGTGGCGTAAAACAGATGGCATGACATCAATACTGTCTCATGAACATGGAACAGACATTCTTTCCCACCAATGATCACAAGCCCTAATGGTGAACATTACAGCTTCAGGTCTCTCCGGACCAGCAGCCTTCCAATGGGAGACGAACTTAAAGAAAGCAGATCTCTCACTCGCATAAAAACACTTCCTTCTTGCAGGGTTCACACCCAGGCAAGCACGGATGAACAGCTGTGCTAGTTGTAGCTCAAACTGATAAAATGAAAAACAAATTTGCTTTACGCTGTCCAGCCATCATTCACCACCCACCCACTAAGAGCTATAATGTAAAAACGCCCCGCTGACATGATCAGCCCTGTGAGCACAACTGGCTCCGCGGCGGTTTACCTCTGACAAAACCACCACTTGTCGATTTGCCACCCGTAGGCGGAAGGAAAACAAAACCGAAATGACATAAGCTGTCGATGACGTCCCACTGCGATGGACTCTGATGTCTGCATCAGCTGTTCTCTGCTGGGTTTAAAGCAAATGTCACTCTCTTTGCTTTGCTCACAGTTTTTTTCTTAAATAATGAAATTCTATGTTCAGCTGTTCGATCAGTCTGTTTCTAGATCGAACAGCAGGTCTTCTGATTTTTTTTCTTTCTTATTGCTGCTTGTTTTTTGTTTTGTTTTTTTGTAGTAGAACACAACATAAGTGGGTGAGTCACTTTCCTCCGATCAACAAGTGTCTATTTTTGCCAGGAAAACATGGTTGTGAGGAGCTGTTAGGATGATGCCTCGCTGGCTTTTCTCTAATTTTCTTTGGGGGGGTTTTATACTGAACCACACATTGATCCCAAGGAGCCTGTAAAGAGGTGGTCACACTGACTTTCCCATTGGGCTCATATAAATCACTTTTATTTCTCTTACAATAATGGTCATTAATGAGGCAGAAAAACATGAGGAACTGATTAAGTCAGTGTTTCCTTACGCTCTTCTACTCTTGCGAAAGGTAGTCAGCGTTATTAATATGTAAAAAGCATGCCAATGTACCTAATATTGACACTAACCACTTTTATTGCAAAGAGCACAATAAAACAGAGAAGACCACACCCATCCCATAAACCCATAATATTTTATATTACCTTTCCAGAAATATATTGTTTTGAAGTGAGCTGTTTGCTGTTATGACCAGGTGGTGAACATCTGCATCACTTAAGCTTCAGAACAAGTTCTCTTAGAGTCATTTAAGCCTGATTTAAGGAAGTGAAAGAGAGAAACAAATTAAGAAAAAACAGACGAGCAAAGCTTCTTGCAAAATTGTGATGCTTTTACAAATAAAAGTGGATTTTTGCTCCCATTAATTGCCACAAATTCTTCCAAAAGTGTGTCAGCCTGCTATATATTTGTGGCCACCAGACTGTGATTTTATATTATTTTTGAACTGTATATACATTTCCAAACCAAACTGGTGTCAAACTGTACGCACTGTTTCCCCAATAGCAGGATGGCCAATAAATGTCAGCTAGATAATGGAGGCGAGCGGGAACCTTCATGTCTGTCACAGCGTCATCAGAACATTACAAGTGCATCTTTTTACTTTTTGAAACGGTTCATTAGATCACATTTTCTTGGGAGTAGGAGAGTAGATTGGAACAACATGGCACGCTCCAAATTCGCTGCAAAAGGAAAAATTGCCAATATTTTTATGTGTTTACTCTTCTTCCAACCAGCACAAATGTGATGTACTTAATTTACCAGGAGACCAGGAGCACAATAAAAGTTTTTCACCTGAAATGACATTATGAGAGCAACCACACACATACTGACAAAACATTTTCTCAAAGCTTTAAATTACAAACAAAAAAGCTGCATGGAGATCATCTTATCAAACTATAAGCCTGTTTCTTCCTCGTTTACTTCCCTGTGTCATCTGTGATGCAACAACAAAAACCAACAGAGTACTCACTCAGAGTGGAAACAGTAGATTATTTTTCTGAGATTTCGATATGAGTATAACTGTTTGTTGAAGTGTGGCTTGACCGATTATCGTAAATTGACTTTTCACTAATTGAAAAATGTATTTTTGGCTCTTCAGATTTGATTTTGAGTAGCTCTGCTCTAAGACTTTCTACCCTAAAACTTTGGAATGATCTGGTGAAATATTATTTCAGGTACAATATAATTGGCAGCAGTTTCCTTTCATGCAATGCAATTTTGAAGCAAGTATGACTGCAAACTTTAAAAGGAACTGCTACTAACACAAGACACAATGATTTCCATTACATCTGCCTCTTTTTTAAGCAATTAGCCCAAAAAGTTTATATTTTTCCTTTGTCTTTGAAGGATTGACGACAGCGTGCTAAAATGAAGTCCTCTAGTGATTAAGTGTCAGGACAGTGATATAAAATTTCAGCTAAGAAATCTCTTTACAGGGAATTTATGTTTTGTTTGGTATAATTTCATTACTTTGCAGAATAATCTAAGAGCTAAAGCTGGGATTTCTGCAAAGGGCTTGTTACAACGGGCTGCACAGTGGCGCAGTTGGTAGAGCTGTTGCTTTGCAGCAAGAAGGTTCTGGGTTCGATTCCCGGCCCCGGCCTTTCTGCATGGAGTTTGCATGTTCTCCCTGTGCATGGTGGGTTTTCTCCGGGTACTCCGGTTTCCTCCCACAGTCCAAAAACATGACTGTCAGGTTAATTGGTCTGTCTAAATTGCCCCTAGGTGTGAGTGCATGGTTGTTTGTCCTGTGTGTCTCTGTGTTGCCCTGCGACAGACTGGCAACCTGTCCAGGGCGTAACCCGCCTCTCGCCCGGAACGCCAGCTGGAGATAGGCACCAGCACCTCCCGACCCCATTAAGGGACAAGGGTGTAAGAAAATGGATGGATGGATGGCTTGTTACAACCAAAATATATACCTTTCAAATAAAACTCAAGTGTTTTTGCTTTTCACATGTTGGACCTCACATAATAGTGATTAACATCAGGCTATATGTTAGCATATCCTCACACTGTCTGTCTGTCCAGATCAGATCATCAGGTCTTAGATTAACTGAACTGTAAATCAGAGTTTAATCAGTTTCAGCAATGACAGGATCAGCCCTTATGAATCGGTGCTGATTTATGTTTTTTTTAACATGGTGTTCTTTCACTAATCTTTTTCTGTGTTAATTTATGATCCTTTGTGTTCCCATTTTTACTTTCAGTGTAAATCCTTTAAAGTCGTACTTGTTTCCATGGGTTTGATCTTTCCTTTTTTTTGGTTGTTTTTCACAATAAACTCAAACCCTTATTATACGAGAGCTGGTTGGAATCTTTGATGTGATTTATGATGCGCGGCGTCTAGATCAAAAGCAAGTCTAGACGTTTTGTCACATTAGAGCCCAATTGGAGATAATGAGAGTTCCCAACTCACGTCACAATCACATCTTCATATAAAACTTCAAAATTCAGCCTCTTGGGCTTTTTTCTGTTTTGTTTTTTGATTGTACTGTTTGTCATCCTTGCTGGACAATATTATAGCTCCTCAACAATGGCTGCTTTTCATATTGCGGCTCATTAGTACGGTGTAATTACTATGCGATCCATCTCACTGCACTTCCTTATTGTGGCCTCCATCTCTCAGCTTCCTGCTAATGGGCTCTTACACGGGCTACGTGTATGTTTTATGTGAGAGCTTCTGGAGCTACAGAGTGAACAGAACAGATTAGCACTCGAACTCAACTCCCTCATTTTGCATTCCGTCATTAGGCTTCCTGTTAATTACCAACCTGGTAAAGGATTTAATACTTCTCACATAATTATTTGTGGATTAAAACGTGGATTAATGTGATTATGTGACTCAATGATGATGTATTGTTTAGCAAGACTCTCAAATTTATTGCATTTCCTGGTTGATTGTTGGTTCATTAGATCAGAATTTGAATTGATGGATCTTGCATTCATGTGTGAAATCTTTTTATGTTATTTATTCTGATATTAATAAAGCACACATTCAGTTGTTATAGATGCTAAAAGCCTAAAATGAACTTCATCTGGTATTGCACTCAGAAAATTGCAAAGAAATTCAACCTTAATTGAGTCATGGATGGTAATAGAGACGGGCAGAGAAGTTCTCTGTTAGAGGTCATGTAAGCAACAAATTTGAGGATGCCTCTGACTGAAGACTGTTGAAATCAGTGCTGGGAGGTGGGGTTAATGCAAAGTAATGTAAATGAACAGCCTTTAACACGCTCAGGTTGCTCATCAGGTTTGGGGAGCAACATGGGGCTGTTTTCTCAGAAATCTGGTTTCCTGAGTGCCAACATTCAAATAGTCATGTCTTCTTGAATTACTTTAATTTTCATGTGTTGGACATCTTGGGAAAGCTTAGAATCCACACTTTCAGAATCTGTAAATAACTCAAAATTTCTCAAGTAGACTTGCTCATGGTGCATAAAACTTTCAATTTCAGTTTGAACCCCAAGCAAATAGGTTGTATATACGAATACTGATAACAACCAGTGCATCTCCATCATTTTCCTATACCTTTTCACCATTATTCTCATCTCTTATGCCTTTAAATTCTTGCTTTGTGTTATGTATTATTCCTCTGCTTAGGGGGAAAAGGTGGCAAGTGGTAAAGTGGGCCATCCCCCTCCTAAAGCTGGGTAAAAGACAAAGCCTCGCTCTGTAGAGTAGCACTGTTTGATGCCTGAGGCGGCAACATGACAGCAAACCAAGCTGATGGACTTAAAGGGCCAATCTAGAATCTTGTGAGGCAATATTTGCATAAATGTAATAAGGATACCCTGAAAACGCAAGAAGTAAATGGAACAAGGACAGTTAAAATAAATTACATTTGGGAAAGTTTCTTCATCACAGTTGGTTCCTGCCACAGATGAGAAACCAGAGAGCGGATGGGTCTGGTGTGGTACCGATTAAACATATGGAGCTAAAACCGAGTTGCTTTTTCCTCTTAACTTGAAGATTGTTCCAAAATCTGAGAGAATGACAGCAAACGTGAAAAAAGAAAACCCAAAACCTTGGCCTCATTTTCTTTGAACTAGTGCAACTCTGACAGATATGATTTGTAGCTGTGAACTAGACTCCCTGCTAAGATTCAGGCTCTATTGTGCTTTGAAAACAGTCTATGCATCTCTTGCACTTCAGTTAAAATTGGTTCTTTACATGCGATCCACAAAGTCATTCTCTATCTATAGTTGTCTTTCAGTTCTGTTGCGCACTGCGAAGAGAAGATAACCGTTCCCATGTTTTGATAGTGTATCTTATTATATCTCTATATTTGCAATTCCTGCAGACAATATTTCTAGGCAGGAAACTTAAAATAAAGATGAAAGAATAAGACATTTCATGAGAAATTACCTTTCTCACATATAGATTATTGTGCAGTGTTATGCCACTTTCACTTTATAGTGGAGGAATAAAAGAGTGCTAAGTAGAGAGTGTTTTGTTTTTCTGTCCAGTTACTGTCCATTTCAACCTGTCAGTGAATTTAGTTTGGATGTTGATTGGGATGGAAAACCCATTTTTGTTTATCATACATGTGTTGGGATCAATTGTTCTGTTGCATCACTTGGTTTTATTCAAGCTCCAGTTGCTAAGCAGAAGTTCTCACATTTCAATCTAGAGCAGTGGTTTTCAAACTCACTGTCCTGCATGTTTTAGCTGTTTCTCTGCTTTCATATACCCAAATTAAATGGGTGATTGCAGCACTTATTAGCATGCTGAGAAGGTAATGTATTTATTTGATTCTATTCTAATATCATAGCCAATAAAAATAGCTTTTTTATCCTGCCTCTTCATGAATGACCTTTCAGTTTTTGGACTTTGTTCTTGTGTCTGCAAACAGCAGTTTGACCAATACCAGCCAGTGTGTCATTTTAATCTGAATTTAAATATGTTTTTTCTTCTTTCCAGCTGCAAGATTGAAGTTTGATGTAGATTATTACATAATTCATTGTTTAATGTCAGTGATTGTGTAATTTTCTCTTGAAAACACTAAATTTTCAAAAAATACATCCTTACTGTCTCTGCCTCCATCCAGGTAACTACTATGGGACCCCTAAACCCCCCGCAGAGCCCAGCCCTGTACAGCCAGACTTGGTGGACCAGGTCCTGTTTGACGAAGAATTTGACACGGAGGTCCAGCGGAAACGTACGACCTCAGTCAGTAAGATGGACAGAATGGACAGCACAGCTCCAGAGGAGGAGGAGGAAGAAGAAAGACCTCCTATGGTTAATGGTGTGGGAGGTGAGAAACCCATCTGTCTTTTGTTATTTTACAACTTTTGCAGCTCTTGTAATTTTTTTTAGCATAGCTGTGATTACTTTCTTAAAATGGAAACTTTTTTGTCCTTTTTTTTTCTACAAAGTTGTTTCTGTTTCCTGTTATCATGCAAGGTCAGCTAATCACCTCCATGTTAAGCAGATATGTTGCCAAAACGTCTCCGAGGGCAACTAATCCCTGAGGTAGAGATTGGCTGTCTTTTTCTGAAGGATGTCCTGACATGGTACACATAATGATTAGTGATCTGTCCTTCAATCGAAATCAGAAAGATTTGAATGCTTTGTTAGTACAAATATATTTATACCAATGGATATTCCCCACTTACCTTTCAAGAGTCTTTTTTCATTCTGAAATAATCAGTTCAGATTTTTTGAGTCTATATTTTGAACTAGAGATGACAAAATTCAAACTCGACTCGTAACCCAGGTTTTTGAGATCTCTACTGGCCACATCCTTCCGACAGGCACATGAGGAAAACCCCTTCATTTCTCTCACTGCCAACCATGAGAGGGATGTTGGCAGATCTGATCCCGATTCATTCACTTACCAGAATGGACATCATAACTCCCTCCAGTGAATTATGGGTCTGAACATGTTCAGAAAACACCAGGAAGATCCATATCCCATGATGCTAGGTGAGGGTTAGAACGTTGGCAACAACCCAACCACTACTTCTTTTAATACTTTTAAATGTCTTCAAATACAACATAACAAATGTTCATCTCCATGGCTCATAATGAAAACTCACATTTATTTAGTCAAAGTCACACAACAGGATGTAGCTTTCAGTTAGACTTACCACTTAATGACAAAGATCGGAGCCATTTAATGTTGTAAGATCTCATTACCCTCCTAGCAAAAATGTTAAAATGAGTTAAGGCTCGGCGTTTATTGATGCCACCGTGACTGCCAGCTGAGAATATGCCATCAGATGTAGATTAATGGTTCTTCAAACTCTGAAAACCATCCACGTGTCGTCATGTAGATGGTTTGGTACTCACACACAGCGTTGCGGTGCCTTAAAGGCAGTTCAACCCAGCCATTACTGCGAGTCCCATTTTTCCTTTGTGGTTCTTTAGAATTCATGTCAGTTTTATGAGGCTCACATTGTCACTGATTCTCTTCATGTTTCTCCACAAGGGCCTAAACCCACTGTAACCTACGGTGCATGTTTGCATCAAGATGGATTTAAAAAAAAAAAAAGAATAAAAGAAATCTCAGTGCAGAAAAACCTCCATGGTCTCGCTATTAAAAAAGGCCCCAGCTTCGGCACAAAGAAGATCTTGACTTCCTGCAGTCGACAGCCATCACTTTCTGCTTTGTGCCATTCACTCAGTCCTGCCAAACAGAATGAGCATTCAATGTCATGTTAAAGCAAGGTCACACAGAGCCAGATGGAAACCTGAGATAAGACCCTCTTGCATGCAGACTAGGCAAATGCACACACACACACACACACACCCACACAGACAAAGCAGCAGTGTGATACTAACAGAGCAGAGATGTGGCGCTCCTGGTTGAGCTGAAGCGTTCTGCCCTTGCCTCGGAGGCAGCACATCCTTGCTGACATGCAAATCCTATGGCAGTTGTGGTGCTTTCTTCCTCTTCCCATACACTCTCTGTGTCTCCCTCTCTTGCTTTCCCTCTCTCTCTCTCAACCCCTATAACTCCTGTTGATGTAAGCGTCCACACAGCGTTGAGGGGGAAAGCAGTCCGAGCGGCGGCAGCAGCGACAGAGAGACATGCAAGGAGCCCAGACGAGCTCCAATGGTGCCACAATCTCACCACCTATCTCTTTCTCCTTCTATCACCTCCCACACCCCTACTCCCATCCCATTCCTATCACTGTCTGCGTGCCCATGTCCCTGTCTTCCTGCCGGGATGCAGAGCACAAGGACAAGGCAGACTGGAGGAAGACTGTGCCCAGCTACAGCCAGTCAGCGGGAGCCATGGACATGCGTGTCTGGAACACTCTGGATGAAAGTCAAGAGCCTTTGCCTAAGAACTGGGAGATGGCCTACACAGAGACTGGCATGGTCTATTTCATAGAGTAAGTAACCTTTCTGCTGGCACACACCCTCCTTGTTTTTATAGCACCTCTGTGTTTATCTATGTTAGCTCCACTTCCTGCTCTCCCAGTTTTTCTTTCATTTCTGTGTTGACCGTTGTCGAAAGTTCTGAAAACAAGTCCTTACCGCAGCATTTCTCTTTCCAGTTTTTTCTTTTAAGGTGTAAAAGGTGCACACATTGCTTTTAAAGTCATTAATATTTTTTAAAGTTACATTTGAATGGTTTAGAACCTGATTTAATGATGTGTCACACAGACTGGAGATCAGTCAGGTGGGCACTTTAATCCAACTCCTAACTGGGTCGAGTCGCCAGCTGTGTGTGATGACCTAAAGTGTGGCAATCCCCTTAAATGTCCTTCTAATTATTTTCTCAATCTTTGGGAGTTTTTCTTGTCATGATAAAAAATAGACAACCAGCAGACCGTACAGACCTTACGTTAATGTAACCCTAGCCCTTTCTCATGGCTTTTTCCTGTAACTGACTCCTTTTTTACTTAACCCAGAAAAATGTTACAAAAATGTGACTTTTTGATGCAACAAGTCCTATTCAAATGTAGCAGAAACGCAATATAAATTTCAGACAATTCTGCCTTCCATCAAAATCCACCTTTTCTTGTTTTTATTTTTATTTTTGACACCAATGGCCATGAGGTGACTGCATCACCCAATCAGGTCAGTGGGAAGAGTCATCTTAATCTTTATCATCTTTATCAGTTAATTCACAGAAAGACGGGCAGAGAGGCATTTATGTACAGTAGATGTCCCATGGTTTTGAATCAAAGCCATATTGATGAATATCATCTTTATAGGTCAAGTCAAGTACATTTTTCAGTGCCTTCACTACTGCTGAGCCACTCTGCAGCCACATCAAAAGACATATTTGTGTTTTTTGCATTTATCAACCTAATTTTCTTTGTTGTTTAGATAAGTGGTAACATCATTCTACAACCTTTTCAACTACATTTAGAGTTTTCTAATTTTTACAGTCGGTTATATTGGAGCCATGCTGTGTTCAGGTCTTTACTTGTGTTACTTTATCAAGTTTTGACCATATTCTGAGACATCACAGCCGTTTATCTGGAACCATTAGATTCCTTCACACTGACTTGTTGACAAGCTATATAGTCTGGCTAATTAGGAACATTTGCTTATCAGACTCACAATCTTACTACACAGGGCACATGGAGGTAGAATAATTATTCTGCACAATAATTCCTCCAAATTTAATTCTACAATTACATTAAATGTGCCTGTGCATGTGAACCTCATAATTTCTCTTCTCTGTGCACATAAATAACTGCACTACACTGCACTTTACCTTTATACTGTTTACCTGTCTGCATACAGCTGCACATGTATGATTAGACAATTTTACTACGGACTCCTGCAATATAATAACGTTGAACACTACCACACTACTGCACATTGTATATAGATTGTATTGTTTTGTATTTCTGGAAATGTATATTTACTTATTTATTTTTCTATTGCATGCTTGATTTGATTCTACTATTTCATATCTTTACCTTGTGTAATTATTTTAATAATAATTAAAAGTAGAAATTTCATTGTACATGGAACGTGTTTCTTACTGTGCATGTGACAATAAAGCTTTGAATTGAATTGAATTGAATTGAACAATAAAATAATTGAATAATTAGCTGCAGTAAAGTGCTAAATTTGGTTATTTTGAAATATATTATTGTTTGTATCATTTTTATTTATTGTTTAATAAACTACTGTTTAGTAGTCTAATAAAATAAAACCGTTTCATTTTACCTCAATGTTTTTGTATTTAGCTAAGTTGGTGCAGATCCTTTTGACCACCTGGATTCTCAGCGATGGCAGCTACATTTTTCACAATTAAGTTTTCTTTCCCCACGTTTCCCCCGTGTTTGATGTGGAGTTTGCCGGCTGACACTGAAAGCAGCAGGCCAGCATTGTTTACCAGGCCCGTTAGAGTGGCGAGCAGTCAATGCCGAGCCTATGAGAGAGCCAGGTGTTCCTGTTTGCTGCTAAATCAATAGCTCATTCTGCCAGTGAGAGAAACAACAGGCTAAATGGGGCTCACCACCCTTGACCTGCTCTCTCTTTTCTGCTTTTTATGATCTCTGCAGTGGCTCAGCCATTCCTTTTCTTCTCCCTTGACTCTTGCGCTATCTTGCACTTGAAAGCCTGTGAGCATTGTTAACATTTTAACAGGTATTGTTAAAAGCTTCCCGAATGAGCAATTACAAAAGCTCGAGGAGCTAAAATATGAATCTTTCTCTCTTCTGTTTGTATTATTAGTCACAACACAAAGACCACCACCTGGCTAGACCCCCGTCTTGCCAAGAAAGCCAAGCCTCCAGAGAAGTGCATTGAAGGAGGTGAGTTTCTGCGTCTCTACTCGCATCTTTGTAACTTCCCGTCACACAGCCCCGTCTCTCGGGATGGGGGCGCAGGCCAACAGACGGGGGCTGAGCAGCCGAGCGGCCCGGTTTGCAGCCTTGCTGGTGACACAGCTCAAACCTCCCGTTTGCCTGTCTTCCCTCAACGGCTCCACGGACACATGCAGAGAGCTAATCAGTGCAGCATCTCTCAAAAGGCAATTTTCTCCTGCCCTCTCTTGCGTAAAGATCCCCTCTGCTCTGCATGTGTTGTGTCAGACAGTTGTGGAAAGTCAGGATGTTGCACACGTACAGTAAGCACCAGCAGAGAAAGAGAGAGAGGACAGAGAGGGAGAGGATTTGGTATTATTTGAGAATGTGTGGACATTGGGATGTATTATTCCTCATTTGATGGAAAACGGAAATCCACTCCTCTATACTCAAACTTCATTTAACAACTCACACTCCTCACTGGGTGTATAAATCAGTGAACACGTGGATCTGAATAAAGACAACCTCTTTTTTTTTTTGTGACTGCACCACCCCTGTTTATATTGCGGCTGATTAATTGCCCCTCTACCTGTCTCTTCTGCCCCCTCAGAGCTTCCCTACGGCTGGGAGAAGATTGAGGACCCCCAGTTTGGCACCTACTATGTTGAGTGAGTAAAACCCTGTTTTGTTCTGTTGTGGGGTTTGGGGAGGGAACCCAAAGGGCTGCAGCTGTGAATCAAGGCTGATGTAGATGAAATAGCTAACGGCATGCTCCCAATCTGACTTTTTAAGAAAAGCTGCACCTGTGTGCACCCTTTTACAGCTGGTGGGCCAAATCAGGTCTCTTTTATTTGTTTGCTTCCAGCTGTTGTTACTAGCTGCATTTCCATTACAAAGGTGCACAGAGACTTTGTTGATACTCTGCTCATGTGTAAAAAGCACAATTTTGAAGTTGAGGTGTTTCCATTAAATAAGACGCAATCAAAAATGCAATTCAAGCAATAAGTCATTGAAAAACATGCTGTACCACGTCTTCTTCTTCTTTGTCTTTTTCTCCAGTAGTAACAGCTAGTTGTTGATCTCATGACTTATATGGTGGGAAAAAAGTGTCTCCATTTTAGTTTTGCGAAACACACTAACTTTGATAGCGCTGAAAAACATCCTCAGCCTAGCACAACAACTTTTTATTGAAAATCAGTGTGTTTCTATTAAGCAAATTTGTTTTCAAAATTCCAATTTGCTCAATCTCAAGGTCAATAAAAACACAACTACAACTACTGTGAAGTCCAAATGAGCATATTTATTAAATCTGGTTTTAACCCCGTACACAATGGGATGCGGTTAACTTAAGCTGGTTTTCAAACTTGATTTTCCCACAGGCCTGCAGGGAACAATTAACCACATCTCTGCTTTAGAGCTTTGTCTTTGTATGTGAGAGGGAGAATCTAGAGAATGTAGCAGACAATGAAGGTTCTGGGGTCCCAGAGAGGGAAACAGAAGAGAGATCCCATTCTGATGGAGAGTGTAAACAAGAGGACGTTGTTTCGTTTTAGTCCCATTACTGCGTAGAAAGAGGCAGAGACTTGCAGGCACGGGGGAAATCATCATGCCGGTTTATGCTGGAGGGTCACTGAGAGCCGCTCACTCCTCTGCCACCGTCCTTTTCTCGTCCGGCTATTTTTTATTCCAAATAAACGACCACGATGTGACACCAAGTCCAATTATTTCCCCCGAATCTCGAGGCGTGTCAACCGGAGAGTGAGAAAGTGAGACGGTGAACTGGGAAATGACTGAAACAGGGGTGTGAGTTGGGGTTTGAGGGGGGTGGGAGCAGGGGGTGTTTATCTCCTCAGACTTAATGGGCTGGGCATCTCTGTGCATGAGTCATACACAGCATGAGCGCTTTGTGTTGAAGGCACACACACAGCGTATAGCATCGGCGTCTCAGCTTGTGACTGATTCACCATGCAGTGTCATGGCTGGGATTTCTGCCTGTTCAAGCTCATTATGCAGATGAGCTACAGTCTTTTTATAAAATAACACAGATCTTGTTTTAATTTTAGGGATTTACAGAACATGATATTAAAAAAAACAAAAAACAATTGGGTCTTCACCAAGGACCTAGAAATATTTCATTTTACCCGCAAGTGTTTGAAAACACAAAGCAGATTCCCGTCAGACAGCCTGGGTTTAATCCAGGGAGTGACACCGCTTCTCTCGAGGCCTCAGTCAGATGTGAAAAAACTAATTACACCCATGTTAGGGCTGAAAGAAGCATTCAAATTAACACATGATCAATCAATCATTGGAATACTCATCTACTAGTTTGGTAATTGATTACTTGTTTGTGTACAGATTCTAAAAAAGGCAGTTTGCTGAAAGAACAGTCAGAGCAATAATTCAGCCAAAACTGTACAAAGAAAATATAAATGTTGCATTTAAGATGAAAAACCTTCCGTCTATAATATGTGTCTGGTTTCTGCTACTTAAATGCTCTTGATTAACTGATGATCAGCAAATGTGAACATGTCTATAAATGCAGGAGTTTTACTTATCTTAAGCTCTCATATGTGCCAGTTGTGGGGATAAAAACGGAGTGAAAAACACTCAGTCATGTTTGTTTAACATCTTGTACACGAAGAAAGCAGTGTGTCTGAAATTATCCATCGGCTCTGACTTACAGTTGTATTTGCTTCTTTTATACATCAGGACAGAAGAAGTGCAAAACAAAAAGACATGCTGTGAGAACTAAGTCCTCAGCAGGTTGCTGTGAGATCTGACTTCTGTTTATCTAATCCCTGCAGCTGCAGACCCGAGCTTTGTCAGACGGCCTTCAAAGAAACCTCTACTATACACAGAGCTCGTAAACATAAGTGAAATAAAGACATAACGTAAATACAAAGATAAGACTTTAGCACAAGAAATAAAATATTCCAACCAAATGTTGGGGCAAGAAGACATGACCTGTTTCTGCTTATATATCTGAGAAGAGTTATGAGCAGAAACATTTTACTTTCGAGAAAGAATTTTCAAAGTTCTCTTGAAAATTCATCCCAATGTGTGTATCAGTGTAGACTTTGGTTTTTATAGAGCTGCATCTGAATGGACCACACTGCTTCTATGTCCTCTGGATTCTTCTAGAGCCAAAAGACCATCATAAAGATGTTGTTCTTCCAGTAGCTCTGCTTCAGAAAAGCACTTTTAATTGCACAAATTCACTTTTACAGACTGAGGTCCAATTTTGTCATGCAACATCCACACACGACTGTGTTTTTTAAGGGATTTTATGTGTCAGGCCACAAAATAGTTTGTGAACTGGTTGATCATTTTGTTTTACAAATAAAAAATGGAAGGTTTGGTATGCATTTGTATTTAAGCCTTCTGTTTCATGAGGAACTCCAGAAAAGTCATTGACCTTCACAATTCACAGTGCTGCCAAATGTATGTGTATTTTAATCTCAGTATATATACTGAACACCTCAGATATTTGAGAAGATTAGAGAGCGCAAAGATCATCGTAAGATGAAGGACACGGCAGACAGGTCAGGGATAATGTCAGGGAGACTTTAAAACAACATCGGTTTGTAGAACAAACTTTTAACTTACCTAGAGCAACTGTAGTAATTTTAATTTCAAGCCATTAAAGGCCGCTAAACACATACTTGCAGTCAATCTGTAAATTTAAATCAATGTTGATGTTCTATCAAGCTTTTAAACTTTAGTTATTTTGCAAACAATGGGCCAAAATTTTAGCCTCTGGAAGAGTAAAGCTGGTAAAAACACACCCTTACGTTCTTGTAGCAAAACAGCTTCAGTTGAATGCAAATTCACATTTTACTCATTACACTTGTTTGTGAAAATCTCATAACTTTTTCTTTCTGCTTTACATTGTAACAAACAATTTCAGGAAAATATATGAACGTTTGTAGTTGTAACGTGACCAAATGTGAGAAACACATAAAGGGTTTGGATACTTGTCCAAGGTACTGAATCTTCCAGGAAATGACAGCACATGTCAAGAGATTCTTGGTCCATCGTCAACTGGAAATCATCCAGCTCGTCCTTAATGACATCTGCCCACATCAGTAACGCCTGTCCACTTCTTTATCACCGACTCAGGGTCAGAACAGATTGTTCTCAGGGTAAAATGGAAGAACAGTCTGTCCTCATTTCTCTCTTTTCACTTGTTTATATTATATTAAGTGATTTCAGCGTTCTTTACTCTCTTAACTGTCCAGGGTGTAATTTTTGACTTTAAATTTTGGATGAAGATCTGCAAAGGAACTGTGAAAGATTTTATTTCTTGACATATTTTTTCCAGGCACTTCTTTCTTTTCCCTTCTCTTATTACTCTGAAGATTGTTTGCCTCAAAAAGTGTCACTCAAATGTTTAAATCTGTCCAAAAAGCCTTTAAAACTCTGTTTGTGTCTCAAACATTTTCTTAAAGTGATAATCCTAAAGAAAAATTTACATGTCAAAATAAACCACAGTTTTGCGTCCTTCCTAAAACTGATAAAATTATATTTTGAATTCAAAGTGAAGTGTCCTGGGCCTTGTAAATAAGCTGCTATTTATTTAATATCTGTGCCTTTAATACTTCTGGTTCATGTTTGGGTGCGTAGAGCACATGCTGTTTACATGTTTAGAGCTGTGCCATTGTGACCAGCTCAGGATACGCCCTGCATAGTCAAATCACAGCTTTGCATCGTCATCAGACAGTAGCAACAACAGTGGAAACATTCTATCTGTAAACCAGCCAGATAGAGAGAACAAAGGGATAGAATGAGTGAAATTTTAGTTTTTAGATACAAATCTGAGTAACTGACTAGCAGTTAAGATCTTTTCTCAAAATTAGGGAAACAAATGTGCAATTATTTGGGATGTATATTCAATCATTACTCTGTTTTTTGTCCTTTTTACAGTTCTTGTAACATAATGTTGTTTTCTATCCCCTGTGCAGCCACATCAACCAGAAGACCCAGTTTGAGAATCCGGTGATGGAAGCAAAGAGGAAGCTGAGTGACGACACGCCCACCGCAGTTCAGCCACCAGCAGCCGCACCCTCAGGTAAAACTCTCAGCAAAAAAAAAAATGCTGACCTTTTATCTGCACTTACAAAGAATCTTCTATCAGATGAAACCTTTGTTATGTCCTTCTTAAAAGTAGAAAATCCACAAGGATTTAGATAGGAGTGGACGTTTTGGAAATCTTCAAGTTGTGCCCTTGATGAGATATTAAAATCTAAGCAAACTAACTGTCAAATGCTACTTGCACTATCGTGTTTTCTGGCAAAAACTATCAGTGGTATTGGAAAATTAGTTCAGTCACTGCTTAAATAAGGAGGTTAGGGTACCCACTGGTGGTTCAGAAAGGAGCTGAACCAAAAGTGAAATTGTTTATTTGCATCTTGTTTTTGAAGAATTATATCAATCAATCAATCATCCATCCATCCATCCATCCATTTTCTTCCGCTTATCCGGGATCGGGTCGCGGGGGCAGCAGCTTCAGAAGGGAGGCCCAGACTTCCCTCTCCCCAGCCACTTCTTCCAGCTCCTCCGGGGGAACCCCAAGGCGTTCCCAGGCAAGCCGAGAGACATAGTCCCTCCAGCGTGTCCTGGGTCTTCCTCGGGGCCTCCTCCCGGTGGGACGTGCCCGGAACACCTCACCAGGGAGGCGTCCAGGAGGCATCCTGACCAGATGCCCGAGCCACCTCAACTGGCTCCTCTCGACGTGGAGGAGCAGCGGCTCTACTTTGAGTCCCTCCCGGATGACCGAGCTTCTCACCCTATCTCTAAGGGAGAGCCCGGCCACCCTGCGGAGGAAACCCATTTCGGCCGCTTGTATCCGTGATCTCGTTCTTTCGGTCATGACCCAAAGCTCATGACCATAGATGAGGGTGGGAACGTAGATCGACCGGTAAATCGAGAGCTTCGCCTTTTGACTCAGCTCTCTCTTCACCACGACGGACCGGTACAGCGCCCGCTTCACGGCAGACGCCGCCCCAATCCGCCTGTCGATCTCCCGCTCCATTCTTCCCTCATTCGTGAACAAGATCCCCAGATACTTAAACTCCTCCACTTGAGGCAGAACGACCCCCCTGACCCGGAGAAGGCACTCTACCCTTTTCCGGCTCAAGACCATGGCCTCGGATTTGGAGGCACTGAGCCTCATCCCGGCCGCTTCACACTCGGCCGCGAACCTTTTCAGCGAGAGCCGCAGATCACGATCTGATGAAGCCATCAGGACCACATCATCCGCAAAAAGCAGAGATGCGATCCTAAGGCCACCAAAACGGATCCCCTCAACACCTCGGCTGCGCCTAGAAATTCTGTCCATGAAAGTAATGAACAGAATCGGTGACAAAGGGCAGCCTTGGCGGAGTCCAACTCTCACCGGAAACGAGCCCGACTTACTGCCGGCAATGCGGACCAGACTCTGACACCGGTCATACAGGGACCTGACAGCCCGTATCAAAGGGCCCGGTACCCCATACTCCCGGAGAACCCCCCACAAGGCCCCCCGAGGGACACGGTCGAACGCCTTCTCCAAGTCCACAAAACACATGTAGACTGGTTGGGCGAACTCCCATGCACCCTCCAGGACCCTGCTGAGGGTGTAGAGCTGGTCCAGTGTTCCACGACCAGGACGAAAACCACACTGCTCTTCCTGAATCCGAGGTTCGACTATCCGACGGACCCTCCTCTCCAGGACCCCTGAATAGACCTTTCCAGGGAGGCTTAAGAGTGTGACCCCTCTGTAATTGGAGCACACCCTCCGGTCCCCCTTTTTAAACAGGGGGACCACCACCCCGGTCTGCCAATCCAGAGGAACTGCCCCCGATGTCCATGCGATATTGCAGAGTCGTGTGAGCCAACACAACCCTACAACATCCAGAGCCTTAAGGAACTCCGGGCGGATCTCATCCACCCCCGGGGCCCTGCCACCGAGTAGTTTTTTGACCACCTCGGCGACTTCGTCCCCAGAGATTGGAGAGCCCAACCCAGGGTCCACAGGCTCAGCTTCTTCAACAGAAGGCATGTTGGTGGGATTGAGGAGGTCTTCGAAGTATTCCGCCCACCGACCCACAACATCCCCAGTCGAGGTCAGCAGCACACCATCCCCACTGTAAACAGTGTTGGTGCTGCACTGCTTCCCCCTCCTGAGACGCCGGATGGTGGACCAGAATCGCCTCGAAGCCGTGCGGAAGTCTTTCTCCATGGCCTCGCCAAACTCCTCCCACGCCCGAGTTTTGGCCTCAGCGACCACCCGAGCCGCATGCCGCTTCGCCCGCCGGTACCCATCAGCTGCTTCTGGAGTCCCACAGGCCAAAAAGACCCATAGGACTCCTTCTTCAGCTTGACAGCATCCCTCACCGAAGGTGTCCACCAACGGGTTCGGGGGTTGCCGCCACGACAGGCACCAACGACCTTGCAGCCACAGCTCCGATAAGCCGCCTCGGCCATGGAGGCACGGAACATGGTCCACTCAGACTCCATGTTCCCCACCTCCCCCGGAACGTGTTCGAAGTTCTGCCGGAGGTGGGAGTTGAAGCTCCGTCTCACAGGGGACTCCGCCAGACGTTCCCAGCAGACCCTCACTACACGTTTGGGCCTGCCAGGTCTGACCGGCTTCCTCCCCCACCACCGGAGCCAACTCACCACCAGGTAGTGGTCAGTGGACAGCTCCGCCCCTCTCTTCACCCGAGTGTCCAAGACATACGGCCGCAGATCCGATGAAACGACGACAAAATCGATCATCGAACTGCGGCCTAGGGTGTCCTGGTGCCAAGTGCACGTATGGACACCCTTATGCCTGAACATGGTGTTCGTGATGGACAGACCGTGACGAGCACAGAAGTCCAACAACAGAACACCACTCGAGTTCAGATCAGGGGGGCCGTTCCTCCCAACCACGCCCCTCCAGGTCTCACTGTCATTGCCCACGTGAGCGTTGAAGTCCCCCAGCAGAACAAGGGAGTCCCCAGGAGGGGCACTCTCCAGTACCCCCTCTAAGGACTCCAAGAAGGGTGGGTAATCTGAACTGTTGTTCGGCCCGTAAGCACAGACAACAGTCAGAACCCGTCCCCCCACCCGTAGGCGGAGGGAGGCTACCCTCTCGTTCACCGGGGTAAACCCCAACGTGCAGGCGCCAAGATGGGGGGCAACAAGTATGCCCACTCCTGCCCGGCGCCTCTCGCCGTGGGCAACTCCAGAGTGGAAGTACGTCCAGCCCCTCTCAAGGAGACTGGTTCCGGAACCAGAGCCATGCGTCGAGGTGAGGCCGACTATTTCTAGCCGAAACCTCTCAGCCTCGCACACTAGCTCCGGCTCCTTCCCCACCAGAGAGGTGACGTTCCACGTCCCAAGAGCCAGCTTCTGCAGCCGGGGATCAGACCGCCAGGGTCCCCTCCCTCGGCCACCGCCCGTAACACATTGCACCCGACCCCTTTGGCCCCTCCGACAGGTGGTGAGCCCATTGGAAGGGGAATCCACGTCTCCTCTTCGGGCTGAGCCCGGCCGGGCTCCGTGGTTAAAAGCCCGGCCACCAGGCGCTCGCCATCGTGCCCCACCTCCAGGCCTGGCTCCAGAGTGGGACCCCGGTGACCCGCGTCCGGGCAAGGGAACGCGAGATTCAAAGTTCGTTTCCATCATAAGGGTCTTCAGGCTGCGCTTTGTCTGGTTCCTCACCTAGGACCTGTCTGCCTTGGGTGACCCTACCAGGGGCATAAAGCCCCAGACAGCATAGCTCCCAGGATCATTGGGACACACAAACCCCTCCACCACGATAAGGTGGCAGCCCAAGGAGGGGATCATCCTCCTTGGGCTGCCACCAATCAATCAATCAATCAAATTTTATTTGTATAGCACATTTCAGCAGCAAGGCATTTGAAAGTACTTTACATAATTAAAATAAAAACTGCATGTGACATTGAATAAACAGTTAGAAAGACAAAGAGAATTTTGAAAAAGAAAAAAGATTAAAAAAGATAAAAACATTAAAACCCGCACCCTTTGTAGGACTTCAGTTAAACGTCTCACACCTCAGAGTTTTAGTTAAAACACATTGACTATAGAGAAAATATGAAGTGAGAGAGAATTGCATCTGATTGCTCGAATTTATTTCATGCTTTTAGCATGTTTCTATGAGCATACATTTCTGTTTTTAAAGCTGTTTTAAAAGGTTTATTTTTTACAGCGTTGAATCAGCTGTTGAAGGATCTCAGAGCCAGATTATGAAAATGTGAATTGTCACTCCCGTGTTTCCACCTCCCAGCCTGCTTCACTGCACCTGATCTCTGCATCCTTCCCTTATGGTGGGCCCACGTGGAGGAGACTTTAAGTTGCTTTCCGATGTTAAACTCCTTCTAATTGTTGTCCATTAGTCTATACTATAACTGATTATACTGTAAATAAGTATGTTTGTGCCCCAAATTAAACCCTGTTTACTGCATCATGGAGCCCTGGGCCGGCCTTGGCTGCATGTATTTTTACCCTCCTGTTCAGTTAAGTAATCACTGTGGACTCTAACCCCCACAGGCCTTGTCAAATTTGCTTAAATTCTTCCCTTCTTCATTTTAATGTTTGAAAAAAACCTTCAATGCAGACACTTTTGCTAGTTTGAGATCCCCAGGGTTTTTTTTTTACTTCAACTGTTAAAATGTTGCGGCTAATTAATGTAGTTAGTGGCATGCAAAAACTTGGCATGTTTTGCTTTAAGTCTGCAGTATCTTTACCTAATAAACTGCTGCGTGGACAACAGCGTTGTTAACACAGATGTTCCATCATCTGTGTTAAAACATCACAATATGTGTGTTATCCAAACACGGGGAGCCCTTTAACCATCTGCTTTAAGATGAAATGTCTTTCTGAAGATGTTCTAACAGTTGACAGGCCTCTGATAAACAGCTTATAGCCTCGGAAGCTATGATATTCAATTTGAATAATGAAACGACGCTTCACTGGGCGGCAGAATTCACTTTGACAAGTAGATATGAAATAGGGAAGGCTCTGAGGTCTCTCTGAATGCTGCTTTAGCCCCCTGTCATTCATAGCTGCTTAAAGATCTCTGTAGACCAGAGGAAGGGTGCCAGGGAAGAGGAATGGGAGGACAGAGGGGTAACTGCAGTTGTGTGTGACTTATTGTCATAAATTGCCTTTCTGCTACTTCTCATGTCCCACATGTGGGGAATGCTGCAGCTTGACTGATGTAATCACCGGCCGCACCGTAAACACTAGAGTCTGATAAATGGAGGCCTCCGTGTTGTAAAAGGAGTTGGTGCTATTACCGTCCTCCAAGTGTGCATACACAGAGCATGTCCGTATTAGTATTCAAGCCGGCCTCCGTGTTTCAGACACCCCTCGGACAGATCTGTCCGCCTCAGTCTGCTGCGCGCAGATCCCACCTCCCACAGCCGAGTCTCTCTGCAGTCTGCGTGCCACTGCCGCCGCCTCCAGCTCTAACTGCCCACCTTCCCACCCTCGTTAATGAGAATTAATGGCCAGTGTGGACGTGCATGAGGTGGCTCCCGAGCGCGATTCTGACGAGGCTGCCTTGGCTGACCTGTCAGACAATGGCGACGGGGCACAGGAGCGGAGCACGGCACTGCGCTCAGGCCATAATTACAGCACTGACAATCCTGTCAGACATTTCACATAATCACTTTGCCCCCTGAGAAAACAGACTGTCCCATTGTTGCCCACAGCTTAATCAGGGCCGTGTAAACATGGCTTTGGTTTGTAGCCTCTGCTTTCCAGCTATGGTTTCTGTCCATGCTGCTTTAATGGGGATCGTTTAGGAAATAGTTTTTCTGGCACAGCGTGAACATGACTGAGCATGTTGAGCGTTTTACCTGCAGCAGACACATTTTAACATTCATCAGAACAAGCTGTAAGGCCTGTAGAGCTAAATTTAGGGTTCCCATGCCATCTTGAAAAGTCAGTGAATGTGTGGAATACAAAACTCTAATATGATTATACCTGAAGTAGGTGTGAGCAAGAGCACTGTTTTTGTTGGTTGTTATTCAAAAGTCCATCCATCTAAGTTCTAAATTTAAATTAGTACAGGTGATCAATTGATTTTATTGACTAACCAAATTTTTGGTTTTTTGACAATCTTTATTTTTGTTATCAATGCACTCCTTGGATTTCTATAGTTCAGTGATGTCAGCACGCACAGGGCGGCCATCTTGTTTGACAAGTATTCTTTACAGCTTAAGTTTGTTTGAATACAGTTGTACAGCAATAGAGACATTTAAATGATTATGGAACCAACTGTGTCTGTTTGAAAGAAAGAACTACATGAACTGAACTGGTCACATCAGCTCTATTCTACTGAAGCTTTGTGTTATTATGACTATATTTTTGTAATTAAGCAAATATTCTTATACAACTCAATAGGGATGATTGAAATAAAAGCCACTTTTTGAAAATGTTTTCTGTCATTTTTAGTTCATTTTTTAGAAAAGAAAGCGAGGGGAAAAGAATCAATAAAAATCTGCTATGAAAAAAATCTGAACTTTTACTTTAAAGTTACATCATCCAGCACTATTTTAAATCTTTAAGACAATAGAAATATCTGGACAGTGGAATTTCGGAAATGTGTACAGGCCCTTCAAAAGTATTTGTCGCTTTAATTCTGCTCGACCTGCCTCTGCTTTTCACTTTAAAAACAGTCGTGTCCATAAGCCAATTGCAGTGCAGTTATGCAAATCAAAATCCCGTGACACTACGACACTGAGAGAGAGTGGTGTGGGAGGCAGGGAGGACTCCTCTCTGCGCTGCCCCTGTAATGAGATTGATGTCGAGCTGTCTATCAGTGTGGGAACCAGGCAGGGACGAAGCCCGACCTGCAGGGACCCAGCAAATAACTGGCACTGGCACAGGGGAAGTGGAGGCTAGGATTTAGTTAGGATTCACCTCTTTGTGTCAGGGCTAACTCTATTACTTTTCTGTCTCTTTCTGGCTCATCAGTCCTCCCTTTCTCAACTCTCTCCTATAGTCCAGTAGCATTTATTTCCTGTCTTCTGTGAAGTTGCCTCATATGATCAACACCTGGCATCACAAGGGAAACTTGCTATGAAGTTTACAGGGAAAGCAAAACAGATTTATCTCACGTAAAGTGACATTGAATTGTTTACCACTCGTAATTGGCAGGGACGTCATATTATTTTAGTATTTTAAGGAGTCTATTGTTATACTGTTATATTGTTATACTCTGTGCATGCAGAGCAGACTCTAAGATTTGAATTACCCAAAGGTCGATCCAATTTGGCTTAGATGGTTTAAAGCTAAACACTGTGGGGGGTTTCAGTCAAATGAAAAGCCCAAACACACATCAGAAACGTTTCCTAATGGGACAGGCTAAAATTAAGTTGGAAATGACTTTTAAATTAACCTAGTTAAACAAAAACAACATATTTTTAAACTTATTTTGACCCTATATTGATTAGACAAAATCAATAATAAATCAACCGTCAACAATAAATTCAAAGTTATACAGCTATTTCTAGTCATTCCATATTATAAAAGACTGGTTGAGATTTGTCTTTACGCAGCAGGTCCACTGTGGCTAGTCTTGCAATCGAAAGGTTGTAGGTTCGATTTCAGCTTTCCCTTCATGTCGATGTGACCCTCGGCAAGGCACTTAACCCCAAGTTGCCTTCCAATTTGCATATTGATGTTTAAATGTTTGGATGTTTACTGGCTTTATAAAAGATTTGTTTGAGTTTACATTAAAACTGAGGGTTCTTTGATTGTTTGTATAATTCCTATCAGTGAGCGACATTCGACAGATGGCAGGTTAAAGAGAAGCTCATCATTTTACAGAAACATTCTGTGGCCATTTGCTCTTTTATGCACCTATTTTTATAATTGTAAACTGACTATACAAGAAGATTATCTGGTGTACATATATACTATATACACTTTCATTTTGAACTAAATTTGCATCTAATTTCTAGAAATGTCTGCTGGTGTTTTTGAGGCACAACAAAAGCTTTGTATTTTATTTCACAAATACAATGAGAAAGAAAAACATTTATATGCTGGGGAATGTCAAATGGGATGCTATATATGTGTTGTTTTTAGGTCTATAAAAAAGCTGCGTCTAAATATTGTTGTTGTGATACAGGCCACAGTTTGACATAAAATCCTTTACGGTTCAACTGAACATCGGCCAGTCAAATACACAAATCATGCGTGCAGTAGACGTGCGAGTGTGAGGTGATTCTCTGGTTATAATTTCTGGAATGCTAAAAGGTGAAATGGACAAGGCATTAATGTGTTTCGCAGTTAAGCATACATACACAGTAAAAATGCCAGTGTTGAATTAACACCCAAAAGTGTCTATATGTCTCCAAGTCAGCTGGTGTTAAATTCAACACTACAGAGTGTCACATTAACATTTACAACGGTGTTAGTGTTAAAATATATTAAAAGTAACACAAGTGTAGTGTTGATCACTAAACATAATGTGGTGTTAAAAAGGTAAATAATTGACCCACAAGGTGTCAATATCAGTCAAATCCAGTGGAAAATATTCAAAACAATACACTGAAATGGGTTTTCTTAAACCCATTTCAGTGTTATAAACCAATGTTAATTTAACCAAAAAATGGGTGTCAATCTTTTAACACTTTCAATAGTGTTACTTTAACACCTGCTAACTTGGACACATATAGACACTTTTGGCTGTTAATTCAACACTGACATTTTTACTGTGTACAGGTTTGACTTGCAAAACAGCAACAGTTTATGTTGTAATTTAGTAAACAATTAAAATGTGTGGTTAAAGATAAGCTTGACGAAACAAAACGGGAAACTGGCCTCCTTCCTAACTGCTATGTGTGTGTTGTTGGGATTCAATTCCTTTCCACCTTTTGCGTTCTCTATTTACTATCTCTACTTTCCATTTTCCCATGTATCTCCACAGAAGAGGAGCCTGCTAGAGAGTTGCGTGGTTTCACTCGGGATCCATCTCAGCTGCAGGGTTCCATCTTGCAGACGTCACTTAAAAAAAGCCCGCTGGGATTTGGGTTCACTATCATTGGAGGAGACCGACCGGATGAGTTCCTTCAAGTCAAAAATGTCCTTCCTGATGGGCCTGCAGCACATGACAACAAGATTGCCCCAGGTAATTTTCCTCAGAGCCATGATAGTGTTCTCTGAGTTCTGGACACCAACTGTTCAGCAGTCAGACTGAAAGAGCCTTACAAAACTGTTCAGACTTAGAAATATTTTATTTAGACCTAGAGTGTCATCTCAACACAAAGTAGCATATAATTGTAAAGTGGAACAAGAAGATTCATGGTTTTAACAATTTTTTTTACAAATAAAGTTGTGAAAAGTTGTGGATTTGTATTTGAACCTCCTTTCTTGAATCATAAACCATGTTTTACTGCAATTAAGTCTGCTAAGGTGCATTCGCATCAGGTTTGCAAATCTTGATATGGCTGTTTATTCCCATTTTTTATTTAAAGGTAACTCAAACTCAGTCAGATTACGTAGAGTCTCTTTGGACATTAGTTTTAAAAACTGTCTAAAGATCCTCATTTAGAATTAGCTTTGGACTTTAACTAGGCCATTCTAAAACATGAATGGTGTTATCTAAGCCTTTCTGACTGTGTGTTTAGGAATGTTGTTCCCTGCTTCGATGATGCAGTCAGGGTAATTTAAGCTGTCCATCTTGCATAATGTTTTTCATGTTTTCCAAAAAGCTCAGTTGTCTGACCAGATCACTTCTATGTCAAATAAAACACTTTGAAAACACTGTTTGTGTTGGAAAATGTGTGCATGGACACTGTATGATACAAAAAAAAATGGTATATGATATGGGCAACCTTTTGTAAAGAGAGCAGATTGTGGATACTTCACACTGAATGTCACATTGCTTAATCACATAAGGCAGTGTTATAATCAGTCATAAAAATAAGAATCATCGATAAAGCATGCGTCTAGTTTATAGTTTGCGGTCAGAGTTTATATCCAAGCATAAATTACAATTTTAATTGGCCTGTCTTATGTAGGTTGAAGGGTGAGTGCTACATGAAGCCATTCGGGAATAATTCAAGTAAAAGGCGTCGCAATGGAGCAGTGCAAATATGCAGGGATTTTCACCTTTTCATTTGTCTGTGGACATTGTGATCACATGTAGAGGGCCTGAATAAATTTGAATAACTGTTGTGCAAATAAGCCTTAGGATTCATATAACACTAATATTGATCGCCACACAAGCACCGCTGCTGAGAATCAACGAGAATGTGGAACAGAGAGAGTAATTATTTTCACTGTCTCATTTCCCTCGAGAGGGGGGGTAATTGACTGTACCAAAAGATGAATGTAATTAATTTCATTGGGTTTTAACAGCAAGCAGTCGACTGGAGCAACTTCCCCTTGCATCTTAACACTATGGACCTGCTACATTTATTTATGCCAGGATGTGCAATGTTAGAGTTCCCGGAGAATGTTTATTCCACTTGTCTTTTGGGATGTTTTTATATAAAACACTGTAGTACCATATAATGAGTCACAGCCACCATGTTAGTTTATGGAGTTCATTTAAGGAGTGCAACTTTAGCTGTGTTTGCTTGGGGAAGGTATTGATTGTGTAGGTGGGATGGATCTTCTTCTGGGCATTTAGCCAGCTAGCCAGTCAGCGGTTCAGCTGTTTGGCAGGACAAGGTCTCCAGCTTTTACAGGGAGATGAAGGTGGAAAAGAATGAGCATGTCACTTATCTTGTTCTGTTTTACATTTCCCTACTTCCTGTTGCCACAATAAAATTATGTACAGATATATACTGTTGATTGGGAAAACATTGTATGTGATATAGCAACATATTTGGGAAGTGGAAGGAAAATTTTAATTATTCCCAATAAAATTCTGGAGATTGTGGAATCAATACTGTGAAAAACCACCTTTTGCTATGATTACAGTTACAGCTATTTAGGGACTTGTCTTCCAACTTTGCACATCTAGAAACATAAAAATATCTATTGTTGTTGACTATTGTCTGTGCAGCATCACTTGATCAAGCCTTTTCTAGCATTCCACACAAAAAAAATAAGCAATAAAAGTATGTATGACTCGTGCTGATATTGCATTGGGTCAACATCGGCACTTTCCAACACTCAAAACTGCGATATCGTTATCGTGTCAGAAGTGAAAAGGTTGGGCACCCACAATCGTAACAAAATATATTAAAGTTTGTAGTTTACTAGTGACATAGTGATGTGATTGTGTTTGCTCTGTATTTAATTTAGCCATTTTTCATTTTTGAGAATATTAAAGCATTTTCAACAGCTGTAGTTTTATGAAATCTCTTTTGTTCTTCTTCAAGGTGACGTCATTGTGGACATTAACGGGGCTTGTGTGCTGGGGAAGACTCACGCTGACGTGGTTCAGATGTTTCAGTCCATCCCAATCAACCAGTATGTGGACCTGGTCTTGTGTCGGGGTTACCCTCTGCCAGAGGACTCTAACAGCAGCGAAGATGCATCAGCTTCTCTCAACGCCTCAAAAGAAGCTTCCCCTACCCCATCCTCCTCCAATCCCCAGGAGCCCCATTTCACAGCCCCGGATGGAGGACACCTCTCACGCCAGTCTGCTGCCGTACCGGCCCTAAGCAACGGCGGACGCCACCATCACCACCCACAGCAACACCAGCAGCTACCGCTCGCCCACAACCAGGAGGGCCCAGACCCCACCCTGTTACAGCCGGAGCTGGTGAGCGTACCCTTGGTGAAAGGACCAGGGGGGTTCGGTTTCGCCATCGCAGACTGCCCCTTGGGGCAGAAGGTCAAGATGATCTTGGACGCCCAGTGGTGCCGTGGCTTGCTGAAGGGTGATGTCATCAAGGAGATCAACAGGCAGAACGTCCAAACGCTGAGCCACGCTCAGGTAGTGGACATCCTCAAAGACCTGCCGGTGGGCAGCGAGGTCAACGTGCTGGTGCTTCGAGGAGGTGAGTGGCTGAAGACAATTATAAATCTGGCTCAAGTTAAGTTTATGTGTATGGCAGGTTTCAGCAACAACGGAGTTCAAAGCGCTTCACTTCATATAAACATCCAGCCTGGCCATTGCTTTTCTGCACATTTCCGCTTGATTCAAATCCATCTTCACATCTCACAGATCACATAAAAATCTTCTACACTGTTTGTAGTCTGCCAATTGCAGCAGAGAACATGAACAAAGCCATTCAGTCCATGTTGGTCATGCTTCCAAATATTGAATTAACATCAACAGCCATCTTGCTCGGCTCAGCACTTCTCTTTTCTCAGTGGAGGATGGTTGTTTGCAGTGCAGGCAATTTTCGGTAAGCTTCGTAGTGTCGAACTTGTGCGTTGCATACGCCACGGACAAACATTAGCGATTGGGCAAAATTTGCAACCTCGACAGAGTCCCTCTTCTAGGAAGCAATTGTTTCTTTATAGCGAGAGCCCAGACCCTTTGAATGAAGCAACGTGTAGAACCAAGGGGCTGATTTTTACCTGGCTAAAAGACATACAGTCAACAATTATGAGATCAACAATAAACAATGCAATTTGTGAAATGCCATCATCAAAATCATCAAGCAAATATACATCAAATATGTTTATTAATTTTCCACTTACTACTAATCAAAGACAACTCTAAACAAAGATTTTTGTCTTTGTTTAAAGGAACTCAGTGTTTTGGCTGTTGAGCAGTTTTCTGGAAGTTTGTTCCAGATCTGTGGTGCGGAGGAGCTGAATGCTGTTTCTCAGTGTTTGGTTCTGGTTCTGGGATTCAGATACAAGGTTGATACAAAAAACAACAGATCTAATGTATTTTGGTGCTAAGCCAGTAGACTCAGGTTGGGTAAGTTGGTAGCACCACAGCTGTGACACGCTGTGTAATCTTTCTGAATGTTAATCTACAAGCATTATGTTCAGACAGCGCACAGGTATTATAGCGTGGAGGCAAGGTGACAGTTTATTCCAATTCTTCTGGAATCCTTTTAATCCCCCTGCAGATTTCTATTCAGCTTTGTGCTTTTGACTCACTTTTTTCTGCCATCAAAAAGAAAAAAAAAAATAAACAAAATTCCCAGACTGCTTTTAAAATGAATTCCCGAGGAGACGCTGACATTATCCTTCCTGTTGTCTGAGATCTGTCAGCTGTAGAGGAGATGAAAGTTCCTGTACTGTGTACAATGTTTTAATTTATAAACGACAGGACGGATTGCGTGCTGCCTGTCTTGCTTGAATACACGGACTCTCCCAATGTTTAATAAAGCAATTTCACGCTCTGGTCCACCCAGCTCTGCATCATCCACTGTGCACCTTCCCAAACGGGGAGGAAGTGGAGCTCGGTCACATGGGTGGGAGCTGCGTTCGGAAGAGATGGCAGCTTCACTGAACCACTTGCTGCCACGAGAGAAAGAAAGAGAGTAGGCAGGAGACTCAGAGCGTGGTGGGTAATCACCGCCTGTCTTCTTGCTTCATGCTTTCCCTGATTTGAAGGGCTTGTTCCTTTTTTTGCCTTTGCTGCAGTGCAGTATAGCCCAGATTCAGGAGATCAGTGTTGCACCCACATATCAGATGCGCTGAGCCGGGTTCTGTTCCACGCTCCCGGGGGTTTGTCGTGTAGCTGCGTTAATCGCACACGTGCATATCCTGCATGTGTGAGTGTGTGAGTGTGTGTGTCACAGCTTTAGGAAAGCATAGGATCACAGCTTTCCAGAAATCAAAGATGAAATGCTGCTGAGGTTTCTCACAGGACCCCCAAAGGCTTGGATTAGGATTGGTTTCAGTTTCAACCAGCAGTCAGAATTACAGATGATGGAAAGTAAATAAGGAAAATTGTGAAGATTTTCATACTGAAATGAAGCTACAGTGCCTTGTAAAGGTATTCACACCCTTTCACACAAATGTCAGTGTTTCATTGACATTTTATGTGATGGACCAATACAAAGTAGGGAATTACTATGGAGTCCAAGAAAAATTACCAAAGGTTTTGCTCTTTCCTATTTGAGAAACATCTCAAGCTCAGTCAGATTCGACATAGAACATTTGTGAGCATTTATTTTCAAGTCTTTCAAACTAATGTCTGAGCTTTGACTGGGCCATTCTGATACATGGTTTCAACCATCCAATTGTTGCATTGGCCGTGTGTTTAGGTCCTCTGTCCTGCTAAAAGGTTGACCTTTGCCCCATTTGCTTATCTTTCGCAGCCTCTTGTCTGGTTTTCTGCTCCTGTATTTAACTTCATCCATTTTATCATTAACTTTAGCAGCTTCTCTGTCCTTGCTAAAGAAAAATGTTTTCTATTTAAACTTTATTCCATAGAAAACCATTTAAACTTTGTTTTTGATAATATAAATGCAGCTCTGGAAAATAATTGACAGCCCACTGCACTGAACCCCATTGAAACCTCCTGGTTGTTCCACCAAATATTGATTTCTGAACTCTTCCTGAGTTAAAACATTAGTATTGTTGTTTCTAAATTAATATGAACTTGTTTTCTTTGCATTATTTGAGGTATGAAAGCACTGCATTTTTTTGTTATTTTAACCATTTCTCATTTTCTTCAAATAAATACTAATTTTTTGCTTAGAATTTGGAGACAGTAAAAGAACAATGTTCATTTTACTCACACATATACCTATAAAAAGTCAAATCAGAGAAACTGATCATTTTAATTGGTCTCTCCAGAGTTGTATATTATTAATAATATAAAATGCTTTAATAAACATACAATTGTATGTTTAACACAACACACTGCACATTTTAACAAATTTATTTGTGGCGAAATAAAAATGCAGATGTGCAGCCTGAAGGAAGCAGATGGAGAATTAACATACATTAATTAGCTTATCGAACAAAGGAACAAACGGAGGCGCTGCGGAGGCAGGAAATCCAAATTAGTCCAAGCATGAATCCACACCTGAATAGTTCAAACAAAGTAAATGAACTGGGTGGGGATAAACAGGCAAGGAAAGCATCTGGTGGACCAAATGGGAGAACAAAGAAGACGGTGGGTAGACTTCCAAGGAAATATTACAATATCTATAAATGGAAACAAATGTGAAGCACACTAAGAAAAACTACTGATCAAATGCAAACCACAGTCTGGGATGATTTTTTTGTGAAAAACCGGACAGCTTCAGCGCCTGTGGGTGCATTTGCAGCAACAGGTGGCTGGTTTCACCCACAGAGCGGTGGATGTTTTCCCACGGCTCCAGGTCTTCTTTGGCCCTCCTCTTATAATTACACATCAAACATCAGTAATACTTGAGCCTACTGCCCCCTGGTGGTAATATTACACATTGCTTCCCACACTCCTCCCATTTGAAACTTGAGAGAAGCGGAAAGGAAAGTACTGAAAACATGTCTGGTAAAGGCAAGAACAGAGAAATGGGAGAAATACACAAAACCTATAACTAACTTCTCACCTTTTGTCATCGTTATACATTTCATAATGTGTTAGCTATGTTGTCTTAAGGATTTAACCTTCACTTTCACCTCTCTGCCAACAGGTCAAACTTCTCCTGTGAAATCACTAAAACCTGTAAGTAAAACACTTTTTTTAAACAGTTTTCTCATAAAAGATGATGTAATAGAAAACCCGTATTCGGTTGGATTACAAAATAGAAACCATTATTTTTTTTCTGGTTTGCTTTATCGCTGCCTCCCACAAGCAATGCTGCATTATTCAGGCAACCTGCATTATCCAGGTTGTTATTTCTGGAGTTGCGTGTGGGTAAACACACATGCTCCGTGCAAACACCAACTTAACATCACCCTGTGCTTGGGTGTTGTAAGATGATATGCCTCGTTCAACAGCTTGTCACTGTGCTGCTCCTCTGTGTTGCGCTTTGAAAATAGAGAGGAGATGAGGCAGAAACAGGCTTACTCCCTCTGCCTTGTTGGTGAAATGCAGTATCATTCTGCTCGGATAGTGCTATTTGGGGGATTTTTTTAAAAGGTTTTTTTGGTTACTAAATTCATCCTAAATGTATCTGCATCCTGGCTGTTTTAGACTTGAACCACTTAGATAAATGATCTGCTATTGCTGTTGTGTCTGTATATGTTCCAAGTGATCTGAAAATGTGCCGCAACTAATGGAGGTTTCACCCACCTGAGGACTTGCACATCTGTTTACCCTTTCCTCCTGTTGTGTGTGGCAGGAGAGAGCTAGCATGCCCCACGCTACGTCCCAGCACAGCCTCCAGCATCCTCCGCACGCCGTCTCCCACCAACTGCCCCACCCGGCCTCGCAGCCCGTCGTGCAGCTGCAGCAGCGGCAGGAGATGGCGAACAGCACAGAGACTCTCAGTCAGCCGGAGGTGCTCTCCAACGCGCTCCCTGTGTCTACCAACACCCTGCGCTCGTCTTCTCCCAAACCGGACCCGTCTGAGCTCTACCTCAAGTCCAAAGCTATGTTAGATAGCAAGCGTAAGTTGATGGCAGAACTTTTTCAGCTCTACTTGAGCATCTCTCTAATCGGCTTTGCAATATATTTAATTGGTTGGATATGTGAGGTTGATCCAAACCCGCCTGGAAGTTACAGAAGTCTCTCCTGGAGATTTAAAATTGCTTCAATATTCAAGCTTTAGATAAAAATTTACAAATTGAGTATAGCAATCTTCAGCTTTGACTTGCCAATACCAATTTCACCTTTAAATTGCAAAATAGCAGTTTCCATGTGTATTCCTTAGAAATGGTAGATTCTTATTTCAACTCTGACATTTCCAAAAAGCTGTAAAAATGTCCAAATCCAGCAGGTTCCACGACAAACACGAGCCAAAGCTCAAAAAACGGAAACTGTGTTTTACTCCAAATAATGTTCTCGTAATCTGCCTAAAGTCTTGCTTTCTCTGGCTCTCTTGCAGCCTAAATGTTCAATTTCTTTTTAAATTGCCTCTTAGATCTCTATAGTACATATTTTGCACATCACAGGTTGAACATAATTAGTTTGAGTCGCACTCTCTCAGGAGTAATGTCAAAGGTGCTGTTGTCAGAGTGACATTGTAGCACTTTGTGTGGTGTGACCAAAGTAAGTCCATATCTCTGAGCTCAGTTATGTGACCAGGATGCCACCATTCAGAGGTTTCCAAGCGCGCACCGCTGGGAGGAAACCCCAGGGGAAAACAAGATAAACTACATATCCCTTCACTGGAACCCCCTGGGATTCCTAAGGGAAAGCTGGAGAGTGTAGCTTGGAACAGGGATCGTTGTGTTTCCCCCAGGACTTGTTAGCCCCACGATCTGATCTCAGATAAGACGAAGGAGATATATGGATATTTAGTCTGAAATGTAGACTAAAAATTGTACTGACAGATAATAAACTGTGTGCTATTACATTTGAAAAACAAATATTTACATAAACACATTTTCCTGACTTCCTGAAGGTTGATTTTCTCGTAGCGTGATTTCTTGATGCATGTGATTTTTCCAAATGAATCAGTTTTGACCCTGGTGAAAACTTTCCATCTCTTCTTATTTCTTTCCTGACTTCAGCACCTAACACCAAGGACCTGGATGTGTTCATCAAACGGAACCAAGAGTCGGGCTTTGGCTTCAGAGTCCTGGGTGGCGAGGGGCCAGATCAACCGGTGAGTTGCACAAATTATGTGGGATGATTGGAAGTTTCCAAAAGCAAAAACAAATAGACTATAAGTTAATATAAACTCCTAAAAATCACATCAACCAGTCGATGTGCTTTTTCTAGCGCAGATCATTTTTGATTTCTTCTTCAGGTGTACATCGGTGCCATTGTGCCACTCGGCGCAGCCGAGAAGGACGGCCGTTTGCGGGCCGGAGATGAGCTGCTGTGTATAGACGGCGTTCCCGTTAAGGGCAAGTCGCACAAACAAGTGCTGGAACTGATGACCAATGCCGCCCGGAACGGCCAAGTCATGCTGACCGTCCGCCGGAAGCTGACACACACAGGTAGGTCTGCTGTGTATAATCAGCTCTGCGTTCCTCCGAGGGCACTCGCAGCACAGTTCCTTCATCTCCTCATTTGCCTCAGATCAGCATGCTGGAGGAAAACCTCGGGGAAAAGGCTTTGATGTGGGATTTGCTCGGTAATCCTTTAAATTTGCTCTGGGTGACTTCCCTGTTGGAAAAAAAATGGAATAAATGAAGTTTGATTAAAACGATGACTTTCTGCTTTGAAGGCATTTTCTCTACCTTTTGAAAGAAGTCCATTTAATTTGATTTCATTAAAGATATTAAAACTATTTTACAAAAAGGCTGAAATAAGATGGCCGCTTTGTTGCGACATTAAAAAGCTGAGCTGATTTACATCTCAAAGTACTTTCTGAAAGTGTTTCTGCAGCAGCTCATACCTCCTGCTGAAATAAGACCAGTTTAAACCCGCAAGTAGCCACTTTATCCTTAGCAGGAGCACTTTTTCTAATGACTGTGCAGAAAATAAGCAGCTGTCATGAGGACTCTCTGCTTTTATTGCTGGGTTTTGGAAAGATGAATAGGCTGGTTATAGATCACAAAGCAAGCATTCAACAAAGAGGGACTGAGTGGAATCCTCTTCAGCTATTTCAAATATCTGTGGTCTGTTGTTTTTATTATTTTATTTTTTCCACTTTCTTTTTTTTCACATATCAGTTTATTTGGATTTGTTCTCTCCTACATATGTTTGTAAAATATACCAATATATGTGATGTTATAAATAAAACTGAATATAAATACTTCTATTCATATTTCTTTTAAAATAAAAGACGATAACAAAATAAAATGATAAAATATATAATTCAGTTTCATTTGACTATTTCATGCCCCTGTGTTGCTGTTTATCAATAATTTATTTTATAGAATGTGTGACCAAACCAATCAAAGTTATTGATTATTTAGAACACAGTTTTAATTATTTGATGATGGATTCCATAACAAAAATTCTGAAACAAATGAAAAGATATCAAAATATAATATGTGATTTAAACATATAATGAAAAAAGAACAGAAATTATTTGGATTTTCTCTAATTTTTATGTACATTTATTTCTTACAATGTTATTTTTGTTTTACCAAAACCAATTAGTCATTTGCGGGTGGCCCTGAAGTTCTGTTGACATTTAAACCGGTCTGGACGGACTAGCCTGTATCTGACAAACATTGTCTTGTTTGTGTTTTGTCATTCCTCAGAGGGCTGCGAAGAGGAAGAGAGCGGCCAGCAGCCTCAGCAGGTGGCCTCGGCTCTGGTCAACAGCTCTCCCAAAGCGCCTCGCGTTGAGGCGCCAAACGCCGTCCAGCCTGCTCAGCTCCCCAGACCAGAGAGCTTTGATGTTACCCTGCAGCGGAAAGACAATGAGGGCTTTGGTTTTGTTATCCTCACATCAAAGAACAAACCCCCACCTGGAGGTGTGGAGCAAACACAAATGCTTGATTTTTGTTTTCATAGATCAGATTTAGAATTGATGCAAATCAACACAGCAGTGGATCAGGAAATGCTTACTTCAAGTTTATTATTATAACAACAGCTTACAACCAAAAGTCCAATTTAGCCCCATCTATATAGACTTAAAGTGTTTCAAATCCATTCATTTCAATGTATGTTATTAATAACTCTGTCAGTGGCTTTGTACAGAAAAGAAGCACAGGCTCAGTGATTTTGTAGTACCATCTTTATGAAATTTATGACTATGCATAATTAATGTTAGCAATATATCAATCAAAAGTGTTGTCTAGAAAAGAGAAACAGCTGGGAATACTTTCTATGGGAAAGAAAAATAAAGGCTGGGCTGAAACGATGAATTGTGATTAATCAATTATTGAATAATCATGAACTAATTTAGTAATTGATTAATCGTCAACCTGAAGTATGCAGACTCAACAAAAGGCAATTTGCTGAAAGAACATCATATTCAGAGCAATAATTAAGGCAAGACTTTACAAACAATAGGAACATTTTGCATTTAAGATGAAAAACCCACCTTTGTTTATAAATATGTTAATCCCAGATCTCTCCTAGAGGATTAGTCCTTGCTGGACCTGGTTAAAAATTCTATTAAAAATATTTTGCTATCAAATTATTAATCAGTTAAACCAAAAATAATCACCAAATTATCCCTACACTGCATTAATGTTAAGTAGAAACGAATTAAATTTTTGCATAGTAGAGTAAGAAGTTTTTTTTGTTTTTGTTTTTTTAGCTGCAGATTCATTCTTTGCTACAAATACTGAAGGCATGTTCAGTTGAACATTTGCCGAAAATGCAAATGTTATTGCAATTTAGCCAATCAATTTTTTATTTAGAAAAGGAATTGGTTCATTTGCTTTTTTACCATCTTTTATTTATAATATCATATAAAAATTAGTAAGTGATTAACCGAAAAATCTGCAGAATATGTCAATTTTTTATGATTAATTGATTATCAATCTGAATAACAAATTACTAAAATAATTATTAGTTGCAGCCCTAATATATGATAATTACTCAGAAATTATTCCATTGGAGAACCAGAAGTAATAGCAGTAGCTGCTCTGTCAGTGATTTATAAAAGAGAGTTAAACGCAGACTCACAGGCGCAGGCATAATTTCCAGAGGATGAAAGAAAAAAGAGATGATGCAAAGTAAATGACAATAAAAGCTTTGTCAGTCACACATTCCAGGAAAGAAACACAGCATCACTGGGCTTACCTTCGACTGAAAACGTCATAAAGAATGGTGCATTCAATGAACAGGCTGCCTAATTTGACTTATTCTGAAAGGGTTTCCAATAAACACGGCCTTGTTATTACAGCGCTAGAAACACAGCTGACATTGTTGGGTTTTTTGTGCAACTGTTAAAACACAGAGACAAAATAGTTCTTTATCTTTACTGAAATATCAGACATTGCTATTCTGTGACATACTCTCTTTGGATGTAGAATCATGATGCCTGATGCTATTGAAACATGCTAAAAGTCAGAGTTTTTCCTTTCGCCCTTTTTTTATGACAGTCATACCACACAAAATCGGTCGTATTATCGAGGGGAGCCCCACAGACCGCATAGGTCACATGAAGGTGGGGGACCGTATCTCTGCTGTCAACGGCCAGTCCATCATGGAGCTGTCCCACAACGACATCGTTCAGCTCATAAAGGACGCCGGAAACACAGTCACGCTGACTGTCGTGCCTGAAGAAGGTAATCAGGCGTTACTCTGGTTTCTGTCCAGCTAATTAGGAGGGTGTCCCTTCTTCTTTCTTTTCCTGATGGGCTAACAGGACCGTTGATGCTTTCTCTGTTGTTACAGACGGCGCTCCTCCATCTGGAACAAATTCAGTAAAGCACAGTCCTTCAATCCAACCTAGAGCCATGGGCCAACAGCCTTCCAGTCATCTAGACAGGTAGAGTAACACACAGCGATATGCAATAGGTTAAGTCGGCTTGAACAGAAAAATATTTCAAAAATAAGTTGAGACAAAACTGGAAGGAGAAAGACATGCAAAATGTGAATTTTGCACACAAAAAAAATTAAACATAATTTCGTAAAACTGTTTTCATAAAAAACAGAAGCATGAGCTTTTATCTGGTTTAATGTCAGACAAAGAAAAAAATATTATGCTTGTTATACAGCTCATTTCAGCTGTAAATGTCTTATTTTGACAGTTTGGTGTTTTATGACCTACATCTTGTTTAAGCACCTTGGGGCTAATTAAAATGGCTTAACTTCACTGCAGAATGATTTGTAAGGTGTTGCTTTTAGACATCAAACTAAATGTTCTACAGAAGCTCCCAAACTTCTGTTAATTTGTTTCCTACTTTTTGTATCTTTCATATTTTTTAGAAATAATCTCTATCACAACATGCCACTGTGTTGAATCTGAGAAATTTGCACACTCACACCGAGACACGAGACGGTCCACTGCCGGTTCTTCCACTTGAAATCACAAATTACCTCCCAAAGTCACAACGCTCCTATGTTTCTGCACCACCATGGGGCTCATTATCATCTCCTGTGGTCTGTACACGTCTTGTTGCCGAAGAGCACAGAGAATCCCCCAGTGGTCACTCCTTGGACAGAGAGGAAAGCAAAAGGCGAAGGATTAATGAACGGGCTTTCTTTCTTTGTAAACTTTCTTCAAACAAGATTACCTGTGCGCGAATCCTCAATCCCTTTCCAGTGGCTTCATTTGGACTTTGCATTAATGCCTTTTTTAATCACCAGAGCATGCCTTGGCTCCGGCTCAGCTCGGGCTCAGATATGAGCAGCGCCTGTCGGCTTCGGCTTGGCAGTCTGAAGTGAGCAAACTGCTCAGCGCAGAGAATTTCTCAGCTCTTCAGATGGTGTGTCAGCGCAGCAAAGTTCCCACAAAGGCATTGTAATGAGCTCTTCGAAGCATTAAAGCGCACCGCTGTTATCTGTCACGGAAATGTAAAAGCAACACAGCTCTTTGAAGGATTTATAGTTCTCACTACATGCTGTAATGAAAGCAACGGAGAGAGGCTACACTGCTGTAATCACAACATGGAAGTGTGTGGATATTAACACCACTTCTTGTTTTAGTCTAGTCTTCTAGTGTTTCTTCTGTTTTGTGTCTCATTATAACATGCTTGCTGTCTTCTCTGTGGTAGGGTCGCTGAGTCTGAGATGAGGAACTCTCTTCAACCGAACGAGATGGGAGCAGTCGCCACATCTGGACCCAAACCGGTAAAACTAGAGCCAGAATTACACCTATTCAGCTTTTGTTGCAAGGTTCCTGAGGTAACGAAGCTCACTTCCTTGTGTTGGAACTGCAGGGCTGCTTTGTGGTGGAGCTGGAGCGCAGTCAGCGCGGCTTCGGCTTCAGTCTAAGAGGAGGAAAGGAGTACAACATGGGCCTGTACATCCTGCGCCTGGCCGAGGAAGGACCTGCTCTTAAAGATGGACGGATACATGTGAGTTGGTTTAATAATGTTTCTCTGACATCCTGATAAACCAGGTGGTACCACAGGCTGATCCTAATAAACAACACACTGATCAGGGTTTCTTTGCATCCTGGAGTAGTGTGGAATGTGATTAGTGTATTTATGAAGAGAGGAAAATTATCTCTTTAATATCTCTGTATTTCAACAGTTGTTTGAGATCCATCTGTCTGTAAATCCATCCATCCATCCATTTGTATATCAATCCATTTATCCATTGTGCTGTTATTCATGTATCCATCATCCATCCATCCTTCTGTGTATGCATCCATTGACTCATTTCCCATCCATCCATCCATTCATCCATCCACAAGTAAATCCATCTCCATCCATCAAGCCATTTTCCATCCACTATCCATCCATCAATCCGTCCATCCATCTATTCATCCATCATCATAAACTTGTGGTCGTAGTGAAAGCATGGGAAGTATGCTTGTAAACGGAAACTATTGTAATTTCAGGTTGGGGATCAGATCGTGGAGATCAATGGCGAGGCCACTCAGGGCATCACACACACTCGGGCCATCGAGCTGATCCAGGCAGGGGGCAACAAGGTCCACCTGCTGCTCCGACCCGGCCAGGGCCTCGTTCCAGATCACAGTGAGTCCCAGCATCCATCCGCCTGCACACACATCAGATCAACAGCATTAACCAGGCATACATTAGAGCAGAAGGAAGCTGCATCCGTATTCACATGCATGAGTTTCAGGCTTCTCTTTAACCTTTCTCTCTTATCATTCTCATTCACGACTTCTAACTCAGTCTGCCTTTTGTGCTGTTTATCCTTCTTGCTTTCTCTGTGTTTCCTCTCTGGCACGGCTGTCTGTTTCTACCTTTTTATCTCTTCCTCCTATAGGTTCCAACTCTTCTTCCAACCTGTGCTTCTACATGAAACCAGAACATCACTAAAGGCCTCACTTCTTTTCTCGGTCTGTCTCTAATAAACGTGGTAAAACTTTTTGCCTCTAATTTTCAAGTCACTCAGATTTCAAGTGCTGTCTGTTGTGTACTTTTATGTTAACTGAAATGGGTACAGTGTCGTGCAAAAGTATTGACATCCCTTGAATGTTTCTAAGTGTCATTGTGATTTTGTGTGATAGACTAACAAGAAAAATGATACACAGTTTTTATTATTTCAATTATCTAAAAATCTGAGAAGTGTGGGTACATATGTATTCACACATATGTCTGGAAGAGTTGCAGAGATCCATTGTGGATCCGTTGTCCAATCCAGCGTCCAAGGGAAAAATATATTAAAGTTGGTGGTTATAACATGAACAAATGTGAACGTGTCAGGAGTTATAAATACATTTGCAAAGCACTATATGTATGACTCCTGAGTCCTGTGGTAAAAAAGAACCAGAATGTGTCCACAATCCTTCTTCAATCACATCCTCTTCTATAAAAGAAAAAAAAAACTGTGGAAAAGTTCTTAATCTGTTATTGATCAAAGAGTGACAGGTGATAACAGGATCTGTGTGCATTCACTGACATCAGCCTTTTAATTTCAAAGACAAGAAGAAGAAATAATTCGTATGAGTTGCTGCTCCGAGAAATCCAAAAAGCTCATTTCAGCGCCTCTAGATCCATCGCTCGACTTTTTTTCTTTCTTTCTTTTGTTCCTCTCTTGAATTTTTCTGCCGCCTGTATCAGCTCAGAGCTCGTCTTATCAGCTCGGTGGAAAATTGAAACGTCAGTCCCGGGTGAACCCTAGCACCCTTCCAGCTGATGCATATCTGAAGCTAGGCCAATATTTAAATGGAGATTGCAAAGGCTTATTGCAGAAAGTGTGATGCTGTTTCTGTTGCATGTTCTTTTTTATTTGTCTTAATTTTTGTTGCCTCTGCAGCACATGAAGAGGTTTTAGTTTTTACATGATGTTTGAAACCTTGCGGTAGTGTCAGAGTGGCTCTCAAAAGTTTAGACACCCCTAGCAAAATGCTTACATTTTTATATAACCAAAGAGACAATGAAACATTTTCCACCTTAAATAGTATTTAATTTATTTAGTTCTGCTATATGTGATTGCCTGGAATTACACAAACTAACAAGTTGTTAAATCAAAAGCAGCACACAGACTCTTTTAGTAGAACCTTATCAGCTTTCAACATCTTGACTTGGTAATAGTTGACCTCACTATCTTGCAAAAAATCTACCAGATTATGGAGACATCTCTCTTCTAGTGACCCAATAAATTCAGTTCTGGATTTGTCTAGGCCATTCCAAAACTTTTTTTTCCTTCAAGTGAAGCTTTCTCTTGTTGATTTGGGTGTTTGTTTGTATTCACTGTGATGTTGAAAAGTAAAATCTTACCTAATATTTAGTTTCCTAAAGGGTTTGGGACAAATCTGACAAATTCATTTAGTTACATCCAAAGAAAGCAGCAACCACCACCATGTTTCTTGTTATTTTCTAGACTATTGCTGAGGTTTGTGCTTTTTTTATTGTATGGAATAAATGTCACCTTTTAAAGTTGTAAAAAGTTTTAAGATCATTTGAAAAGGGTGTCTAAACAAATCCACTGAATGCTTAGCTGAAATGTTTTTCTAATTTTTTATTTTTTTTCCCAGGTACAAAAGACAAAGTAGACATTCCGACGACAAGCTTTCCCAGACTCTCTGCATCCAATGAACAGTCATCTCCAGCTTCCCCATCCACAGGATGGTCACCATCTTCCTCCAAAGTATTTGCCCCTGATGAGCCATCAGCTGGGGATTACAGAGTGCCTGGTTTCCCCGGTGCTGGACAGGAGCATGGTAGACAAGCTAACCGATCAAGAGGACAGCAGGTCCCTACTAACAACCATAGGCGTTCCACTAGCCCTAGAAAAACTGGGCAGAGTGACTACAAATCTGGCAGTCCCAGGAAAGCGGCAGAAGGTCAAGTGGATAATGTGGAGCATTCCCAGAACCCCCAAAAAACACTGGAGGATGTGAGCAAGGAAATAAAAACTACTGGGCAGAGAGACCGGCGCTCCTCTAGTCCAAGGAAGGGCTCCAAGAGGGAGCATGATCCTGTCCTGCATTCAAAGAACCCAGAAGACCCTCAGAGCCCCAGACGCCCAGCTGGACAACAGCCGGCTGGGGAAGTGAAAGACTGGAGACATAAGGGGGAGGATGCAACCTACCCGCAGGAGAGAGGGGCTGCAGAGAGTGGAGACAAAAGCTGGGGGGCCGATGATCATCACAAGAAGGGAAAGAGGGCTCAGAAAGAGGCAGCGGCGCAGAAATCCCACAGGGACAGGGCAGGGTCGGACGCCGATCCGGCCACTGCTGGCCAAAGAGGGCAGAAGAGAGAGAGCCGAAAAGGAATATCCAGAGGCCAAGTATCAGGGGCCGGCCGAGCAAGCCAACAGAAGGGACCCCAGAGGTTCTAGCAGTAGCATCCAGGATCCCAACTGCAATGGGACCAGCACCAGCAAGAAGGCCCCCATCACCCCCGGCCCGTGGAAAGTTCCCAGCTCGACCAAGATCCAGTCCCACGTGGACTCCACATATGCAGACATCTGAAAACTCTCCAAGGCTGGATGAAGACGAACCTCGGCCTGCGAGAACCGAACACGGGTCGGAAAGATCGGATCAAAATATAACCAGCAACATACCTTCTCATTTATACGTCTCGTCGTTTTTTTTTTTTCTCACACACTTTGCCTCAGACGGTTTGCACCAAGCTGCTGATCTCTGAGTATTTGTACTTGACTCTGCTGCACGGCCACGTCAGATGAGTTGTGAGCAGGGTCTCTTTGGATGGAAATCTGTTCTGTGCCAATCAGAGACTCCGGTTAAATGGAAGCTGCTCCTGATAGCGCTCACTGTGAATCAGTTTGGACAAATGAAGTGCTCACCCTGTCTATCCGAGCCACATGAAGGAATCTATGGGGTTTTTTTCTGCGTTTACTTTTGAAGGATTACAAGCATACTCAAGCACTCACAGCTTTTAAACCGAGCAGGATTTATTCACTGTTATAGTCCCAAAAGGGACCTGAGTTTTCTTCAAATTATATAATTAGACAAACGTTTTTGTTTTGTTTGTTTTTTTTTTTTTTTCATTTTGAGAAGCCGATGAAAGCTGTGATTTGTGTGACTGCATCCGAACATGTGAAGTTATAAATCCCATGTTGGTGGGAGGACCACTATGAAGCTTTATATGCATCTATGAGCAGACCAGATACTTGTGGTTATAGATCTAATGTTTTTTTTTTTTTTTTTTTTTTTTTTACTTGTGTTGTGAAAATAATGTGAGAATTTTAGCAAACAGGATAGTCTACACACGCGTCCGTGTCGAGTGCACTTAGGTGGAGGCCGAACATGTAGATACACATCATTGCTTAAACAAATCCCCATTTTAAAAGCCTCAGACTTTACATGATATCTCACGGTCTGTAAGCAGCGTCATCCATCATGTCGTTGACTGTTAGCAGCACTGTGCCGATGTGTGTTTTATTTATTCCTTTAAGATCTAATGTACTTAATCTGAAAAAATGTAATATTTAGCTAAGTGATTACTCAAACATTGAACATATTTAGGATAAATAAATTAGCAGTCATATGACTGATAAAAGTACAAACTTTCCTTTTTTTTTTAATTTGCATAAAATATTTTGATATCTGTATTTGTATTATAAATAGAGGCACAAAAAAACATCAACCCTAGTTCAAATATTTGATATACAATGCCAGTTGCATGCATTGGCACTCCTGGTAAAGATGTGCAAAAAGCCATAAAATCTTTGATTAATGTACTGCAGAGGCATCATCTTAGACCAATATTTTTAAAAAATGCATCCCTTGTTAAGATAATCATCTTTATGGTAATATAAATAATAATAATGTTGTTCTGACCCACAGCATACCTATCCTCCACCCTGCTTAACTGAGTTTTTTTTTCTTTACATATTTTTATACCTTGTTTTACAGGAAACACACCTACAGTATTAGCTGCCAAAAGAAGAAAAAAATACTCTGTCTTTATACCACTAGGAAACTAAAAATTGTGAATTACTAAAATGTTTCTATACACACAGAACTTAAAAAAGACAACCTCTGCTTACTTTCATATCTAGACTAATTTTAAGGGTGCTCATAACTAATAAATTAGATTAAATGTTTTTCTTCACAAAATAGATGTACTAAAAATGTAAGTTTCCTCATCAATTTTCTTATTAAGATTGTCCCGCTGCAATAAAAACAAACTTATTTTAAGGCTTTTACACGTCTTTTACCAATGCTGCCAACCATTGTGACTGGTGCTGTATTTTACTGTAGATTATACTCAAAGTGTAAATCTTAATATTTATTTCCAACATGGTTGTCAAGGTTGTTTTACATACAAAACCAGACCCTTAAAAGAATCCAACTAATCTTCAGTTTTGACATGAAAGCTGCTTGTTTGTGATTGCAGACACATCTACATAATGTGAAAACGTTTGCTCTGATTCTTTGGTAGTCTGATCAAAATGGGATTCAGTCGGATGTCAAACTATGTAAAAGTTACAAAAGCATCGACTACAACAACTGTGCTCCTTCAACAAGAGAAAAAATGTAGCGTTTTTGCTATTCCTACTGTGGACTAGAGTGACATCTAGTGCTCCAACCTCTGCTCTGCACAAACAAGTCATAGCTTTAACCCCAACCCTCATCCCCCTGCCTGCATATGAAGACATAACACACCTGTTTGTCTGTGAGGCCGCTGAATAATTTATTGTCTGTTTTCACGTTGATATGATGGGCTACTGTCACTTTTACTGTTCATATCTTTACCATGTCTGATGCTGTGGCCTTGCATTGCTCCAACATATTTAAAAGTCATAGTTTTGACATCATTGTAGTTGTAAATGTTTATAAATTGTACAGCACCTGTATAAAAAAATGCCTTCATGAAGAAAAAAAAAATCTATGTAAATTGTTCCATTATTTTTTTAAGGGAAATGATAGGAAATGTTATGCAATGGGTGAAAAAAAATTATAAATTGATCATGGCATACTGTTCATGCACTGATAAATAAAGGTTTACTGATTAAACATAACAGAGTTTAAGTATTTCATTCTGTCTCTTACCAGGCAATGTTAGTTAAAAAAAGTTTACAGCATACACATCCTGTTAATTTCACAATCTTCAACACCAACAGACATTGTACCCCAGTATACAGAAGATGACATTTGAGAAGATGGAAAGACTTAAAAAAGGCAGGTATGCTGATGACTAAAACTTTAACATATTTTGAACATTTCCTTACTGACACATTGACTTTCTTTACTATAATTAATCCATTTTGTGCTCCCTGAAAAAACACAGTATAATTCTGAAATGTACATTAATTACCACAACTGTGTTATTTTTTTTTTTTTAGAATTATTATTGATTGCTTTTTTTGTGTGGGGTGGTAGGAGGGGGTTATACGTTCTTGACCGTTTATTTAAACCATATGTTTTCTTTATTTTACTTTTCTGCTGATAAATGTCCACTAACGGTTCAGCGTCTGCCGCCTGGAAACCACGCCCTCTAGTGGGTGTGATAAAATTAACCATGACGTCAGCTGAGCGAGAAGAGTGCGTGCGGAGCCGCACGCAGTCACCTCAAGTTCAACTACAACTCCCAAGAAGCCGTGCGACAAATGCGAACTACGAAAACCACAATGCAACCGCAACGCATGCGCAGCATCGTCAAAAATGTTTAAATCGACTACAAAGTGTTCGGATAAGAACTACAAATTGCCGCGGGCATGCGCAGTGCAAGCCCCGAGCCCTTTAAACATACTGTACGTGCAAAGATGGCAGCTCAAGTCGACTTGCTCCGTGCGAAAGTGAACGACGAACGGATAAGGGACAGCTATGACAGATTCATCAAAGAGAAGAAAAAGAAGAAGAAAAGGGATTTGTCGCCGTCAGCCGACAAAAGAGAAAGACTTGAGAAAGAGGCGAAAAAGGTGAAGCTCCATCATCATCACCACCACCATAACCACCACCAGCAGCAGCAGCAGCACGCCGACAACCGGAGCCACCAACCGCATCAGCTGCAGCAGAACCCCAAAGCCCAGAACTTCAGCACGGACAAACACCTTCTCCACATCCACCACCACCTCCACGGCCACCACCATGCCGGCCTCACCAACGGCACCAAGAAGAGCCTGCAGCCGGCGTTCCCAGCTCAGAGGCGAGCCGTGCCCCCTCAGCCACCTGCGCTCTTCGCTTTCACGCCCCTCAAAGTGGTGAAGGCCCAGCCGCTGGAGCTCAAAGACAAGCACCGGGAGAAGGAGCACAAGCTGAAGCTGAAGAAGGAAAACTCGGAGGCCAACGTGAAGCTTCCCGAACTGAAGAAGAAAAAAGGTGAGGCTGCTATTTGAGAGTGTTTAACGGCTACGAGCCGTTTTAAAACCAACACCGGACCAGCGGCATCACTTGTGTCAACAGTAGCTCGTAAACGGTTAGTTTTAGCTAGCTTAGTTTATACCATATAGCCAGTTCAGAAGTGTTTACATTTTAAACATCGGAGCTGACTGTTTAAAATTAGCCTTTCTTTTCAGTTAGTTTTAAATTAGTAATTTTAATTAGGGCTGTAGTGATACAATAATCTCACGATATAATACACGATATTCTACCCACGATATGATATATATTGCATATTCAGCAAACAATACAATTTAATACACTTTTCCGATTTTCTGAAAGATTTTAGAGGTACTGCGATTTTGGTGATATTTTATGACTGTTATAAAGTTGGATTGAATTAATTTAACTGAAAACTGATTAATAGTCAACAGCTGGACAAAATGAAATGAATGAATGAAGAAGTGGTGAGAAAACATGTTTCTTTTAGTTGAAACAGTCCAAACTGTAGCTGACATGCATTAGTAAAGTAAATAAATTGAACCAAGTACCTGGTCTGAATAGTTTGATACCTTTTTAACCTGAACATCTGAAGGAATCACTCTAAGCCTGATGACCTGGTGCTAAGCAAGCAGTGAGTGAACAAGGGGACAGTTGGATGTTATGATACTTGCAGATGAATATCAATTTTTTTCTAGGAAAGAAAATAATCGATATATATTGCAATATTCATATTATTATACAGCCCTAATTTTAATTTAACTTTAAGCACTCATTTAATTATATACATATATTGTTTGAGTTTTTATTTAACTTATTCATTCACCTTTTATATTAGGTTTAATTATCATTTTATTTATTTTTCCATTGTATGTCCTTTGTATTTAAATAATTTTCATTTTGTAGTTTTTCTTTAGTAAGAATATACATTATATTAAATATAATGTATATCTTACATTTTTCTTATTTAACTTTTCTACTTAATAAATTGACATTTGATATTTGGGGTTTTACAGGTTTTCAGGCTTCAGCTCATGTAACTGTTTATAAAGTTAAAGTTAAAGTTTTCTGCATAAAGTTGCAGAAAAAGTGCTACACTATTAAAGTTTGTTTGAGTTGTTGATTGATAGACTTTGATTTTGTCTTTAAAAATGGCAGAAATGCATATTGTGTTTGTGTAGTTCCATCTAGTCTTTACAAACATTTATACTTTATTCTAATCTCAGAATTACAAATGCTTTGTAAAATCATTGCTTAGAACAAGACATCCTGTTATAAGGTAGTAGAGGTGCTATATACCAGGAAAATATGACATTGAGAGATTGAAGTTGATTATTGTTTTGGAGATACTGATTGCAATTAACCCAATTTATTTCTCATCAACACAAACAGCTCTCTCTATTTTTCTAATTTTGCCTGACTTTTTTAACTGTGTATTTTCAGAGTTGATGCCCAACAATGAAAATGGAAAGTCTCTAACGCTAGAGGAATATCTTCTGAAGAAGAAGAAGAAAAAGAAGAAGCATCGTGATGATGATCAGGTTGCCAAGAAGGTCCGACATCTGCACACCAAAGCGGTTCAGACTGTATGCACTGGGTTAGGGACTGACCTCACAGTCCCTGTCAACCCTGAAGCTCTGCTCCCCGGCGTGATAAAGCAAGAAAGCACTCGACTTTCTGGCAGAGAACCTGTCGACAACTGTCCACCTTACCTCCAAGCGCTCAAAATGGGCCACACACCTTTCCTCTCGCATCAGGACCACTACATCCGCAGCTCCTGCCTCCAGACCGGTACCAGATACGGACGCTTTATTCATGAGGAGAAGCAGCCCAACGGAGGCGGATTTGTGCTGCACGCTTACGCCGACGAGTTGGCGTGCCTCAGTCCAGCTGAGATGGAGGGATTCGCCCGGAGTTCCTGGAGCTGACCTTTGCCGAGAAGCCCAAAGGCGCAGCGGTCTACGCCTTGACTGTGATCCACGGCGCGGCTTCGTACCTGCCTGACTTCTTGGACTACTTTGCCTTCAACTTCCCCAACACACATGTCAAAATGGAAATACTGGGCAAGAAAGACATTGAGACGACCACTATAAGCAACTTCCATTCTCAGGTACGTAGAGGAGAGGGGATTGTCTGACGCATACACTGGAAAAGCACCATGAAAAAGCCTCAGGATGTCAACAGATCTTTAAAAGGTCTTTAATTTATGTATCTAAAATTAAGGCCTCACAATGTCTTAAATTGGTTTTTACAAAGTTAGTCTTAAATATGCTAATTGCAGGTCTTAAATTTTGTCTTGACAGGACCAATTACTCCTACGACAGAGTGTTAGGGTCATACTAAGAAAACCTTTTTAAAAATTATAAGAAAAAGTCATAATATTACAAGAATAAAGTCAAAATAACACAAGAATAAAGTTGTAATAACATAATAAAGTCATCTTAAGAGAATAAATTTGAGGCTAAAGTCAATGTAATATTACCAAAATAAAGTGGTAATGTTATGACTTTATTCTTGTAATTTTATTTATTCTTTTATTTGTCTTGCCGTTACTCTAATATTCCATAGTTTGTACATTTCTTTCGACATTTAGGTATTAAATTCCATTCACAGTGGTCTTAAAAAGTCTTAAATTTGAGTTGATGAAACCGGCAGAAACCTCAGTCTGTTTGTCCTTCACAATTATGGTGACAAAAAAACTCAACTTGAATAACTAGAATTCTGGCAACTTTTATTTGGAAGTAACTTCTGCTCTGGTTCTGACCAGTTTTATTACTCTTATTTTATGCAAAAAAAATTGTCACCTGTCATTTGGATAAAAACAAAACGATTTAGCTTTTCTGTTTAGAGCAATCTGCCACTGGATATTCATACTTATTCAAACTTACGGTTTGTACTTGTCAGAGGAATAGAGATTTATCTGCTCTGAAAAATTAGATTTTCTGGCCCCCAAATCTGTGGATGTTTGCTCTTTAAAGAGAGGAAGTAGGAAGGTTTGCAGGGAATGTTGATTGGAGGTCACAGAGCAGCAGGTTTTTTTCCCCTTCATGTAGGGAACATTTGATCATTTCACCCACTGGAAAGTCCTCTGTCTATATAAGGGCTGTAAGCTCTGGCTGATGATGATTTTATGTCATTGTGTAATATCTACCTCTATGCTGTGACTGCTGTGCATGGAAAACATATGTCAGCAGGTGCCAGTTTACACACTAGATATATTAAATTGACTATTAGACATTAAAGATTAAAATACAATTTGTAATGTGGCTGGGAAGCAGGACATTACTGGAAAAAGAATTGAAACTTCTAGATCAATTAAAAATTGTGAAAGTCAACAAAATAGTAAATTTGTATGGATAAAGGTGAAAAAAATATACAATGCTAAAGCTGGAATGTTTTTCAACATTGTCGCTCTGATACAGGAAAAGAGCCCAGAGGCCCCACTTAACTTTGGAAAATATCCAGATGCATTTCACTCTCTGAGAATTTCTGGTATTTTGTTGCAAATGTCTGACTTTAAAACCTCAGAAAAACTCCTGAGTTTTTTTTTTTTTTTTTTTTTTTTTTTAATTTGTGACTTCACAATGTCAGAAAATAGCTTAGTTTTAACATCGTACATTGTTGGCTTTCATCTTTCTTTTTCCACATCTGAGAAAGTTCTTTTTTTGTTGTTGTTTTTAGAACATATGTGAAATTAATCTAGAAATATTGAGGCTTTTTTTGGTAGAAATGTATTTCTTTGTGGCCACATTTGAATGTTTTTCATTAATCTACAATGGCGACAATTATCCGCTGTACTTGTTCAGCACTCAGAGTTCAGCATGCAACATTTTATCTGTAGCTCTACACACTTTTAACAACAACCTGGAGCTCATGTGCAAATAACCAAATGGGTTAATAGGATTCACACACTGCGCTACAACATTACTGGTGTGTAAATGTGAGCGTATCAGAAATCCATTAGTAGTAATGTGGATTTCTGAAGGGTTTTGGAGCAGAACTTGTCGTTTGAGTTTTTGTTCTGCTAAAAAGAAAAGACAAGTGAAGTCTGGCTGCTTTTATTCATTCTCATACCATTTGCTCGATGGAACAGCTGTGTTTTTATTATATACTCAGTGCTAAAACTGTAACTATCAAGAGAAAACTCAAGTTAGTAATAATAGTCGTTGTATTGTCATTCTACAGGATGTAGTGCAACTGTGTTGAACAAAAAAAGAAAAAGTAAAAAAGTGCAGTAAAACTTTAAAAAAGTGTATTATATTTCAATGGCCCTTAATTGCATTTATCATTCAAATTGATAAAATATTATTTTAGCTTACAGATAATTAGCTTGTTGCACTTAAAGGTTCCTTTACTTTTTTCCCCAGGTGAGCCGGACGTATTGCTCCGGAACGTACCGAGCCGGACCCATGAGGCAGATCAGCCTGGTCGGCGCCGTGGACGAAGAAGTCGGAGATTATTTCCCAGAGTTCTTGGACATGCTGGAGGAGTCGCCATTTCTCAAGGTGGGAGAGAGATTTATCTTTCTGTTTTTGCAATAGCTTCTGTAAGAGTTTGTGTTTGTAGCACAGCAGCTTTATCACTTAAACACAAGAGTTCATCAGTATTTTAGAGAAAGGCAAGCAAAAAAAACAAGTATGGAATCTGTTGTTTGTAGTGTCAAAATAACATCTTATTTTTAAGACACAGAGGAGGAAAAGCTATTTAGCTAAATTATTTATAATCATCTAGTCTTGTTTTTTGCTTCAACTTAAACATATTAAGAAAATGCGGATATCCTAGGTGTCATTGGCAGCTGGAAGATATGCAGAAACAGAGATGAAAGTGCTTGAATTGTAATTTTAAAAAATGAAGACAAAAAAAGCCCCAAAGGCTTGACTATATATGCATACGAGTTTCATTCTAGAAAAATATGAACATGAGAGGAATAAATGTCTGCAACAACCCAAACTGCCAGAAGGGGGAGACATTCTACATTTTAAACGTCATACAACAGCCTCCTGTTTTCTAATCATATTAGATTAGAAAATGTTCATCATTGTGTGGTCGGTATAAACTAGGAATCATATGCTAACTCACAGAAAATCCCCTACGTAACAATATATGTTATTCAAAATGTACTTTTGATGCTGTCATTTTCACTAAATTCATTGTATGTTGGGCTCAGGTTAGTTATGAAACAAATTTCATTAGATCTTGAATATCGTTTCAGTATTCTGGCATATATTGTCTTGCAGTTGCAGAAATTGCTGTGAATCATGGCCTTTTAAATGCATTGTCTGTACCTGTGAATGTAGATGACCCTGCCTTGGGGAACCCTCTCCAGTCTGAAGCTGGACTGTCGCTCTCAGAGTGACGACGGACCCATCATGTGGGTCCGACCAGGAGAGCAAATGGTTCCAACGGCTGATATGCCCAAGTCCCCATTTAAGCGTCGCAGGTAAGAGCTTGTGCAAGAAAGCTGGACATCTACCTCTAACTAAAAAGAAAAACGGCTGCTCATCTGGTGCTTTCCTATTTCATTTATTTTAGATCTATGAATGAAATAAAAAACCTGCACTACCTACCGAGGGCCAGTGAACCCAGAGAGGTTCTGTTCGAAGACCGGACTAAGGCCCATGCTGATCATGTAGGTCAGAGTTTCGACTGGCAGAGCACAGCTGCTGTGGGGGTCCTGAAGGCTGTGCACTTTGGAGAAGGGTGCGTTTCCTTGAGCATAATCAGATTTACCTCACCGTCGTTAGCTACGCTGCAAAAACACTTCATCTTAACTCATGTTTTTTTGTACAAATGCTTTGTACAAAAATATTGAGGCAAAACTAACTTACAAAACTAACTTACAAGTAACTTTTCAGGAAGATATATGAGCTTGTTTTCAGTAAATGCTTTCTTAATATTTGTTTTCAAAATAGTTCTAGTTCTACTAGCAGATTTATTTACCTATGACATGGGAAATTATTATAAGTGAAATAATCTGCCAGTGTAGTGTAGCTATTATTTTTTTAAAGAATACAAGTTCATTCTAAACTTTTCTTGCTGGAAAGTTACTTGTAAATTACTTTTGTCTTATTTCAACTGTACCAAGTTATTTTCACTTCAAGCTAGCCAAAAATACCTGGCAAGATTTGATGTTATTGCAGTGTAGCTGATTTCCCAAACCACAATATAAGAAGGTCATTTACTTGTTTGTCTCTTAAAGGGACAGCCGCCCTCGGATTACCAAGGATGTGGTGTGTTTTGATGCTGGGGACTTTAACGAGGTTGTCCAGAGGCTGCAGCTGGATCTTTATGAGCCCCCAGTTTCTCAGGTAAATTCAGATTCCAGTTAAAAATAATGTCTTTCTTTTTTTTTTTTTTTTTTTCGGCATATATTTAATAACGTGTGTGTGTCTTGGTGAAGTGTGTCCAGTGGGTGGATGACGCCAAGCTGAATCAACTGAGGAGGGAAGGCATCCGCTACATCCGCGCGCAGCTCTGCGACGACGACATCTACTTCATCCCCAGGAACGTCATCCACCAGTTCAAGACGGTGTCGGCCGTCTGCAGCTTGGCCTGGCACATCCGCCTCAAGCAGTACCACTCGGCCGAAGACTCGGCTGCCACGGAGGAGCAGCAGCAGCAGCAGCAGCAGCAGCCCAAAGATCTCAGCCCCACGTCAGGCCGAGTCTCCTTCTCCTCCCCCGCCAGACCGGACTCCACCCTCACCCCGTGCTCACGGCGCCAGCCGGACAGCATCCACGGCGGGGTGGCCAAAACCGAGGAGCCCGAGTTCCAGAGGCCGGCCACGCCGTCGAAGGAGCCTCAGCCGGCCCCCCCTCAGCCCACCAAATCCACTCGCCTCCCCCACCCTTACCCCGCCTCGGTCCACTCTGGCTGCAGGCCCTCGAAGGAGCCCTCGCTGCCACAAGCTAACGGCCGCACCACGGAGATCCCCAAATGATCCTGGTCGGCTCTTCTTCCTTCCAGCCATAGCAGGAAGTATTTAAAATTTTAGACTAAATCTGACATCTGAGTCAATCAGGAAGCTTTTAAATTATTCTTCTTTTTTATCTCACAATAATGGTGTGTTTTTGTCTTCATTTTTTAACCTACTGTAATGTTATTGTTTAATGGGACAGAATAATATATATATTTAGTTATCGGATGTAAAGAGTCGTATTATTTTTAAACTGATATTGTAAATCGTCACACATGCTTTGTGAAAGAAGCTTTTTTTTTTTTCTTTCTTTTAATTTCACGCTGAAGTTGTTTCTCGGAAACCAATTCACCCATTGACCTGGATGTGTTCTTTATCATTAACAGATTTTCTTCAGCTGCATGAACCTGCCATGTTGTCATGTGTTTTTATCCGATTGATTTGGAGACATGGGCAGCTGTGTGCAGTGAGCTCAGCGCAGATGGTGCAGGGTGTTAATTTGGTTTGGTTGGGGTCACTTTATGTCAACGTGAGATGGAAAATCCCCCAGAAACTGGATGTCCACTCTTCAGAGAATCCAGTAATGTTTAAAGCACTCTCCTTCCTCCAGGTACAAAACTTCAGTGGTGTGACTGTTGTAACTAATTATCAGGGTGGCAGCATATCTGGGAACTGGTAGCATATCCATGGTGTGAGAAACAACTTCACATCATGGCCCTCGCTGGTGTGCTTGGTCACTGAACCAAGAATTTGTAGCAGGACTGACCACAAGCCAGCCTAACCCTGGCCACACTGAGCAGGCATTACACAGATTAACCTCTACACCACAGCAGACAAACAACAACAAACAACAAAAAGGATCTCACCAGAGGCAACTTACAGTATACCATGTTCTTCACACTGAGACATAAAAACATGTGATGATTAGTCTGTGTCCATGTAAAGATTAGTATGAGCAAAGCTTCAAAGAAGTGTCCACACCTCCAAATTGCACATGTTGGCTTGTTGCTGAGCGCCTGTGGGAAGATTAAGGTTTTCTGTTGCCTGCAGTTGAATATGTTTGGGAAAATTGTTTTGAGAGAAGAGGAAGCGCCAACAATGTCTCATTACATTCATGAATTAATTTCTTTGTTGCGACTAAAAAAGGAGGAAGTGTTTACCCCCAGGTATGATCCTCCACAGCAGCGCTGTACATGGTAGAGGACGCGCAGGATTCTCAAGTTTAAAATGAAGTTCCACATTTTCTGATTTGATACTTGTGGGTGAGTATCCAGTCGCTTGCCTTTAAACTGAAATGACTTTTTCTGAGATCCCAAAGGCCGTTGTCTAAAGCCGCCATGAAGAGGATTAATTTCCCCCTTTAAAAGTATCATGCAATTATGTTAGTAAACTTAAAGCACTTAAATATTTTTTCCCAGCTATGAGTTTGTATTTATAAAGTTATAATTCAAACTTTGTTTTATATGTGAACTTGTTTGTTTTGTACCTTTTTTAATATTTATTTTCTGCAGATTCTGCTTTCTGATTCGGTATCTCGAGCATCTTTTAATCACAAAGGAACTGCAAAAGTTGCACTTGGCAATTATAGTCAGTCGTTTTTCATGTTTAGAATGAAAATGGAGCGTAATATGTCGTCGTGGTAGCTGAGAAGATGTGACTGTTGTGATGGTTTTATTGTTTTTTTCATCCAAATCCTTCGTAAGGTGATGACGTTGGGTAGATTTAGAAAGAATGTCCAGAGATTGAGGCCTTCAGTTTCTTGTTTTCAGAATGAAGTTTAGAAGGAAGGAAGTGACGTTGTGCTGCCTAGTGCCTTTTGCATGATTAGCCGAACTTAACACTGAAGGCTTCTATTTTTTTGATGACTGAAATGGGAAATAAGTACCTGGTAGCAAATACTTTACACATAATAGTTTGACTTTCATAAATCACACAATAGATTTTTTTCTGTTATTATGGCTCCCATATTGTCTTGACTTCTTGTAGCTCTTCTTTCTTGAAGATTTTTAGATTTAGTCTCTTGTTTTTCCCACAACTTGTTGGCATCATAAATCACTGACAGAAAGATACAGGAAGCATACATTGTTCACCATTGTAAAATAATCCAATAATTTGAATGCACACATATTTTTTAATAAATAAATGTTCAGTTGCAGCATATCCATATGCACGACATTCAATATTTATCAGGATATCTGTTTCATCATATCGCTTTTAAATAAGATGACAAAGAAGCAGTGAGCGATGCGAAGTCCGCTCTGTTTGAAAGACAAAGTGTCACGCTCGTGAGGATTCGTTCTACCCGTTTTTTTGTTTCGCGCTGAAAGCATACATGCGATCACAATCATGCACATTTAAATTTAGTCCTAACACACGACGCAACAGCTTTGCCTTGAGCACAAAATAAAACAAGTCTTACAGAAACTCACTCCAAGCGGTTTCTCATATCGAAATATTTAAAGTCCCACTTGAGTCGATGTTGCTTTTAGTTATATAGAAGGCACTGGTCAGCAGTTAAACATTTGCTTTACTTAATAATAAATTGCACAAAGACTGGGCCCTTCCTGCGTGTTTCCTGATAGGAGGTGCAGCTGCACAGAAACTCCTGTTTCGGCTTTTCTTTGCTCTTCTTCTGCTGTGTCGGATGTTTTCTTGACAAATTTGTAATAAACCTGCTTCTGTCCCAAAGTCACTGAGTAGTGCAGTGTATCATTTTGAGGCCAAGTATCTTCAGATCCAGGTCTCCGGATAGCTCCGAGGACCTTTTGGCTTTCCAAAACGGTTCCCAAATCCTGTGGAACGGAAAAGATGATGACAGAAATTAGATTTGTGATGGTTTTGTTTCATCACGTTAGAAAGGTATTTTTAACCCATTAGCTGTTTTTTATGGTTTGCCTCTTCACAAATCCAAACTCTAATGTATTTTAATACAAATTCAAAGAGTACTTCATTGAGCCAAAGGAGTATGAAGTAGTAAATACAGCAGTGAAAGTGGGGGAAATTTCATGTGGTCAACAAACAAAGATAAACTATTGCATAATTGTGAAGTGGAAGGGGGCACAACTACTGACTTCACATATGTGCATCAATTTTAATTCTTTCCACAAATTCTCAATTTGTTTTTGGTCTGGACTTTGACTGGGCTACTTTAAGCAATGAATGTGCTGTATTAATGCATTGATTCAACCTTTAATCAGTAAACTATTAAGAACAAGTTGTTATTTACAGTGACAGCCTGCCAGGGTTGGGAATTAAATAGTGTGGACAAACATTAGCTTAAAAAAAACAGCAAATGAGGTGGATTAGCAGTGCTTGCCATCAAATGATGGTTTCATCCAGGGCATGCTATTTTTTGAACATGTCATGACGATCATGAGAGCAACAATCTTCAGTCAGAAGCTTCATTGCGAGACCAACTGCTACTGGAGATCCTTCCAGCCCACAACATCGCCATCCACAGCGACTCTTTGAAGACACTTGGATGATGTCAGTTAGAATGAGATTTAATTTCCCTTTGAGACTATTAAAAAGGTGGTGTCAGTGTGCTGTGGTGGTGCAGGGGTTAAGCACAACCCACATATGGAGGCCTTAGTCCTCGACGTGGCCATCATAGGTTCAATTCCCGACCTGGTGACCTTTGCCGCATGTCTTCCCCTTTTCTCATTTCCCACTTTCCTGTCAGTTAACTATTAAATAAAGGCCACTAGAGTCAACAAAACCTGTGAAAAAATAAAATGATGGCGTCCTTAAAATGCATGTATCTAAAATAAAGGCCTTTAAATTTCTTACTTTTTAAATTAATCACATTTCATAAATTTTGTTGTGGCTGAACTATTTAATCATGTATATTGGGTTTTTTTTTGTTGTTTTTTTTACACAGGACTTTTCTGTCATCTGCAGACATCCTCATTGCGTTCTGTGGCTTGAGGCGGTTGCGGCTACCGGTAACTAGCTGCTAAAATACCTTTTCTAGCTAGCAAGGTTTTAGATTTTTTTTATGTGGTGTTAGATGGATGGTGTTTATCTAAACCATTTGCTCACTTCTTTGGCCAAACCATACAATTTTCTTTTGTGCATTTTTAATAATTTAGGTCTTAAATTCCATTCATAATGGAATTTTAAATCTGAGTTGTTCAAACCTGCAGAAACCCTGAAAAATATTCCTGAGTAGAATTGAATGGCCACAGCATGATTCTGCCACCACCATGTTTCAGCATGGAGAAGGTGTGTTCAGGTTGTTTGCTTATCCTCTCAAATAGCTTTTTCACTTGGAGACCAAATAGTCTAATCTGTCTGGAGCTCCTTCCTCCAGTGACCTGAATATAATTTGCACAGGTGAAATCTACTTATTGCCAGAGGCAGTGTCTGCATTGGATTTTATTTAGTGGTGTCAGAGTTAAAAAGGCTTATTACAAATAAACACTTTTTTTCTGATATTTTAAAAAGCATCTAAACCACCTATCATTTTCCTTAACGTGAGTATAAACTGGCATATTGACTTACCGAATTTAAACACAGTAAATGAGCTACTATGTGAGGTGGCTGAGGCTCCAGGCTGAGTTGGAGGCGGTGGAGGGGCTGTTTTAGCTAGAATTAAAAGTTTTCACATAGTTATGAGAGAAATTGTTAGTTTTATTAACGACGTGAAGTACAGAGTAACAGTACTTACGTTTTGGTTTATGCCTAAAAAGTTTCAGGCTCTAAATAAAGAAAAGAAAATTATTGATCTAGGCTTTATATTATCCATAGCTTATAACGTTTGCTCTTCTTGTCTTACCTTTGTTCTCAACATGCTCTTTTCACTGCTTTTGTCTGCTTTGCTTCCTGATCTGTCACTGTTTGGGGTGGGCCTGTGGTTTATATTCTGTTGTTCCACTTGCGCTGATGAACATAGAAACGGAAAGGAGATGAAGCATATTTTTGCCCAGATGTTGACATTTCACTTGGCACGATGCTCCCCTCCTTGTGTCTGTGCCAAAAAAAAAACCCTCATCCGAATTCTTAAAAGGAATCTCAGTTTCCTTTGAAGTGCAGCATCTTGTGGCTGATCTGCTTTTCTTGATATGCCTGAGGATCTTCTGTCATTTTGATGAGTGCTTGTATGCTTATTAATAGACCGTGTGAGAAAGGCTACTGTGTAGTGTGCTTCAAACTGACTCACCACTTCCTCCTTCAGCTGCGACCACAGGAAGAGGAGTGAGCTCCGGAAATGCGCTGAGGGGCTCTGCAGTATGAACACAATGATTAATAAAAACATCCCTTGTTGAAACACATTTATTTCCACGAATAATAATAATAATAATCAGCATGCAGAACGTTTAACCAGTCAAGCTTTAAATCGCTTCATAGCTCCTTGTGATAGTGACATTTATTTTTACTCTCTGCCAGCCTCCAGGGTTGTACTAACAAAAAGATTAAGTTTCTTTCTTGTGCATGAAATTTGACTAACTGGATTAAATTATGGATATATATATATATATATATATACAAAAAAACTGTAAGTATGTATCTATCTATATAGAAGATACATATTCTTGGTAAAAAGTGATGTTCTTGGGGAATTGGGATCCTATGCAGCAGCTTAAATGAGTCACAGATCTGAGCCAACAACAAGCAGGTGGCTATCTGTGTTTAACTTTTAACTGCTTAACGGCTCAGTGAGATGAGGCAGATAACTCACCTGAACGTGAGCTTTTAGCACGGACACTCTGAGGAAAGATATTAGACATGTCAAAAATTGGCAGGTGGGGGGGAGGGGATAAGAAATTTGGCTTCAGAGCCCAGTAAAAATGAACCCAGAGTAATTCTGTTGAACTTTACGACATATTGGAGTTCATGTTACCTTGCTCCGGTTCATGACAGCATCCAGGAACTTCTTGGGCTGGGAGCTGCCATCCCACTCTGATGACATTCCCACCCTTGGAAGCGGCTGTGCTGACCCCATGGAAAGAGGGCGTTGCATATTTCTGTCATGAGCTGGAAGATCAGACAGAGTGACAGTTGTTAGACAAACAACTCTTTCTGGACAAGCTGAGTCGCTGTATAAGAAGGGAATGAAATGCTCACTGGTTTCTGCAGGGAAGGGGAAGGATTCTGGGACTTTTTTAGCAACGGGTGATGCCAGACTGTCCTCAGCTACAAACCCAAGTATGAAAGAATGTTTAATTCTCCTTTTCTAACCATTTTTGATTCATTCTGAAAGTCAAATAACATTCTATAGTTTGTTTTGCACAATGTTTAAAGCTTATTTTTACAAATTGGAGAGCAAACCTAGATTCCCCCCCCCCCACTAATCAGTTCTGAAAGAAGAAACATATTTAAATTTCTTAATCTTTTATGCTGGACAAGCTTACTGCGAGGAAGAGGTGGTGGAGTCATAGGGACTGGAGGTGGACTGGAATTGTGGAAATTTGTTTGATCAAGTTGCATTACTGAAGTTGGAGCTATCATGAAAAACAAACAGAGTTGATTTATATTATTGCTCTTCTAGAAACATCAAAGCTTGCAAATGTTAAACTGAGAAGAAGAAAAATATTAAATGATCATAAGTGTAGTTATTTTATCAATCAGAACATCTTACCTGAGAGAGTCATTTTTGCTCTGAGGCTCTGCAAGAAAATAAAATAACAAGCTAGCGTTCAGAAAATCTACAGAGACATTTTCGAAACAAGCGGCAAAAAGGCTGATCAAAGTTTATAGTTGACTGTTAAATAAAAAATCCAGTAAATGAGAGGTATAAAGTCTCTCAAAGTCAGATATAAAGTAAGCAGATCCTCTTCAGTATTTACTTAGGGTGTTTAGTAGACTTAATTTGATGGTGGACCAAAGTTGCTACATTTGCTACATTTTCATCTGGTTCGGTTCCCTTTCACATTGTCAAACAAACCAAACCCTTTGAAAAACAGCTTCCCCTTAAGAATCACTGAAGGAAACGACATAAAAACCGAAGAAGAAGAAGACATATGCAACATTATTCTTCATGAAATGTAAACATGAATGGAGCGTCATCAGACTTTAGCAGTTGTATAATTTCACTTTTGTCTCTGGTAAAAGATCATGAGCCATTTCTTCCACTGGCGCTAGACTCACGTTAGTTTTGGTTGTAATTACCCAGTGCTATACTCTGCCTCGTGCATAAATGTTCATTGTTGAAAGCAATGCCATCCTCGGTTTAGTAAAAAAAATTGCTTTGAGGGACAAAGTTAATCTGTTCTACATCCTACCTTCCATTAAATTCCAAGGACAATGTACATCTTCCAATAAGAAGAATGTTTTCTCACCTTACTTCTCACAAATGTTTTTTCCTGTTGAATCACATCTTCTGGAGTCAAAGTTCCCGACCATTCTGAAGACAGTCCTATTACGCTGAGGTTCACTCCCAGTGGCACCCTTGTCTGAGGTGTGACAGGAGCTGAAAAGCAAAATTTGTTCGTTTAAAAAAAATTTCCAATTAAAATAATCTAAAATGTGGCTATCATGGGGATACAGTTGCAGTGTTACCTGGATCAGAGGCTAATTCAAATGATTCTGGGGTTCTCTCTGGAAGTGGTGGGGCAGGTGATGGGGGGCTTCCTAAGAATTTAGAAAGAGGAAGTTAAAAACGTAAATAAAAATCAGTTTTTGAAGTACCCAAAGAATGATAGCAGACATCTTATGCTCTTAAAGAAAAGTTTTCACGGATGTGTTCTTACCTGTCTGCTCCCCTATTGGTTCAGCAGCAGCATTCGGTGGAAAGACAACCGACAACCTTTCACAAGGATCTGGCTAGCTCTGTCAGACGACATTTTGTTCAACAAAATACAACAAGGCAAGATTTATGTGTCACTCACTTTTCAATATGTGTTGCACAATCAGAGATGATCAGATTTTTAAATACATAAAAATATACAGAGACTGGAGGAAACCAACCTTCCTCCTCAGCCAGGAAGTAGGATTCAGGGGTTCGTTCGGGTAACGGTGGAGGCGCCTCATCATCGGCTGGAGCTTTGAAACAAAACACACGGCTGCAAGTCAGCAACTCTTATCTGCTTTTTTTTTTTTAATAAGACGAACTCATGCAAACATTGTTTCTGCTTACCTGAGGTTGGAGAGCTGGGTTCCATGTTCTGGTCATTCAAGAGAAAAGAAGGTGTACTGAAGAGCGGGCTGCATGTCCATTTGGAGTCTTCTTGTCCTTCGTCCACTAGAGCCTCCTCGGACGAAGGGGAGCTCAAAGGAGTGTCGAAATAGGGGTCTTCCACCATCAGACACACAGCCTCAGGCACAGCAGGTGAAGATGAAGAATTCAGTACAGAGGTGTCATCTTTGTCTGGTATGTTCTGACTCGTAAGAGCAGCAGGGCTGGTATGTAGCGGTTTAGGAGAGTTGGTCACTCCCTCGTGTAATTCCTGCGTAGCATTCACAGCCTCTGGTATGGCGTGGAATGGGTTATATTGTTGCTGGACCCATTGTAAGTCTTCGTATTTATAGGCAGCTTTATTTTCTGAAGCCTGAGCCAAAGGAGAATTGTATTGTTTGAAATAACCCCCCTCTTCTTCAAGCAGGAGTTGATGCTGTGGGGTTAAGTCGAGCTCCTCACTCTCATCAGAGAGATCATTTTCACTTGTAGCAGCAACGGCAGATTGAAGCATCGTCACCTGTTCAGATGAAAACAGACATAAAAGTGGATTTCATCAGTTGACCACGTATGTACCATTTCTTTATCTTAAGGTCAAAAGGGTTATATAAAGGCCACATGAGGTTGTACATTGATGCGATCCCTCTCTATGTGCTGAAGTGACCTTCCCAAAGCCCGGACCACAGGTGCAAGGCAACCAACAAACACAACCAAGATACAGCAGTTGGGTCATGAGGAATTGGCCAAAATTTCAACAAGTTACTGAGAAAAGCTTGTGGAATGATAACTGGAACTTAAGTCATACAGTTTAAAATTTAATTCAGCCAAGTAGCTACTAAGAGAGTTTGTGAGAACCTCTAAATTTAAATCTGTAACTATCAGTAAGTTGTTTCTCCACCATTAGCACATTTAGCAGCACGTATATGTGATTATTTGACAGCACTAGGCCACTTAATAAAAAACATGTTTTTTTTTTTTCATATTTTTAGAAAAGTCACATACTGCAGTTGAATGAATGTTATGGTACTGACATTGCTAAAAGTTGAGCTATAACCATACAGACTGGTAAAATGGAAATTTTTTTGAAAACTGAATTTAAATTGTTTTAAAACTGGTCAAAGTACTATGTTATCTATTATTATTATTTATTATTATTATTATATTATTATTAATTTATTATTATTATTATATGACATGCTTAATTTAGTTGTATGAGTCTTTAACGTTCCACCTCTGGAACAAAGTGTTGTTACTTTCAGCAGTTAACAATTGCAAATAAATCACAAAATCAATTTAGCTGGTGCAAAAGATGAAATGCAATCTGAACCAACCTTCCTCATTGCATTGTTAGGTATATGATGTCAATCAAAATAAAACATTTAAACTCATAGAGTCATGAGATAAAACCTGAATTTACCATATGTTCGTTTTTAATCTTGCCACTGGAAGTGAACAATGCAGAGATCAGACTAACAGAGATCAGACTAACTTTAAGAAAATGATTTTTGCTCATGGCAGATTACCACACTACCATAGCAACTTCAAATTTTCCACTCGTCATGTGACTACAATCTAAATTTATGATACATTGAAACCACAAGAAAGCCTGCCGCAGCTGTTTGTGTTCTTCGATCTGTACCTTGTGCTTTTCATATTTTTGCATTCGGAGCGCTGACAGTTGCACGCAAAAAATGATAGATTTTTCAGATTTTAATAATAAGTCTCAGATCTCAGCTCATTGATTGTGGTAGTGCATGTAGTGCAACAATTAGCTGCACTTTCAAGTGCATTGCAGTAGCTTAGTGTAACATTGAACAGCAGATGTTCAGTTTGAAAAATGAAACTAGGATTAATTACACAGACTTATGCTTTTTAACATCTCGTTCAGTTATATTTTATGAATTCATTATAATTATGTCATAATTACTGTTCTAAAAAATAGACTATTATTGTGCATATCTATCAACAGGTGTGTGTGGTTTCTTATCCGCTTAACAGAGAGTTAACAATGTGTTGTATATTTGGCAGAGTGGAGAAGTACCAAGTCTTATTAGATTAAATAAAAGACTCCGTACTGCCTGTCAGCAGGTTGAATCATGCAATGCTTCACGGAAGAAATGTGAAAGTTGAAAATCATGTCCTGTATATGTTTTATGAGAAATGGTTCTCAAAGAACTGTCTCTAGCTGCAGTCCATGTCTTGTGAATTTCCCCCACATTTTTGGCTGCAGTGAGCTCCTGTTCACAGTTTTACTTCCACTTAACTTCAATGTGCTTAATATTAAGACCATGTGCATCCAGCTTCTTTAGTAATGAACTTTTGTGGTTTACTCTCTATGTGGAGAGTTTCAATGTCAACTGTCAAGACATTGGTCTTCCACCTGATTGTGTAGGTCACAACATGTCTGTATTAAACAGGTAATATTTTTTTTGTTTTATGCAATATTCCAATTAACTGAGAACCCATAAGTACTAAATAATGGAAATAAGTACTTTAAATAGACCCTCTCCAGATAGTTTGTTTTTTTTAGTTTACCTTACCTAAACATTGGAACATTTATGATCAGTGGTTTTGCATGCCACTGCACATGTTTTCATTCTCAACCTGCACCTTTAGATCGATTTCTTGTTGTAGTCGCTCACCTCTGTGTTGCAGCTTTGTATCTCCATAGTTTGCAAATACCTCCAAAACAGTTCCCTGATAGTTCTGTAGACAAGCAGATACTGTTCCTGAGGATAAATAACAAAAGCACACTGAGTCACAGCATGTGTAACAAAACACAAATCAACCTTTTCTGCTGTAGAGAAATAGAAATGAAGCTGACACTATTAGCCTGAAGAGAAGTTCTGCTTTCTGGAGGGTTGAGTAAATACCTTGGTTTGAACTACAGATGGCCTCTGGGTTCTCATTTCTTGAACCAAGTTATAGATGCTGAAGTCTGACGTGATCATCTGTAAGCAGGCACACATAAAACATACAATATATATAAAATATGTTGCTGTCCAACCAATGAAAACATCTTTAGACTTCCCAGTCTTACCTGACTCCTGAGGAGGTTCCATGTATAATCAATGACACACAGAGCTCCTGTTCTTCCACAGCCAGCACTAAAATCACAACGGCAAAACGTTTCGACCAATGTTTAGTCAACTTAGTGCACCTTAAAGATCAAAACTTCAACAAACAGACAAGAGCGCAAACATTTTCTAAAATAGTAAAAACTGGAACAAGAGTAGAAGAAACAGAAGACCTAAAAATGAACATAAGAAACCAAGTAACATTGATTACTGAGGGAATCCAGAAACCGGTGTGCAGTGGGGAGTTAGAACATCGGCAGCTGATAAAATTCGATGAGTAGGATTATTACAAGACAACACAAAACTATTCAAAAATAATTAGAAATTCTAAAGTAAAAAAATAAGAAAACAGGACAAAAAAGATCTCATAGCAGCAAAAAGCTACAGAGTAGTTTTGAGGATAAAAACAACATGCCGGGTAAAGTACAACCTTGAAAAGAGATGAACTGTGGCACACACCCTCCAAAGAGGAATATGTTAAGTTGAAAAACTACACAACATGTTAGGGTGTGGCATGTTTTCAAACCGCATTTTCTGCAACATATTTACTGTTAAAAGACACAGTTGTTTATTATTATGTAGCTACATGACACGTTATTGGGAATCAAGCTGATTGAAGGAATGTCAAAGCACATTTATTTGAAATGTTCTGTCTTTAAATGTTTACCGTTTCATATCTGAGTTTCCACAGCAAGAAGGATTGTTTGAATCTTTCTCGAAAAAGTTGTTTTGTTGTCTTGATAAAACAATATCTTAAGAGAGGAAGTGAAACCCTCAGCCAGTCTTACTGATAAGGCACATCCTTTTTTGCCAGTAAATCTTGCGCTGCCATGAACTTATAGTCTGAATGATGTGGTGCACTAACGTACATATCGATGCCGTGTGGGATCTAATTAATTTATTCCAGCACACAACACACAGGCGGTTTTCTGCCTGAATCATTCATTTTTGAAGGCCGTAACTTTATGCAATCTTGAATAAATGATAAAGGTGAGTGATGAAACCACAATGCGAGTGGTGGAAAAACTCAGAAGGAAAACCCACTTGTGCGTTTTAAAGTGCAGTGGGCCGTTGGTTCACCACCTACGTGCATTTCCTGTCAAAAAACAAAAAATAGAGGAGGGCCCTGACTACTTAGGCCCGATGCACGAGGACATGTACCCACAAGTAACACAGCGGCATAAGTCAAACCTCTTTCTGCATCGCAAACAATGTTCACACATGAAGGTGCAAAAACTAAAAAAAATAAATCAACCGTAACGTGTGCTGTGGAGGTAACAAACTTCAAACGTTTGATGCTTTCAAATATTTAAAACAATAACTTAAAGCAAATAGTGATAGTCAAAAAGTGACATTTTGAAAATGTGATTGAGCTGATGTGTGAACATCTCCCTGTCGTTTTCAGTATCTCTAAAACTAAAGCTACATTTGCAATAAATGTGTTAAATATGGTCTAATTTTAACTTTCTTTTTCAGTTCACACAGTTTCTACAATTTGAGTTATGACCTGCAAGATTGCCAAGCTTTATGTTTCTTAGTCAATATTAACTGATCCTTGAGCTATTCAACTTATTTGTATAGCTGTACAAATGTTTGGACACATGGATAATTCATAGCAGATTAACCCAAACTGAAAAATTCAAAATTCAAGTGATAAACTGATTGTAGAAATGCCTAAAAAATGTAATAAATAAGCAATATTCTCAGGTAAAATACACAAAATGACACATTACCATAACACATCACATGCTGGGAACATCATTACTTAGTGTTTTAAACTTGATGTTAACTCTGTTTGGAGGTCTGCAGACTTGTATATCTAATCCTCAGACATTCAGTTTGTAATGTTGAAATGAGAGGGAACACCATGGTGACACACACAAGGCTATCTGGTGCCATGTTTTGGTGTTGCTAGGGACCAAAATGAGATGAAGACATAAGGAGCATTGTGAATAGAGAAGATGGTTTTAATTACAGAACATATTAGCTGGGAACAGATCAGAAATAAGCAATGCGGGAACAACAGATGACAGACTAAGTGAACCACGGAGTATTTCTACTAGAGACTATGATAACTGAATGCTACACAGATGAGGAACAGCTGATGAAGATGATTAGATGAAACAGTAGAATCAGTAAGCAAAAATCAATATCAAACTAAATTCAAACTCCAACAAATTACGACACTTCAGCCTTCAAAATAAAGATTGTTGCAGCGGACGAGTGTCAAATGATTTAAAGTTATGGCATAAGCAGCTACACAGTCCAGTCACATTAATGTGACCACCACGTACTTTCCACTTCAGAGTTAAATAACCAATCACAGAAGGCAGGTGGCAGCACAGTGCAGTTGAGCGTATATAAAGGGTGTGTGTGGGCTTCGGAAAACATTTCAATCGTTGGCGTAATGCAGAAACGAAGCGATTTATCCGACGTCCAAAAGGGCATGATCATTGGCTTTCGGGCCAAGGGTGGAAGCATTTCCGAAACGGCTGAGTTTGTGAACTGTTCGCGTGCCGCCGTGGTAAAAGTGTACCGTGCATGGCAAAATGGGACTGTCCAAAATCAACGACGTGGCAAATGTGGTGCACCACGGGCCATAGATGACAGAGGCGAACGACGGTTGCGGAGATGCGTTCGGGCAGATAGACGGGCTACCGTTGAGCAACTGACCACTAAAATGAACCAAGGGGCTACCACAAGTGTCTCCCAAACCACTATTCAGCGAACATTGCTGCGTCTGGGCCTCCGAAGCAGACGCCTGGTTCGTGCACCTATGCTGACTGGTGTTAATCGACGACGAAGGCTAGAATTTGCACTCCAGTACAGCAGCTGGACGTCCACTGAGTGGCGACAGGTAGCGTTTTCAGATGAATCGCGTTTTATGCTCCATCGGACAGATGGACGTTGGCGTATAAGGCGTGAAACCTCTGAAAGGAACCACCCTGCAACCATTGCAGGAACGGTCCAAGCTGGAGGCGGGAGCATTATGGTCTGGGGAATGTTTTCCTGGCATTCTCTGGGTTCACTGATTATTGTGGAAGGCACGATGGATCAATACAAGTACGCATCTGTCCTTGCGGACCATGTCCACCCCTACATGCGCATTGTTTTTCCTCAGGATGATGGCATCTTCCAGCAGGACAATGCGAGGTGCCATACAGCTGCCAGTGTACGTGCGTGGTTCGAAGAGCACCAGGATGAGTTTACCGTCCTCCCCTGGCCAGCAAACTCACCTGACTTAAACCCAATCGAGCATCTGTGGGACCATCTCGATCGAGTTGTTCGCGCCATGGATCCTCAACCGCGTAATCTAGCGCAGCTGGCCACGGCATTAGAGTCGGCATGGCTCAACATCCCAGAGAAGACCTTCAGGGACCTAAGTGACTCTCTTCCTGCACGTCTCGTAGCAGTTCGCTCTGCGAAAGGTGGTTATTCTGGCTTTTGACAGATGGTCACATTAATGTGACTGGACTGTGTAAAATCAGCCATTTAACTACATTGTCTTTTGTTGTAACTTGATTAATCACTTTGATTTGCTACAGTAATTTTTAAACGTGGTATAAAAATAAGGTGCAATGTGTTATGGGCGGCGGCCGAGGGAGGGGGCCCTGGTGGTCTGATCCTCGGCTGCAGAAGCTGGCTCTTGGGACGTGGAACGTAACTTCTCTGGTGGGGAAAGAATCGGAGCTAGTGTGCGAGGCTGAGTGCCTCCAAATCCGAGGCCATGGTCTTGAGCCGGAAAAGGGTAGAGTGCCTTCTCCGGGTCAGGGGGGTCGTCCTGCCTCAAGTGGAGGAGTTTAAGTATCTGGGGATCTTGTTCACGAATGAGGGAAGAAGGGAGCGGGAGATCGACAGGCGGATTGGGGCGGCGTCTGCCGTGAAGCGGCGCTGTACCGGTCCGTCGTGGTGAAGAGAGAGCTGAGTCAAAAGGCGAAGCTCTCGATTTACCGGTCGATCTACGTTCCCACCCTCATCTATGGTCATGAGCTTTGGGTCATGACCGAAAGAACGAGATCACGGATACAAGCGGCCGAAATGGGTTTCCTCCGCAGGGTGGCCGGGCTCTCCCTTAGAGATAGTGTGAGAAGCTCGGTCATCCGGGAGGGACTCAAAGTAGAGCCGCTGCTCCTCCACGTCCAGAGGAGCCAGTTGAGGCTCGGGCATCTGGTCAGGATGCCTCCTGGACGCCTCCCTGGTGAGGTGTTCAGGTCCCACCGGGAGGAGGCCCCGAGGAAGACCCAGGACACGCTGGAGGGACTATGTCTCTCGGCTGGCCTGGGAACGCCTTGGGGTTCCCCCGGAGGAGCTGGAAGACGTGGCTGGGGAGAGGGAAGTCTGGGCCTCCCTTCTGAAGCTGCTGCCCCCGCGACCCGACCCGGATAAGCGGAAGAAAATGGATGGATGGATGGATGGTATAAAAATAAATTTGATATTGATGAAAGGACAAAATTCAAAGTTAATGACAAACCCACATCTAGTGTTTTTAGGTTATAAAATGTCTCCAAAAACTCAAAATGTCACCTTGTGTAAAACAGGTTTATTGCTTGTGTTGATATTAAAATTCTTGCTGCACAAACTGAGAATGACTGCACAAGATTAACTTCAAAGGGAAGCATGTGAGAAAGAAATGTCTATTCTCTAAAAAAACATGAAGAGCAGACAGACGTTTGTTGTTTTTTAGAAAAGGGTGAAATAGCAAGAATTGTTTGGTTTTTTGCATTAACCAAATACATAATTTACATAACTTGTGATTGAGCCATATGCATTCCAGGAGCTCAAACAAAACAAAACAGACTCAAATGTATAAGTCTGCAGACCTCCAACCAGAGTTAACACACACATTGTTACAAGTTGTCCAAAAAAGAAAAATGTTGAAAGAAGTCAATATTTATCTCACTTTAAGTATGAAGTACTATGCACTTCATATTTGCATTATATTGCATGAGGATTCCAAAGTAAAAGCATGTAGACTGGTGACTGATGAAGTTGTCATAGCCATACATGTTTTCTCTGGATTATTTTATGATTAACATTCATTCAAGAACTTTGGAGCTCTCAAACTTTTATCTTAAATTTAAAAAAAGCAAAAAGCAGACAGTTAATTACTCACCTATTATCCAAATGCATATACATTATACAAAAACAAAAGATGAATTTTATTTCCACACATTTAAACACATACTGTATAAGAGACATTCCTAGATGTTTGTGTGGCAGGATAAGAAAGCAACTTAATATTATATTAATGTTGCAATTATGAAGTTTATGTGCTTAATTGTTTGAGACCCCCATATCCTACACAGTAGGATATGTTTTGATGTTTTGATGATATTTTACATATCATCAAAACAGCCTTATGTGTGTTAGTAGGTTTATTTTTATCTCTGAGTGGTGAGCACACTGTGAGTTATCTGCACGACTAGTAATGATCCCCTTCATGTTGTAATTTGGGTAGCTTTTGGAGAATTCACAATGAGAATAGAAGGGGTCCAAGTACACAACCTTGTGGTCCACCAAGTTGTCTGACACGCTTACCAGAAGTGAAGATGTGGGGTGAGTAAGTGTTTTTTGTTCTTGTAAGCATAAAAATAATGTTTATGTCAGTTAAACAATGCAGCATTTGATTATGTGATTAAGAAGTCTAGAATTACCATCAGCATTATCCCGAAAACACAAGGAAATAATTTTTCCTTGTTAAGAATTCTTTTATAGTTTGATTTTCTATTTGAACATTACTTTTTTTGTGGTATAACTGATAAGCTAAATATCTATACCAGGGTTATTTCTTCGGAGACAGAGAAAAGTCAAACTGTTTAGGAAATTATTATTGCTTACATAATCAACAACATATATGCCATTTATCTTTTTCAGACAAATAAATGAATATTTGTTAAAAGAAAAAGTCTTTGCTCAGCAGACAATGGGTAACATTCCCAGGTACCAGTAAAGCTTCTGACCTGCAGTGGATGCATATGGGGATGTCGTCATGCGCCTGGTAACAGCGCATTTCATGCAGCATGTCCAGAATGGGTGGGATGGTGTCTGGTACGCCGTGATCCGGCCAGTTGATGTAATGCAGCTGTTTCAAAGTTCGGCTACACTGAAAAATAGAAAATTGAAACGTTTGGGATCAGTTCATCACAAATTGTATGTCAAAATTTTTTGTTTGCAATTTGAATATCTCAGTTAGGTTTGAGGTTACAGTCTGTGTTTTCAGTCGCTGTAGCTGTCAACAAACCAGTTCCTTATCTCTTGATTGTCTCAGAGAAAATGCCATGACAGCTACTTTCAAGGTTAATGCTTACGTTGCGATAAGTCAACCTTAACGTCCTTGTCAGATAGTCTCCCTTACTTTCCTCAGAATCCTGGAAAAAAGTGAAAAAAAAAAAAAAAATTTTTAAGATGGTTGAGTATTAAAAACGGCTAAATAATGAGCTACAAAAGGAAAAAACTGAGTTATTTTGTTCTTGTTTTTAAGTTTATATTGTTCAAACATTCCATGACGTACTGTGGGTGTCAGATGTGGATAAGTGGAAAATGGGAATGTCAGTGTATTTTTAAACAGCTATAGAAAACTGTCTGAGTGGGAAGTGTGACAAAGTGAGACAAAAATTACTCACACAGTGGACGGCAAAAGCCTCGCATACAAAAGTGTCCTCTTGATTTTGTGGCCAGTACACTTCACACTTTTTCTAAAATGAAAGAAACAAACAATGATTTACTTCTGAAATGTTTTCATTTTAAATTCATGAGAAATCATTGTGTTTTACGTGGAAGGCATCGTTTACCTTCCCCATTTCAAATTCTCGACAGGACATGACAATAACCTGAGTAACGAAGCAAAACAAAAGGAGTTCAACAGGATCATAACACAAACAACGTTTTGATAAACACAGCAAGTGACAAGCAGACCAACATTTATGTTGCATTCCCAAATCATCCGTAGAAAGTCCACCAGTGTGTGTGGAAGCGGACCCTGAGTAGCAATATATGCCCTGGATCCTGAAACTCCCTGTAAGCAGAACACAGCATATAGTAACAGGATGCTGTTATTTACACTACGGAGTTATGGTTATCATTAGCAGTTGTACTGCTTATCACAAAAATGAGTAGCATAGTCACTTCCTGAGAAAATAAGGGACATTTAACTTACCTTAATATAACTTGCATTGATGTAGTCGGAGTCTTTTTTGGATGTGGTGAGAGTGAGCTTTACTCGGGTGTGGTCAACTGGAAGAGAGGAAACATGGTCAAAGTACTAACAATGTAAAATTTCAATGATTGCATAACATTTCATTTTCCTGTCGAACAACAGAGCAAAACACTACATTACATCAAACACAGATAAAAGTAGATAAAGATAAAATGCATGCCTAAATGTAATTTTACAGATGCACCATTCACAACAGTCAAAAAGCAAAGCAGAAAACAGTTCAGATGAATCGAACATGTATTTTGTTGTATACCACCTTGTCTTACTTTTAAAGTTTCTGCAAACACTCCAAACAAATTGCAGCTACAATATACTATCACCTTAAGTCTGGACATGGAAATGTGATGAAAAAGTCAAAGGTAAAACGACGTCCACAGAAAGATTTTATTGATGTCAAAATGTGGTTGGAAAGTAGTTGGGGTTGATCACACGAGCTAACCAGCCCTGAATCTTAATGTGTCTGTCAATGTGTGGGCTTACTGAAAGCAAGGTGTTTTCAGTAAAAACACTTAACACTCAACAGATGTCCAATGTTTTAAAAGAAGTGACAAAGTAGGTACGCATTGTGACGCAATCAGATGGAAAGTGATTTGGCAGAAACATAGAAAATGATATTTAAATAATTAGATGAGAAAGAAACATCTGGACAGAACTAAAGAGGGCGTAACTGTTAAGTTTGAGGGAAGATTTTACAAGCCAATGTCACAGCTGAGTGCGTGACATTCAGTTGCAACAGAGGATACCTCATACACCCAATAGGCAGCATTATCGCCACTTAGTTGTGCTAATGTCACAGCGGCTTAGTGAGGAAACCAATGTGAATGTGATGACAGACACAAGGGTAGGAAGAGTTTGCCCTGCATGTCAGGATGTTTCACATACAGGCTCAGTGAAGACTCCAAAACACCATCAAGATGAAATGCTTTTGTCTACTAATAAAGTTGCTTCTTAGTACTTGTAGTACTACTGTAGTCTATATTACAGGTACTTTATCTTTTCCATTTACCTCAGGAGTTTGTGAAGTTGTGCCAGAAACATTTTGAATTTCACAAAATGCAAAAGCCAACAACGCAAACTGTGTCTACAATGTACAACCGTATTATGAGCCCTCCAAAGTCAAAATGTAGTCTTTATTTGATGAATAAAGCCTAAAAGGACATATAGTGTCCCATCGTTTTCTAAATATTAATGATTCATGGGCACTGTTGTTATTTCTACTTTTGTCTCAGACTATAAACTGAAAGCTTAAAATATTACTTGGCATGAAGTATTTGCTTTAAATTGGATTACAATTTAACATAAAATATGGAGTTGTAGACTTATTAAGATGAAATGACTTTCTTCAAGCAATTTGAAATCTTAGCAGTTTTCCCTCCTCAGCACACAGATTCCTTGTTCCTGAAAAATGTCCAAATCTGTTTGTGACAATAAAGCAAAAATAGAAGAAATTTATAAAAAGTCAAATACTTTTCCAGTACTTGGTTTTGCATACCACCCTGAATACATAGGACATAAGAGCAACATAATAGAAACCTTCAAATTCAAGCATTTTACAGGCTGTTGTTTCCTTTATGAAACATTTGTTTTCCAACCAAATGTGAAAAGAAGCACACAGTGTTAATCATTTATATATGCAGTAATACTCTGTCATTATAAAATTGTTCTCAGAATTACTACCAAAACCATGCAGATGTTACATTTTTGATGTTTTTCAGAGCTGTATCATCAAACTTCGACAGTCTGTCACTTTCTTAAAGCCTAGATTTAGAATCACCATTCGGTGTTATGACACCATTTGCACAAACATGTATGTCAACCACAGTTTTCACAGGTTTGCACTCAACCCAACTTACAGGGAACAATGTCCTTGTATCGATTCTTCTTGATGTTTTCTTGTTTTTCTGCAGTCTTGGTGGAGAAGACCTTGTCAATGCGATACTTTGTTGACTGGTTTTTCAGCCTCTGAAAAACAAAAGATTTTTTTTACAACGTACATTTTTAACTACCATGCTGTCATGTCTTGTGGCCGTAAAATGTCACTGGGCTTTTTTTCCCCCTATCTCTATATATAACTGCATTGGAACAAACACACCATGTACCAGATTTCTATTACAAAGAGTCATTTAAGCTGCAGCTTGAGGCTTCCTTTTTCTAGCATTTTTTTTCCAACATGAGTGTTTTAACAACATCAGATATGAAAAAAAGTAATATTAGCAAGAACAGTATTTACAGTGCAAAAAAAATATTTTAATATACTTGCTTTTTCTACAGCATTTCTTGGTGTCTACTGAATGTTTTAGATTTTGTACATTACAGAACCTCATGTGTCTTGATGAGTAAACACCATTTTGCTAAAATAAAAATTCAACTGAGACACTGAAGCATTTTCATATCCATGCTTCTTGTTGTCCTCTTTAAAACAATCAATTGGCCACCTTATGCTACATTCTGCAACATTAGCGATAGAAGAAGATAGAGAATCTGACAGCTGTAAGTGCATATGAAATGGGCACAAGAATAATCCCTACCTAGGTAGTTTAACAGAATTTCATTAAAAAAGATAATTTTCTCTACAATAAGGAAAACGACAATCTGCTCCCTCTTAGAAGGTTCCTGCGACCACCCCGTCTGCCAAGGTAAGCTCCAACCTCATTGGTACCTTTCAGTTTTACAAAGGATATCTGCATTCTTACAGTTTTAGTGATTTCGTACACACTGATAGTGTGTCTCATTGGGCAGAGATTTCACGCAAAGGCCATAGCCTGCAGCATTCCACCAATCCGTTTTGAAACGTGCCATATCAACGCTTCATTTTGTGTTATTTAAAAAGATACAACTCCCTGATCGCTGGATTAGCCCAACCAGATCATACATAAAGACCATCGTGTGTTCTAAAAAAAAAAAATCTTAATCCAAGTCTAAATTCTGCTGATTGATTTGGCATCCATCTTCTAACCAGTGGTTGAAATTTACCAACTTTAAACGTTTTACATTGACAGCTGTTGCAGGAAAGCAGTACAGACAGTTTCTTATACACGCTTCATAAAATATAACGTTGTGCAGTAAGTTTGAACAACTTTTCATTTTTAATTTTAAACGTTTTCTTCTGTTCTAGTGGCCTTTGTTTGATGGTAAAGGAAAGCAGATTAATGTGAGTGAGACATGTGCTACACAATCACAATACCAATGCAGAGCAGACATGATTAGATGTAAACTATTTTATTGCATGTGCACTGTACTGATTTTAGTAAACTACTGGGGAAAAAAAGAAACTAAAGTTTGTATTGTATTGTATAATTAAATGTCTCTTATGAAATGACTCATATTTGTATTTATGGAAACATCTTGAATTGAGGTGTCCCCAATTAACAACTCTGATTTTAAGATAAGAAGGACAAAATAAAATGTATGTCAAATGACTCTTCAAGAATGCTGCTTTTGCTGTCTTCTGTCTCCTAAAGTCCATCAGTTAAGCCTGTAAATTATTAATGTTAACTGAGTGTTGTCCTTCATGTCAGACCAAAGGGAAAGTCATTAAATCTGCCTTATTTTTTAAGCATTTAAAAATTTCAGTGGATTTAGAGATGCAGATTTACATGCACATGTTTGCCACTGGCACAAAATTGACACAGGTCTTGCTCAAACGTCTGCAGCCGGATATCAACATTACTTAATCTCATGCTACACTTTTTAGATCCTCTACTGAACTAAGTAATAATAATTTCGCCATTGCGGGAGACTCATTCACTTTATATAAACCATTGTACTTTTAGCCCTAGATAGTCAGGTGACTATGTATACAACATGCAAAACATACATGTATCATAAATGATACACAGTGGTGTAAAGACTTAATGTGTCACAAAATGTATGTCATTTCTTTGCATCTGAACCTGCACTTAAACTGTTTTTTATACTTATAAACAAAGACAGCAAATAAAGATAAAGATAAAATAAGCAAAGATAAAATAAAGACATACAGCGTACAGAGGAAAGTAACATAGACACTCATGCTACAAAGCATTTCATTTTGAAGACAGTCGTCCTCTATTACTTAAAAGGGAAGTCACATCAGTATTTTGAGATACTGACTAAATGAGATGGCAAACACATTTATAGGCCATGTGAGTTTGCTGTAGCCTCAAGATATGGATGTCTGCTGCATTTTGCTCCACGCAATCAGGTTGTTATTTAAATATCTGTGCAATATCTGTGAGAGGATACTGTTTTGTAATTTCATGGTTAAAAAGGTTTTGCACTCATCCACAGGAGATGTTGGTATGCAGGAACAACAAAGAGAAGATGTAGCAGCAGCCTAGACGTTTTTCAGACGTGAAATTGTTAACTTTCTCTTTCTGCTACTTTTGCATGTAACAGCTAAATGAACAGCATAAGCATTATCTTTAACTTACAGGATAGGGGCTTTTTCTAACATACTGAAATAATAAGCGAGCACAGAGACAGGGAGAGATACAAATGAGGCTAGCTGGAAGAAAAAAATGCAAATGCACCTCGATAACACAAGATATTGTAAGTGCTGCCTCACATCCTCATAATTGTTCACCTTTTTAAGACATGGTCTTTTAAAAATTAAAATAGGCGATCTTTCTTTTGGCATTTTCACCAGCAACTAATCCACTTTTAATTTATTTGCACTAGCTCTTGTGAAGTGTGAATGTGTATGTGCGGTTTCTATGGCAGGTTGAATGCAACTCAATCAGTTTCATGTTCAGCTGCCTTGCATATTCAAATTATTTGAAGGCCTATGAAGACAATTGTAACTTATTTCTTCCCTGTAACTTTGTCGTTGGCTACTGGACATTTTGTTAGGCACATTCAAGTCCTTCTGAGATAGAGCCTCACATGCAGTTTAATGCATTTAGATGTGTGGATGTTGAGGATAGCTGAAGTAGCTTCTGCAGTTAAAGTTATGTCAACACAGTCAACAACTCTGAATATGACATATGAGCTAATGCAGTCCTGTCAGCTAAAAACAGAAAATTAAGGCTAGAATTTGCAAGGGTTACCAACGTTTAACAGCAACAGATTGGAAAAATGTTGCCTGCTCCATTGATTTTGGATTATAGCTGAGATGGTAGTGGCAGAATTTGGCACAAACATTATGAAAGCATAAATCCATCCTGCGTTGCTTCAACAGTTCAGACTTGAAGTGTTGGTATGAAGGTGTGGGGGATGGTTTCTTTACACACTTGGCGCCTATTAGTTCTAATAGGACATCATTTAAATGCAACAGCCTGCATCACTTTATCTGTTGTCTGAAATCCCGTGAAGCTGGTTTCTTGATAATAACAATACATTTACTCCACCGTACCCAGATCTCAACCTACAAGCACATTGGATGTGTGGAACAGAAATTTGCATTGTAGTTTTTCAATATAGATAAAAATTTATAACTGATTGTTGAATTTTTGTCAAGAAGTATAACGACAATTCTGAAGGCAAAAGCAGGTCCGAAATGATCACTGACCATTTTGTAGCTTCTTTATGGCTACAGCTAGCAACTTTGGACATGTCCCAAGCTTGAGGAAAATAATTTTTTTTCTTTATTTCATTGGCTTTTTCTTACTTTTCTATAACAAATATGAAAATATTTTAAATGAAACAACCGATAAACGTACCAAAAAGAGCCAGTCTGGAAGTTTAAAGGCAGATAATCGGAGTCAATTTTCATATGATACACCCCAGATGAAATGATACCAGCAGATGACTTCCACCCTTAACCGAGTGACACTCTGGATTAAGGCCCATACATGCTGATGGGGCTCTCTGAGACACTGTTCCTTTTGTTCAGAGGGCTTGGCAGTCAGTTTAAGAGACTGTTGAAAGATTTGCAGACTGTCTGTGACTCTAACAACACAGTGTCCTTTTTGTTCTTTAAGGAAATGAGGCAACAGGGGTGTCTAGATGGAGGGCAGAGGGGCAACATGGGAAACACTCAGTTCTGTCCTCAGGCTGTCAGACCTCAATGGCAGGATGCCACAAGATGTCAAACATGAACTCCAACACCATTGACTGCATGTGTGTGGACATGTGGTTACCACGGTTGTTTGTCTTTGCTACTTTAAAGTGGTGAAGACATGTTTCTTCCTCACTGATTTCTCGTCAGTGTCTCGCGTCATCGCAAAGAGGAAGCATTAAAGTGCCTAGGAAACTGTTGGTACTTTTTGCTGAGTATGACGACTTACAAATGTGAAAGACCATATGCTTTCGTTTTCAATTAGATTTTGTCTGTTCACTCAATAACAGAACACTTTACTTCTTTTACGTGGTTCCATGATAGATAAGGCAAGTTGTAGGTAAAACAGAGGAATTCATCATGGATTCCTGTTTAAAAGCAGAACTTTAAACGCCTGAATTGTTACAGCTGACTCACCGCAAACTCCCCAGCAATACAATTTGGTGCCCCCTCATCCGCAGCCTCCTGACACTCCAGCTGGGTCAGGATGCTCCTCAGAATCCAGGCCTGCTGCTCCATGATTGGCTGTTCGCTGCCTGGGATAGAGTTTCCTTCACAGGCATGTCAGATCACAAAGGTCCCAGTCCACTGATCATGGTGTTGTCTGGTGTTAATGGTGGCACTGCAGTGCACTTCTCTATCGCGTCTCTTACATCAAGGAACTGCTGTGACGGAACATATGAAGTGTCACAGAGGAAGCAAAAGTCAGCTTACAGGTTCTGTGGTCAGATTAAACAGACTGACGCGCCCCCTGGTTGTCTCTCACTGGGTCCTAAAGTCGCTCTGCGTTCAAGTGCTACCATGGTACCGGGAGTGAAACATCAAGAAAACAAACCAAGCCGTGCATGTGTGCTTTTTAAACAGCTCAGCCTCTAAAAGTCAGAGTGTAGTGCAAGCTGTGCAGCCTGTTGGACGACATTCAGGATACAGGCGAGGAGTGGAAGAGGGATGTAGGCAGGCAGGGACAAAAGGAGAGTGGTCGAAGGAAGGACATCAGCGAGTCTAGCTTTCTGAAAAGTCTTCATCTACCTGGTCCAGATCATTTTAGATTTCACTTATTAACAATGTGAAGACTCAATCAATTTGTCATTTTACACAAAACTTATTATTAAGCAGAAGAACTTTTTGTCACAAAAGAAAAAAACGCTGTGTCAAATGTCCTTCAACAAACATAATTACTACCCACCTGTGACGATGAATTACATTTAAAGTAGGAGGAAATTTTCTAAATAAGATTAAGCTATTTGTAATAGGTGAAATAAAAACAACTTTTCTCTGTGATCAACAGGTGCCGTACATTGGGTTATAGCATGGTGACATCTAGTGGCTTTGTGCTAAACTTAAACCAAAATATAACAATTTACTGCAGGACAGTACAGTGATCAACAATCACTGTGATTTATAGTCAAAGTAAAAGTCACTTTTTTCTGTTCATTATTTTAAAAGATTTGTTATTTCTCAGGTCAGAATTATGTTTTTCTGCCCCTAGGAAAACAAAGAAGCAGAAAGTGTTTTACTATGTTTTATGTTAACAAAAACTAAGCACACCCTCTGATTCATTAACCTGCATAACCAGGTCTAACATCAATAATTTGAAAAACGGTTTCTTGCTAAAGTATTCACACCATTAAGCTTTTTCACCTTTTGTCACAATAAAACTATACTTGTTGATGAGTTTTATACAGATTTATGTGAAAGACCTACACAAATTAGTTCAAGTGAAGCTAAATGAAAATAGACATGTTTATTAATGTTTTTTAAGAGATGAACCTCTTAAAACTGTGGCATTTAGCACCTTTTCTTTGTATACTTTTAGATAACATTCACTACAGTAACATGCCTTTGTGAAGTCATGCATTTTAATCTCATAAGTAGCTGTTCTGTGAGGGACAATAGCAAACAAAACAGTTCCATGAAGTTCAAGGAGTTTCAAGGAGCAGACAGGTTAGGGTTAGGCCTTGGAGAAGCCTAAAGCACAAATCAGGTTTTCAAACAATCTCACAAACAGCATCATCAGGGGCTCAGCATGACTGCTGTTTGTAACCCTGGGGAAGGTGAGAAAAACTACTGACAGGCAAACTATTAGTTGTGTATTAACTGAATCTGGTCTTGTTGATGCACCAAATTATTTTAGAATTGAGAGAATATTTAGAATTGGTCAAATTCGTATTATTTATAGAATTTACAAAAGCTGGGCTGTCTTTATAGAAGAGTTTTAAATATGAGATATGGCTCTCTGGTATTCTCTGTATTTTTTTTTTCAGACTAACATAATCTTGTTACACCACAGTGCACACCCAAATCCTAATTAGGATTTGGGAATTGCATTTCTTTCTAATAATTTCAAGTTACTTTTTTATATATATAATATTGCACTTTATAAGTTCATCCAGTAGGCCAGATTGAACCCTCTAGCTGGCTGGGTTTGGCCCATGGACCTTACATTTGACCCCCCTGCTCTACACTTGAACTAATAAAGTACTGCTAACACTTAATGTCAGGATCTGAGTTGTGGTGATCACTGCTGATGGGCATAGTGGAGCTTCAGCAGCCAATACACAATTATCTAATCACTTGCAGAGGTTCCTAAGAAGCTCATTTGACCTCTAATGTTTTGCCTATTCTGGTTAGTGTCAAGCAAACCAAACATGTCTATTTGGCAAACTCTGATCTCTAGGCTTCTGTTTATTCTCCCTTACCTGAGAATCGCAAGACCATAAGCTGCTTCTCAATCTTCATCTCATTATTTATCCTGCACATTATCATCCATCCCATCTCACCTGAACCCCAAATCCTCATGCACTTTTCCTTTCTACCTTGAGTCCTATCCACGATTCTGCAGGTGGGTCAGAAAAATAACTGGAAATATGACACTTCATTCTTAAATAAGACATTTTCTTCAGCTCAATACAAGTATAAATAAAAGTGTATTTCAGTATATAAGAGGTCCTCTGAGAATGTCCAATAATAAACATGAAACACTGATTGTGATGTAGTGGAAAAGCAGATGTGTTTGAGGCACACGAGCAGGTAACATACTAAGACTATGTGCCTCTGACGTCCTATGTGAAGAGGCGAAAGTGGTTCAAACAAACAAACCCAAACAAACAGGAAATTCAAAGCGATGCAGTCCACCTCTGAGTTTTCCGAGCAATCAAAACTGAAGGCAGCTTTTAACATCAGCATGAAGACATTGTGTCTACTTTTGCTTGTACATAGTGAGTAACCTATGATTTAATATTTATTATTTCTTAGTTTATTTGCTAATTGTTTTTAGTTAAAACATATTAAATAATTGTTTTCATATATTTGTTTATATCTGGAAAGATTACGGAGTAGATAAAGTAGAAACTAAATGTTTGTTTTGCTTGTATAAAGTCAGATAAGAAGTATTAGATAAATAAACACAAAGTAAATACAGAGGCAATTTTGTTGTCGAAGCTTACAGTGAAATTCCCCAGTACCATTTGTTCAAAATTTGAACACTTAATGAATGCAAATTTTAATGTTAAATATAACATTGTTTTTCCAAAAAGCAATCTATCAGTTTCAGATGAATGTTTAAACAGTAAATAATGATTTATTTTATTTTCTCCCCTGTTAATAACAATAAATGAAAGTTGAATTAAAGGTAAATATTCTCATAGAAATATTTCCTTTGTGATTAATATCTAAGTTTACTGACATCTACAGCACTATTCACCTTAGCAGGTATTATGTAATACACCTTAAAAATAATTTTTACGTTTTCTTGCATTACCAAAATTTTACACTGAAAAGTTTTGAAAAATCCGACATTTTGTTTCATTATGCACATTCAACTTGATTTATTTATTTATTTTTTTTTTAAAGAAAATATCTAGAAGGGCATGTATTCATACTTGTGCTGTTAGAACTGAGCTAAGTCACAACACATAGCATATGGTTTGAATTAAAATCTTGCCCGTAATATGGGGTCATGTTGGATTTCTCTAAAAATCTTTATTTGCCTGCACCCCTGACTCTTTATCAGGGATGCCAGTAACTCTGGCTAGTGATGTGTTTCCCTTCTGTAAACAGTATATGTCTTGAATTTTTCAGCAAGCCTTCAGCTGCAATGTGATAAAAGAGACATCAGAGCACATATTGGAGGAGAATTCATTATTGTCTGCACTTATGAAAGTACATTCCTGTTCAGCAAGAAGTACTGGTGCAGAGGATCCTCTCGCTATAACTGTGACATTTTGCGGGATACCGATGGTGTTGCAAAACCCAAAAATAAAAACAGATTGAGCATATCTGACATACGAAGACGTATCTTTGTGATGGTAACAAATCTCCAAATTGAGGACTCTGATGTTTATTGGATTGGGATCGAAAAAATGAATGCTGACATAATGACGTCAGTCAAAGTGACTGTTACTCCAGGTAAGAGCCTAAATTAATTAATTTAGAGATCTTAAATTAATGTGTTCTCCTTTTAGATGTCGCATTGTTTACTGACTTACAAACTGATTCAAACTGACTGCTCTCTTTTTGTCCCAGCTCCAGTGTCGAAGCCCAGACTTTGGCCCCTGACTCCTCTCACAGACAGTCCAACATGCTGGGGGAAGCCAGTAACCATTCGTTGTGGTGGTGCAAAGGGAACCAATGTTTTTTATGCCTGGTATCAGAACATTCACCACAACAGTTTCCTGCTCCTCAGCTCTTCAGATCTAAGCTTACACTGCAGCATGTTAACAGAGGACAGAGAGTATTACTGCTCTGCCAGTAACAGCATCAGCAATGCTCAGAGTGACGCCCTTTCAGTGAAGATCCTCTTGCCTGACAACAGCAGCTGCATATATGTTGCTAATATTCCTGGTAAGAACCAAAGTGATGTGACTATAATTATCAAACCTCATAAAACCATCAATAGTCTCCATAAAATGTAGCAAATAATGAACACAAATAGAATAATAACATTGTTGTTGCGCAACACCCACTCCCCCCCTTTTCTCTCTCTCTATTTACCCGTCTCAGAGGAGGGATATGTGCTACCAGATGTGCTATTTTAATGTCATGTGGCCAAATCAGAACATAAATCTAAATGTTTCACAAAATTTATGTGTGCTTTTATGCAAATCTGTTTAAATTTGCTTGTTTTCTATTACATGTGTTAACTTTTATGGTACCACAGCGATGATTAGCTTTGGTGTTGCTACTGAATGACATTTTAGAGAGAACATCCAGTGAAGCTCAAATATGCTGATAAGGCTGGTGTTTGTGTTTGTGGTCAAACAAAAAAACATGCACCGGACTTAGTGATGATGTAATAGGAAGAAGAACCATGTGTGAGTGGTCTGGTGAAGATGTGTGCCTGCTGCTTCCTCTTTGGTAGCCTGGCTTGTGGTCCCCTACTTGTACAAACAGACTGTGATGACAGTTTTAAGAAGAGATTTTGGTCATCTTTAAGTCAACAGAAATTATGGTCACTGTGACTGCACTTTACTGTTAATAAGTCATAAAAAATAATAGATTAAAGTCACGGTTGTGGTGTAAAGGAGAAGACTTAATTTCAGTTCAGTTGTTTTATGTGTTGAGAAGCAGAAATGCAATGAATTCAGATGAGCAACAGCATATAAAGTATACAATGATTTATTTATAATAATCCAAGTCTAACTGAGAATAACAAGCTGTATCCACTCACAAGGCTCTGTTAAAGCCGTAATTTATTCTGCTACCCTCACAAACATACATTCTTCTCCCACAAAGCTGTGTGGGAGAACTCAGAACTGGCAGCAGACTGAGAGAATAGTAAACAAGGCTGGACATCTAGGAGCATGTTTGAGATTTTAAAAAGCAGTGCTGGAAAAGTGACTTCTAACAGATTTTAGTTTGATTGTTTGAGATTTATATATATATATATATATGTAGATCCGAAGAAAAAAAAAACAAATCTCAAGCAATCAAACTAAAATCTGTTAAAAGCCATTTTTTAACTATATATATATATATATATATATATATATATATATATATATATATATATATATATATATATATATATATATATACAGGTATAACACACATATATAACACACATATATATGTGTGTTAGAGTAACACACACATATATATATATATATATATATATATTATTTATATATATATATATATATATATATATGTGTGTTACTCTAAGAAATCTAATCCTCTGATTAGTTTGCAGAAGCTTTCACTACATTATATTTTGGTTCCACTCTCTCAATTTCACTGTACTTGAACACTGGCAACGTAAAACAATGGCTCCTCCCAACAATGCCAAGTGACAGGTGAAAAGCAGAGGAGATTGATTGTTTTTTCACTGTTTATATATCTCATGTTATTCTGCCATAACACAGAGACAGAGTTAACGAATATGTGAAAAACATACATTATCTATAAAGGTTACATACTGCAGCTTTAAGAATTCTACCAAGTGTACATATATAAGGAAGAGAACTGAGTTTTGGGAATTGTGCAGAACTGAATTGGGCGCTGCTTTTTAAATGCTCCTTTGTTCATCCGAGACAACACGCCTCTTGTTAAGCCTGTCTGTTTTAGTGACTGTTCTGGGCAGTTTTGCAGGATTTCATTAAGATATAGATTTTAATCTTCACAAACAGCTTCCATGTGATAACTGTTTGTAAGCATGTCCCTAACCTTTAGCCCTATTCCCAACAGCTGAAAAAACAAATGACAATATTATGCAACTCTGGTACAATTCCCATCCAGTGTTGGATCCTCAAACCACATCTCTGTACCCTGGGCCAAGAGACTTATCTTTTTTCACTTGCATCTGTGCTCTGCTACAGAGCACCCGATTCAAAGGAAATCACATTAATATAAACGGGTTTGTGAGACGCCTGTGCTTAATTTATAAATTTACATTGGGTGCATTGAATAAATAAAACGTCTAAAGCATGCAGAGAAGATAACCTTTACAATCAGGACACATGCCTTTGGAAGTGGTGTTGATCAACAAAAAAAACCTCACAAACCACAAATAACTGCAGCACATGTGTGTTAAGTGGGCCAAAGATCAACAGGATTTATGTGAGAGACTTATATGGTCATACAGCAGGGGGTAGTTCAAGCTGAAAGGTTTGAACCACAAGATAATAATTTATTATCTTGTTATTTTTGCTTTCTGTGGTGCCTTCAGCGTTTGATTCTCTGGTTTAACATGCTGTACTCTTTTTTAAAAAAGGCACAGCCTGGTTATGGTTTATTGTTCTTAAGAGGATTTTAATATGATTCAGACCATAAAAAGGTGATTATTTTTAAGTTCTCATAAAAAACCCAAACTGAACTGAAAATGTGTTAATATAGCTAACACATCTGTCACAAATGTGACGGAAGTCACCTTTGTCAGATTGGTGACCTTTATCAAAGGTCACACAAACATAGTTTTACTTTTCTTGCCTAAGTAAAATAACAATAAAAGTGTTTTATGTAAAATGTGAATCAGCGGTTTTCCACAGTGCTTTGTAAATATCTTTGCTTTTATTTTTTAGGGCAGCCTGTTTATGACTGTGCAGACAGAATGAGGACCACTGTGGCTGAAACTTCACCAACAACAACCTGCATAGAAACTACAAAAATCCCTTCAGACACCTCAGAGCAGTCTTTACAAGGCAATCAAACTGCTATGCATGCGTTTTTCAGCAGGTTAGAATGCATCTTGTCTCCCTGATGGAAATCATATATAATGGACTGAAATGATTGAGAGAAAACTCATCTGAAAAAGTTGTCACTTCTTTGTTACAGCACATGGACTGGAGTACCACTGTGGTATGAGCTGCTGCGATGGGGTTCTATGACAGTCTTAATCATAAGTCTGTGTATATTCATCAGATGTACAAAAATAAGACACAAGAAATATGGCAGAAGGAGGAAAAAGTTTAATATGGGGTGAAATCCTCTTTTTTTAGTCAATTTCATTGATTTTAACATTCCTTGTACAGATGTAATCTTTAAATAAACTGTGTCTGCCTCAATTTGTACTTCATGCTTAAATGTCCTAAAGCCTAAATAAAGTAGAATTACTCAATGACATGTTGTGGCATGCAAATTAATACTTAAGGTTAAACTGTGCCCTATAAGTGACTGCACAATTTTGCAGAATCTGCTTTTACAGGAATTATTATACAAAATGTTGAGTTGAATTTGAACATTTATATGGATAAACACTTGTTTTGTTGTTTGAACTGTTTACTGTAATACATTTAAAACAAAGTATAATATAACAGTAGTTTTGTTGTAAAAAATTAAATAAAATTAGGATTCAAATATTGCAACAGTTTGGAATCCAGTAAGAAACAATTCTGCTTCCAATTATGGCACACCTTAAAACATACACAACATTTATGTTTGTTTGTTTGTTTTTTACTTTGCCACGTTACATATTTGACAAGTGTAAAAGTGCATTTATATCCTTTGCAATGACCACAAACCTTAATGTATTTATGTATTTAAATTTCGTATAGTAGACCCAAAAAGAAGGTACAAACCTGAGAAGTTGACGGCAGTTTTTAGTTTTTCTTAAAATACAACATTAAAGGTGTGACATGTATAGTTAAGCAACTCGAATTGCTTACAAAATGCATTTTGTAATGCATTTTGTAAAGCATTAAAAAATGCTTTATGGAGGAACACTAATGCTTTGTATCACCCTGAATACAAGTTTATCTAGTTATCTAGTTTACCAACACATTCCACAAGAGGGTTGCTCTGCGGGAGATTTATGATTTTGAGGTTGAAGAGAAAATTAGTGGGAAATGTTTATATATTACATTATACTCTATCTTATAATTATAATATCTTGTTTCAGAATTTTCATTGTCCCACCCAAAGCATTGCAAATGGCCAAACAGAAACCATAGTTTAGAAAAAAAGAGGGTTCCTGAAATGGTAGCCAGTGTATAGTTACTTAGAACAATAATGGCACACCCATAATTTCCTAAAATTCATTCTGTGTTCTCTGCAGGATGTTTAGATATGTTGTTGTGCTCCGTTCAGACAGATTGTTGAAAGGAGTAGGACATTGCCAGTTTATTTTTATAAAATGCTCAAGTCTCACAGATATTTTCTGAAAATTATTGTGTTACATCCTGCTTAAATTTATTTTCTAATTTTGCTCCACTAACACATGCTGTTGATTTCTCCATTTTGTATATTTGTAGTTTAGCAGCTTTGTACTATCATTTTTTTTAATTAAGAGAAGTATTCCAACATTTTCAAACCTGCCAGGGGGATGGTTTATATCTGCTTTGTTATTTTATAGACTGCTCAAAAATTTTCTGTAAGCAAAGTGATATGATTGTGACATATCTTCAGCAAGAAATCTGTCACTTATTTGTTTTGATCAGGAATCATGGTCTGTCACATTTTAGACCAAAAGTGGTCCTAAACTGAGATCAGAACCAACACTAGTTTAAAGTGTTCCGCTACAGATTTAATCTATTTTTGCTTTCAGACCATCACACACATTTGAGTATTAGACAAAGATGATCTCAATAAAGACCAAATTCAGTTTATAAATGATAGTTTCATTTATTACAGAAAAAAGACATTCATACAATTGTGGCCCTTTCTGGAAAAATTATTAACCACTTTTTAAATTATGAATCAACTGTACCACTACCAATGTTGAGTTTAATTTAAAGGCCACACTCAGGCCTGATTACCACCAGAACTAGAATCATTAAAAGAAATCCTTTAAATGGTCAACAACATGTCCTGACCTAAAGAAAGAAAGACAAATCTGTCTCCTCTGTTTAGAGGGGATTACAAAGCCATTCCTTAACCTCAGGTACACTTGTGTTATCTACACTGATAAAATTAATTTCTATCTACTTAAAAAAATAAATAAGGAAAATATTTGCATAATTTATTTATGGACTGTTCTTTGTTTAAAGCACTTATGTATTTCTTTACATGAAAAATAAAATTCAAATAAAATGAACTTCATTTTATCAAGCAGATTAAATAAAATTACTGTAATGTATAAATGACTAAACTTTTTTAATGTAGTAAATGACGTGCAAGTACATTGTAGAATATATTAGTTCAACTAACTTAAAAAAAGCAAACTTGTTGCCTTAAAAACCAAATTACTAAAACTGACAAATGCTAGTAAGTGCAAATTGTATATATTAAGTTTACACAATTCGACAAACTTGATCATTGTGAGTTGCATTAACTTGTACAACTTTAGTGACGGTAAGTTTTCCCACACGTACTTTCTTATCACCCATGACGTAATGACGTATCAGTAAAGTGTGTCACTTCTGGTTACGCCCTCCTCCAAAAAGAAGAGGCGCACTAACAGGAAGTGTCCACTAGCGTTTTAAGTCTTCGTGTGGGATTCGGAGGTGTTTAAAGCTGGTAAGTCCGAATCTAGTATATCTAAACAGGTTAGATTTATCCATAAAAGAGCAAAGAATGGAACTTTTCAGTAATTTTCGGTTTGTTTCAGTTATTTTTGATAGTGTCTGTTCAGCTAACATTCAGCTAGCTAGCCGAACGCGGTACGTGTTTTTAATCCAATATAAATATGTATTTATCAGCAGCCGATTCATACTGTGTGGTGTACTTTTTCCTGTATTTTTCAAAATAAATGGACCTTTTGACAACTTCGGCTTGCATTACAGTGAAACTGAAGCTACATTAGGATTAATGTAGGTCGTTGTTTCCGCGACGCGATAACGCCCACATGTTTAGATATTACCCAATAAATAAGCCACTTATTTTCTTTTAAAACTCGGTTTATTGTTTATTGTTTACTGTGCTTCTTTTGCGTGATGTCACTTGTCGAGTTGGTTTTCCTGAAACGTAAGAATATTATGTATATTTTTCCCTCGTTGGACGCTAAGTTGGTTTGGTGATTAAAACCAGAATTTGCTTGGAGTTCAATTGTTTTTCAGAAATATGGTAAACTATTACAATGGATGCTTTCTTTCATTTAAACACACGTTAGTAACCCAGTTGGTTTTGGTTTCTACCGAATCTTCAGTCTAACATGACAATTATTGACACTGACTGACTGATTGTTCGTATGTAAAACATTTAGAGCTCGCTGTCTCATTATTTCAGTTAAACTCCTATCTTGTTTATATCTGTTTGCATATTTTCCCGGAAAGAAACTGTTGTGACTGGATTACTGTCCCAGATCCTGCCATGGGTATTACAGCTATCTTTATACTCGGCAGTCTTGGCTTTGCCATAATTGCTCAAGGTTAGTTCAAACGGGGACACGGAGCATGCGCAACCTGACAGTAATTGAAGCTCTTTCAATTCTCACGCCCATCTTTTCAACGAATTCTTCAATTTGTATAAAAATCTAGCACAAGATTGCTCCAAGCCTCCTGCAGGAGCCAACATGGATTTGAGGGATGAATTCATTACCAAGCAAACATTTCCAGATGGGAGCAAAGTTTATTTTGTCTGTAATCCCGGCTACACACCTGCTGGAGGATCTACTTCTATCACATGCACTGCTGGCTCATGGAATACTGTGAGCCTGCAATGTGAAAGTGAGTATTTAATAAATCATACCATGAAATTCTCCATGATACAACAGTAGAATAATTTACTCACAATTTGAACTTGTAGTATTCTCAAAAATCAAACGCGTATATTTTAACATCATAAAATGCTACTTTACTATATTTTTCCCCACATGATTTTAGTAGCAATGTCCAATAAATTGTAGTTTGAGTGTAATTTTGTTCCCTTTTCTTGTTCCAGGGAAATCTTGTGGCACTTTGGGTGAGGTGCCTAATGGCCAAGTTGATTATGACGGAATTGAGTTTGGTGATACAGCTACAGTCTCTTGTAACCGAGGGTTAGTAACATAAGTATAACTTTATCCCTTTTGTATATATTAACAGTGAAGTCAGACTGTAATGCTTTTATTGAAACTAAATGTAAGACTAGTCTGAAAAAAATATATAATCAACCTGTTGAACATTAAAAAAAACCAAACTAAAATATGTATTTTTCTTCTAAATATACTATCAGAGAATTTAGTGGTAATTCTATGCAAACCAAAATGAGATGGAGCTTTGTGCGATGTACAGCTTGACTTTCAAGAACGTAAGGCTAATTAGAAACGATTCTAGGTGTTTTCTATTTGCTAATAATATGTCATACTGTACAATGTTGGATTTTAAATTGTGTGGTATTGGCCTTGTATCCTCTCCCAGATTAATGGACAGTAGCATGATCCACTACGATAATTACTGAAATCTTTCCTGTCATTGTGCTAACACACACATCAATACTGTAGAAAAATCCCCAGCCAAAGCCAAAGCATATGTGCTGATGGTAAAATGTAAGTGTAGCGGCTGACCTGATGCTCAACCCTCTTGGTTGTTGGAAGCAAGTAGCAGCATTTTCTTTTTTGCTAATTTTGCTCAGTGTTGTAAAAATAATTAGTTAAAATAAATGCTTTCTATTTCTCCACTCACTCATTAGCTACATGCTGGTTGGGAGGTCGACTTTTAGATGCGAAGCCAACGGATGGTCTGGCAGGTTACCAACGTGTGACGGTTGGTGATCTTTTTGTTCATCTCAGCTTCTTGAAGGTTGAAAGGATCTGAAATTTGAAAAACCTAATTCTGTTTTGCAGGGGTGCAGTGTACCACACCACCAGCAGTTGTAAACGGCCAATTTTATCCAAACAACGAGTTCTTTGATTACGGAGACGTTGCGCGGTACAGCTGCGTGAAAGGATTTGTACTTAATGGATCACAAGACTTAACCTGCTCTGATGAAGGGAAATTCTCCCCTTCTCCTCCAACCTGTGTCAGTAAGTATTGGGCTATTTTTAGTCTCAAATTTGAACACAAAATTATGACTGATTACTGTTGTGACAATACTAATTTCCTTTCCCTTCGCTTTTAGCGGTTCAATGTGAAGATCCTGTAATTGAAAATGCTGTCTTTGAAAGTGGTTCTCGGCCTCCACATGGACACAAGGCTACAGTGACATACAGGTGTAAACCTGGGTACAGAATGCTTGGCTCGACTACTGTGATATGCGAGATAAATAATCAGTGGTCGCCATCATTACCAGAATGTAAAAGTAAGTATGTGGGGGGGAAAAAAACACTAATAAAATAATGCACATCATAATCTGAACATTAATTTCCCTACATGGTAATGAAAAAAGCTGCTAAAAAGTGACTCTGTGATGGCCCTGCCGTGTGGCAATTGGGGCTGGTAAATTGTTGATAAATTAACCCTTGTGTTTACATGTACAACTGACCCCACACCCATAAAACTTGTATCATTTGCCACAGTTCTCTACATTTGCATTTTTCAGATAATGTATTAGTTAATACATTAATGTATTATGTGGTACTGATATTTCGTTTACATTTCCTGCTTAAAATAATTTTTTACTATATAATTTGAATCTGTGGAGAAGTTTTTTTTTTCCTATTAACAGGACATTTGACTTATCACTTGCCCTTTTTGACATGTGACTTTAGCTGAAGTTGAATTTAGGGAAAGATGAGTGGACATGATAATTTTACTGAGCACAGTGTGTGACAGGCTTTTTCCTGTTTGGAAAAATTGTAAGATATTTTCAGAACTTTTTCCCAGGCTTTAAAGTTCAGTTTGTTTTTTTTTTTAGATTAAGTACAGATAAGTCATTTCTTCAGATGCTGAATTCCAGGCTTGTTCGGTTTATATTTCTTTCATTATTTTAAGTATCAGGAATTATTGGTACCAAGATGATTTTCTCCTTATTGCACTCTGTTTTTCTCAGGGGAAATTCAACCTCCTGTCAAAACTACTACTCCCACTCCCACTACCACTACCACCACAAAAAAACCTAAAGGTAAGTATGTTGACTTGCATGTAACTTGTGAAAAATGCCTGATTTTGCAATATGATATAGATAGGAGCGATGTAGATGTGGGAGTGATATTGTAGCTGCTAAAAAAAAACAATCATGCTGCTCAGGTATGTCATCATGACCACTAACGTGAATTGAATAACTAATTATCCAGTTATCATGTTACCTGTTAATGGGTTAAATACCTGTTAATGGGTTAAATATGCAGTTTTAAAGCAGCAAGTGAATGTTCTCCTCGAACTCAGAAATTCCAAGTTTCTAGTTGGATCTGGAAACGCATGCCTTTGTCTCTTTAAGAACCTCCTACTCTGTCCTACACTCCACCTTTAGCACGTCATCAAAACAAAGATTCTCAATATGCCATTAACAAACGTTCTTAGTTGGACTGAGAAGTAGTTTGTATGATGAGCTCAGCAAACTTGTAGTTCCCCCATGATGCAATCTGTTAACTGATGTTGCTGCTAGTCTGGAGTGGGGAAAACTCCAAAGGGGAAGCTGCGAGGAGGAGTTTTGTGGAAATAGGTGGCACTTTGTGGGATTGAGTGTTTGTGCACTGCAGAATGGTTGCCATGGGAGATGCAAGAATTTCTCAAACATGTATTAAAGAATCAAAACAACCTTCAAAATCTGATTTTAGATGAGGGAATAACATAATAAGATGACATAAATCTCAAAGAAGTCAAATTTACATAATACCCCCTCATTAAAACGATCTGCGCACAATGTCTACCTGCCGTGTCGAAATAGTAACTCTGTTATCTGGAACGCTGTTACCGTAGGTAGGACTTCCATCAAAGCTCCGACTTCACGCTTCCAAGGTAAATGGAACACAGATTATAGGCTGATAGAAATGGACAAATATGAGGATTTTAGCCAGTATGTCGAGAGCAGGGTGCGACTGGATGCTGTGTCTACTTGCCATGTCGAAATAGTAACTCCTCTATGTTATCTGGAACGCTGTTACCGTAGGTAGGACTTCCATCAAAGCTCCGACTTCACGCTTCCGAGGTAAATGTAACGCAGATTATAGGCTGATAGAAATGGACAAATATGAGGATTTTAGCCAGTATGTCGAGAGCAGGGTGCGACTGGATGCTGTGTCTACTTGCCATGTTGAAATAGTAACTCCTCTATGTTATCTGGAACGCTGTTACCGTAGGTAGGACTTCCACCAAAGCTCCGACTTCACGCTTCCGAGGTAAATGGAACGCAGATTATATGCTGAAAGAAATGGACAAATATGAGGATTTTAGCCAGTATGTCGAGAGCAGGGTGCGACTGGATGCAGTGTCTACTTGCCATGTTGAAATAGTAACTTCGCTGACTATGTTTTCTGGAACGCCGTTACCTCAGGTGTGACACCCACCCAACCTTCGACTTCCATCTCCCCAGGTAAATGGAACGCAGATTATATGCTGACAAGAATAGGTTCACATTAGGATTTTTAAAGTGCTGTGTAAACAATATCCAACAGCCACAACAACAAAAACATATCAGTTAGTAAATTAAATCAATGCTAACCTCGCTAAAGCTGCTATAAGGAGTATTATCTGACTTCTCGCGTCTGGTGGAGAGGCCAGACCTAGAACTAAAAGATGGACCGCCGAACAGGTCAGACGATTTTACATTGCTGCCCTTTCTCAGGGATTTCATTTTCATCTTTCAACTTTTCAGTGCCGCTTTATGTTTATTAGTTTGCTTTCGCTGCTCCATCTTCATGGCTAATGTTGACTTATTTAATGTTGCATACAGCGTTCCACACAGTAAACGAGATGACTAAAAAGTCTGGCTAAGGCAACGCAAACTAAGCAGCTGCTTAGGACCCCCAGACCTTTGGGGGCCCCTATCAAAATTTTAATTTTATCGCGGACCACACATTGAGGGTTTAGCATTGTTTATTAGAAATGACAATGCTGTTAAACTTGATGTAATGGTTTTTATTTATTTGGAACAGACAAACAATAAAAACAGATGACACAAAATAAACCATTGACCTGTGTAAATATGTTTTACCGTCAGAATCCCGATTTTCTTCCTGTAGCTTTTCTGATGTTTCTTTTCTTGCGAACGCTGCCATTAGATATCCGTCTGACTGTTTCATCCATATAGCATTTAAGAAATCTCAGGTTTATTTTACAACACAGAAACCAGCAATCTTGCTCTGCACAATAAACGCCTATGGGCAGCCACTGCATGTTGCAGCTTTCCTACCGCTGTTCCACTGCTTGTTATATTTAATAGCAAAAATCAAGATAAATGTATAAACTCTAGAAGAGTTAAAAAAAAAAACATCCCTGATGCAAAACTGCTTTTTTCGTTCCTAAAAAAAGATGCAACCTCAAATTAATTCCTGCTCTCTTCTGTCTCATGTTTGGTCTTTTCTTTTTCTTGTTTTTCTTTAGATAATGGTGACGCTAACTTTCCGCCATGGATTATTATTGTAATTGGTAAGTTTACCCTCATCCTTGAGCTGCATGTTAACAGTAAACAAAATTTTTGTGAGCCCTTTTCAAAAGTAGTGTGACCTCAGATGAACAGTGTTGCTATAATTACACAGATCATGGAGTTCTATAAAGGTCAAACAAAATAACCTAGATAGTCTTAGTTAATAAATCAGCCCGTTTGCAGAAGTTATTTTTATCTTTTTTGCATTTTGCTCCCAAAACAGAAAAAATGTTTTCTGATCAGAAGTAGTAGTGATTGCTGTAACTGAACGCATTTAACACTGAGTTTAACATTTTAACCTTTTAACTCTAATGTGTTGATTTCCTTTTGTTTGTTTAACACAGTAGCTGTGTAGAAATAACCAAAACTATTGTTGGCAGATAGCATTTTATTTGCCAATAAAATATAATATATAGAAAAGTGCTACAAGGTCCTTTTTTGACAAATTATTGTAAAGATGTTGATTTTTGTTATGAGAATAAATTATGTTGGGTATCTGCTTCTCTAATTGTTCAAGATAATTTCTTCCGACTGGCAGATTTTTAAAATTAATTTGAAACATTTGAAGAAGAACTTTCTGTTTAATGTGTTGGGGGGGGGAGGGGGGAGAACAGTGATTAAATTTCAGGACCGTTCTTAAAGCTCACACACAAACTCTCCAAACATCACAATGTCTTATTTTTTTTTTCATCAAAATAGTTATCTCCATCATCCTCGTCATTTGCATTGTTATATTCTTCATCCTAAAGAAACGGTAAATCTTTGTTTTATATCTATGTAAACTAACGCTTTATGGAACATGCCTCTTGTTTTTTGTCTTGTCCTCAGCGCAGCCATTAACAGTCTTTGTGCCTTTGCTTTCTGTTTGAACTTTCTCTCCGTTGCATGATGAAGGGTTATGTTTTGCACTTTGAAGTAGGAATGGGCATTTGAAGAAGAAAATGGCATTATAACATCAAATTTTACAGATTTTGCCCCCCATAAGCTTCAGCATCTTATGCAGAAGCTTGACCATATGGTCAGATGATCAGAAGATGTTGCTAAGAACAAGTTTGCCTTTGCCACTAGCAAAGCCACCGTCTTCACTTTTAGCTTCTGCCATCAAATTAATAAAAAAATAACTACTAATCTGGGAATGCAATGCCCATCTCTACTTTACTGACTTGTGAAGCTTTTATGTTATATTATCTGCATTGAAAAAGGAACTCTCCTCTACAGAGCTGTGGGTCTCACTGAGAATTCTCTACATACTATATATATATATATATATGTGTATATGTGCATCTCAATAAAATAGAATATTAGTGAAAACATAACCCAGATATGATGTAGATTCCTTACATACTGGGTGTATTTTGAGTGTCTGCACTATAATGTAATTTCTAAAGATTACATTTATCAGAAAAAAATGGTTGCAAAATCTTGCAGAAAAATTGGCTCCATAGAGCTTGTAATTAGAGGGATACATAAAGTGCTTTCAAATTTTGTGGTATATGACAGCAGAAACTTTGGATTTGAAATTTGGACTTGAGTGAACCAACAGTATTGAATGACACAGCTTCCAAAAGCATCACTGGACCTCAATAAACATGGATTCTGAGCCTCTACACTCTTGCTCTTAGGGAACTTTTTTTAATTTGAAAAGGCACTTTGAGCCACTAAGCAGTATTATAATTTTTTCACTTAGCCTGTACTTCTGACATTATTTTTGCCTCAGGAGCTTAGCACGAGAAACTATACAGCTCTACCCTGTGTCATGGATGCAGTCAATTCCATGTTAAAATCTCCAGCGTACTCTGGAATAGCGAGACGTTTTAGCAATAACTTTTTGTGTCTTCCCTACCTTGTGACTGACTCTGTCATGTCAGCAATTTTCTGCTTGATTCACCATCATATGGCCATAATGTAAAGAATCTATACAAAGGTTTTACTCAGCTTTTTGATGATATTCTAATTTACTGAGATTAACGTAATTTTAGATATTTTAAAATGGCATTTAAAAAAATATGCTACATTCATAAAAGCATTAAATTCTTTTATATTCAACCATTAATCAAATAACCTACAAATGACTAATTGCTGCTGACGCTGTGTCTACATAATTAAACCACGTTAGTTTTAGTCTCAAAGAGCAGACCCAAACCTGAATAAAGCATCCAAGAAAAGGTTTATCCATTACTTTGTCATTTGCATACTTCTTCAATTATTTCAGAAGATTGTACATCACAGAGCCACCACAATCTTTTGGGGGAGCTAACTTTGCAATAATTCATAAATCATCAGTGTTCATTTGAACAGCGATTTTATTTTATTTTTTCTGGGACTTCACTTGGCTGTTAATTGGAATTTCAATATGTTTCTGCATATTGTCACCTTCCTGAAATAATGTCTAAGTTACTTTTGGCCAAAAGTGATTATTTATTTATTTTTGCCTATATCGCTTTTGGCAGAAAATGACTCGGGCCATTATCTTATTAGGTGACGATATGAAAGTTATTTCTATTTCTAATGACTATCTGGCTGTATAGGAGAGTTTCTTTAAAAGTCACACCACTTCTAACCTAGTACCAAATTTCAAGGTATGTTGAAATTAGTTTTGATCCTTTTTGTTTAATTTAGCTTGTGAATCATTTCTGTTATTAGCTGTATAATGTTTAAGGTTGTTTGTAAATACATTTAGTGTTTACTTCCTTCAGATAATGATTCTTTATAACTTGGAAAAAAAAGAAGGTACTTTATTCATACATCTTCGCTGTGGTTGTGACACTTCAAACTTTACCACATTATTGAATTTGATTTTACCCATATCTCTTTTTCTTTCAGGATAAAGTTACAAACATTGATTCTGTTCTGCTTGGATAAATAACCTGATCATAATTTTAATCTTCATGTAAAAACAGTATAACTGATTATTTTAAGGTGCACTGTGTGTAGATGGCTGCATGGTTGGCACTTGTTTATGTTGGTGATCTTTTTAGATGAGCAAGTACACAGTATGGTGGGTGTATCCCTGCTTGGACCTCAAGTTGCATGTTACAGGAGGTCTCAGCATGCTAAACTCTTGTTAGTCGCCGTTTCATGCATATATTTAACCAGTGATATTGACCAGTCATTGGTGGGTTACAGCAGTCGGCGAACCCGTACTGTCAAAGATCCTGCAAAAGATGACGAGGATGTACCATTCTCGGTAAGGAGATTGTTGTCCAACAACAATTATGTTTAATAAAAACATGATTGCATGTTGAGAAATAACATGTTTTATTTCATTACATTGTATTTAAACAGGTGAATTATGGTATTGTTGGGAGACCTTTTTTTATTAAAAAAAAAGCCCTATAAATGCACAGATCAGCCACAACACTAAAATCAGCAATAATGTTTTGCAGGGCCTGTAGACTACAGATGTATATTAGATATATCATCAAAAAGATTTCAGGAACAAATTTCAAAAAATAAAACTCTTATGGAGATGCATTCCACAGAGTTGTGTTCTCCAGGCTTTTATTTGTAATTAATTTATGTGACTATTAGTCTGATTATTGCCTTCCTATGTGATTCTGCTCGATTGTCCTGTTACTAGGACAATCGACTTTGCTAAAGTAACTTGTTCCTTTAGCAAAATATTATTGCCAAAGAAACTCAAATGATGTATCAAAGCAAAATGTTAAAGTTAAGTGGAAGGAGAGCGTGTCAAAAAATTGTAAATAATAAAAGAAGGTTTTCAAGTTTAGAGGTAGCAACTACCAAGCCCAGAGTGAAGCTATCACAGTTAGTGATGGTTTGCAGAGTCAAATCAAGTGTTGATGAAAATCAACTGTTTCATAAAGTCTAGACGCCACAATGGACCATCAGGACGTTTTGGAGATCTTGATGCTTTCCTCTGTGGTTATTAAACTATTAAAACCACTGCTGAGGTTTCCTGAACCCCTCAGCAGTGCCACAGACTCGTCGCCTCCTTTCCACGCTGCTCTGATAGAGTAATTCATACAAATGCTTGTTTTAAACGATCCCTTTTTGTTGGCCTTAGTAATATTAAAATAGCCTGAAAACTGAATTTTAGGTTGTCATTAACTGAGCCATAAATTAGATTAGTGCTTTGAACGCTACACTCTGTGTGTAATTAATCTATGTGAGTTTCAATTTTTGAATTGAATTACTGAAATAATCTTTTTGATGGCTTTGTAATTCTGATGTAGCTGAACTTGATTATGAAGTTGGGACACTTTACCCCAGAGTGTTTTTAGCTCTGGTAAGAAGTGTCTGACAAATTCCCATTGCACTGACATCACAGACTATTTAGAGGCTGTAGTAGGTGGTGTTAAAAAGGCCTCATTTTAGAACATTACAGCATAGATATTTGAGATTTTAATGTTGTGGCTGTTTGTATATTTTTAACTTTCAGCTGTTTTTCTCTCCGTCTTTCACATTACTGTAGGTAGCCAGGTATCCTGGGAATGCTTTCTTCACTCAAAACATTCAGCACATTGTTTTCCTCCATTGTAGGTGTGATACTTTTTGTAGAAAGCGATCAATTACGTTTCTCTGTTCCTTTTTTCTTTAGTAAGCGTCACTGTTCTGTTGGTCCAAAACTCCTGCATGTGAAGACGCTGCCTTGTGGAGAGGACTATCCCCGGACCACTCTGTGAATGAAGAAAGTTCCAAAGAAAAATGAGGAACTCATTAAACTACTTTCTAGAAATCAGTTTCTGCAGAGAAGTCAGAATGTATTTTAGACAACATGACATCTATTCTCACTTGATGTTTCAAGCGCTTGTCACTTAAAAGACGCATGAATCCATTTGTTATCTGTTCTATTTTTTTGGAGACTATTGTACTCTATGCTGATTTGGAATATTTGCATTAGAGCACAGCTCAAGCTGGCCTTCAGACACAGCTACAGAGATCTTCTTAATCTAGTGAAAGGATCATTTTTAAAATAAAATTATCGCACATTTTATTTAACTTTTCTGTTTGTACAGAAATATTTGATCTAATTAAAAAAAAAAACTTCACATTTTCTGTAACTGCAAAGATAATGGGAGCTTTTGTAATTGTAGAAAAGACTCCACTCAGTCTTAAAGTTCATTATTTATACAGATCAGAAATTAGTGCCTAGCAAAGTAAAATCCTATGTGCCACTATGCAAAAAAATCAAGTACTTTGCTGTGTATGTGTGTTTGAGTTCCAATAAACAATTTTCCAGTTTAAATCATGTTATCTGTATCAACCATTGGACTTTTTTTTCTTTTTATGTTTTTCTTTGTTTTGCTTTATATTATCAATAACAAGACCACTTTCTTTCCCCATCTGTAATCAGTTTTTCTTTTACATTGCAGAACTTTAAAATTTTCTTTGGTTGCATTCACTTTTAGTGAAGGTTATCTCAGATAGGCTTGCACTTATTTAAGTTGATGACTTCAAATCAATGTGATTTCATGTTGTTTGGAGCCAGTTGTCCAATTGTGTATTTTTTGTAATTAAAATAAAGGCTGAAAACAAAAGTGTTGTTTTTCTGTATTAGTAATTGATGGATATTGTATTTTAGGGAGGCATCTTGTTTTAATCATGTTGAGCTCTTACTCTAATTTGCTTTATTGTCTTTGAAGCACAAATAAATGCTATTCTGAGTTTCACCCATTAACCCACTAGATTAGCCTCGTCCCTTCCAATTGCTTGGTTCTTAATGAAAAATAATGTGAAAACATCTAAGTGCAGATTGGTCTTGTGCAAAGTCTAGAGAGTGAGTGTATTCTCTAATCAAATAATTTGAGAGCTTTGACAGGAGGATGTCCCAATCACAATTGTCAGTAGACAAGAATTTAAACTTTTCCTTTTTATTGTGTTGGCAACAACTGAACATTTCTGTAGTTAGAATTTTTCCTTTGTATTGTCTAATAACTGAGAAACAACCTGGGGTTAATGGCTGTAGCTAAGATTTATGGAAATCAGTGATTTAACTACTTACTACTTACAGACTGTAAGGCATCAATATAATCCATACGTTTATTTTAATGTAATCAGTGAAATAAGTAAAAGATTTTAATAAAGAATGGTTGAAAAAAATCACCCAAAACAATTCCTCCTGCTGCGTAGATGATGACGTGTTTCCGGTGGGCGGTAAAATCCCAAGAGGCACACTTATCTAAAAGATAAGGAGCCAAAAAGGTAAACACTGACAAAATTATGTATTTCTTTAAATAATTAGTTTTCTAACGCCTTTGTTCTTTAAGTATGACTTGGATAACTCTATTTACAAATTTGCAGTGGTGTCAAGTAACGAAGTACTGTACTCGTTACTGTACTTAAGTACAATTTTCGTGTATCTGTTCGTAGATTTAATAATGGATGCTTTCCACTTTCACTCCACTACATTTTACAGTAAGTATATGACTTTCTACTTCACTACATTTCTACAAAAGTGTCGCGTTACTCCTTACATCCAAGTCACTTTGCGCTGTTTGTCCGTTAAAATGTGAAGTTCAGGAACTTAAGGTGGCGCCATAAAATCCAAGCAATAACGTCACTTTCATATCTGTTGTTACCCATCGCCTCCACCTTTACTGGCACGCGGAGCTCCAGACATGCGCAGTGGTTTCCTCAGAGCGGGAGAAGATGTCTGTCTAATCCACAGTAATATAATAGCTGCATAAGTCGACATGTAAAATCAGCAGCGCTTTGCTTTCACAGACAGTGGGGACTTCTCCAACTTTTAGCGTCCCTTGGAAGGAAAGATTAAATAAAGTTAAGCTCCGTGGATGTGATGCTAGTAAAGCTAACTGTACAGAGATGTTGCATCTGCAATGAAAAAAAGTTTTCATGCACTGAATTATTGTGTGCAGGTGTTGACTGAGGTGTCGCATATATGGGACAACGCTGTGACCAAAGTGCAATATAGTAATATAACATTCAGGAACGGACAGTGTTCATAGTTGAGTGTTGTTTACTGTTAATTGCTATGTTTAATGGTGCAGACAGCTGTGGTTTCTGACATTGGCAATATGGGCAACCGCCCAGGGCGTTATTTTTTTTTTTTAGGGATGGCAGGAGACCTCTTCGGATTGTGGCACAGAGATGAAAGCAAAACAGAATGAAGAAGTGTTTGAATTGATACTGGTTAAATTTATTTCAGCTCTAAGTATTTAATATCTGGGTGTTTTCTTTCAGATCAATTTGAGAAGCAATTTTGATAGGTAAACGTAATTTTATTGTGTCATGTGCGCTGGTCTTGGTCTTGATTTGGTCTTGGTCTTGGTGCTTAGACTACAACTCTGCTACGTGGCTCCTTGGTTCCATGTCCTCCCCTGCCAGTTGGATTTCTTTCAAAATAAATGCCACCAGTGGCGAAAAAAGTGAAGTTCATGTTATGTTAGGACAGGAGACAAGATGTTTCCATCCCCGAAATTATGATGCATAGAATCAAAAATCTAAGTCTAAACTATACCGAGTAAACACAATAAAAACATGCTTTATCTGTGGCATTGCTCATTAAAATGGCACATTACTGATTTATTAAAATTAAATATGATTGGTTCACTTAGTGATATTAGTGATTAGGTTATGTATTCAGCAAGTACTTTTTCTTTTAATACTTAAGTATTTTTAAAAGCCAGTACTTTTTTACTTTTACTTAAGTACAAATATTAATGCGGTAGTTTTACTTTTACTTGAGTAAATTTTTGTCTGTGTATTTGTACTTTTACTTAAGTAAATTTTTTGAGTACTTTCTCCACCACTGCAAATTTGTAAGCAGATTTGATGTAACAGTAGCTTCTTTTTGCATATCTAACAGAACCTGAATCTAAACGGTTAATGACGGCATGAAAGTGGACACATGGGAAATGTAGTTCAGCGCGAAGTCTCTTTAGATTTACATGGTTTTGGTTGAACAAATGTAGCTACGTCTCAGTTTACTTTTCTCTTTTCCAGAAAACAGCTGTAGTGTTTCTGAGCCTGATCATGAATGTCTTCTTTCTGCTGAGTAGTTTTGGCCTCGCCATCACTTCTGTAGGTGAGTTCCAAACTAAAGTAATAACTATGCATTCAGTTCTGACTTCTCAACTAAACGTATTGCCATTTTGGAAAAATGTTTTCTAGCTCAGGAATGTTCCAAACCCACTGGAGGATCAAACATGCATTTGAAGGATGAGTACATTTCGAAGAGCACATTTGAAGACGGGGCCAGTGTCTCTTTTAGCTGTGCTCCTGGCTACACATGTGTTGGAGGGTCTCCACAGATCACATGCTCAGCTGGCGCATGGAGCACTCTGCGGATGAAATGCGAGAGTGAATATTGTTTAATAATTGCACTACTTATAATTCTGCAGTTGCAGTTGTAGCGTTGTTGCACTGCCAGTTAAAAATGTTAGTTTCTAACAAACTGTAAGTTTGTCGTAAAGTATGAAAATCATTCTATTTGAAATGTACATGTATTTATTCTGGATGAGTGTAATTCCTGGTAATTGTGTTGTTCCAGGGAGGAACTGTGGCGCTATTCCAGAAGTGAATCATGGTGATATTGAATATAAAAATGGGACTGAGTTTGGTGATACAGCTATGGTCACTTGCAGATCAGGGTAAGTAGCACAATGGCATCTTCTAAGGTTTTATGTTATTTATCGGAGTGTAAAAGCCACATTCAGTCACAATATATTGGGAGTGGTCATCTTACTTTTGATCTTATTAGTCTTTAAGTAAACATGTAAATTTATCCCCACTTTTGCCTCACAATGTTATTTTAGTGTAGTAGATAAATAACCTGTACAATTTTAAAATATTGTTCAGCTTCTTGGGCTACGGTTGGTATCACTGTTGCCTCGCAATAAAAAAAAAATCTAAATCGTTATTTTAGGACTTGGGATTCCAGCCTGGGATTTTTTCTGCATTTTCTCCTTTGGTACTCCAGCTTCTTCCCATTAGCCAAAAATATGACTGTTTGGTTAACTGGTCTCTCCAAATTTGGTCTGTGTGCGCATGGTTGTTAGTTCTGTGTGTGAATATGTGTCTCACTCTGTGTTGTTTTATGCGGCTTCCATATTTCTTCAAGGTTTTGTTGAGTAAAGACACTTAGTGAATCAATCATTGCATTTCTGATTATGTGGGATTTTAAAACAGAAGTAGTGAATAATTTCAACCTAGTTTGAAATTAAATACCTGTTCAATCTAGGTTTGTGTTTGTAAATGCACTTGGTAGATTAAATTACCAAGTGCCTTTTCCTTTTTCTTTACTAGTTACATGTTAGTTGGGCAATCAGTACTCAGATGTGGGGTCCAGGGATGGACGGGGAGGGTGCCAACATGTGATGGTCAGTGATCTTTGTGTTCACTCTTATTAGCGGAAATGCGCTAATCAAGTCTGATTAGTCTAATATTAATCAAGTCTGATTAATATTATTTTGTTTTGTAGAGGTGAAATGTGTCACTCCAGCTGAAATTGTGAATGGGAAATTCAGTCCAAAGAAGGACTTTTATGGTTATAGAGAAGTTGTGCGGTACTCCTGCGACAAAGACCTTGAACTTCGTGGATCCAGGGACTTATTTTGTTCTGAAAATGGGAAATTCTCCTCTGCTGCCCCAACCTGTGTCCGTAAGTGTTATTTTTTATCTTTTTAATTCCCTCAACGTCAAAAGTATAACTAAAGGTTTCATTAATGTGATTCTAATTGTAGTAAAAAATACTGTTTTTTCATTTTCAGGAGTTGAATGTGAAGACCCTGTGATTATAAATGGATTTTGGGAATCTGGTTCTCGACCACCGCACAAATATAAGGCTACAGTGACATTTAAATGTAAACCTGAATACACAATGATTGGAAAACCTACAGTGACTTGTGACATAGATAGCAAATGGTCACCTGGTCTTCCAAAATGCACCAGTAAGTCATCAATTCAAATAATCAAGGGTAATTCAATCTTCACTGTCTTTTTATAAGTGACTTGTTCTCTGAAATCGGCACAGTTTGGCAGTTATAAGCCACATTTATGCAGATTTGTATTACTTAGCATAATGTGTCATGAAACAAATATATCTAACAGGAAATCAGAAAAATCTGTGGAACACATCACATTTTCCCGCTTTACATATCTAGATATGTAGTGTAGAAAAACCGAGTTACATGGGAAGAAGCTAATCCTCAATGTTTTATTTTTCACATTGTATCAAATTAGCTTCTGGTAAGAAATGTTGTTCACTATTCTTTACTGTATTTTGTCTTCCTTTTTTCATTCTCATCAGTTTGCTTTGTTTTTCCTTTCAGGGAATGAGAATGCTCTTGTAGGAGACGGGAATGCTCTTGTGGGAGGACTTACTAGTGCACTAGGTGAGCTTCAATTTCTGATTGGCGTGGAGATAATCTTTCTCTTCCCTACCCACAAAAATATGGCCTCAGAAGAACAACATGGATAAAATACCAGATACAGCACTTAGTTAATAATAATAATAATAATAATAATGATAATAATAATAATAATAATAATAATAATAAAAAGATTATCTCTCTGTGGTCTACTGCCAGTTCACATTTCACAAGATAGTTTAGTGATCTGGCCACAAAGTTAATCCACTGTTCTTTCATTGGTCAACCAGAGTGTTCTGTGAAAACATTACAGACTATATTCCATCCAGTTGTCAAGCAGATGTATTCATTACTAAGTTATCTCTCAGGAAACAGTCAGACATTTAAATAGCACTACATGTTTTTCAGTAAAAATAGTGTGAGGGTTTTCATCAGCATCTAGAAAAATCAAGTAAAACATATGAGGACTCCATGTTTGTAGTCTGGATAGGGATTTTTTTATGTTTCTGTTTATGTTTTATATTTCTGTGAAACAGTGTTCTGAAAGCTTTGTGTATAAGATTTTTTAGCTAACCATTTTATGAAATTATTTTTTATCAAAGCCTCGGCTTTGTCAGATTGATGTAAGTAAGAACTCTCCTATGAGAACACATTGGTTTCTCTGAGTTGATCAAATTTGTCTAAGCTGGAGACACTCGACAGTATTTCAGTCATACAACAAAAATCTGCTGAGAAGAATCTGCTATTGTGTTCTCCAAGTCTTTTTAAAACATATACACCGTAATCGTTATTTTGTGGCGACTTCCTTATATTTCTTGTTTTCTGAAATTTCCTGTACATGTAGTAGAGTTAGATGGCTAAAAGGTGTGTGTTTGTATAGCATTAGCCTGTGTACCCCAGCTACAAACTGTTGTATCCTAAAAAGGAAAACTGACTTTGCACAAAGTTTTGTAAGACAAGTCTGTGTCAACCTTTGATAAAAGATGTCAGCTGTAGTTTCTAGAGCCACAACGGCCATTTCAGTGTGACACAGATCTTGTAGGACAGGGCAGACGGACTCTTCTTTAATCGCGATGTCAGTCGCTCCAAGTTATTACAAAGATAATAAAGAATGTTTTATGAAAGCATTCCAACAGCAAACCTCACTTTTGAAGGGAGGAAGTTGAGGCTTGTGGTGTGGCTCAGGCTGCAGGAAGTCACAAACTGACCAACTGCCTGTACTGAACAGCTTCGTCTAAATGTTGCACTTAATTTGTGGTATCTCATAAGTACTAATAAATAAAGCTGAAATGTATCCACCCTGTAACTCAGCTTCAGAAATGATTGTTTCTGATCTCCCATGAAGTTGAATCTGTGTGGATGCACAGCACAAGAAGCAAACCTCTACAAATACACCTACAATTGTTTCCCATTGGATGTGGCCTTAATATGGGGTGGAGTGAAAAACACCCCATAGGAGTTGAGGTATGTGTGCAGAGCACTGACCCTCTCACACTCTTGACCAAAATACTTCTATACTTTCCTTCTTTATAACAAGGTTGAAACTGGTGGTGCAGGTACAAAACCTTTTCACATTTTTAGAGATATTTCCCCAAATGATAAATAAAGACCATGATGTGGACATAATTTGACTTGAACAGCTGTAACAACTTGATTTCTTTAAGTTATTCTTGTTGGTGGTTTTAATTTTGTGTCAGCTTAGTAGACTTTTATTCTTTTTCTTTCTTACCCACATTACTCTGCTCCCTAACTTGCCTGAAACTACTCTGTTTACAGGTTTTAAAAAGTGTAAGACACATTTGTTTTTCACATCACAAGTTGTTTAATTATTTTAATTTGTTCTCTTTTTTTTAAATAGCAACCGTCCCAGTCCTGTTGGTTCAAAACTACTGGATGTAAAAATGTCGCCCTAAGAAGAACAACGTGACGTCTGAGGGTCTCTCTGTCTTTCATTTGCTGGAATTCAGTGGACGTTTACCACTACAACATGAGCACTTCAACCTCAATCTATCTTTTATGCTTCAAGTAACTTTCATGATTTGTAGAGTGAAAAATATCCTGTAGTATTAATTATCTCTCCCTTCATATGCCAGCACTAGAGTAGAGAAAAGCTTGGTCTTTATACTCAGGTTGTTTTAAGTGAAATTTAGGTGTTTAAAATCTTTTTTTAATGTGTTATTTATTATAGTTTATCGAGCTATTACTGTTTAAGGTTCACACTGAAGAACACTTTAGGTTCTGTTAAAACACTCATAGTGCCTTATCTGTGGTCATATTTCATATACCTGAATGGAAAAGGCCATGTGTTGTAAATTATTGTTTGTGTTAGTTTTCAAATGAAGTGCCTTTTTTACCACTTGTTGAATGTTTGCATTAAGAATGTGCATATTATTTAATTGAATCAACCAAGTTATAGACAGAATCAAAGGAAATCAGTTTACCAAAAACCTTTCAGCTGTTATATCAGTGATTGTATCTACTTACTGTTTTAGAGTATTTGAACACTGGTATTGGCTGTCATCTCAAAGGAATTTCGTGAATGTATTCTCAAAAAATGTTTGCACTTTTTCAGCTCCTTGGCAAATATTATCTGAGGACATATTAGTTAATATAATTTTGATCAAACCGAACTTGAAGTTTTTCAATAAATTAAGAAGAAAAGTATTCTTTCTTTATTATTATTATTTTAACTTGTACAACTCCTCAAAACTCCTTTACTCTTGTCACATTTACCCAACTTGAACTGCACATTTTCACATATTACACCAGTATGTAGTGTTGTCAGGAAACCTGAGGTTTTGTGTCTTTGACATAAGTAGAACCTGAATTCAAACTCACAACCTTCTGATTTCAAGGCAATTACTTCCAACTGAATCACAGCTCCACCAGTAAGCCAACAGTCATCTTTTGATATTTGTCTGTTGATGTTGCAGGAACCTCTATGATCATTACACTCCATGATTCGATAGGGCGCTGTAATAAGAATATGGACTTAAAGGCTGTACCTTAAAACCACACTCCATTGTCAGTTATACTATGTACAGCAAGGGAGGGTCTCCATCTCACATTGTTCTCTGAGTTTAAGGGATGAATGAACAAGTTGCCTTGAATTGATTTCTTTGTCTAATAAATTAAATAACATTTTATTTTTACAAGATTTGTTAAAAATGATGGGAATCATGATGCTGGAAGAAGCAGAGAAGAAACAGCAATTTCACATCTCAGATTTTGAAATTTTATGAGTTGGTTGATTACAATATTTTGCAGGTTATGTATAAAGCTCATAAAAGTTTATTACCTCTTAATATGCAAGTATACTTTGTTAAGAGAGTAAGTAATTACAATCTTAAGGGTATAGAGATGTTTGTAAAGCCTAAGATTCGAACAAATTTGAAGGACCGATGTACTTCGGTACAAGGTATAAGATTGTGGAATAATTTGGAAAGTGAATATAAAAATGCTTGCTCGATAGATATATTTAAGAGAATGATAAAAGTCAAGTTGTTGAAGACATATACAATTGTATAATGTGCAATCATAAGAATTGCTGTACAAGAAGGAGTTGATGTTTTTTTTTTTTTTTTCCTTTTGTTATGTTTTATTATTTGAAAACTATCATTGTTTGAATTTGTTTATTTTGGAAAAAGGGGCAGATATTAATAAGAATTTTTTTCTTCTTTCTGCTACCTTTCATTTTATTTGTGTTTTGTATATTCTTTTTTTGTATAGCATTTGTTTTGTTTTTAAATGAAATGAATAAAATTCTATAAAAAAAAATACAAGATAAAATGCAGGATGGATACATTTAAATTGTTATGCATAGAGACATTTGAGGATGGGTCCACTGCGGCCTCTCTCTCTGCAGTATGAAAGTGTAGAAGCAAAATATTAGTTGGACAAATTTGAAATTAAAGCTGAATCTTACTGATTTCTTACAAGGAAATGACTTGATCTGACTATATTCAGAAATAGGCTTGCAACTATTGCATTTGTTTAAACCTCTAAAGCAAATGCAAAAGACAGTGGTAGACGTTTTGTGAAATTGAATGTAGATATAATTTTTCTTTCTTTTTCTACGGCTCATTTTTTAATGAGCCATAAAGGCCTCAGACGCACCTGTCATACATAGTCATCTACGGTAGGGGGCGACGTGCACACAAAGCTGGTGATGTAATCTATCACACAAACACAAAGAAGACGCTGAGAGAACAAGTGGTCGGAAGAAAGCTAAGGTACCGTTTTCTTATCTAACAACCTCTGGTTCGTTCAACTAAACTTGTTGAAAATGTAAACGTTGTTTGTTGTAAACGTCGACACATAGTCTAATATTTGAGATGAACGCATGCAGCTGGTTATAATGAGGGTTACGCCTTTGTGTTTTGGCAAATGAAGAGACTCGTGTTGGAAAAGTGAATTTAAATGCTTAAAAACTGTCACTGAATGATGAACTGCTGTGTATGGAGATGAAATTTAAAGAAGAGCTACTGACATTTCTGACAAAAAAGTATATATATGTGTATATATATATATATATATATATATAGAGAGAGAGAGAGGACATAATATATATATATATATATATATATATATAATATATATATATATACAATGTTTTTATCTTTTAATCTTTTTCAAAATCTCTTTCAGTTTTTATTTTCTTAATTGTGTAAAGCACTTTGAAGTGCCTTGCTGCTGAAATGTGCTATACAAATAAAATTTTATATATATATGTGTGTGTATTTATATATATTAATAGCTGCAGTTGTGTTTTTTTGGTGTTGACCGAAAGAATAACAGAAAGAACTTAAAGACTACATTCCTTTTGAGTTAATATTTTATAGAGGCAAACCTTTTCCTGATGATTCATTCTATCTCACCATCCAAGTTAACGATTAATTTACCTTCTATATTTGCATTCTTCTTTTCCAGAAAGGTTTCTTTGGATTACTGTGGAACCTGATCATGAGTGTTTCTGCCCTCTTCCTGCTTGGCAGCCTTTGCCTTGTCACCACTGCTCTGGGTGTGTTCGCCTTCACAATGAGAATAGGAAACCTTTTTCCTCTACGTAGGTTTTAATCATTCATTGTTTGATTTATTTTATTACAGGGCAGCAGTGCTCCAAACCTGTCGGACGGCAGAACATGCATCTAAAGGACGAGTACATCCTTAAAGAGACATTTGAGGATGGGTCCACTGCGGCCTTCACCTGTGATATTGGCTACGTACTTGCAAATGGTTCTGGAGTCATCAAGTGTATTGCGGGGATTTGGAGTCCTGTCTCGCTGATTTGCCAGAGTGAATATGCTTACTTGGCTACGTCCTTAATGTTTAATTCAGTTGCGTTCTTTGCAATATGGCTCATTGCCCAGGGTGCTACTGTGTGAGGGAGCATCACAAGTACTCAAAATCTCTTCAGTGTAAGGATAGCGAGGAATTATGTGCATACACTCCTTGTTAGTGATGCTGAAGTTGGTAGTTTATTCAAAATATTTGTTTTGGTGGTTATTTAAAGGACTGTTTTGTGTTTTTTGTTATTGTTTGTTTTGAAGAACAAGTAATCTTTAATTCAGAATCTAATTAATCTAAAATTCTCAAGTTTGCATAGGATGATTTTAAAATTGTAAAATTGAGTGTAGAACAAATGTTTGATTTTCTAGACTGTTATCCTTTTATTCTTTAGTATAACAGTCTAGTACAGTCTGATTTTACATTGATTGTTAATAAATCAACAGCTTTATATTTAATATTCCACATCACACTATGTATTAAAATCTGTATTTTTTTTTCATTTACAGACCGAATGTACATTTGTTGACAAGGCCTTTTTATTTAATGGTTGGTCTCTAGACTATTTCAGTTTTAATTTCAACTGGATGCACAACAGACAACAGACATATACTACAAAAGTGCAACATCTTTTTAATAATCAGATAAATAATGACTATTTTAAGATATTAATGTATTGTCTTGTAGTTAATAAAAGACAAATGTAATGCTTGTGTCTTTTTATTCCAGGGTTTAACTGTGGACCTCTTGGTGAAGTGAGTAATGGAGACGTTTCCTACCCTCAAGGAACGATGTTTGGGGATAAAGCGTTGATCACTTGTAAAACAGGGTTAGTAGAAAAGAATTAGCTTGTGTTCAGAGATGAATGAAATGTTCATCTTATTCTATTGCTTTTTTGTTTATTTAGTCACAAATTAGTTGGTAAAAGTGAAATCACATGTGGAAAACAAGGATGGTTGGACAGGTTGCCTACATGTGAAGGTTGGTGACATTTGTTCTTACTGTTCTTTTTAGAAATGTAAGTTGTGTTTTTTTGTCTAACAGGACATTTGTTTTCTAGTTACTAAATGTCTTCAGCCAAGTGGTATTGCAAACGGTATGTTCAGTCCTCAAAAGGAAGATTATACATACAGAGAAGTTGTCAAGTATTCCTGCAACAAAGATTACACACTCAATGGATCCACAGAAATTACCTGTGAGGAAAATGAGAAGTTCCAACCTTCTCCTCCATCATGCATCTGTAAGTATTTTAATCTTGCCATCTAAACCTTCATCATAATTAAAAATTAGAGTCATGCACTTGAAATTCTGTTTGCATTGTATATAAAGACAAGTAAACCAATTTTTCCTCACTCTATGATGTTAAATCTGACTGAAACAGTCCTGATTTAGGGGAGTTAGGATTACCTAATTGTTTATTATTTACCATTATTTATTTTTGCTAAATATTAGAATATTTTTTTCCTTTTACTTTATTAAAATTCATATACATTTCTGATGTATTTAGATTTTTGCTTTTTTCTATATGGTGAAACATTTTGGGTATTTTTCTACAAGCTTCTCACAATAGTTTGCTTCAATTTGGGCCCATCTTTCCTGACAAAACTGGTTTAACTGGATCAGGTTTGTAATCCATCTTGCTTTCATACTTTTTTAGACCAATTTCCTGTTGGTCCACATTGTGATGGCCAAATGGGCCAAAATTTTGACAGCATTTTTCCTCTATTTCCTTAACCCTTTTGGTTCACAAGGTGAAAAATTGGAAGACTCATTTGTGACCAAGATTTAACTTTTTGGCTGATGTCTTGAAAAGTGGCATCAATATTTCAGATGTGTTTTATTCTGCACCAGTCCCTCCTGTAACAAAACACAGTGATTCTGTCATCTCTATACTCCACAGTTGGGTTAGTGTTGTTAGAGCTGAAAACTTTCTCTTTTTTTACTTTTCAAATATAACTATTGCCATCATGGTCCCTGTTTAATTTCTTAATTAAAAAGGGAGTTTAATTTGGGAATTATCTCTCCCAAATTAAAATGTTGTTCTCTGAGTGCAATCACAAACTGTAATCTTGCTCTGTGTGTTTCCTCTGGAGTTTTGGCTTCTTTCTCTCTGCAATGTCTTTAGCGCTTGTTCTGGGATTGATTTCTTTTTGCACGAAAACATGTTCATCTCAGGATCACAGAACCCATTTCCTTCCCTGATGGTACAATGGCTGGACATTTCCCAAGTATTTTTGCTCCATTTAATTCTTTGAACCAGTGGCAGCTTCGGGCATCTGGAAGTTGGACCCAGTTAAGAGCCAGATGTGTGGAGGGCTATGCTTCTTTGTATGCAATTTTGCGTAATTTCTTCTTTATTTTTCCCCAAAGATGTGTGTGTTTGAGGTGATCCCTTAAAGGACATCTATTTAACTTAAATGTTATAATTTAAAGTAATTATGGAAAATTGACCAAAATAATTTATGTTTTCGAAAACCGAAGTGTTAAAATATAACGAACAAAACACAATTCTAAATAAAATTGACATTTGGTGTGGTCACCCTTTGATTTTAAAGGGACACTTAGACACAGATTTGGAAAGAACTTGGCTAATATATTGTAAAAGTCTTGGTGAGCCAACCCACAGATTGTCTGAGATTTTCTTTCTTCATGCTCCCCCAAACTGACTCAGTGATGTTGAAATCAAGACACTTTAGTGCCATACTGTTTTCTTTGACCTGAAGGTAGTCGTTAATGGCATTGGCATTATGTTCGGAGTCGTTGTCATGGAGCATTTCAGTGTGAAAAAAGTCAAATCAGAATATGATCTTAAAGAAAACAATGCATTTGTGACAGCTCTGTACATGTAAAAATGGATAATCATTAGCACATGTTTGCTATAATTGGTGCGTAAATGCATCTATACCGTGATGCTGTATAGTAACACCATTTACTGATTTGGATTTTTTTTTTTTGCATTTAGTGAAATCTTTAAAAATTAACAATTATTTATATTGGAAGAATTCTTTGGGACATTTTCTTCATTCCTGACAAAACTATTGCACAGTTGTGTGTATGTTAATGTAACATTAAAAATGTTTCATTTCAGGGGTTGAGTGTAAGGATCCTGTGATTCCAAATGCAGAACATACTGACGGTTCTCGGCCTCCATATAGGTACAAGGCTACTGTGATATACAACTGCAAACATGGGTACAAAATGATCGGACAAGGAACCCTGATCTGCAACATAAGTAGCCAGTGGTATCCTAGAATTCCAGAGTGCATCAGTAAGTCATCAATAACAATTATCTCCATTGATTAGGTAACTCTGAATAATCAGTGATCTCTTCATAGCTCTAAGTAAAATGATTATGGAGTACATGTAATATTACAGCTTTATATCTCACTTCTTCCATAATTAACATCTATTTTTTCTATAATTGCACTTATCTGAAGGTATATAAACTATAGAATGGTCATTTTTCATAAATATACAGGTTTATAAGCAATAAACTTTTACTGTTTTATAGTTTTTCTTTAATTGTTTTGTTTGATCTTGAGAGCTTTGAAAGGCGCCTCCAAATAAAATTATTATTTTTTATCACTATATATATAGTAATCTTGTGTACACAATGATGGAGCAGCATATTGACTTGTACATTTTTTAGTTTTTAAATATTGTTTATATTTTTACATGTTTAACTTTTTTCATAGCTTCTTGTAACGAGAGAACCACTTTGTGAAAATAATCCCATTATTCAATCCCATTATTTCGATGTTATTTATATATAATATATATTTTTTACAGGCAATGGAAATGCCGTTGTGGGAGGATTACTTGGTGGACTTGGTGAGTGTCAATTTCATCTACAATGATTATTATTAATTTGCTAAGTAAATACCTCCATTTCTATTCTGTATTCAAACTAACAATTTCTAACTGCCTTTAATCAGCCTAGACATAAAAAAAACAAAACTTTCTTTAATAAGACTGCAGAGCAGAAATTATTAATTTTAAAACATATTTCATAATCAACCATGTTGGATAATTCAGTAAAGTGATGAGAAAGACGCCTCTGTTTAAGCTGCCATCACAAGTCTGCTTATCAGTTTTTCTGCATTAAGAAAACCACAACACTAAGGTTTCCTTTCACATATGCATGATTGCGGTCTATGTTTGTGTTTGAAGGAAGTCTTGTTTCCTGTCTGATCAAAGATAATTAGGTGTTGATGACTAACTAGGCTAACTGGCTGTGAGGAAGAGCTTCTTCTAAACTCTCCAACAATTTCTTAGTATCTAACAAATGAGAATGAAGCTGTGACTTTAAATGTTTATGTTATGTGCTATAAAAAACATGTTCATTACATTTTTTACGCAGAATCATTCTTCTCTGTTCTGCCTATTTACAGCTCCAGGGATAATGAGCTGCTTGAAGCATGTTGTCACTCTGAATACAAATAAGTTGCTTCCATCCATGTTCCCCCAACTCAATATTTACACTCACACGTGAAAATGGCTGCAAACGGATGAGCAATTGTTCCACAGTACTTTGAAAAGCAGAAGAAGAGCCTCCTCCACTTGCTACATTCTTGCAACAAGATTGTAGCAAGCTGTTTCAAAACACTTGTCCTTTCCAGCAGCCATTTTACAGCTCACCTAATGTGCTTGTGCTCCGCTTGGGTTGCTAGGTAACAGCCCGCTGCCCATCAATTGTGACTCAACAATCTGGAGGTTTTTGAAACGACTCATTATTCCAGACACCAAAAATCATTAACTTTGTTCATTTTGGGTTTTTTGGGGAGCTGCTTTTATAAGCAGTTGAGACTCAAATGAAAGTATAAAATATACAAAATGCGGGTTTTGCAGATCCCCTTTAAAATGAATCTTAAAATAAAAATAGAACTAGATGCATTTATAAAAGTTGTTCATGCAGTGACTGCTTGATGGGTTTTTTCCCCCTCTTCCTCATTATTCTTGTTGAAAACGGCTGTTTTACAGTTTTAAACATTGTCCTACTAGTTGTTTAAAGTTGTTTGTTTTCTTTTTTCACAGTAAGCATCACAGTCATATTGGTTCAAAATTACTGGATGTAAGCGGATCATCTCGAGTGGAGGTCTGTCCTCTGACTGTACCTCCCCCTCATGTGCTGTGCAGTCTTTGTCATTTCTTGGGAACTTGCTTCAAAGCGGCATCCTGGGACAGAAGTAGATTCTGCTCTGCCCCTGTTTGATTCATTCTAGATATAAGCATTTCAGCATCACACTTGGCCTTTGTACTCAGATTCACAAGTTGTCCTAAGTATGTGCAATTAAGATGTTTGAAAAATTGTGTTTTTATATATATGCAAGCTGCTATTTTAAGATTTTAGTTCATGTATTATTTTAGTCTGGAGCTTTACAAAGTAACTTTGGGTGCGTTTACACTGCAGCCTGAAGTGACCCAATTCTGATTATTTTGACGTAATGCGACTTGTATCCGATCTTTTCATGGCAGTGTGAACAGCTCAGGTCGGATTCTTTTTAGAATGTGACCCATATCCAATACGTATCCGATTCAAATACGATCTAACGTCCAGGTCTCATTCATCCGAACTGAACGTCACTGATTCTCAACAAATCTCAGTATTCTGTGTCCGGATACGTGCAAGTGGGAAGAAAAACAACAACAACCGTGATGGACTATATGAGGATTAAGTTGTTAATATGTTGTTCGGTCGGACAACAACTTCAAATATGTAAGCTAAGCCCCACCGTTAGCCTCCATATTTACTTCCTCAAACTCTGAGCTCTTCTTTTTATGGCGGTTAGCAGAACAGAGAACGTTGACGCTATTGCGCCCTCTACTGCGCATGCGGGACACTTTCAGGTCGTTTGCCCGTTTACGCTGCAGATCACATACAGGTCCATTTACTGGCAGTGTGAACGGGCCCGGCAAAAACATCGGAATTGCCAAAAAATCGGAATTGAGTCACTTCAGGCTGCAGTGTGAACGCATCCTATGCTGGTCAGAAAGTTTCATTTGTTAAAGAAATACTTTCATTAACATGAAATGAATCATGTCATGAATGAGTTTTGTGTTTCTAATAGCTGATCAACATGAAGTCCTGAAGGTCCAGAATGAATTGCTGAACAATCCATAGTGCCTGAACAAATATCATACTTGATATGCCTGAATGAAAAGATGTTAAGTATTTTTTTTTTGTAATCTATGTCCTTAAATGTCCTTGAATTTGACTAATTTCTTAGCCAATCTCAGTGTTATACTACTGGATAAAACTACATATAGCATAGAATATCAGTTTCTATGTCAAATTAATTCAGGTTTTTATCTATTTCTGCATTTTTATAATGGGACGGTATTATTTTAAACAAACGTTTTTGAACTTTATGCCATTCTATAATGTTATTCCCTCATCAAAAACGTACCTGGAGTGTTGCTTTTATTCTTTCATGCAAGTTTAAGACATTCATTAATCTCTTGTGGCATTAAGCTGCAAAGTCAAATTTATTTTAAGTCGTGACAAATTTTTACAAGAACTAAAAGTATCATAGTTATTGATTGTGATATAAAATGACATTGGGTACCTGAAAAATACACAATACCACCCCTTTAAAAATACTTCATATAAAGGAGTTAGAGTGATATCTCAAGGATTTAATCACTGGAATTAATCTGGATCAAACAGGGATGTTTGAAAACCACTCTTAAGTATTGCACTGGTTTTGCCTTTTATTTATGAAATAGATATATATATATATATATATATATATTAATGTTTTTTTCTGTATTTTGAGCAGACAAATGAAACCTGCATTGCCCTTTCCTATTTAAGAAACTGTATAAAATACAAAAGAAACCCAGTCGTACTTATTGCATATGTTGATTGGAGCTTGCTCACACCTTTCTTGTTATGAATTTCTGTGTTTGGAAAGTAATCAAAGCAATAAATCTGTTTAAATACTTCATTCATGAGTGCAGTTGTTACATCTTTGATGGTTTACTGTGTATTTAATTCAAAGATGTTAGGAGAACACTCATACAGTATGGGGAGAATCTAAAACTAAACTAAAACTAACTTCATAAAATAGTTCAATTTAAAATCATGCTATTATAATTAACTAAATATCAATGCAATTCTTTAACAGTTTCATATTCAGTAGTCAGTGCTTTGTTTTAACATGGGAATGTTTATAATGCTGTGAAATCCATTTGTCCTTGAAAGATAAAGTTTTGATACATTTTTTCAGTGTTTCAGGTCATCAAAAAATATTTTGTCAAAGATAATCTGTGTAAATACAGAAAGCACCTTGGAAATGTTAGTTGTATTTAGAAAGGAGAAAAAGCAATTATACAAATATGGAATCAGACAATTGGCACATGAGTGGGTTAGAAGTTACCTAAAGGACAGAAAACAGTTTGTAGAAGTTTATACAGTATCAGATGTGGAGTACCCCAAGGATTAGTTCTTAGATCTATACGTTTTATGTATATTAGCATCATCACCATAGTTTCTAAATGTCTTAAGTGCATCTTATTCATGGCTTAGACATATTTTTTATTCACTAGAAAATATTTAAAAACTGCAATAAGTAATTGGAAATGAATTTACAAATATTTAGAAAATGGTTTGATAGAAACCTAAGTACTTGTAAAACAAATTTAAGATAGTTTGTATTAGTACAAAAAGTAGGGCTTACCCGTAAATGTCACAAAGGCTAGACTTTATGTTCCGCCAGATTTTGGGAGTTATTGTTCAACTCCATTAAATCCTCTGTAATGAAGAGGTCTTCATTACTGGGACTCTTTTACTTAAGTCACTGTGTAGCACTTTAAAAGCACTTTGCACTTTATTAAACAAGCACTTTGTTTAGCACTGCACTTTAAAAGCAGAGATTTGCACATAAATGACAATTTGCACACAAGAAGTTTTAATTGTATTTATTGAGGATTTTAGTAATTAGCATGCAGCCTTTTGTTCTGGGCTCTGCACAGCTGCTCCTCATTGACTAGTGAGGTGGTTGCCTGTGAAGGGAAGCTAATTGTTACTCAGAGCAATGAGCTATTGATGGGTAAAACTGAGCAAATGTGTGTGCATAATCTGTTAAGTGTGGAGTGCTGATATGGAGTGACTCGCCTGTCTTTTCTGTGTCCTCTCCAGGGTGTTTGGACAAATACTACCCCGGGGGTCCAGACACCATTTGTAGATCCGGGAGAGGCCATTGGAAAGTGGGGGAGGAAATTGTTTATGGGTTTTGTGGTGGTTTCATTTGGTGTAAGATAAAATATAAAATATTTATAAAAAGTAAATTTTAATGTTTATATTTAATAAAATGTAGTTTATTTAAATAGGTGGATATATGTGAAGGGAGATCCCCCTGTGATTTGGAGGTGGTTGAGTCCAACACAGCTGAGACTTTTTAAGACTATTTAAGCCTGCAAAAGGAGGCATGATGATGATTGTTGTGTGTGTGACGCTGGGAATAAAATCCACTGCTGTTCTCCACCTAATGCTGCCTCCCGTAATCTTCTTCACTGTAAAATCCAACTGCAAACGGCCGCCTTATTACATCCTCTCTATATCAGAGTGTCACAGTAGATAAAATGTTCTTGTGATTTACTATTTTATTACCCATAAATGTATTTATTATTGTCTCAGATCATTTCCTCTCAGCAGACTTAGACTTGCTTGGAGAGCTGAAACTGGAACACGGAGGCTGTGGTACCTGGAAGTTTCATTTTTTTTTAAATACAGCAACTGTCCTAAACCTCAACACAGATGATGCCAACATGAGAGACTAATTTATGATGGAGGGTTTCATGTTTCATGATGTTGGTTACAAACCTTCAATTGGGTCTAGAAGTCATGTTAGGCTTTTTTCAAGAATAAAATAAACCACCAACAATTTTAAGAGTACAAATTTATATTTTTGTCATGTTACAAAATTGTAAATTGCATGTGAGAGACAAACTAAAAGAAATCTAACAAACTAGCTACCTCTTTTACCATTTACAGCTAACATTAGGAAGTATTGTACAGTTCTTCTGAACTAACAGTTTGTACTGCTGAAATGGGATTTATGAGTGTGGTTACATTGACCATTCATCTGTACATCTCAGTGTTTCAAGAACAAGTAAACAAGCTTAGAACAAAGGTGGCTTTCCAAAAATAAACAGAGTCATGTTGTGAGGCCTGCCTCTGTGAACTTTAACTACTTTTGAAGATCATTTTAATCAGTGAGTGCCACAATCTTAAATATAGATTATGCCTTTAGACTAGTAAACCTCCCTAGTCATACATTTTCATTGCTGTTGTAGTTTGTATATAATTTCCTCTTTGGTAGTGAAAATACGTAGTTTGTTTCTTTCCTCAGGTAATTATTTATGAATATATAAATATTTACTTACATTCTTAGCTGTTAATTGATTTTCTTAAAACATTTAATATGAGTAACTGGCATCAGCTTAATACAGAGTACAAATAATGCATGCCCTGCTTAAAATATGTACTATCAACACTTTTTCAATAAGAATTAAATTAAATAAGCATTTATTTGGCAGTTGGTGAAATTCTGAAAATACCAGAGATTAAAACATACCTTTCAAATGATACATCAAGTTACAAAGCACCATATCCAATCTATATCTATAGCTAGACTTGGTGTGAGGTTTGCTAAGCTTGATGGTCATTAGATGCCCCAATATCATGCTGCCACCTTGTGGATTAAAAGAGGAATAGCTTCAAATATAAAGAATATAAGTGACACAACAGTTTATTTCCTACTTATTAAAATCTAACATAACCCCTCACCACATGCACATCAGTGTAGCTTTTCTTAGTTTATAGCCTTAATGTCAAGTTTCACTCCACCCAATCCAAGAAAGGCCACAATGCAGCAGAGTTTCCTCCTCAAGGTATGACGAGATCTGTCCTTCATTGTAACCGATTTCAAATGGTGCTAGAAAGAGAAACGGACTCTGAACACCAAAAGAAATCAGTCAACCTTGGAGAGAGGACAAAGGGACTTGAAAAGTGAAAAACATCTTGGTAGACATGATTTGCATCTCAGAGACTTGACGATCTTTAAGGAATGAGCCTCGGAGAGTTGTGGTGTTTCTTTGCATCGTCATATCTATGGTGACGGGTTTGTTGTTGCTTCTGCCTTCTGCCAGTGGAATGAAACACTTCCCACCCAAAGAACACTGATTTCAAATGGTGCTAGACAGATGACAATACTCTAAGCCACCATCTGAAACCAGCTTCCAAAGGGGGCACCTCTGGTAAAATCCATCATCAGAGTGGAATATTCAGTAGAATCTGAAAAAAAAATAGTGTTAAGTTAAAGAAGAATTAAATGAGCAACAATGTATTTTACATTATTTATCAGGCATATGATTGGAAAAATACCCACGCCATAAAATTGGGGAATGGTTTTGTATGCAACCCATTTGGTCAATGATTGTAGAGAATCACCTTTTGCTGCAACCTCAGCTGCAAGTTTTATGTGGGTTTGTCTTGCAATTTTGCACATCTAAAGGCCAGACATTTTTGTCAATTCTTTCCAAAGTGTCTCAAGCTCAGTTTGACTGCTTGGAGATTTTCTTCAAATATCCACTTTCAAGTGTTGCAACATATCTTCATCTGGATATAGGTCCAGAATTTGGGTCACTCTAACAACGGCATATATTTTTGATCTACACTATTCTATTGTCGCCTCCCAGGCACAAATGTCTCTAACAAGTTTTCCTCCACAGTTGTTCTGTTTCAACTACTGTATGTACACTATATTTCTCAGTGATGGTGTAATAAGTTTAAAAGAAATAAGAAAACAGCTTGTAGCTGTCATTTGAATGAGCATGCTGAAGTTCAAGAATAATTTTGCAATAATTTGCCTCATCTACTTATACTTATTGTAACTACTACAACATATCTGATAGATACAGTAAAAGTAGAGTTGGGCAGTTATGGATGAACCCTGGAAGCAAATCCACACGTTTTCAAATCTGCAGTAAGTCAAGCTTGCTTAGTCATACATAATGTAATCTTGTTGAGGTGTAGGTGTTGTATACAAATGCATACTTTTGTGGATGAAAACGAAAAGTCATTTATTTCACTCTTTGTCTGCAGATGTGAATTATGCATAAACCAAACACCCACGATACTATGACTCAGAGATGCATGGCATTTACTCACAACAGAGTTATACACAGGTTCTCTGTTTCAGCTGGGATTGCTGACATCAGTAATATTTATAACGCTGCACCGTTGGGAGCATTAGAAGTAAGGTCAAAGTTAACAGCTGCTTCCTTTGGAGACTTTAGCACCTAAAACAGGGCAGCTCAACACTTTTGTGTTTTACCAAATAAATGAAAGGCACATTAAACGACAAGACGAGGGTTTTCAGGTTTTAGGTTTTCAGAGTCTGTAAGGGATCACCAGCAGAGATGATTCAGGTGTAATTCGTCTAGGGGGGGCACTGCATTCCTCTGTTATAGTATCAACCTTAAAGGTTGGGTGACTGGTGAAGCTCATGATTTGGGTCAGCAGCTGTTTTTGATTTCAAAATGGCTCATTGCCCAGGGCATTATTGTGTCAGGGGGCAGTGCGGAAGCTTGAAAAGGAAAAACGTTTTCCGTCATGTGCCCTGTGGACATGCTTTTTGCTGCTTATTTGCATATCCAGCAAACATAGTTATGCAAATAAAACGTGAACTAAACACTGTACGAGAAAATGGGAAAACCTTAGCCTTCTTTTACGGACTCTTCACATCTTCACATTCTTAAATTTAAAGGGCTATTTGACTGTTTTTATGTACTTTGGACAGCATTTTATCACCTAGTTGAAAAGCTAAGTAATGCAGATCAGTAAAACCTGAACTGCATTTTTGTGCAGTAAACAGAAAACGTTTAAAACAGTTTGAAAGAGAAACCCCTTCATTCTTTTTGTGAAAAATCTAAATGAAGATGTTTTTTTTATCATAAATACACCTTTAGCGACAAGACAAGAACAAAAACCACTGTCAATAATGTAATCAAAGATAGATGGTAGTTACCTTTTTGTTGATTACACGTTAATCAGCAAAACACAGATTCATTCAGGGGTTTGCCCTTAGTATCAATCATGCCAGGACCTCCACTGACCACCAGCATGAGCTCCGGGCTGGTTTAAGATTCAGGTTTATGGAGTCTGGTTCATAGTCTGCTAAAAAAATATGAATTAAGGGAAACAGATGAAGTAGATAAAGACATCAAAACCAAATGATTAAGTGGAAAAAACACTGTAAAAAAAAAAAAGCACCCGTGCACTTCTCAGTCACTCTTTTCCCTCCAACACACCCACTCAAGTCATCTGATATATAATCCAAGCTACATGGATATGTGAAGGACCAAACAACAACAGCACATGCACTCTAAATGCTTCCTCTGTGTTGTATACCTCTGGCTTACAGGCTCACCTGCAGACAAACGAGATTAATCCCGTTCTCTCTGTCGCTTTGGAAGAATAGAGGATAGTTTGTTCGTCTCCAGCCGCTACAAGAGGAAACGAGAAGGGAAGTAGCAGTCAATTGCTGGCAATGAGAGCCATGACCCAGAAGCAAAGCTACAATGCACACAGAGGGTGGGGCCAGGACAGGTAGTGGCCAGTTCACCAACTTGTTGCCAAGTACCTCAGCTAAGTAGAAAACTAGCCAACCGTCTCTAATTTCCTTGTTCTTTACCCCAGAAGTTTTCGCTGTTAATATACATGTGGACAAGCTATTGAGAAACCAACTGCTTTTACAAGCAAATAAATCAAGCGAATCCTGTCGCAGCCGAGAACATTCACAACAGCTTCTTTCCCACAGCATTTACGAGCCATTTATCAGGCTTCAGGTGGACAAGGCCGAGCCGTTTGTTTCCGTGAGGGAGTATTAAGATGTTGTATTCGAGTCTGTTTGCGTGGTAGCCACAGTGACAGCTCTGATCAGAGGGCCTCCCTGGCCGTAGGTGTCTGATTCCTTTGCCTGGCTCGCTCCACCCTGCCCTGCCAGTTTTCTTTTTCGGGTTGTTTGTTGCTTGTGTGCTACTCGACCTGTTGTGTAATGCTTATAAAAGATTTAAAGGGACAGGAGGCCTTGGGAGAGTGATAAACGACACATTCGCAATGAGACTGTAGAGCACACAAGGGAAATCAGTGGGGATAAATACAGGTACATATTTACCGAGAAACTTTAACAAGGCAGTACTTTTTTTAAGTTTGCTCTTGGAGATTTACTGCTGTGTTAAAATTCACTGCGGTGAAACACATAGATCAGCAATTAACTGATCAAAACTTGATCAGTTAATTGGTACTTTACAGACTTTTAGCAATTCTACATAGTTCTTTATACATCAATCAGGCATAACATTATAACCCCTGGCCTATCAGTGCGTTGGGCCCATTTTCTGTCACCTAAACAGGCCTGGACTTCACAAATGTGATTCTTTCCTCAGCAAATGAGACTTACTGCTCCGGCCCATCATACAGATGCTCCATTGGATTAGAAATCTGTGGCATCTAGAGACCAAGTTAAAACCAAGATCATGTTTGGTACTAGTACACCGTTCTCAACCTTGTAGCAAAGAACATTATCCTTGTGAAAGAAAACACAAAAGCAGTTTCTCAGATACTGAAAGAGGATTTTTTTTCTATGAAAATACAATCAAGCTCTTCCTTCTGTAATCTTCTTTTAGCGCTTGTGAAAATCTGGAAATGTCAGGTTATGTCTTCCTTAGGGCTTCACATTGCAAGCACCACAGTTAAGATTCATTGACTCTAAATTTTAACCAAAGGTGCGTAATGGTATAAAGTACGGTTTGCCATTAGCACAGGCAGCGACTGCAATGCAGAACATAAGCAGCAGATGCTCTTTGAACGTCTCGGAAACGCTGCATATTCTGCATACTGGGGATCAAGCCAGGAAAAACATAAAAAAAACCCTCTCTCATCTTTGAGCTTTTTCTGAAATTTCTATCATGAACAGGAAATGCTGTGCTGTAACCAGCAGATTTCCTTTACTGACAGTCCAGAGAAGCCTGAATTCAACGGGCTCTTTAGTTTCCTACAGAGGAACTCATACGTCACTGAGAATTCATGGGAAGGTTCCTGGAAGAGTGACTCACTTGATACGAAATTGTGTTGTTGTTCCTCCTCCTCTTACATTATGGAATGAAGAGCATCTTCACATGTCTTGAATAACATAATTTAAGCATAGGACAAACTTTCATTGCATTTATCATTGACATTTCCTTAGTTTTCTGCATCGAAATCAATATATGTCAACAATGAACCACAGTAAAATAACCAAGTCATGTATTGACAGAAAAGTGTTCTAGTGAGTGCTTCACCTTACTGTGAGAAAACAATGCGTTCCAGCCAATCAGAGGTTGAATGTCATCTGCCTGTTGTTTTAAGCCAATGAAATGCTGCTGTGCTGCTTGTGAAGCCTGGGAAGCTCCTCCCATCCAATCACATTGCAGCCTTGGCATGAAGGCTTGTGATGCAGCAGCTTTAGGAAGTCCAGTCCAGTGCATGTACACTGGAGAGAAGCCAAAGCTAAGTCACAAAAAAGAACAAGGTTTACAACTTTTCTCTGTTTTGCCCCATCTTTTCCCCCCTCTGTGCTTCCTCTCCACCTATGTTTTTTCTCTTTCCTTCCCTCCCTTGCTCTCTCTTCCTCTTCTCTATTTGTTTCTGATCCAGAGCCATGACATTTAGACTTCCATACCCCCTCCTTTTCTCCAGGAGACGGATAGACGGACAGATAGGCACACAGATAAACAGACTGAGAGGGGAAAGGAGAGATACTAGCCGGTAGCAGCGAAGTCCAGCCCAGAAGCGACTGCGTCACCATCTCTGTCTCTCCTAACTACGCAGAAACAAATGTGTCTCGGGAAGGGTTTTGCCAGATCCCAATGGCTCTGGTGGGTGAAAACAACTCGCATGATGAAAGCAACACCAGATACGGAGTGGTATGTGACAGCAACATACAGCAGCCTCTGCCTCCAAGTCTGGATGCTGATTCTTTCCATCAACTTCAGCAGAGTTAACCAGAAGAGTCCAGAGCTGGTTCTATTTTAATACAGACGCACATGATGCGACATTAACAGCCAGATTTATTATGTAACTTCACTTGAACCGCTGTACGTGTTACCTGACTGCATAGGAGGAAGGTCAAAACCGCACCGTCATTGATTATTTTAACCTATTTGCAAAAAAATAATCACCCATAGTCCTCGAGGAGAGAGCAGGGATAAACAGCGCTGTGCCTTGATGAATTCTTTGAAAAACATCCCCGACTGAATATTCGTGCTGTTAACCTGGTTGTCGCAACCAGCGCCACCTAACCAACCAATCAAAACAAGCTCTAGTAAGTAACTGTGTCAAATCCTCAGCATCCATGTTGAAACTCAGGCACCAGCTCAGAAAAACTACGCAACACACACACACATACAAGCGCACACACACTCTTAATGCAGAGCACATCAAAACTACCAAGGAAGAAGAAGAAGAAGAAGAAGAAGAGGGCAGAAGCTGAGGCTGTCCGAAAAGCAACGCGTCTCCTCCGGGTGATGACTCTGGGCGTCTGTTATCTCAGCTTCTGTTTCTCTCGACATGAAAAAGTGACGTAGCAACTAATCCGAAATCACTCTCTTGCACTGACTCGGAGTTGCTCTCCCTCGCTCTCTGTATCTCCCCTTCGCTTCCTTTCTGCTCGCCACTGAAAAGCACACACACTCCTTTTATTTCCATCTTGTTGCAACAGCAGAACTGCTATTAGATTGCTACGTCTAACTCACACACACACACACACACACACACACACACACACGCACTCACACATATACCCACTGCCAGACAAACACAACAGAGTCTACTCAAATGCGTACGTACGTGCGCGCTCACACAAACGCACACGCAGCTGCGCACACGCGCGCATGATCACACTATTTCTCTTCCTGAGTGTGACGCAGCACTTAATTCTCTGTGCTTTTTTTTTTTTTTTTTTATGCCACTGTTGTGGCTTACACAAACGCAGCTTCTTGATCGAGCTGAGCCAGAAACACACTTGCTAGCTGTCACACAAGGCAAGGGAGCACGAGCAGACTGCAGTTAAAGGGACCCTACCACCACGAGTCTCTGGCCCCCCACTCTGTGATGTGGCTGAGTCCTCATCTCCCCCCCCCCCCCATGTCCCTTTCTAAACAGGTCTCTCCCTCTCGGCTGCTCTCCTCTCTGGCGTTCTGCTCCCGGCTACAGACGCGCTCAGGCTCCTGTGTCTGAGCCGCCTTGATCACCTGACAACCCACTGGTTTTAAAGGCACACCATCACCAGCGTGTTCATCAGTTGCGTAAGCGCTCAGATGTTGTTTTTAATACCGCCTGATGTGGAGCCGACTCAATCTGTACCTGGCTTACTGTCACAGGTACGTTGCTTTCAGCATTATGCTCAGACAAGCTCTTTGTTGATTTTACTTCACATCACATGTGAGGCGTGCATGTCTGACACGTCCGTGATTCGACCAACCACATGGACTTCCTCTTCAGTGCAACCAACCATAGATTATCCCTAAAGAAAACACAGCACAGTTTCACCCAGGACTGTAATAAAAAGAAAAAAAAACTCAATTCTCCTTTAGTTTCAGCTACTTTCAGACAAGAAAAAAATGTTAAACGTTTCTTACAATATTCCCGATATTCTGTGGTACTTTTGTGATAACGATAAAAGTGATGATATAAACTATTTATTACTTCTACTTTAGGTAACCGTAACGCCGACACAGCAATTATAACCTAACAAACTCAAGTACTGCTTTTGAAAAACATTCTAATTTGTAATACGCTTCCTTAGGACATAAGTCATATATTTTTATCATCAGTTAGTGCATTTAATACTAAATTATTAAAATTTCATTGTTATGTATTGATGCTCTCATTGAACAAACAGTGGATAAAATAGTTAAAGTAACGATCTGGAGAGGTTTTGGAGTTTTAAACACCATTAACTGGAATTTATCATGACAATAAATAAAAATTCTTATTATGATAAGACGTCTATCTCGATAAATGATAAATTTTACTTTCTATCTAGTTGCTGAATGATTAAGCCTTTTGCAGCCTCTATAGGTTTTATTTCAATATTACTGCATATCCATCCATCTTTTCATAAACTTATCCATAAACCCACCTGAACTTTGGATCTCTGCCCATTTTCATACCGATGCTAAATTTCATATTTACTAATTATGTGGCTTCTGAATTGGTTGTACTGAGTTTTATTTAATAGTATCAGAGTTGGGGGTATTTAATATAATTAATTAATCCAATGGACATATATGTACCACTTTGTGTTGGTTACATAAAATACCAATAACATACATTTTCTGGCTGCAATGTGACCAGTTGTGCAAAGCTAAAGGGTGATCTCTATTTTTGCAAGGAACCGTGACGAATAGATAAAGGAAAAATTAACAGATTCATATGGAAAGTGGGAAGTTGTGTTGCCTTTAAAAACGATTGTGTTCCCATCTTATAAATAGTCTGTTTTGGCAGTGGTTATTTTAAGCATTCAGGCTGCGGCTGATGTGATTGCTGCCTTACCTTGATTGGACGATTTGCTTTTTTGCTCCCGACGTAAGTGGGTCAGGGGTGCTGTAGCAATAGGGGAAAAAAAGATACAAGTTAGACAGAGTTAAACTTAGACACAGGCAATAACTTCAGTATCAACATTTTTTTTATATTCATGAGGGAAAACGTTTTAACTACTTGTTTGCAATCAGCCTGGAATTTAAATAGTAGCAACAAGCTTGACTCAATCTCTTTTATGGACTTGTGTGCTCCCAGCAACAAAGCTGTGCCTTTTGGGTCTGTCAGTATTTCTGAAGCATAAAGTCCTCATTATGTGAAAAGCTGAAACACAAGCTTTGTCCTAAAAGAAAAATAAACAATGGGTAAATAAACTCGCTGTATCAGAATTATGCTAGTCATTAGTAAAAAAATAAATAAAAATGGTTGAATTCCTAAACAGCTGATCATGTTTTATTCTTAGTTTGGATCTGCTGGGAGACAAAGTGAAGAAACTCTGTTTTGGAGGCATTTTTAACATAATAAAATGTCTTCTTGTTTAATCTCCTGACAGCCAGGTCCATCCAGAAAGCAAGACAAAGAAAGGAGAGCGTCTTTAAAGGAATCACCTTTCACCTGGAGCTATAAATGAAACATAAATGGGTCTGAGTGATCAAAGCATGTTTGCCCTGTGCGGACTGAGAGTATTGATCTGTGGATGGAGGTTCACCTGCCCCTTCCAGGATAAAGACTTCAGCAGTCCAAAAGTGCAGTTCTACGCGAAACAACTAGAATGAAACAACTGAAACACAAATGTAATGTGTTTTACTGAGCTTTGGTGAGATAGTCTGCATCAAAGTGGCACATAACTGAAGTGGATCCAAAAATATCCATGGTTTTCCCTTTTTTTTCTAGTAAGTTCTACAAAGTGTGGCAGGCATTTGTAATTAACCCACCCAGTCAACACTTGTCCTGCAATTATCTTTTTAGTAATTAAGTGATTTCTGAAGGTATTTGGCTGCACAGCCTTTTTATTTTGAGGTCTGATTTTTTTTTTTTTATGTGGAACATTTCAGAGGAAATTCGTATAATTTTCTGCGGACTACTTTGTATCGGTCCGTCAAATAAAATCTCAACATGGCAGAACATGTAAAAAGTTGGCAAGACTTTGATTGTACAAGTACCTGAAAATTAGGTCTTATGTTAAACTATTTTCATTTCAGGAAATTTGGCTTTGTTGATTCGAACCAGGAATAAAATCAAGTGCCTTTTGTTTACGCTGACACACACGGCAACAGATTTACTGATGCATCCACGTGTCGACTCTTCCTGTCTGCTATTTTTGCTTCTCATCCAGCGGACAGTGCGTTAATTTTAGCCATGTCATCTATCAGCTGTTCCTGTTCCACTTCCTAAACCTTAATCCCTGCATTGGAAAGATGCCCAGTCAGCTCTATTGACATCGCATTTAACGATTAAAGGAACAATAAGCACAATTTCAGAAATAAACCATAGGTATATTCTTATACTGTGGATAAAATGCAGTTACTATTTTAGTGTTATTAAAATGAAAAGTGTTTAGATTTCTGAATTAAAATATTTATTATTGAAATAGAAAAACTAACTTGTACATATAATTTTAAATGCCACAAATTACTGCTGCACAGTCCTTTTTGCATTTCTAAATAAGTACATTTAGAAATGCCATAATCTTTAATAAATAATAAAAAATATACTAACATAATTAAATATTCATAATAAACTTTTTATAAATTGATATCTAAATATAAATCAACACATTTATATATAGAAGTAGCTTTACAACTACTGTTGTTTACTTGTCCATGGCCACACCCTGCACATGAAAACTGAAACTCATTCAGCTTTGCTGCACTGCTGCTATTTCTCCAGTGTGTTCTCATCTTTCATCCAATGTAGAAACTTTTTTCGTAGAGAGAGAGAGAAAAAGAAATGCAGTTGTTTTTGCTTCTGAAGCCCCACCGAAAAAGGAAAAAAAAGAAAAAATACAGGGTCATATTATTGTTTTACCTCAAAACAGAACAGATTGTTCTGACCTGAAATTAAGTTAAGTCTAAAACATTCACTCACCCCCGTTTTCCGGTGCTCGGTCTCGGTTTACTTTGTAGCACTGTATCCTCCCGGTATGAAAACTGACTCATTTCATTAGGTCAGTTTTTTGTGCAACTTTCTCGCATCCTGTACAAACCTGCAGAAACACGCCATCGTGTGTTGAAGAGCGGTATTGCTGAGTGGTGGTTTGTTTACATCGGGAGGGAAAAAGAAGTGCGTATGAAACCTCAGGATGGATGGATGGAGCTGAGTCAAGGTGCTGGCGCAGCATCAGGACACACGGACAACTAGAAACTCTCAACGTCTTCTGTTTTACTCTTATAAATAGAAACTTTATAAATAAAGCTGATTCTGACTCAGAATAAGCGCCATATATATATATATATATATATATATATTATTTATTTTTTTCTATATCTAGAAACGAGAGGGAGGAGGCGACATAATAGAATCTCATAGAAAATGCTTACTGCTAAATAAGTAAACATTTGGGAAGTCCAGCATGTTTATTTCCTCCTCGGTAACTTTTCAACTTGCCATTGTGGTTAACCGCAGCTTCGCATTGAATTAAGGGTCAAATTCCGCAGGAGCAAAAAAAAAAAAAAAAAAAAAAAAAATCAACCCGAAGGTTTTTGTTTGCAGAGATTACGCAGATCCACATGGACGCGCCGTGCTCTCTCTCTCTCTCTCTCTCTCTCTCTCTCTCTCTCTCTCTCTCTCTCTCTCTCTCTCTCTCTCTCTTGTCTTCTCTCTCTCTCTCTCTCTCCTCTCTCTCTCTCTCTCTCTCTCTCTCTCTCGGTAAATTGAAGTGCGCAACATCCTCCCGCAGCAGGACGCATCCAGCGCACCTCTCCATCCCACCCAGCTCCTCTGACTGCCTACAGGACGTATAAGGTCCGCACGCAAATCTGATCTATTTTTTTTTGTGTGTCAGTTTTCACGTTTTAAGGAAGCAAATGCTTAAAAAATGCAGGAAAAAAAAATTTAATTGAAACTGCGCACATGCACAGTCACGGTCCTGCCTACTTTATTATAGGTTTCCACTGATAAATAAAGACGTTTAAAACGGTTTTAAGGGAAATTATGGCGAGGATTGACGAGTATATTACATAAACATGCTGTTGAAAAAAAAAAAAAAAAAATCCCAACTAAGTAGAGCACGTTACCAAACATCATTACAACAGCCCCGCCCACCATAGACGCGCTCTAACCTATATATCCATATAGACGGATGATTCAGTGGCCATAAACCAGCAGGTGAAACGTGTTACTCACTGCGGTCTCGTCATCTTGCTGCTCTGTCACCGCCTGTGCTGTAACCCCACACCAACCTCTCGGCTTGTTATTCAGAACGGAGTGGCCCCCCACTGCCCTCACGAAAACCCCTGCCCATCGACATTTTCACAGCAACACCCGCAGGCCACGCCCCTCGCGCACACACCCCCGTCCAACCATTGGATGACGCTGCAGAATGCGTCGACGCGATCACATGCTCGTGACGCATGTTTACAAACAGGCGCAGAGCGGAAGCGAGCCCGAGCGTCGAGAGGAGTCACGGCTATGGCAAGCCGTTTTAACATAAATTCGGTTTTACCGCCCTTACGTTCCAGATATTTCACATTGTTTTGTGACTAGACGTTTTAGCGATTTAATATATCTCTAATTATATTTCGACTAGACAAAATAAACTATTTGAGATGTCTCTAATTACATTCTGACTAGTCGAAATGACGTCAGATTTACCATTGACTTGTATGAAGACTTCAATTCTAGATATCTAAGATGAACTACTGACTATCTGAAATACACATTTCAGATATCTACAATTAAATTATGACTAGTCATAAAGTAAATTCAAGATATCCCGATTTTGTTTTTGACTAGTCATAATTCTAATTAAAGATATCTCTAATGACTCCATAATTCAAGATATCTTGAAAGTCTTTTTGGATAGGAGAAATGTTATTTTGACTAGTGAAAACTGAATTATAGATATCTTAAAAGCAAATAACGACTAGACAAAACTAAATTAAAGATATCTTGAATCGTAATTTTGACTAGTCAAAATTCCTTTTAAGATATCTCCAACTGGAGATATCTTGAATTACACAGCTTTTCTATTTAAGATATCTTAAATTGACATTCCAGGCTGCACAGTGGCGCAGTTGGTAGAGCTGTTGCCTTGCAGCAAGAAGGTTCGATTCTGGGTTCGATTCCCGGCCCCGGCCTTTCTGCATGGAGTTTGCATGTTCTCCCTGTGCATGGTGGGTTTTCTCCGGGTACTCCGGTTTCCTCCCACAGTCCAAAAACATGACTGTCAGGTTAATTGGTCTGTCTAAATTGTCCCTAGGTGTGCATGGTTGTTTGTCCTGTGTGTGTCTCTGTGTTGCCCTGCGACAGACTGGCAACCTGTCCAGGGCGTACCCCGCCTCTCGCCCGGAACGCCAGCTGGAGATAGACACCAGCACCTCCCGACCCCATTAAGGGACAAGGGTGTAGGAAAATGGATGGATGGAATTGACATTCCGACTAGTCAGAATGACATTACTGATATCTTGAATTAGTATTCTGTCTAGTCAAAACGTCCCAGACTTACGTATCAATTTGAAAGTTTAATAAAACAATGAAAAATAGAGAAAACGAAAAAAGATGTTTGAAAATGCGCTACTTTCATGTTGAAAATGGTTTGACAATAACAATTTTAGCTTTTCAAAGCTGTTTTTAAGTGCATTCGGTTTGTCAGAAATGAATAAACAGGATATTCTTTGCAGATGTTAGAAGTAATCTTATAGTTTATGAAGTTTTACTATCTCCGCATAACATTGTCGAGTTCTTTCTAATTTGTGGCATTTACTTTACTGACAATTTTGTGCAGGAAACAAAATTCTGCAGGCAACTGTTTGGACACCACAAAGCGGCTTCCACGTCATTCTTATTTCAGATATCTAAAATTATAATTTTGAATAGTCATAATTGTGTTGAAGATATCTTAAATCGTAATTACGGATATGTATCCCGTCAAATGACTGATCCAGTGACGTAATTTGAGAAATCTTGAAAGCAATTTTGACTAGTGAAAATGTAATTGAAGATATCTTGTATTTTTATTCTTACTAGTCAGATATCTTAAATTACCATTCCGGATAGTCAAAATGTAGTTTTGCCGAGTCAAAATGCATATTTAGATATCTGGAATGTAATTACGGATAGTCAGATGAAACCGAATTTATGTTAAAACGGCTTGCCATAAAAGTCCAATCTCGTCCAGGTGGTTGAAATTAACGATTCCCTGCTTCCTCGCCAGTGCGCGCTCCCGATGCCTGGGAAGGAAATTCTGTCCGCGATAACATATTTTGACATGACACTTGCCAGTTAGGAAAATGTGTTTCTTTTCTTCTTCTTTCAGAGAAAGGTTTCAATAAAAGGGGTTAGGTTGTTAGCTCTGCCCGAGCTAATATTTTTGGTTAAAGAAAAAGCAATTGCAGTGACTAGTGTATACTTTCCGTTGGACATTTTATTAATCACAATTTATGAGATTTGTCATTAGAAAATTAGTTGCTAGGGCACGAGTAAAATAAGTCTTAAAAATATTTCTTAAAGTTGTTTTGCAGGATGCCTGAAAGTGAATCAAAACCAAAATCACAATTAGAGCATTTGTTAATTTATACTTTTACGTTTATCAGAGTTTATAGCAATTTCTAATTAGGAATCTGTTTGATTTCTCTGCTTAGACACAAGCATGTTTTCTCAGCTACTGGATAGTAATATTTAACTAACCATTTAACTAAAGGCTAAAGGGTTAGAGTCCCAGTCGACAGAGTTTCAACTAAAGGCAAAAGGTAAGGCTCTTAGAGCCCCCTTACTTTGAGGAGACCCCATAAGGGTAACAATTAGTGTGGATATGGAGTCCTTGACAAATGGCGGTTTGACTAAAAAAGTTTTAAATGTTAAAGTTTTTATTTTTACTTTTTAATTTCTTTTTATTTCTCTTTCTCACTGTTTTTTAATCTATTTTTCTTTCTCATTGTTTATTCAATGTCACATGCTGTTTTTCTTTTAATTATGTGAAGCACTCTGAAATGCCTTGCTGCTGAAATGTGCCATACAAATAAAATTTTATTGATTGATTGATTGATTTATCTATTTTGACACCAAGTCAGCAGGAAGGAAGGCAAAAACAATCTGAAAATCTAGCATTAAGATTGGTTGGTCTCTGTAATAACTAATAGAAAGAATTTTTAATTAAACAAATGGGGTTAGCAAAACTCCACTCCACTACCTGGACCCGTATAGGTTGGTCAGAATTACCAGGTGGGTAAGTTGATATGAACAAACCATATTTACTTGGACAGAGGCTGGACAGAGGCATCCAAAGTGTGATCCACTCTGGTCGCCCCTGGACTGAATGAAACTAATTTGATCCATCAGCATATCGAGACTTTTTGTTTTAATTCAGGCAAAATTATAGCTGAAAAATCAAAAATACAATAGTAAATGTTTGGTACAAAGCAAAGTATTTATCTCTTAATTACCATGCTTTTTGCATTCTCTCTGATTTTATGATGACTAGGATCACATTTATCCAGTGAATTTTACTACAACATATATTTTGAACTTGACTAAATACAGAAAGGATCTTCAAAGAAAGATGGACCCAAATCCCATTGTTACTGTTGACTAGACGAAATCTTTTTGTCCTTTAATCTTTTTCAATGAGGGCAAACTGAATGTTTCTCTGAATGTACAAAGATAATTCTATATTTAAAAATCTACAATGATTTACAAGACACTTGCCATCAAAATATCAGACTATTTGCACTAATAAAATAATTAATTTCTTGTTTATTGTTGCAAAGATAAAACAAAATAATATGTTTTTTCAAGATTTTAAGTTTTTAAATAAATTAGATATCTTTTGATCCAACAGAAATTCTGACATTCGCTGCTTCAATTTTTACAGTGTAAATTATCACACACCTGATTTGTAAAATTTCTTTATAAGAACTAACTTATTCAAGCTCCTTTTGTAAACGAAATCATCATGAAGGACTCAATTATGTTTGAAAGGTGTGGTCTGTAAAGCCTAAATGTCCAGATTCATCCTTCATTTTACTGTTTCATGTTGCATCCTAAAATAATGGCTTTATCACCTACTGGCTTAATTCCACAGTGTGAAAAGTAATTTGAACAATTAATAAAATAATTACCAACAAATTATGCTCAAAATAGGATATTAAAACTTTAATAAAATATTCCCATCTTAAGAAAATACACATTTTGGCCAAATGTTTCCCTTTGTTGTTCTTTATTCCTAAATGTTGTGACATATGAAAAATGTCATGACATTTAGCAAACAAAAGCTAATCACAAGGCAAATTCATTTTATTTATATACACATTTTGAACAACATGGCAATTCAAGGTGAGAAATGAATGCTAAACGTCCCAAAGTAGAGCGTTTGAGACATTTGACAAACTTAACTTCAACTTGGAGTAGGAAGTTTGCTCCTGTTAGCACAGCAGGGGGCATCCTAACCCAACAATTTCATGTTTCCGCAACATTTATCCACTGCATGTTCGTTCCTTTTAATCCTTAACCATTTTCTTTGGTCTTATTTCAAACAAAACAAAACAAAAATGACCAAAATATAGTTTAATGTTTTATTTTTTAACAGTCTTTAAGCTACATCTCCAATTCAAATGCGAGGTCTGAAATACATCTGCAGCACTAATGTGATGCTTTGCACGGTTTTAATTTTCTGACAGTTAATCCTAAAGTATTTTACCATAGCTTACAGGAAGGTGTCATGCCGTCTATTGTATCACTGGAAACACGAGATAAGTCTTTCTATTTAGTTTTCTGAAACAGATGTTGGTAACAGACAACAACAGAACAGAAACGTGACCAGATATCGGTTCAGGATTTTTATTGTATGCTGTTGTTGAGGTATCTATGGAATCCAAATGTAAAATATGGGTTTTCTTAGGTTTAATCAGTCTTTCAAGTATATTTATTTGCTGCCTGTTAGTCCCTTGGAAAATTCCAGTAAAATGCTTCATTCCAGACAAATGATCCACAGAAACTGCAGTTTTACATTATAATTTTACCAACATCTGAAAAAAGCTGTTCAGCGAATGGAGGCGCATAAGGATGTCTGCTTGGAGAACAACATGCACATAATTTCCTTTCGTGAATCACCCTATTGGGCCCCATTTGTTTTACAGGGGAAATTCCCTTGACTGGACCCCATCTTTAAAATTGTTTTAAGATTTTTAAAACTTGCTTCTTTCCAGTTGCCATGTGTTCCTGTATCTTGTTGCAGAAGTGCATTGGGGCCCCTTTCTCTGCTGTCTTGTTGAAATGTAGGTCATTCCTCCAAAGTTCATGTGGAGAGTATTCCTGAATTTTTTTTTTGTCTTAGAAATATAGTTCCACTATCACAACTGACTACTGTGATTTGTTGACTAATGTTGCTGAGTTGTGTTGGCTGATTTTGTGACGGAAAAAAACATCTCCATTTTGTATTTTATTTCCTCCACGTTTTAGGAAATATTTTCAAATATTATGCTTTTTATGTCAAAGTGTCTCTGCTCCAAATTGTTGATTTAATTATTCATATTGCATCCAGAACTACCTCGTAGGCTGTTGTCACACTGTTTACTTTCTTTCCATATTGACATATTTTATAAAAAACAACACAAAGAAACAACAAAAACACAAGATATGTTGATCTAAACTTGAGACCTTGTGCTTTTTGTTTAACAATAAGTCCTGATAACCATTTTGTGTGTGTATGTACCCTGTATTAAGTAAACCATATTCTGTGCTCCCACTCTGAACAGTGCATGTGTATTAAGATCAGTGAATTAAATTGTTTTGCAGGTCCATGAAATGTTATATTAATTTTCAAAAACATCTCTCTGATTTATTTATCTAATATTTTTAAACAGTCACCTCGATATCTAGAATGGAAATCTTGTTACCCCATGAGTAAGTGGACTGATCATTATTAGAATTTTAATCAGATAGCAAGTGAAGACAAAAAGTAAACTTTCAGTTCAAGCTTCTGGGATTTGGAGGTGAGTGAAGCCTTTGTATAATATGTCTATATTTGTGCACGGGACAGCGGGAATGTTTACTCTTAATGAGTTTCAGTTTGTGGGGAGTAGTGCAGTTTGTAAAGTCTAACATGTGCTAGGAGAGAGGATCTGTGAAGATGCTTCTTTGCACACCAAGGATTCAGCCGTTTGTTACTGAAGGAGCTTCCAGTTCTCCAACATCTTCACACATGTAACTAATACAATTTGTTTTTCTTCCAAACAGACCTTTATTGGCTTTAACCATATTTGATCTTTTTGCTTTTCAAATACTTTCTTTTAAGTTCCCATATTTTGTGGCAGGACAACATCTAACCCTAATGTTAATCATCTGGTAAACATTTGGTGCAAGTACATAAAAACTGCTTTAAAATGTGACACAAATATATTCCCAATGCCTTTTTCTAGCTTTATTATGTACAATAGTAACACAATTAAGTACATTGTTAAATAACTTTATAAGGAAATATTTTCAGAAAATATCATTAAGATTCTCTCTGTCAGTGCAAAACAAACACACAGATTGCTCCTGCAGATGAGAGAAATTGCAGTCATTTGTTCCTTTGTGTGTTTCTCTCAAAGGACTAAGATGTTAAAAATGTTTCAACATTGTGACTTGATGCCATAAATTTGTTCTTATAAAAAAAAAAATAAAAGCCCCCATAAATTCTCTTGTCACATTTTACCATTTAACCTTTCCATGAATATGAACATTCACAGATCATAAACCTTAGGGTCTCATTAGGTCTCCTATTCTTTAACACCTGATCCATCCAGTATAATGTTATCATTAATGAGTTAAGAAGGGGGTTGGGTGGTGGGGTAGCAGAGAAGGAAGGGGTTTGGCGTCAAGAGGTAAAATATGACATATTTGGCAGCTGGGACTACGATGAGGATGGAGCCTCTGCATAATCAAAACAACCAGCTGGGTTTTGTACATAATCCCAGATTCCACTTCACACACATTACTCTTGGCAAGATGGAGGAATAAGAAGGGTGGGGAAACTGAGGCCTGGATGGGATAAAGCATGGGAGGAGAGCAGGTCGAGGCTTGGAGAAACAGAAAAAAAAAATGTAGAAGGTGAAGTTTACGGGTGTTTAGAGCATGGGGTGCAAGTGTCAATGAGCGGAAAAATTATAAACTCAAGAAATCACAAAGGTTTTGACTCAGTTATGAACTGAGTATGTGACGTCATGTTTTTCTGTAACAAAACAAAAACATAAAATTTAAAAGTTATTCAAGCCTTGTTAATTATCAACATTAGTTGTTTCTGTGAGAAATACTTCCAACAAGGTTTTTGACTTTGCAGAAGATCTTGAAACATTGCTTAACACTTACTTTTTTCTTCTCTGCTGCATGAACAGAAAAACAGAAAAAAAAAAGATAATTTGTGAAAGACTATTTTGTGGGTCTTTATCCGTGAATATTTTATTGGCAATAAATTTTATACATTTGAAAGGTCTGTTTATCTCTTTTTAATAGTGCCACCTTTATAAGGATATTACATGAATCTGTTGAGTACTTCAGCTGTCTCCTCAATGCACGCTGTGTTTAACTGATTTGGGACATGTGCTTTAGGAAAACTTCCAGCTGATTTTCTGCAAAACATCTGCAACATTATTTGAAGTCATAGACAAAGTTGGCTTCCAAAGCAAAGAACAGCGCAAGAGCACCCTGTCACCACTTATCAAACATAAGCAGTCTTCTACAGATCTGCAGTCGAAGTTTGCACAGGTTGACCTTTCCTGCTGTGCAAACTGGTCCTAAGGAAATATTTTACTGATGTATCTTTGAAAGGGACATTGCAGGGTGGAAATGAAGGAGATGAGATGAAATTTCTAAGTAAAACCATTCAAAAATAAGCAAGTTATTCTCTCTTGAAGGAAAATAAACAACACTTTGTATATTTTAAATATGTGGAAATGATACTGTGGAAGGCTCATGATCACATCGTTTGCTATTTGATTCACAGAGGGGGAAATGTTTTTGCCGCCACACCCAGGCGGGCCAAGACAAAACAGTGTGAAGTGATGTCATAACTGCTGCTTATGTAAACCAGCTGTCCAACCTTATGGGCTGTGCGGGATTTAAATTCCCTTGTATCATGGAGCAGATGTATGTAGGCGCAAGTATGTGTGGCAGTATGTGCACACATGTGTCTGTGAGATATTCAGTTTATTCCATAACTCAAAAATAAAAGAACACATTTTATTATGTATTTTCAATTTAAAAAATACATGCAATTTTATCAAGAGTTTATTTTACTTTCCTTTAACGTTAATGTGTTTTTGGTACATTGTGTTACATGAAGGAGTCTTCATGTCTTCATGTACTTTAAAATAAGTTTTGAGGTGGCAACACGTCCAAAATGTAGCATCAATACAACAAAAGTGCATATATTTTAAATGCTGACCTGTTGTTTACTTATGGAGAAAATGTTACTGCTTTGAACACATATTAATATTTAAGGCTTCCTATGTGCTATTTATCTCCAGCTGGAACTATTTGCCTTGTTTACACTTAGTGGTAAGGCTAATAGCATATTTAATTAACATCTGGCTCTGCATGCTATTTCATGGTCTGGTGTGACAGGAGAGCATTTCTACTGCCAGTTAAACTCACATTGTGTCACACTGCTGTGGCGACATGAATGATGCATTAATGTGTCTCATGTAGTGAAGCAGTGATGTTTTTCTGTTCCTCAATCAATAGACTTTTTTGTGTGCTGCTAGCTCTGCCCTATTCCAATGGACCTACAACTGAAGGGGGGTCCAGCAATGGTGCAGGATTGCTTGGTTTTACAATGAAAACACACAAAGTAGAGTATTGAGCCACACAGACTCAGGCCGTACAGTTCAATGAAAAGCAGCACTTTCACTGAAAAGGGAAATGTTTCCAGACAGATACTTTTGTTTTGCTCATAAATCACGAACGCTTAAGATTAAGTTCTAGAAGTCGGTTTAAGGCGGTGTACAGTATTATATATGTTCTGTCACACAGTGTCATTGTAAAGTGCAATCAACTAACTATGTTACCTTCAGTTGTCATGAAAATGCTGTATATATATAACAAATTACAAGATAGTTTGCATCACAACCGTATATGACACCTTGAAATTGGCCTCTGTCTCTTTAAGAGGCGTCGATCCTTTCTGACATGCCCCAGAACATCATAACAACAATGCTCCTCCATGATGCCTTTTATAATGATTCTTAGGCGCTCAGCAGACACTCATTTCCACCAGGTGTTTGCTTACTGCTACTGCCAGTAGAGATGGAGCTTTGGGTAAATAGGCGGAGCTTTGTAGCATTTAGACATCCCCGAATGGTTGCCATGGGAGATTCCAGGATTTCTCAAACATGTATGAATAAATCAGCACTCTGGATATGTTTCTGAAGAAGGAATGACATTAAAATATAATATACAGCTAAAAAGGCTTTAGTCAAATACAAAAAAATATTTAATAATTTTTTTTATTGTTTATGTAGGTCAGTCAGAAAACTAAAACTTGAGTTGGATTACAACTCAAGATGGTAAATGAAAGGGTACAAAGATTGTCTTTAATATTAATAAATACTTTGATTTTTTTTTCTTAGACCTGGAAACTGATCAAATCTAATTTTCTATTTCTGCTTTACATTGTACATAATAAAAATGCCAGTGTTGAATTAACACCCATAAGTGTCTATATGTGTCCAAGTCAGCTGGTGTTAAATTCAACAACACAGAGTGTCACATTAACATTTACAACGGTGCTGGTGTTAAAATATATTAAAGTAACACCAGTGTAGTGTTGATCACAAAACATAATCTGGTGTTAAAAAAGTAAATAATTGACCCACAAGGTGTCAATATCAATCAAATCCAGTGGAAAATTTCCAAAACAATACACAGAACTGGAAAGTTTAAACCCATTTCAGTGTTATAGACCAATGTTAATTTAACAAAAAGTGGGTGTCAATCTTTTAACACTTTCAAAAGTGTTACTTTAACACCTGCTGACTTGGACACATATAGACACTTATGGGTGTTAATTCAACACTGGCATTTTAATGTGTAAGATCGTAGAAACCCATTCAAAGAAAGATTTGGCACAAAGTAAAGCTAAAGGAGGAGAAATTGTGATTATTTATTTTTACAAAATTCAAGAATTTGTGTTTTTTTTTTCAATGTTTACATTACAAAATTTGAAGTGTATTTTAAAAATGTTACAAAACATTTCCAAAGAAGAAAACTGGAAAAAAGAAACCCATAGAAATATAGAACAATAATAAAAAACAACAGTCACAACCTTGAGTATCATGAAGATCAAACATTATTTAGTTGAAACAAGTCTAGTTTTAAGAACATGGGTTATGAACTGACATATGAGGCATAAATACTCCTACGCCAAGTGGATAAACAACACAGTTATATACTAAAATGAGAATAACACTGACAAACATAACAAAAAAGCTGAGAGTGATCATCAGTTGGTCTTTTCTCTTTTTGGCTGATCACTTGATTTGACAGTTTCCTCTTGGTTCAACCTCTTCAAGAGAAAAGGAAGAAAAGAAACTTTGATTCTTCTTCCACTGAAGCTCATTCAAACGACAACTAGTTTAATAAAACTGTACAGGTTTTAATGGCTAACATTCATGTTCACACTCAAAAACTTTTACACTTTTATCAAGTCATCAAAGTACAAAATGAAAACTGAAAGCCTGGATGCATGTATTGATATATACAGCCTATGTACGATGGAGATCCTAGTAAATGTTAACACTCACATGCAGCAAACACTTGAACATGTACAGTGGGTTTATTTTGTCAGACAAGTTTGTAACTTGACCATGCTTTGCTCCTTTTCTTTTTGTCTTTTCTGGCTTAAAATTGTAAATTTTTAAAGAAATTTTTACCAATGCGCTTATGCTGTGTTGCAGCAATTGTAGCGAGTTTAAGCCAGATGACAGGTGTTAGGCTGCTGGATTCAGCAGCATGTCAGTGGCTGCAGCCTTCATAAGAGTTTGTGATGCTTAATTTTAAAAGAAGGGCTGCCAACCTCCTCTTGCTGGTCTCAATCTGACTGCCGTCAAAAACCCAGGGACTGTCTTCGTCATCATCAGCACTATTTTTATCTGCCAATATTATCATCACCAGACTAGTTTTCCTAATGTTTGTTGAGGCAAACAGCCAACGAGGAAGAGAACCACAGCAGATCTGTGAAGCTCTGAGAGAAGTTATTATAATCCCTGCTGTTTCCTTTGCTGTGGCCTCTATGGCTCAACAGGATGAGATACCAAATTTCTTTGTGTGGGCATGTATGCGTCTGTGTGGATAAATGTATTAGCGGGAGGAAGTTCCCGGACTGCAGAAGTTGTGGGGCGATTTCACAGCTCGGTGTCTGCCGTCTTTGAGGTGGAGTGGCCGTTGGTGGGAGGAGAAGTCTCGGTCTTAACCGCCTCCAGGGACTCTCCGTTAACGCTGGGCTTCTCCTGAGTTTCTGGAGGGGGGTTCAGAGGGGCCTCAGACGCAAGGGTGTTCCCCTGATTCTCCTGATCCACTGGGAAGGCTTCCTCTGCCTGCAGCAACAGTACAATTTAACATTTTAAATAGTCCTCTTTTCTATACCAATTACTGATTTTATATTTTGATCTTTAATCTCAAATGCACTGGCCCTTTGCACATTTATCAACAAAAGGCAAATGTGTAAAAGCAACATGTTTGCCTTGTAAAGCATTTAGATAATTAAGTAGTAACTAATTAAGCTTTCTTAATTAATCAGTCATCAACAAGTTTGAGCACCACTATAAAACCATAACCTATTTATGTGTGTATCAGCACAATGCCAAGAAAGAATGACCTTTGAAAAACAATTTAAAAAAGCTTGAAATGACATTTCTAGCCACTTGAACACAAGCATTTCAAAGTGACAAGTACTATGCTTTTTTTTCTAGGAGCTGATGTGTCATTAAGTTCAAAATCAGAACTTACTTATCATCAAGAAACCCCAGTAGATGACAGTTTAATCCTCAAAAATATATTTAAAAAAGAATCAAAACCTGACTCCTCTTTAACATGCAGTTGTGTTAGAAAGGAATAAACACACCATCGAATATTCTGATCTTTATTAAGAAATGTTCACATGTGGAAGTCTGATCTACAGTTACATAATTGAAAAAAAAAGTTATTTAATTGCACTTGAAGAACAGAAACTAATCTTGTTGTATTTGTTATACAGCAAATAAGCAAAAACATGGTGGCTAACTGAAGAAATTAGGATAGCTGTTGCCCTTTTTGACTGAAAAACCTTCAGTGAGATGTTTTCTGTAACCATCTACCATATTTTGACCCACTAACAGACCCACTGACTATAGGCCTAAATGATCCAAAACAACAGTAGAAATATGCATCTGCATACAATTACTTTCTTATGATAAAGACAGAAGAAAGTCAATATTTTTGCCTCTGTACTATGATAGTTTGGTACATGAGCTTAAATGTTTAAGGAAAACATATTTTTTTTCATTATATCCAAAAGATCAAACAACAAATGCATGAAATACGAAGCATTTTTCATGTTCCGATTAAAAACTAAGACAGATGGACCCAATAAGCCAGAATGTTTCCAGCACTGCCCATAAACACACAAACAAAATACAGCCTCTTGAACGATCTCTGTCATGTTATGTGAGAGTTACAGGGAAACAGCCGGGTAGGTGAAACACTGATCATTGCAAATGCATAAGGCCGTGGAGAGCAGGGTGTGGGGCTGTGGATGAAAAACGCTGTCTTTCTCTGCAGCTCGTCTGATGGTTGGCCAGCTGCTTTCCCCAACTAGAGCACTGCCAGGGATTTTCTACAAGAAAACTTTTGCTGCTGCTTTGATTTCAGATATTCTAGTGTTACTTCATTAGAGTTCTGACATACAGATCCAAAAATGGGGTCTGTATTGGGAAGCTCAAAAAGAAACCAATCATGTGTACAAAAGAATGATATACAACATAAATCAGATGGGATCTGGCCAATGCCAGAGCTATTATTAAATTATAGGAAGAATGCTCGTAAATTAAATATTTCAAAATGTGTCTTCTAATGATCTGCATTTACCCAAATGGAGAATACTAAGAGTAAACGTTACAAAAGTAAACTTTGTCCAAAAAGTGTGGACTAACTTATTTTATTCATTTTTATCAGGGGCACAAATAAATGAGGAGGATACTGTGAGTTACTTGAAACAGAATAAATACAAAACATTCTTACCAGTTTTTCTCCCTTAGTGTCAGGCTTCCGTTGACACTTGAAGTATCCCACAATCATGCCGAGGGCAGCAAGAAGACCAGTGACCAGTACTCCAACAAATACAGAAGTGTTTGATGATGGTGGAACGTCAACTTTTTTCAATGACAACTGCAAGAAAGTTTTATTAAAACAATATTAGAGAGAAAAAAGTGAAATAAAATGTGGTTAGAAGTAAAACAGATTTAGTTCTCAATTGCTAACCCAGAGCTTTGAAGTAAAATTTAATACAGTCAAATAATAATCACTGATTAAGATAATAAAACAGGAATGCATTTTGAGAATGATTAAGCTATAATAAAATTGCATAGGGTTTTAAATTTTAAATCAGCTTAATGATGTTGTCAATCACATTTCATGCTCTCCCTCACCTTTTCTTTCAGAGCTTCAGTTTTGAGTGCTTCAGCCAAAGAAGAGAGTTTAGCTGCAGATCAAGAAAAGTTCAGATATGCATCCATAGTTAATTGGTGTTGGGGCAAAATAAATAATAAAAACTTCAAATTGTTTTATCATATGTTATCATTAGTTACCATCACTGCTGGTAATCAAGATGTTGCTATTCTCTTGGAAGATTTTCAGATTACATTTGTCGGAGCTGCACCACGGTGCTGGAATTTCCTCAATAAAGTCCTTTGTTTCTGCCTGTAAGAAAAAAGAAACATATCTTCTTGTTTATTTTTTATTTTATTAACCACAGTTTCAAAGTAATAAGATCATTAAGACATTAAATAAAAATGAAGCTCAAATGAACACATGCTTAAGAAAGTGGTCTCACAAATAACTCTCTTTCAAGCTAGAAGACAAATTCCTATTCAAAATCTTTCTAACCACACCTTGTTTTACCCAGTCGTATCCCAGATATATGATATCAGCTCCTTGCGCAACTCCTAGTTCATTCTTCTACTGTGATAGGAGCCAGACAGCACTCAATGACCCCAAAAGAGCCCTATGAACAAACCCTAAATCCCCACTTAGGTGGGAGTGGGCCCACAGCTGGACTCTGTGGAAATTCTTGGCTGTTTAAGGATAGAAACAAACATGTGAGAAGTAAATAAAACCATCTGGATATCTCCTGTGGTACAATATCATTTATATATTTTTATGTAAAACAGATTCCATTCACAAATGTATGTATTTTTGTGGCACTAATTTGCATTGCATTTATAAAACTGAACAATGAACATGGGCTAAAAGAGTTAATTTACCTTTCACTGAGCAGCTCTTATTAGAATATAATTTAAACCACCCAACATTTTGGGCCTTTAGTTTTCTTGCTTACGATAAGTTGTCTTCATGTTTGATGGTTTGTTTCTGATGTGGTTTCAACGTTAGATTGACTTTTGTAGATAGTTGTCATAGCAACAAACCTAGTCAGTTGAGCATAGTGCTCAGACGTGACCTTGCTATGTCGTGCAACATAGTGGTGAACAAAAACCCTTTTTGTGTCCTGAGAAATCCACAGCTCTGAAAATAAAAATTCAGTGTGCTTATTGGTTAGGTTTTTGTGATGCTGTTTAATATTTAGCCATGTATGTTTGTGTATCTAAAAACCTGTTTGACAGTGGCTTAAACATAAAGTAATTAGGCTTAATTTTATAAAACATCCAGTTATGTCTTAAATTTCAAATATGGATTTATCCACATTTTGCATAGATAATGTGTCTCCTGTACATCATTCAGTTGAATTATTCTATACCAAGCAGATGTCAAATGATAACTGGATGAAATAATGGCTGGTTTAGAGGAAGCCATTGAACCATCATGCATTTAGCATGATGAGGTGTCTACATAGAGTAATGAAATGAAGTTTATTCATGAGCAATATCATCACTTTAATTAATTTAGTTAATTAATCTGTGGTCAATAAATAAAGAACTGCAAGAACACAAACTTTAAATAAGTTTCAATGTGACTTTTCTTCAGCAGTGGAGTCTTGCACAGTTAGTGTGTTTATATATGCCAGGGTGGTTGACTGCATTACAGTTTTTTTAATGAAAATAAATTATTTCCTTTTCTTTACGTGTTAAGTACACTCTCCCTTTGTATCTAGTGTGAGTGTCGTGTCAGTAGCCCCATTTTAAATACTACTAATTCGCTAAAAAAAAACTTGACCATTTAATGCAGTTTAAAAGTCAGGCATTTTGGAAAACCATGGAAATACAACTTAGGTAGTACTGTGATAAGGTACTATGATAAGGTTAATAAGGTTAAGGTATAACTTAATATTAAAGGATTATAGAATAATAAAAAAAAATACTTTGACTGTTATGAGGTGTTACAATGGGGACAAACTAACCTTTGATGAGGATTGCTTAGGTTTTTATTTATCTATTTCTTTATTTTTTTAAAGACTATCGTAGATCTGTATTAAAAGTTGAATGCCAACATTTATCTTAAGTAGTCCCAGAACAAGTACGGATCTCTGTGCGTTATATATCTGACACTCATGACAAGACAAGAACTCATGTAAGGAATGTCTCAGAAAAGTCTGGACCACTTTTTACACACTCTAGCTGATGCATCTAATTCCTTTACATAGATAATTTGACTTCATCCAGGTGCACATCACAGAAGGTCATGTAAAGGTCTTCTTCCAGTAGAATAAAGCCATTCGGTGTGACACAAAGATTAGCTTTGTCGTCTCCTTTGGTGCATGCCAAAAATTGCAGCTGTTGGTAGCTTCATACTATGACAGTTGGCAGGCATCTCGAGGAATTTAAAGAAGCTATAAATGAGACAAACACTTGTACTCACACAGTCCCGTGTTCCTACTTCAGCCTTAACAGCACTTTGTTCAGGGATTTCTTCCTTTCCAACACACTCAACTACAGGCTGCCAAGACAGAAAGACAGATCAAATCAGACTTCATGAGGTTCAATGTTTTTCCTTGCTCATAGAGCTGACAGGTTTTAAAAGATGAACTCAATGAGATCCTTAGCGTCACACTCAGTGGAACTTTCTCTGTGATGACCTTTGAACTGGGAGCATCACTGGAGATCTTTGGGACTTCTATAGCTCGATCATTGTGTCTGCTTGTCGAGACAACTGTTGGAGCAACAGTAGAAACTGCAGAATCTCCACTGGATCCATCAGCGGGAGCGACACTTTGGTCTGGCGCAGCAGTGGATACAGGAGCAGTAGGTGGGGCACCACTTCCTGCGGACATAATGCAGAAATAAGGCCTTGACACTTGCTGTGAAAAGTTTCAACTCTTTGACCGTTAACAGCAGTAATTCAGTCATGTCTTTCAAATGACAGAAAGTTACACAATTGCATTTTTATCCCAAATGTCTCACCAGCATTAGAAGTACTTGTGAATGGGGTTGGTGCAGCTGAATCGTCTTCACACGTCACCTCGCCTGTAGTGAAACAAAAAGAAAAACAACAAAAAAAAAACAAAATTTGAAATACTCTTGTGCATATAGCAAAGATCAAGATAGTTTACAATTCCAAGCATTTTTTGCTGAATTTGTGATCCAAGCTAAAGATTCAAAGCTTCTACTTTGGAAGCTTTGAATCTTCCAAAGGATATATTTGGATTATATTTGATTAAAGAAATATCAGTAAGTGTGACTGAGATTGCTAATGCAGTTTTGAGGAATATGAAACATGATCTCCTGCACCTTCTTATGTCATTGAACCTCATTCATCAAACATATTATTTGTCAAGATAAAAAAGAGAAACAAACTTAACATGTAAGAGACGACATTTGTAGTCAGCAGATCGTGTATTAAAACAATGAACCTGTGAGGAACATGTGATTAAACAGCAGCTGATTGTGCTCATTAAAGTCCTCGTCTCATCACTATGTAGGATTTTTACAACACTTTGCGTGCTTCTAACTTCACAAAAGCATTTTGACATTTTGACAGCTAGTACACCAGACTGGCCTAATATCACAGATAGTGAAACAAAGTATATCAATGGGAGCACACATTAGTGGTTTCAGTCAGGATGGTCAGATTCATTCACTGCTGTGATACACGTATGAGCCACAACCACGAAAGCAACTTTTTGACTTGCTGGGTTGCTGAAACATGCTGGGGGAATCCCCTTGGCAACTGTAATTACATTTTTGTTATTATGTGGGATAAGTTCACCACTTCCTGGGTATTAAGTTCCTGTGGTTTCTATATTTTTAAGAAAAATTATGACATTTTTAATTGGTTACTTGACATTTACCAACAAATGCTTATGCAAACAAAAAGCAGTAGGATTTTCAGCTGGATAATAAAATTAAATGAAGTGAGAGTAAACATACAACAGTTACCCAGATGCAGCTTAAAACTTAGAACAACTGCGATTTAGTTTTTTCCTCTCTGTCCAGTCCCTTCCTATCCTAATTCTGGATTGTTTATGTCATCAGGTATGCCTGCAAGATGTACATCTATAAAACGCATCTTTGTGTTTTGGTGAATAAATTAACAACTTTTTAATCACACAAGACTCTGGCCAGCTTCTCAAAATGTTTAGATACCACAAGAGTGAAAACATGAATTTGGACACTGGGCATTATGAAGGGAAGATGGATCTCTGTTGGTTTAGCTTTAGCAACTCTTGTATGAGGCATTATTTTTGGTCTATGTAATTCTGCACAAGATTCCACTGGACAGGCAGGTTTAATTTGGTGCTATGCAAAAAATTATATCTGTCCGATGAAAGCTGGAAAATTCAGAAGTTCTACTTTGTGGCTGTTGTAACTAATTTTAGGAAGATAGGATATTAAAATATGAAGATAATACAGATTTTGCAGAGGTCTTTTTGTGTGAGAAATTGTTCGATATTTTTCCTTTTACTGTCAAACTTGTTTTACAATAACCTTTTCCACCTGAGAGTCTATTGAAGTTTAAAATTTTACAGGTGACAAAACCTAAAATAATTATGATCACGGTTCCTAAATGACAATTTTTACAGCTTTTTGCTTTATCTAAACCCAGCAGTTCATGTGTTGGGATTGACTTGTGAACACATGGTTTCATTGGCCGCTCATGGATTTTACACACAGGCTATTTACTGCTCCTAGATCCATGCCAAGTTTTAAATGAATGAGGCCAATTATGTTTCTTTTAGTATCAAATTTGTCAAGTTTTTCATTGTCTTGTTTTTCTCCTTTTTTAAAGGCGACTTGTGATATGTGTCTTGTTCTGTTTTATTTCCTGCAGTTTCCCTGTGCTCTATATGTGACTTTATTGATGGCTTTTTTTATTTTGGCTTGTTATCTCCTAAACTTTGTGTTGTCTTGTATTTCCTTCTCTGTTTCTCTAGTTTTTCTCTCTTTTTTTGGCTGTAGTTGGTAGACACTGCAAAGTGTGTCCAAGAAAACACTTCACCAAGACCTATAAGCTTAGAATGTGGGTGCAAACTAAAATCTTACTTTGCCCTGAAGGTCAGTTTTTGTCATAACCAAAAACACACAGGGACCAATTACTTCTGCTATGTGCTAACAGCATTCAGAAGCAGCGTGATGGAGCGTTACAGCTTGTTTTGACTTAGGGTCACAAAGTATCTAAAGGGAATGCAGCATAAAATGACACATGACTTGTGTGACACTGGGGCTATTGTGAAAAGTATGAAGCATGGAGAGAGTACAAGGTCAATGCAGAATGTTTTAGATTTACATTTTTGGATTTACATTGCAAATGTAATGACATGATGCATTACCGATATTTATATGATCAATCAATAAGGTGGAGTGAATAGGAGAAATAAAGAATGAAGGAATTACAGTTGTAAATTCAATCACAATATTCACTGATGAATTGAAATTATGATTTTCTATTGGGAGTTTTCACTAAGTATAATATACATTATAAACCTGAACTTACTAAATTCTCTCAACAAGCCTTTTATTGTTTCACATGCTTACTTTTTAAATTCTTGCCTTGTTGCTTCAATTGTTAAGGAAACATCAATTCATCTGTTGCTTTCTGCTAATCTGAGATCAGGTCACGGGGGCAACAAGTCCGGGAGGGAAATCCAAACATCCCATCCCCCAAAAACACATTTTCCAGATTATTCTTGGGGATCTTAAAGTGTTCCAAGAAGAGAATAGCTTAGAGATGTAACTATCAAGCCTTTTCTGGACTATTGTAGTTTTGCCTTTTAAAATTTTCAGCAATTTTACTTTTTCCGTTCCAAGGATTGTAACACATTCCTCGTGCTTCGCTGATGGGGACCAAGCAAGTGATCTTGGTTCTGCATTAAAACATGGATGTCGATGAACATGTAAGTGAATCATGGTGTTCTTTGCAAACAAGAGAGAAATGGATTACAAACTTAGAATTGGGATCTTTTTCTTGCATTTAATGATCCACATCTCATGACCATAGTAGAACCATAAATTGAGACCTTTAATTTTTTGAAAAGCTTTTATCCATCCATTTTCCTACACCCTTGTCCCTTAATGGGGTCGGGAGGTGCTGGTGCCTATCTCCAGCTGGCGTTCCGGGCGAGAGGTGGGGTACGCCCTGGACAGGTCGCCAGTCTGTCGCAGGGCAACACAGAGACACACATAGGACAAACAACCATGCACACACACACTCACACCTAGGGGCAATTTAGACAGACCAATTAACCTGACAGTCATGTTTTTGGACTGTGGGAGGAAACCGGAGTACCTGGAGGAAACCCACCATGCACAGGGAGAACATGCAAACTCCATGCAGAAAGGCCGGGGCCGGGAATTGAACCAAGAACCTTCTTGCTGCAAGGCAACAGCTCTACCAACTGCGCCACTGTGCAGCTCTTGAAAAGCTTTTACTTTAACACAAACAACTGGACAATTGTTCACATAAATGCGGACGAAGCCTCTATCTGGGCTTTCAATCTCCTGCTTTATTCTATCATTTATGAACAAGACACCAAGATCCTTGAAGCAGAGTCTGTTCAATGGGAGCAGACTGCACAAACTCCAATAGGAGATCCAGTTACAGCACTTTGATATTCTAAAATATGTACTTCAAAATGATTTGCTCTACATAACATTTGAATGCAAGAACAAAGCATTCTTAACTTTGTAAATCTACCAGTTTCACTGGAAATATGAAAAAAAATTTACAAAAATCCTTTGACAATTCCTGTTTTCCCACTTCCTTTCTTAGTTATTTCCAATTGCAGCTTGTCCTGTAGAGTGAAACCTCCTGTTAAGTTCATCAGTAAAAGCAAGATGTCTAGACCAAACATGTCCTAGCGTGGATCCTTCTTTTGAAGTTAACTTATAATACATTTAAGCATTGTTTAGGTGTGTAAGCTAAGCACTAAAAACAAGAGAGAGAGCCTTTCCAGAGTTCATTTGAGGTAAACGAACTTGGCTTGGGTTAAATCATCTGATGATTATAGATAAATACAAACCATCTAGAACTCTGCAAATCTATTAAACAGATGATGTTATTAAACTACTTTGGCTGAACGGTTTCCACTTAAAAACAATCAGATTTTCTACAGCCACCCAAACAGAGGCGAAACTGTCTGAATACAAGATAATATAACGGCAACCTTGAAGAAGAAGAAAAGCAGTGAAGGAATATTAGGGATCAGGTTTCCATTTTAAGCTTAATTCCCATAAAGACAGTAAGTGTGTAACATCTAACCAGAACTTTCCTCCAGTTTTTAGCAATGTGATTTGTGGACTGATGAGACTATAATGTCACAAAATTCTTGAAAAATGTTTGAAGTGTTTAAAATCCCTTAAACACGGGGGACCTAAATTCACTCTGTATTTATTTTACATCAGATAAAAAACAAGATCCTGTTCCAACATAATTTTCACAAAGCCTTTCCAACAGTATAGACTTTGGTCAATGTAAAGAACTATGCTTGAACTCCACAGGTGTAAAAATCTGAAGTAGGAGACATGTAAACAAGTTATTGCCTCGTTTGTCTTTGTGCTAGCATGATGCCTCTCTAGGCATTTGGGATTAACCCCACCTGGCCAATGAGAGTCCAACTGGCAGAGGAAATGCTCTCCTGAATACACCGGACCATAAAGCCATTATATCAAACTGTGATGCGATGCCTAAGAGAAATGAGGCATGTTCGTCATGCTTTTGAAAAATCTGGAATTTATACAGGAACCAGGGGAGAAAAAAACATTATTGAGAGAAAGCCAGATGTAAGGCACACAGCAAGCGCTGTTTTGGTCAGATTATGCCAAAATGTTTTGATGTAATTGCAGAACATTGCATGAAAAAAATCCATCATACCCTATGAAACATGATGGTGGCAATATCTCGATAAGGGCATGTATTTCATTTGCACAACCCACAAATTGTTACTTTCCCCCTGCTGGTCTTACTGCTTTATTCAAAAGTGCAACAATATGGAGCTATTTTATTTATATTCTATGCTGAATTGACTTTGTTATCCTATTTTCTCTTCTCTTTAACTTTTTATAATCTTGAGAAGGTCTAACTTCTGTTGAATCATACATTAACCTATTTATAATGTGTAAATGTAATTATATATATATATTTTCCTGCTCATTGATTGTTTCTTAAGTCAATTTTATATAAAAACATGTCTCTAGGTCTGGATGTGGACATTTTTAGCACTCCACCACTGTGTAAGGAATCTCCCACTAATTCCAGCCAGACATCCCAGCATCATTGAAAACCATGGAAAACTTTGGTCTTAACACAAACACAGGAAAACATACAGAAACATAACCTTAGACTTTTCCCACTGAGTTTCAAGATGGGAAGTGAAAGCATAATGCCATGATGTAACCTCTGGGTTTGTGTGAATTTGTACAGTTCTAATGTTATTTATCACATCTATTCAGTTACCCAGATAATCAATACATAGATTATAATTACTGTTAGCTCTGCAGTGCTTTTTTTGCTTATTAAAGCCTTTTGCCATTCAGTTCTGAAGAAAATAATGTTAACTATTTGAGAGTTGAACATAAGCTAGTAGCAAATAGTTTGACTATCTGCTCAGGCAGCCAGTCTGCAGTTAGCTGCTAAACATGTTTACTGCTCATATTTTGTCAAATCTAGATATAGAACAGTGTTTTGTAGTGATGGATGAGGCTTGTTTTAGTGTTAGAGCTTTAAGAGTTTTTACCAGCTAAAAAATATGTCCAAACTACAAATTAGTCCTGCAATCAAAAGACTAAACTCCTTTTTTTTTAAAAAAAAAAAAATGCAATAAATCAAAAATGTACATAGTGATGAGGCTCGTTTGTCAGTTCCTACTTTTTAACATCCAAGATTAAACATACTTTTAATTAGCCTAAATTTATGCTGATTATCTTTTATTGTTTTGATGTAATATTCAGATCTTAAATGAAATAAACTTTTCAATGATATTCTGATTTGTTGAATGTTTGGAATGCATAAAAATATCTCTGACAGCTTGGTTAAAGCTTGAGGACAAGTTGTGTATTCTACTGTATCAGACCAATAAACACTGGAGTGTTATTTACTTGAACCCGCATTTAACGCAATAGTGAGGTTGGGACATGAAGATATGCAACAATAAAGATGTCCTAGACAAACTAACATTTAATTAATTATGGCAGATCCAATCTCTCAACTCTGGAATGCGCTGCCATGAACTTCCCAGTCTCTGAAGACACATGGGAGAGCAGGGAGGTGTGATGATTAGCCGGAGGACCGAGGCCCAGGTCTTATCATCAACTCTCACACTAAAAGTATTGTGAAGACTAGTTAGAATGTTTTTAAAAATGGTCCCTTCATTTCCTTGCAGACATCCTCCTCTCCGCCCCTCCTCCACCAGCTCTCACTGGGGACAACCCTTCATCCTCCCCCTCGCTGGCTAGCAGATGCAGTAACGGCATTTTGTGAACTCATCTTTACTGGAAAAGCTAGGTAACATGATTTCCTCTGGAGGAGGTACAGTCTGAGATAATGACAGTAAGTGTAGGCACCAGAATTTACCAGTTAGTAGGTTTATGTTAAGCTTGGTAATCCTCCTGTTTCCCTGCTCTTTTTTTAACTTGAACTCACACAAGAATCTAAAACAGCAACCAACCAAACTCGGCATGTCTCTGTCTGCATTTGCACTACAAGTAGATATTTATTATCTCCCAACTTCACCCATCTGTCACAGCCTTTTGCACTGAGCTGTAACTGCCACTCTTACTGCCATCCCTGTGTTTAAATTTGGGGCCGGGGTGTTGCAGGAAATGGCTGCAAACGCAAACATTGTTGTCGCACTAGATTAAACTGCTCCAGCTGAGAGTGGGAACAGGGGGACAGGACTTTTTCACTTATAAATTATGGCATTTGAAGATGAGTTTTGCTTCCTCTCTAGGGAGACAAGGGAGGAGACCTAAAAGATGGATGGGGGAGAATAAAGGGTGCAGCTGCTGTAAGTGTCCTTTGGGAGCTCTTTCCCTCCCTGCGTACGCACTGTGCTGTGAACTCATGAAGGAGGAGGAAAGCCTCAGCCCTAAAGCTTGGGATTATGATTTGACCTCCACCCAGACTGCAGAGACAACACCTTGGATGTCATCATTAGCCACACCCTCATTCCATTACTCATCCAGATGTCCAAAGAGGACCCCCAAAATCTTCCAACCGCAATTTTTCTGTTCATGTTCCTTCAACAGAAAGCGGCTGACTTAAGATCATTTTAGAAAACACGATACAGAATAAAAACACTGAGACGAAGGCTGCAGATGCCCGTTAAACATTTGTAAACTGTTACATCTACAAACTTCAGTGTATTTTTGGATTTATGAAAAGTATAATGTGCATCTGCTTTTACTGCTCAGCTTTTCCCACATGTGTCATGTCACTTAAGGGGCTTTCTTTTTTTAACAATGTTTTTTTTCTTACTAGATTTCATGTGTGCACAGCCAATGATTCTCCTTCCTGAAGAGTGGACCTCTTCAGCTATTCTACAGTTTCACTGGACATTGTGTCTACTTCTCTGATCAATGTACTCCTTTTTTTTTATCTTGTTTTTAATCAACGTACCATTTTCTCTCAACTTCACAAAATTGAGAGAAATACAAAGAGCTGAATGTATAATTTTGTTGCCAATTATCTTTATCTCATATTTGTGAACAAACTTTTTTGTTGTAAGAAAAAAACATTTTGCTGAGGTCCTTGAACATGAGAACTATTTTTGTTTGGGGTGGTAAAAGTTGACTTTTCCTCTCTAGCCACACCCTTTGTGTTTTCCAACAAAACATACGATAGTTTTTCAGGAAAAAAAAATGGAAAAGAATGGACGACAGTGTTGGAATGATATCCGTGCACATCCAGAGAGGAAGTGACCCCTTGGAACTGCAGAGGGAAACATACCGGGACCTACACATGCACATCATCCGTCACCAGAACTACTACGAACTCCTGGAGCAAACAACATGACCATTGTGTTCTATCCTGTCATCAGAATGGAATAAAGGAGCTGCAAGCTGGTGAAAAAGTTACAATTTCTCTCACCCCCAAAAAATACTTTTTCTCTATTCTCTCTCTTCTTAATACATTTCTGAGTGAAACTGGGGCACAACAACTGAAAACACTGCCTCATGATTGATACCGACCTCTGAGAAATGTCTGTTTTTATTCAGTCTCGAGTTTACTCATTAAAATAGTTTGAGCCGAGCAGTGAAACTCTAAACCTGTTTCCAAAACAGACTGTTCGTTTTCCGAGTGGATTAGAAGCTGGAAGCAGCAGCAGCTGCTTCAAGAAGCTGCTAACTGCTCTCCTGTCTGTGTCCGAGCCGACACCAGCAGATGTTGATGGACTCATGCCAGCCGCCCATCTCTGCGGGGGAAAGAGGTTACGCAAAGACATTAGAACCTCTGGCCCTACACGCCCAGGCCCAAGTGGAAGAGCAAAACTTCATAATAAACATTTGATAAACTTTCTGTGCTTGCCATGAAATCACACGGAATTAAGTATTCACACGTGTAACATAAGGGAAAGAGTCGTCCAAACTCAGGACTTCCTGGAGTAATAACAGGCCAGACCTTGTTTTTAATTAAGCTGTATAAAGTATGCCTTTAATAGCATGCAATTTGGCCCACGTTAATTACCAGGAGCCATTATTCGAGTCGTCAAATGGCTCCAGCGAAGGCTCGTTAGGCGCTTTTGTTTCCGTGGATAAACAGTAAAACCCTCTGCAGGTACAGCACAGCCTGGTTCTCCAGCACAGTGTTTGTGCACTTCCTTCGATTCCCATCTTTATTTTCTTTTCAAACAGCTGAAGCTGTGCGAGAGAAAAATGTAGCAGTCCAACTTTCAGCTGACCGGCAGTGTGCAGCAACATACTGGAGAGTACGGTGGCCGTGAGGTGCAAAGCAATTACAAATTACAAAATCACTACAACATTAACGAATCACTACAACATTAACGAAAACACTACAACATTAACGAAAACACTACAACATTAACGCAAAGCAATTACAAATTACAAAATCACTACAACATTAACGAAAACACTACAACATTGACGAATCACTACAACATTAACGAAAACACTACAACATTAACGAAAACACTACAACATTTACAAAACGGAAAAGGTAGGTCTCAGTGGAGACCTAAGAAATCGCTGATTGGACTACAGCTCGTTAGAAAACGGAAAAGGTAGGTCCCAGTGGAGACCTAAGAAATCGCTGATTGGACTACAGCTCGTTAGAAAACGGAAAAGGTAGGTCCCAGTGGGGACCTAAGAAATCGCTGATTGGACTACAGCTCGTTAGAAAACGGAAAAGGTAGGTCCCAGTGGGGACCTAAGAAATCGCTGATTGGACTACAGCTCGTTAGAAAACGGAAAAGGTAGGTCCCAGTGGGGACCTAAGAAATCGCTGATTGGACTACAGCTCGTTAGAAAACGGAAAAGGTAGGTCCCAGTGGGGACCTAAGAAATCGCTGATTGGACTACAGGTCGGTTTACTTTTGAACCGGAAGTTATTCTGGCTTTACGTGTTTTTTTAAAACATGAACGTACTTGGTGATCCACACATAGACATAATATAATGATAGACGCCTCATGCTCCGCTCTCCCCTATTGTCGCTGACGAGATTTAGGGCGGCCATCTTGGAGCGGTAGACCACTCCACTCTGCCTTATGTGTTTAGCGGGCAAAATGACATATCAGCGCATTTAATCGATCATAACACACTTTTTTGTCACTGGAAACTATATTCAGACATCTATCAAAGCTACATTTATAAATAATTGTATTATTTAAGTATGTTTTTAATACATAGTTCAGCATTTTTAAATATGATTAGTAGCTATAACAATAGAATAGGAATGGAATATTCTGATATCGATGTATGATGAGCATATTACAAAGCACACAGCCGTGAATAATTTATGGTGAATGGCTGTGTGTATAATTTATTATAATAATACATAGTTATACAACTATACATAGTTGTATAATAAATAATAAATAATGATTAATACTGAATAATATATATTGGATGCATGTTAATATGTATGTATGTATGTATGTATGTATGTATATATATATACTGTATATATATACATATATATATATATATACTGTATATAGCCTATATAAAAAAAATCTTAGATTGTAAACAAAGATCAAGACAAATATTTCACTTCACAACTGTCAGTTAACATCTAATTTGTTTTATTTAATTACACTTAAATACAAATTAATTTCCACAAATTTCATTAAAAAATATATGTATATATACATACATATAAACATGCATCCAATATATATTATTCAGTATTAATCATTATTTATTTGTGCCATTATTAATTAATCATTATTTATTTGTGTTTGTATAGTTACATAAATATGTATTATGTAGTGACCATTTGTCCAAAAAACTTAAATTCAAAAATCAAAAAACTCAAAACTCAAAGGTGATCAAAACAAAAGGTGAATCAAACTCAAATAGTCACCTGATGCACATGGATTCTTGTTTATGCAGCAAAAAGAAATCAAAAGTCAAAATATGGTTCTTTGGTTTTATTTGCAGATCAGGCAAAAGGTTACAGGCTTCTGCTCCCACTCCTGTACCTGTTCACTGACTGACAAAATGAAAACCGATGTGACTGATTAGCTGGTAAAAAAACCTTGTGACCACCACATGCATAATAAGCTACTTAAGACCCACCTACTTATACCGTGAAATACCCACATTCCAATCTGAAATTAATTAACTAATTAAGTGAATTACTAAACAAAAAACTTATTCTAAACAAAAATTAAAATAAAAATTCTAATGATAAATCAATTAGAAAAACAAACAAATGCTAAGAATAAACTAAACAATTTAAATTCTAAGATTTAACAAAACAATGAAGAATAGCTCCTACAGGTATATATATGTCTATCTTTGTTGTGAAATGTTGTTTGTGGAGCCTGACATCAATAATCCATCGATCTGAACAACAATATCCCTGTTGTTTTGATTGGCAAAGTAGGAGGGACTATCGCTCTAAGATGGCGGCCATTGGCTGCCCCGCATTGGCAGGAGCAGCCAATGCGGGGTCTACTCTTATATTATGTCTATGCTCACTCAAACTGAGCGTGCCAGAATAACTTCCGGTAAACCAAAAGTAAACCGAGCTGTAGTCCAATCAGCGATTTCTTAGGTCCCCACTGGGACCTACCTTTTCCGTTTTCTAACGAGCTGTAGTCCAATCAGCGATTTCTTAGGTCCCCACTGGGACCTACCTTTTCCGTTTTCTAACGAGCTGTAGTCCAATCAGCGATTTCTTAGGTCTCCACTGAGACCTACCTTTTCCGTTTTGTAAATGTTGTTGTGTTTTCGTTAATGTTGTAGTGTTTTCGTTAATGTTGTAGTGTTTTCGTTAATGTTGTAGTGATTTGTTAATGTTGTAGTGTTTTCGTTAATGTTGTAGTGTTTTCGTTAATGTTGTAGTGTTTTGGTTAATGTTGTAGTGATTCGTTAATGTTGTAGTGATTCGTTAATGTTGTAGTGTTTTCGTTAATGTTGTAGTGATTTTGTAATTTGTAATTGCTTTGCACCTCACGGCCACCGTAGGAGAGGAACTGTGTTCTTCTGTGCTTCAGGAAAAAAAAGAAAACCCTTTTTTTAGGTGCCTCTTTAAAAGGCCTAAGACCAGTTTTTAACACTCGGTCTGTTTTTTGTGTTCATGGAATCAGGAATTTAATCAATTTGAGCAAATTTCAGACACAAGGAAAACGCCTTTCTGACCCTTTATATTGACATGTAAAGTTGTAGTTTCCTGGCTGGGTCATGTGTCCATCTCTTCTTGTGCAGACAACTTGGTCCCTGGCTAGCCCTCAAGTGACTTAATAAAAAGTGACAAGCTACAAATCTAGCAACTTATTTATATTATCTAAGGTTTTTGGAGACTCTCAGCATGAAAGCACATATTGTTCTTATTCTTCTCAAAAACAGTGGGTGCTGCTGGGTCCCCTCCCCATCCCAAGGCACTCACAGTTGACCCAGTCTTCATGCTTCAGTCTGTCTCAGCTGCAACTATATTCACAGCCTCCAGCTATTTGAACCCAGTTAACATGTAGGAGCAACAAAGAGGACGACAAACAGAAAGTTAAACAATATAAAGCAAAGGAGAGAGCGTAATGTCTGGAGAGTCAAGTGTAATCCAAATTAAAGACTGTACTTTGTGTTAGTTTACCACATTTTTAGATCTACCGCGTTTTTGCATTCTGTATCGTTATTGATTGTATTAACTTTAGTGAAGTATCAGAGTGTTTTAGCTGATTCAGTTCAGGAACTGTGATAAAAATTCCAGTCAAAAAATTCTTTGTAGAAACAATAGGAAGGAGACTGAATCAGTTTTGAAGCCATGCAATTTTAATGTTAGCACAGGTTGTCCAACCCTTGACTAGAGCAGAGATTTCATGATCAAAATTGGTGTGGCTCATATACCTACAATTTTGAGTGCTGAAAACAGAATTAGTGGATTTTTCTGCCTACTTTCTGCCAGTCACAGCCAACAGCTATAAAACAGCAGCAGGGCGCCAGGGGAACAAGAAACAATACGTTCCCCAGAATGCCAGTAATTGGGAAAGGAAGATCTGAACTTTGGCTTCTGCTTTTCATTAAGTTTTATTTTTCTCTTTTTTTTAAGTAAACACTGTTCCTATTTCCCTCAAGGCAACCCCCTTTCCAGAAAAAATATTTATCAGTGGAGGTGGTCGTTTTGTTTTCTGTTGAAGTGTTTTCTTAGGAACAGTCGGTGATAAAGGAAAATACATTAAAAATGGCACAGACACATTAAATATACTAATGAACGGACAGAAGATTCGACAATAGCAGATGCTTTGCAACATTTGAACCATTTTTAATCTTGATGCAGAAGTTTCTGCAGCAACGAGAAGTTTGACAAAACCCAGGCTCTAAGGTTAATTATTTAGCAAGCTCACGCAGGATCTTAGCCACGATTTCTGGCCCAGATGGACACACACCCTGCCTGACATAAGACCACTATCTGCCAAAAGCTTATATAAAGACCCACGCCCTCTAGCTGATGACGTGATTCAAACTCTAACATCACATCTTGGGACTTAAAGAATGCTGGTCAACAGCCTGGGGCCATGAGAAAGAGAGTGGCAATATTCTGAATGTGTTTTCATTGGCAGAGCAACGTTTCTAACCGAGTTTCAACTGTTGGAGCGGTTGATGTAGTCAAACTAAATGCTTCGACCTTACTTTAACATCTCTTATTAGTTAAGCTTGTGCGACTCAAAAGGTTATCAGCTGATCTCCCGGGGATTTTTGACAACCAGAATCTTCCAAACAAGAGCGCAAATCTTTGCTTTAGTGTGGCCCTTTTGAAACAGCAGTTGTCACAGCTTCTTCTGCCCTGACTCTAGCAACAGGAGGAGCCACTGTGGATGACATGGTGAAATAAGCGAGACAAGATGTTTTTCTCCCTGGCTGGAGCAGATGTAAAGCTTGGGTTTTCCCCTGAAAGAGAGACGCACAACTTATAACGTACTCTGAGAACTTTCGAATGACATCATCCAACTGTGCAAAGCATGGCCAGTTCAGTGCTGCATATTTGCACGCCTGCATAACTACTGACTGGCAGCCATGGGAAGTGGGAATATAAACCAAATCTGTTTGCTGGAGAGTCGGGATGATCGAGTTGCTTGCGTATCGCAAAAATCTCTCAACAAACCCTGCCACTACATCTCTCTCTGTTCTCAACCATCTACTCTTGTTCGATTCAGATTTGTGTTAAGAAACTGTAGATTTCTACTGCTCTCCAGATGCAAGTAAACAAAAAAAGACAAAACGACTTCATCCATGGATCATTCTTCTCACTGTAGAGATTCAGATAGATGTATCCTGTATGTTTTCTGGTAAACCAGTCCATTGAAGCTCTTGTCCTCCTGGGAGGCGAAACCTTTGGCCTGGTCTCAAGTCCTTTGTTGTCTCCAGCTTTTTTTAACCCCCTAAATTTACCTGAGTTTAGCTCTGTCCACCTTTCGGCCAACTCAGACAAGCTTCTATAGCCATGCTTAAGAAAAGTAATGCCAAAGTAAAATGTTGATGTTTGTATTGAGGATAATGAGCAGTGTTAGTTTTCTGCCACTCACACTCTTCCATTTTAGTCTGATGGGACCAAAACTTAATCTTCCACATGTTTGTCTTGTTCTCTACAACTAGCAAAATTAAAAATAGCTAAACAACACCTCTGACCTTGTCAAACACAGATTTTACCCCCTGAAAAATGCTAAAATTGGTCACTCAGGATACTCCATGGGATCACTAAAAGTGGCCTGAAGGATCTGTCTTTAAAAGGTTAAGACCTTATCCTTTAAGCCTCGCAACCAGACACGTTCCAGCACATCCCTTGGCTTCCATTATAGACTAATGGTTTCCTCTACCCTGCAGCTGGTCAGGGTACAACTGGCCAGCTGCACCATGCAGGACGTCCTCCTCTAGGCATTAGGTGATCCTGCTATTTGACCTTTGTTTACACCATTTTCAGAAGATAATGAACAATGTCCCTAGCGGGCATGATTTTTGCCTAGCAAAATACTTTTTCCATTCCTAAACCAGATTATGAACAACAATAATTACTGGTGCTAAATTTGTTGAGGCATGGACTGATTGGTTATTTCTCTCCAAGGTGAACTAAACTTGAACAAGACACAAAATCTGCATTGAACAGAATGAATAAAGAGGGTTTTTCATGGGGATCAAAACAAGCTAATCAAGCATGAGAGATCAAAACAGTTAATGTCTTTGAACGTCTGTTGAAGTCATTGGCCAAGCATCTGACCCACATTTTGCAGCATTGGAACCACACTGTCTTGTGTTTTTAAAAGTATCTGGATTGCGTTTTGTGACTTGTATGGTACCATTAAGGCAGTTCAAATTGTGTTAATCTGCTACTCAGACAGCTACACAAGGTGACAAACACTTGTCTGAGAATATCCGCATGTCAGTAGGTATGAAACTATCAAGTTTTCCTTCTCAGAGCTGTAAATTTGCCTGTGTAGTTATAACTTTTCAGCATGGTGAAGTCACCAGACACAAATCTGAACATTGTAGCAGGTCTATGTGATCTCAGAGCCAACGCTACAGTATAGAAGCCAGGGTAGGTCTGCAGACACCCTCATTATATTCCTATTAGTCTATAGGTCACTGGAAGAGCTTATAGGTACTTTGTAATTAAGATGATTATGACCTAGTGTTTAAAATATTTGTTACTGTGTTATTTGCTTTCACGTCAGGTCAAATCAAAGCGCTATTTTCTGGATGTTGGTCACCTTTTTTCATTACTAGCTTGACAGAACGACCATGCAGTAAATGTCCCAGGGATCAAACCATCTGCAGTAAATATTCGCTGCTCTTGTCTTAACCTCTCAATGCCAACATAGCAGTTAAAAACATTAGTAAAATAACACTGACATAAACTTCTTTAGAGATTTGTTTCGTTTTAAAATGGTAGAAGTCCACTTTAGTGTTGGGTCCTCTCAGAATAGCTCTTAGCTTAATGCTTCCAGGTCAAACTAAATCAAACAGCATTTGGTTAAGCGGCTGTGAAATTTCAGGGATTCAGGCTATTTCAAGATAACAGAAGTCTGATTAGGTCCTGAACTCTCTCTGACGCTGGTGACTGTTGACATAAGAAAAGGAGATAGGGAGTGGTCCACAACCAGTGATTTTCCTGTGTCAACATTGTGCTGGGAACAGAGCATCTGAAACATTTCCAGTCAGCATGTCTGTCTCATAAAAAAGGTAAAGCGAGGTAATAGTAAAACAAATACCACAATTTAGACAAATGCTATTTTGTAAAAAAATTTCACTGCCTTATATTTCTATTATTAACCAGAAATGTTATCAGTGTTTTTCTCATGTTATTATTAACTGTGCAGCAATGCCTGTTACAAACATTTCATAGGTGATCAGCCATCTGTTGGGAGAAAATGACTCTTCAAAACAAACATGATCAGGGATTAGAGGTTTGTAAAATAGTCTTTGCATGAACAGCTTTGACCTTTGTGAGATTACATTAGTTTATGCATCTGGGCTTAACAGTGTTATCTACTGCAGGTTAAAACTTGAGCCACACATTTCACATTGTGCCTGTTTTGCAGTCACATTTGGGGATTTTCCTTTTTGCTCTGCAGATTATTTTTTCTCTGTTGCTTTTCCAAATTAAGCTGACAATTAGAGACCAAGCTCTATGCCGTGCAGCGAATTTGCCACTAAGTTTGTTATGAGTGAGATTGGGCAGTAAAATAAAATAAAATAAAACACTTGACTTGATTGGGAGTACCCAACGTAATTTGATTCTCATGTAAATCTAATTACCATCTGTTTCTCTGCTGCTGCGGCATAGGGTTTGTGGTATGCCCTTTTATTGCACAAGTCATGAGCATGTTCCACCATCTTATGATCGTTTCCTGGTTAAAGTAAACGATTCGCTCTTTCCATCAGTCTGCAATATTCCACCTGGTTCTCCCAAGGTCAGTCCAAACATTTAAATGCATCTGGGGCCTGACAGCTCTGCAAAAGTCTTTACAATTGGCTGGAAGAAAACCAGCACCGCCTTACAACTACTCCTTCCAACCCATGCATCACCCTGCAATTAGCATCATGCCTTGAACTGATTTGGAGCATGCTGCCTCCAGTGAGTACGCTATAACATGAAAGCGCGCATATTTACTACATACATGGTAGATTAGGAAAAATCACATGTATAGGATAGATTTCTATCCTCATTTCCAATTTAAATGTGCTATGTGAGGCCATGAAATCACATATATTTTGAAAAAAATGCAAAGACAAGTAAATTGTCTATTTGGTGGGCATGTGGTTTGAATGTGGCTTCATCCATTTTTCACAAATTCAAAAATGTTGTAGCTCCACCCAGATGCTCGACAGGATGTAGAGCATAAGGATTTTCAACTGAAACTTTCCGTCTCCGAGCAGATCCTTTGTGTCTGCAGCCACCACACCACTAAGAATACGTCTACTTGTTCACGTGCAAGATGGAAACCTTTATAGAAACCCCTCATGCCCAATTAGGCATGGGATTTCTACTAGCGTATAAATACAATTTTTCTTTCTGAAAAATGTGGAGACAAAACCAAATAAATAAAAAAAATCTTGAAATTCTACAAAAGAGTAATAGAAATCCTCTAAAGGTGTGAATGAAACAGTGAAAAAGACATGCTATAATCAAAAACAGACTACTCACTGCTAAACAATAGAGCGCAAAGGAGCAGAACTCCAGTCATGCTTCTGCAGAGCCCATTCATTTCTCCACATGGATGCGGCCATCCTCTGTTCGAATTCGACACGTCTGGCGGGACTTTGTGTCTGAAGGGGGAAAAAAAACAGTGGGAAGTGAGGGCGAGCCGGTGGGCTGGGGTAGCTTCTCTTGTGAGGTCTGAGAGAGCGGGACAGGAGAGAAGGATAAAGCCTGGCTTGTGTTCTGTCTCTCTTTATATGAACCCGCTCCTTCAGCCTCCCTTGCTCTGCTCTTTCCACACCCCTTTTCTAACTGCCTCATGCTAACCCATTTCCCCCAAAGCAACGGCCCCTGCTTCCTCTCTACTTTCAATGTGTGTGTGTGTGTGTGTGTGTGTGTGTGTGTGTGTGTGTGTGTGTGTGTGTGTGTGTGTGTGTGTAGGGATGTAGAGCAGGCAGCAAAGTGTGACGAGATGTTTCTGGGAAGAAGGCTGGGTGTTGTTTCAACTCAGCTTTGTTGGTACTGGGTCATGTTTCTTAAACAGAGGTACATGTTCTATTGGTAGTACTCAGGTTGTTTGTGGTGGTGCTCAGAAGAATTGGTAATATTAGTGTTGCAAAAAAAATGTTGCCTACCTTACAGATTTGTTCTGTTTTTGCTTTTCTGTCACACATGTTTCTGATTGTCATACAATTTGTAATACAAGACAAAGATTGCCTGATCAAATACAAATCGCAATGTGTTAAAAGCCATCCAAAATAAATCCCTGTGCCAAATATGAAAGGAATTGGTTGTGCATTACTGAATTGTATTATTGTATTATTTTTCTGAAATCATTGTTGGTTTTACAACAAATGCAAGGAAACACACATTTCAAAAAGCTCAACTTCTGTCTCATTGGTACACATAATATTTCCTAGAAGAGTCGTCAACCATGGTTCCTACATTGGTGCTTCCCTACAAATTTATTTTATGTCAAGTCTTTGTATCTTATGATTGAATCATGAACACTGACCATAACTGAGGTAGGTGAGGCCTGCGGCATTTTTCCATGTTGTGTTGGGTTCTTTTAAGACCCTCTAATTCTCCAACGCTCTCTTGGAATACTTTTGGTTGACTAGCCACTCCTAGAAAGATTCACAGCTGCTTGACGTTTTCCCCAGTTGTAGATAATGACTCTTGCTCTGATTCGTTGTAATCCCGAACATTCAATTTTATTTTTGAAACCCTTTTCAGACTGATAGATGTAAATGACTTTGTCATCTTTCTCATGTGTTCTTGAATTAGTTTATGTTGGCGGATGATGTGCTGCTTTTCAAGATCTTTATGCATATTTTATGTTGTTAGAACAACATGAAAGCCTCTGGAAACCATTTCTTCATTCTGTACATCAGGAAGTCTTCAGGACTGGGTGTGGCTTTAAAATAAAACTTAATTTGATCCAGATTGGAGAACCAAGCTTTGGGACTTGCACAAAAAGTTAATCCATTTATTTATCTTTTATATTTATAGTTGGTAGAGCTGTTGCCTTGCAGCAAGAAGGTTCTGGGTTCGATTCCCGGCCCCGGCCTTTCTGCATGGAGTTTGCATGTTCTCCCTGTGCATGGTGGGTTTTCTCCGGGTACTCCGGTTTCCTCCCACAGTCCAAAAACATGACTGTCAGGTTAATTGGTCTGTCTAAATTGCCCCTAGGTGTGAGTGTGTGAGTGCATGGTTGTTTGTCCTGTGTGTGTCTCTGTGTTGCCCTGCGACAGACTGGCGACCTGTCCAGGGCGTACCCCGCCTCCCGCCCGGAACGCCAGCTGGAGATAGGCACCAGCACCTCCCGACCCCATTAAGGGACAAGGGTGTAGGAAAATGGATGGATGGATGGATGTATAATTTATTATTATTATTATTATTATTATTATTATTATTATTATTATTATTATTATTATTATTATTATTTAATTAGGAGTAAGACCTAACTGGTTGCATTGGAGTCTGCTTGGCAACCATCATGGGCAGATATGGCTGTTGATGGTGGAGTTTGCAGGTAACTGCAAGAGAAAAGAGTCTTAAAAATCAAATCGGAAATTTCCAATTGGCTGTAAACTTCAAGATTTATTTTTATATGTTTTTTCTTCTTTTTTTTTTTGCCAGGACCTATACATGTTCTCATCTTACACACAGAAAACAAAACCCCACTGAAAAATATGAATAAAAACCCATAAATGTATATGTGAGAGTTTCATTGGCTTTGTTTAGCAAAACCGATGTAAAAAGTGCAGAATCAGGTTTCTTAGAAGGTATTGCAAGTTTGAAATAGGACCAAAATTCAGACAAGAGTGTTAGAATAAAGTTTTAAAGATGAAGATGACAAAGCTTACAGTTTGGGTATGAGCAGAACAAAACACCAGAAAATCCCTATACAGTACAGATCTGATCAATGGAATCAGGTAAGTCTAGTCAGGGGAATGTTGAACAGCTGTCAGCAGAGGGCAAACATGGAGACTTAGGGAATGAGACTTATTAACCCAGGTGATACACAGGGAGTTGAACTGGACACAAACACAGAGTGCAAATCAATAACAAGGTTTTTCTCTGCAGTTGTAGAAATCAAATAAGGTACCAATATGCTTACTAACAGATCTTGAAGTAGAAATGTGAAGTCATTGAGTGGGATACAAACTGAAAGAGGAATAAATAAACAGTTCATCACTGCAGCTGTGTGTTGCAGTCATGTCAGTTTTAGATGGTGACAAACTTCCAACTTCATCACTTGGAAAATTTCATGACAACAGTGTTTGTTTTCCAACTTGGCACTTCAAGAGTGTGACTTTTAAAGAACGAATGAAGCACAAATAAACCACAAATATGCAAATATGTGGCACAAATAAAAAAATAATGTGTTTTTTGCTTTTCTGCTAAAATAATATCAAGAGTTTTGGTGGCTTTTTGCATGAAATTTAAGAAGCACTGATTTTGTGATTTGCAAACATTAGACTTTTGGAAGTGCATAACAAAGTAAGAAGACAGAAAAACTAAAATTAAAATAAATCAAACTAAAAGAACATAAAAAATAAAGAAAAAGGAAAAGATAAAACCCAAAGTGGTTGAAACAAGGAACATATAAACATAAGGAGTGTATACAGGAAGACGCCCAGAGCAGATTTTACTCCACACCTGCAATGTTCGCTTTCCAGTCTTCCGGCTGACATCTACAACAATGGAACACATGTATTCTGTTTAAATTTCTCTTGGAGATTCACCTGGACATTAGGGCCGGCTCTTCCTCTTTCCAGCATGTTACAGCTGAGCCAGTAAAAGCACATGGCATCTCTCAAAATGCCTGGATGCACGTTTTGTTTGTCTCTGGACAGACAAAAAGCAGCCAGCAGTGAGTCATTACTAAGCCCCAGAAGGACACACACAGACACACACACACCCACTGTAGCACATGTGCTTCAATGGACAATCACACGAGTTGTTGGGAGGAAAACACCAAATCTGTGACCTGAAGTGTTTCAGAGTTTGATGAAGAGTGTTAACAGCGCATGTTCACTGACTGAAAATTCAGAGATCTAAAACCTGCTCAAATATTTTTTGTAGCATAACTTAACCAACTCAATGGCTACGTTCTTCTACAAAGAACTTAGCCAACACAAACAAATTAAATAAATTAAAAAAAATTCAGTTTTTATGATTTTAGTTATTGGAAATATTAATTGTAAATGGCTTCACTTTCAGACTATGATTAGTCTTCTGACACATGCAAATCTACTATGTTGTCTTATTTCCCAAAGAAAAATCACCTAAGTATATAAAGTGGTTTGCAAAAGTATTCATATCCCTTAAACTTTTCCATATTTTGTCACATTACACTAAAAACATATATTTTGGTTGAATTTAATGTGCAAAACACAAATCAGAATACAATTGTGATATAGAGTGAAAACCAAAAAAAAACTGGACGGTGCAAAACTATTCAGCCTCCCTACCTCCCTCAATACCACCTTTTGCTACGATTACAGCTGCAAGTCTTTTAGTGGTTTAGTGTCTCTACCAGCTTTCCACATCAAGTGACTGAATTTTTTTGCGCATTCTTCTTTGCAAATTCTTAAAACGATTTTGAATCATGTACTGTATAATTTTCTGTTTCATCACTTTTTTATATATACAACTTTGTTTTGGTCTTTCAAATTAAATTCCAACAAAATTTATTTATTTATTAAGACCCTATTTATTTATAGGGCTGCACAGTGGCGCAGTTGGTAGAGCGGTTGCCTTGCAGCAAGAAGGCCCTGGGCTCGATTCCCGGCCCCGGCCCCCCCGCACGGAGCCCGCATGCCCCCCCCCGCGCACGCGTGGGCCCCCCCCGGGCACCCTGGCCCCCCCCACAGTCCAAAACATGACTGTTAGGTTAATCAGTCTCTCCAAATTGTCCCTAGATGTGCATGGTCACCTGTCCTGTGTGTCTCTGTGTTGCCCTGCGACAGACTGGCGACCTGTCCAGGGTGAACCCCGCCTCCCGCCCGGAACATCAGCTGGAGATCGGCACCAGCAATCCTGCCAACCCCACCAAGGGACAAGGGTGTCAAGAAAATGGATGGATGGAAAATTTATTTATGTTTGTGGCAAAATATAGAAAGGTTCAAGGGGAATGAATGCTGTTGGAAGCCACTGTATTTAATAACAAAAAAAAAACAACTGGACAGCATATCTGTAAGCAGAATCCTGGTATTTTGTGATTTTGCTTTTATTTATTAAAATACACAAAGAATCCCTGTGTTGTAGGGGGGTGAGGAGGTGTTCTGCCAGGACATCACGAGGATCAGCACATGGAAACAGGAACTCTGACCCTCAAGGACATTCTTTCACTTGTTTGTTTTCTTCCTCTTTTTTAGATGTTTATGCTGTTCAGGACTAAAATATCTGGTCTTATGCAACGAGAACTGAAAGGAAGAGAGACAGAATTTAGAGTGTCGGCCAAATCCAACGGACTGTTTATTGCTAAAAAGCTCGATCACATTCTTCATGGACCAAAGTCCGTGGTTCCAGTTAAAGTCGGAGTCGGCATATGACAGCCCAGCTTTGCAGTGCGTGATGAAAACAGGAGAAAAAACAAAACCATTGGCTGTCTTCTGCCCTCATTTCAGGCCTCCTGAAATGAGCCAACTTATGAAGGACTGATCTCACTGAGAACACAAAGTATTTTCTTTTCTCCTGCCCTGTCAAGAATGAAAGGACTGAAGAACAGCTGAAGTGCTGATCACTAAGCCTTTAATCTAGATAAATATTTCCACAATTATACAAAGACTTTACAATGTATCTAAATATTGATACTATTACATAATTACTCAGATACATTTCAAATCGAGTTTATACAATACATTTCAAATTCTAATCAGTATTTGCTTTCAGACATTTCAAAGTTTAAATGAAGCTACATGTTATATTTATTTTGGTTCACACTGTTAACCCTACAATAACTGATATGTCTGGCAAATTTTGATTTAGAATCATCTTAATTCTGCCAAGAAGTTTGTTTCTGATGGGAAATGAGCAACTGTCAAACTATAATAAAGCAGTGCCTTTATAGCAATCTAACTTTTCTTATAGTCACTGGCTTTTTGCCTGATTTCACAGCTATTTTCACAGCTTTTCTTTGGTGATGAGCTTTCAGTCTTTTGGATGGCCTCCTTACCATCACCCATCAGAGTCAAGTTGGAATTGGAGCTTTCCAAAGAATACATTGCGGAAAAATAAAATACTAATACTTTAAACCTTAATATGCAAGAAATTTTCAGCTTAACTGCAATGTCAAAATTACATCAAATTCACCAAATAGCAGCTTGTGTGATATATCTAATAAATACCCTTTAAAGCTACAGTGAGTTTTTTTCTCAGTTTTTACACTTGTCACTTGTAGTAATTACATCCTCCACCAGAGGGAGTAAGACATTAAAGTGTTGAAGACCCAGGTTTCAGAGAATAGTAAGAACGTTTGCAGATTAAATTAAACTAACTATTAAACATTTTAAGGATTTTATTACATATTTCAACAATTCATTATGTCTGTAAGCTTGTTTTTTGTCTTATGTGGAGAAGTCTCATTGCTTTTTGCAAACCACAAAGGTTTTCAATTGTATCTGTTCCATTTTTTTCCTCATCACAAGATGTTGTTGATGTTACCAGTTGTGCTACGTTTAAACAGTTATGTTTGACCAACATTTTCTTAATTAAAAAAATAAGATTTTCATTTATTCCAGTGTTCCCAAAATTCTGTGATATTTATCATCTCAGCTACTAAATTTATGCATCTGATGTTGGCATGAAGTGTAGTAGGAGTCCCTCCAACTGGCCAGATATCCGACACCCAGAGATTTAAGGCATTACTTGAAATGTAACGCAGTGTCAAAATTGTCAGCCAACAAATCTGTTCCAATTGCAACATTGCAAATATTGATATTCCGATGATGACTGGAACTCGTAATATTATGTAGCTCTTAAAGCTCAATTACAGCTTGAAGCACAAAAAAACTGGAGGACTGTCATCTGAACATATGAGTGAAAAAGTATATTTTCATAAAGTCTTTAGAAGAAAACCAGGATCCGGCCCTTTCTCTCCAAACTGCCCAGGTATTTGCAGTTGCCAGAAGCTGAACAGTGACGAATCTCCTCAAAATATCCATCCAATAAACTCTGAACATGGATTTACTTTTCCATTGCCACACATTCCACTAAGTACATGCAAAATGTTTTATTGTACATGCATTAAGTACATGCTGTATTGTTTTATTGTAATGTTTTCTTTGCTGAACAAAAATCAAAGTACAAGCATCATGCACTCTAAAAAGTGTTTTTGGGCTGCAGTTCATCTTATGGACTTATTTACATTAATTTCACTTGGTTCTTTTGCTTTTGCTATGACAACTTACTTTTTTGTGTTAATTTAACTCAAAACTTCAAAATCTTTAACCTAAAAGAACTTTTCACTTTGACTTTACTTAAAACAATTGAGTTTAAAGCCAGTTTTGTATCCGATGTCTGACCAACTCAATTTATTATGATCATCCAACTCAATTTATTATGATCATCCAACTCAATTTGCTAAGTTTTTATAACTTAACATGACAAATTTAACTCACTCTTACTCAAATATGTTATTTTCTTCTAATAGTTCCAAACTAAATGTTAATACTTTTTTACAGTGTCATCTAAATACACAAATATTTTCCTTAAATTACCATTTTACTTTGACTTTACTTGAAATAATTGAGTTCAATACCATATTTGTATCCCTCGTCTGACACCATGACTCAAGCGACAGATTCCCTGGTAAGTGACCGTGGCTCTGTGGGCAGAGTAGTCATCTTGTGATCGTGAAGGTTGACGGTCCGATTTCCCTCCTGCCACATGTCAATGTGCCCCTGGGCACTTAACCCCAAGTTGCCTACCAATCCGAGCATTAAATAAATGAGTGATTTTGACTCTAGTGGTCAAAATGACTGGAAAGGTGATATAAGTTTATTTACCATTTTTGAAGTAAACTAAATGATTTGAGTAAGACTGATTTGAATCTATTATCTTAAACATACTTAAAACATTTGTTAAAAATAAACTGAGTTGGATTATTATAATATATTGAATTGGTTAAACTTAATAAATTCAGTTGGATTGAATTGCTTGTTGCCTATAGAAGCAATTAAATTAAGTTGGTTCAACTATTTTCTTTTTAGAGTGTGTGTTCAACATGTAACACAAAAACATAGCTGATAGATGGAATGCCCTCATTGTTTGAGGTTTAATCTGGAGAAAAGCTGTTTCTGTTTGTATGCTAGTGAAAACGCTTCCAGATTAGTAGAACTGCTCTGGCTGCTCTACAGACCTGCACTGAACAGAATTAGTATTATTTATGATGACGTTAACTTCTTCTGCTTTGCTGTGAACGTTGTGGCCAGGATTCTCTTGCAAAAGAGATTTTTAAACTCAGTGGGATTTTAATGGTGAAATAAAGGTTAAATAAATGAGGTAAAAATATTAAACACATTCTTTGTCTTGATTCCTGATGTGTAACTTTGAGGAGTTGATATGTACAGTAGTTTCTCTCCAACTCAGAAAAAAGAAAAAAAATAAACATGGACCAATGAGAAGCAAGCAATCATGATGGACAGTTTGCGCTTCGAATAAGTTCTCAGTCCCATTAGCAATTGATCAAATTATAACCTTTTAATCTTTTAGTAATACTATAAATGACCTTTATTAACATTGGGGTTGGTGACTGAAACCCTTGCTGAACCACAGGCTCGCTCCCTTAATATCTTTAATGAGATTACTGGGGTATTTATGTCAGAGATTATGCTAATACATCAAAAGATGGATTTAATATGAAAGTTTTCACACATGTTTGCCTGTCATAAATATATGGATGCAAGAATAATAACAAATAATAACAAATTGTGACTAAGTGACTCTCCGGGAAATATTAGAAGTTGAAATCCCATGAGGCTGTCTGACCAATGAAGAGCACTAAAGTGTGAGACAAAGTAAAAAAAATTAAATATGAAATTCTCCTTAATCTGGTCCTCTACCAGAGGCCTGGGAGCTTGAGGATTCTGCGCAGTATCTTGGCTGTGCCTAGTACTGCACATTTCTGGACTGAGATGTCTGATGTTGTTCCTGGGATCTGTTTTAGCCACTGCTCCAGTTTGGGGGTGACTGCCCCGAGGGCCCCGATGACCACAGGCACCACTGTGGTCTTTACCTTCCAGTTCTTTTCCAGTTCCTCCCTGAGGCCCTGGTATTTCTCCAGTTTCTCATGCTCCTTTTTCCTGATGTTGTAGTCACTTGGTATAGCTACATCCACCACAACGGCTTTCCTCTGTTCTTTATCCACCACCACAATGTCCGGTTGGTTCGCCATTACCATCTTGTCTGTCTGGATCTGGAAGTCCCACAGGATCTTAGCTCAGTCATTCTCCACCACCTTTGGGGGTGTTTCCCACTTCGATCTCGGGGCTTCCAGTCCATATTCTGCACAGATGTTCCTGTACACTATGCCCGCCACCTGGTTATGTCGTTCCATGTACGCTTTCCCTGCCAGCATCTTGCACCCTGCTGTTATGTGCTGGACTGTCTCAGGGGCCTCCTTGCACAACCTACACCTTGGGTCTTGTCTGGTGTGGTAGATCTGAGCCTCTATTGATCTGGTGTTTAGGGCCTGTTCCTGTGCAGCCAGGATGAGAGCCTCTGTGCTGTCCTTGAGTCCAGCTTTGTCCAGCCATTGGTAGGATTTCCTGATATCAGCCACTTCAGTTATTTGTCGGTGGTACCTCCCATGTAGGGGCTTGTTCTCCCATGATGGAACCTCTAGCCCCTCATCCTGTGTTCCCCATTGCCTGAGACATTCCCTGAGCATATCGTCTGTTGAGGCTTTGTCCTTGATGTATTTATGAATCTTGGATGTTTCATCCTGGACAGAGGCTCTCACACTCGCTAGTCCTCTGCCTCCTTCCTTACGGCTCGTGTACAGTCTCAGGGTGCTGGATTTGGGGTGGAACCCTCCATGCATGGTTAGTAACTTCCGAGTCTTAACATCCGTGGCCTTTATCTCTTCTATTGGCCAGCTAATTATTCCGGCAGGGTATCTGATTACTGGTAAGGCATAGCTGTTTATTGCACGGATCTTGTTCTTGCCATTGAGCTGGCTTCTCAGGACTTGCCTTATTCGTTGGAGGTATTTGGCTGTGGCTCCTTTCCTTGTGACCTCATCGAGGTTGCCATTTGTTTGTGGTATTCCCAGGTACTTGTAACTGTGCTCTATGTCTGCTATTGTTCCTTCTGGGAGTGAGACCCTTTCTGTGCGGACGACCTTCAGCACGTATATATATATATATATATATATATATATATATATATATATATATATATATATATATATATATATATATATATATATATATATATATATATACAGTATATATATATATATATATATATATATATATATATATATATATATATATATATAGTGTTTTTCTTTTCTTCTGCTTTACTTCTCATTCTTCCTGACTCTCTGCTGATCCCGTACATATGTTCATTTTAAGCTCTCCCCTCTGATGGGAGCCTCCTCCTATTGTTCAGACTCAGTCCAAGCAGATTCAACCCAATTCACAAAGCAAATGTAAGTACTTCACAAGCAGAAAACCATGCATACCTCATCTTGAACATATTCTCTCTGAACTCAGGAAGTTAGACAACATGTCAACATTTTACGATACTTTGGAGAGTTGCACCTCGGAGGAGAATACTTAAATACCTAAATTCATTGTTCTCTAAGCGATTGGGCTTCTTCATCCTCAGCTTCATTATGTCCTCTTTTTGAAAAGGGCAAACTCTGCAGGCATGCTACTAGCCCTAATTGGCTCTGATTGGGAGACATCTTGAAGTGATTTATTCTCAAGGACGAGAGGACTGTGAAAGCTCAGGGTGTAAATGGTTATGAATCACAACCCAAGGATTTTTAATCCCTTCTCCACATTTTCTTTCAACACGTGTTCATCTCGATGCAGAAGAAAGCACACACGCACAGGATGGAGGCCAGATCGTATAATACTTCAAAAAGCATATCACAGCTGGAATTTCGTGTTCATGCATTTGATATGTTTTAGACCGTGTACTCTTACATTCAGGGAATATGTCAGACTGAGTCTTATCGTATCTGAATGCCATTTATACACAGTCCAGTCACATTAATGTGACCATCTGTCAAAAGCCAGAATAACCACCTTTCGCAGAGCGAACTGCTACGAGACGTGCAGGAAGAGAGTCACTTAGGTCCCTGAAGGTCTTCTCTGGGATGTTGAGCCATGCCGACTCTAATGCCGTGGCCAGCTGCGCTAGATTACGCGGTTGAGGATCCATGGCGCGAACAACTTGATCGAGATGGTCCCACAGATGCTCGATTGGGTTTAAGTCAGGTGAGTTTGCTGGCCAGGGAGGGACGGTAAACTCATCCTGGTGCTCTTCGAACCACGCACGTACACTGGCAGCTGTATGGCACCTCGCATTGTCCTGCTGGAAGATGCCATCATCCTGAGGAAAAACAATGCGCATGTAGGGGTGGACATGGTCCGCAAGGACAGATGCGTACTTGTATTGATCCATCGTGCCTTCCACAATAATCAGTGAACCCAGAGAATGCCAGGAAAACATTCCCCAGACCATAATGCTCCCGCCTCCAGCTTGGACCGTTCCTGCAATGGTTGCAGGGTGGTTCCTTTCAGAGGTTTCACGCCTTATACGCCAACGTCCATCTGTCCGACGGAGCATAAAACGCGATTCATCTGAAAACGCTACCTGTCGCCACTCAGTGGACGTCCAGCTGCTGTACTGGCGTGCAAATTCTAGCCTTCGTCGTCGATGAACACCAGTCAGCATAGGTGCACGAACCAGGCGTCCGCTTCGGAGGCCCAGACGCAGCAATGTTCGCTGAATAGTGGTTTGGGAGACACTTGTGGTAGCCCCTTGGTTCATTTTAGTGGTCAGTTGCTCAACGGTAGCCCGTCTATCTGCCCGAACGCATCTCCGCAACCGTCGTTCGCCTCTGTCATCTATGGCCCGTGGTGCACCACATTTGCCACGTCGTTGATTTTGGACAGTCCCATTTTGCCATGCACGGTACACTTTTACCACGGCGGCACGCGAACAGTTCACAAACTCAGCCGTTTCGGAAATGCTTCCACCCTTGGCCCGAAAGCCAATGATCATGCCCTTTTGGACGTCGGATAAATCGCTTCGTTTCTGCATTACGCCAACGATTGAAATGTTTTCCGAAGCCCACACACACCCTTTATATACGCTCAACTGCACTGTGCTGCCACCTGCCTTCTGTGATTGGTTATTTAACTCTGAAGTGGAAAGTACGTGGTGGTCACATTAATGTGACTGGACTGTGTATCATTTACCGGCCTGTAATGTGTTACACCAACAATGTGGTGCATATTTGTAAAGCAAATGGTAAATTACACACTGTTTTATATATTCATTAATTTTTACAAATACAATACCAAAATGTGTGACGTGTTAGTAACAAGGGCATGGCTCACTTAAAAGTTTGTATGCATTCATAAAACAGTTTTATTTTTGAGTGGTCCTCATAAAATAAAATGAAAACGTAACAATATACTGTATGTGTAGTGCTGATTGGAGGTGGTAATCCTACTGCAAGACTTGCTGTCATTGGTTATTTTGAACAGCATGACATCTGAACTTTCCAGATATGCTAAGTATATGTGTGTTTTTGCCAGTGTTGCAGTTAATTTAAAATACCTCTGTGGTGACAGAAACTCATTGTAGAAATAAATAAATTGAATGTATTTGTAAAACAAATGTCCATTTAAAATTCAAAAGCAGTTGAGGACCTGGTGACTGTGTCACAAGTTTATTTTATTTGATTCGAATGCTTTGTTCAATACTGTTTCTGATATACATGTTATATCTGTGTAACATACAAATAAACTTTCAATTGTATTTATTTGTCCCTTTCATTTTAACAATGTCAGACTATCCCACTGGTCTGTAATCATGTTTTTGACTTCATTACCTGTCCTGTTGTTTTAGATTATATTTCTACCACACTTGCACATCTGAAGATTAAATTTTTGTATAGTTCTTCAATACAACACATCTCAAGCTTTAGTTAGATGGATTTGGAGCATCTATAAAAATCAGTTTAGAAGTCTTCCTTCACAGTCTCTACTAGATTGAAGTCTGGACTTTCCAGCTCTTGCTGTTGTGATGAAATCTGCACATCTGTCTTATTTTCCACTAGATGTATCCATACGTACAGCACATCCGCACAATATTCTTTAGCGTATCATTGTATAGAAATGTATGCAACAGTTGCAATAAGCAGAAAACCCCCCAGAGAACTATACCATTTTTGTCATGCCTTGTTGTTTTTATTCTGTTTTTATAAATATTATATATAATTTATAAAGATAACATTTGCTCATGAGAAACTATGCGTATTTAAAACAGTGAACGATCAGATAAGATCTGTTAAAATTAATTTAGTCAAATTAGGCTGCTCAAATGGCTCTAATTATCAGTCTGATTAATCTCTATGGCAGATTCCCATTAATCAAACTGCTGCCAGAAATGGTTATTAATGCTAATTGTAAACCTTCTGTATAAATTTGTAGAAACAATATTTGAAAAATGTAGTCTACCTACCTAAATCTGTAATGAAGGAAAATACTTCTATTTATTCTAACACAATATAAATGCATTGCAGAAATCTTTCATTTATAGGAATTTATAACTCTGTTTTGAGGTTTGCTTTATATTTAAAGTGATTTTCCCACGCAGAACCTATAGATGGCACTATAAGATCAGCTTATTTTTGGACGATCTCAAGCGGCTGCAAATGGAAAAGCTGTTGCGTTAGAAATAAAGAGACTCTGCCCTCTTGTGGGAAAAAAATGGAACAAAACATGGTCCAGCCTGTGCCGCGTTTCAGGTTTTTGTCATGAGAAACTGATCATTTTTTCCTTGACATTATGACATAGGCGATTTCTTAATTAAGTTAAAGAGCAAGATATGGCATCTAAGAAGTGATTTGTTATGAAAGACATGAAAGAAAACCAACATAATACAAAAGAAAATAAGAATAATGTGCAAAGAAACCCTAATTTTCAGACACATATTTTTTTATCAGGCCTACAGCCATCACAAATCAAACCCATCATGAAACTGTCTGGTGTTTCTGGGTGTGGCGACGGGTGGAGGAGCTGCTGTCTGTTTTGAAGCTCTACACACCTCAACCCCAGCCGCTCTGTGAAGTGTTGCTCTGGGCTCGTCGGGAGACGCTCAGGTCCTCCACATCAAATATTCATTCCACAGAAACTCCTAAGCCTTAAATAATTCTCAAAGAAGTGAGCCGAAAGCGTGGCCTTGCTATCCAAGGCACGTTTCCATCCGGACAATGGATTCACGAGGGGTGGGGTGAGGGGTGTGGAGAGGCAGAATGAAAAGTGGGTGCTGGCAGAGAGAGGGTGAGACGGGGAGAATTGGATCAATTGTATGCAGCTATAACAGATGGCTCGGTTTAATAATAACTAACTGAGCAGGCCGAGATAAAACACATTAAAGCGGTTTTATTCAGACAAATCAGCTGACTGATCACATTTTAACCAGACCTAACAAAAGGTGATAAGGGGGCAGGACAAACCAGTGGTTTTCATTGATTTAGAGGAGTGAGTGTTGATGTGAAGAGGTAAGAAAATCTTTTCTCATTCAGGTCCAGGTGATAACACATCTCATCTGATCTGACCCTGCTCTCATCCAGGCTTTTATTCCATCCGCATTGATACCGAACACACATTAGCCCGCCATATCCGTGTCCCTGCCTGAGCAGGATCTGTCCTCTCTGGTGAGCATGTGTGGCAGGTGGTTCATCGACTCGGCCCCCCCCCCCGCCCCGCCCCGCCCCGGCCCGTCGCCCCCGCCCCGCCGCGTCGGCCCCCACACTCTGATAAGAGCTCAGCGTGGAAAATCAGACAGCGGCGCTCTGGCCTTTCAGCAGCAAGCAGGAGAAAATGAGCCATGAAGGAAATCGGAGGTGATTATCTTTATTATCAGCCGAGGGAGTAACCGTGGAAACAACGACCTGTGTGTGTGTGTGTGTGTGTGTGTGTGTGTGTGTGTGTGTGTGTGCGTGTTTGTGTCTGTCTTGGGGTGCACAAGCTGTTCCAGCAGCCTGCTGATTGGCCCATACAAGCACCAGTGGTAATTAACATCTGCATATGCAAACGAGAGCACCGGCAAGGGAAATTTGGCAACCGTTTCTCACCTGCGCCATGAGCCTGGAAGCAGCAGGGTTAGTTCAGTTAGTCTCGCTGTGCGGATGTGTGGGTGCATGGCCTCCAACACACGGGTGCACACAAACACACATCAATAGTACAATTATGTATGTTCTTGACTTCATATTCATGGCACAACCCGGCTTTTTGGGCAACGTCCCTGTTTATTTGCATGGCTGAGAACTACCAACACCTGCACTTTTTGGAAGCGCGCACGGCGTGGATGGATGGGCCTGGGGCGGAGGGGTGGAGTGAACGCCAGCCCCACACCTCTCCATGTTTGCTTTTCAGTCCTAAGAGATCAGGCCACACAACAGGAGGCTGTCAGCCGGCCTGCTGAGAGAAAGAGAGAGCCTCATTATCATCATCTCAGGGTGCGGGGACAGGCCACGTCCACAGAAAGTCAGCGAAACAAACCAAATCACAGTCTGCAGCCGGGTGGAGCCTGAGTTTATAGTGATGCCCTTTTTTTTGTTTAACATTATCAGTCTGTTTTCGTTTCCATAAATTGTAAAATTGAAATTGCAAAATAGTTTTGTTTGATGGAAATGCCACATGCCAATTTCTACATTTTCTGATTAAAAAAAAGTTCATGAAGTTGATGAAGTGGTTTTTCAGCTGTACTTTGCTAAACTGCAACGGGAACACTTTTTTTTGGCATCACACAAGTCAGGTGATAAACAGCCGATTGTTGCTATTGGCACAAACAAGGGAGTTTGGTTTAACCCCTTTTAGAAATGGGGTCCAACTGACCCCACACCCGTAAAACTTGTATCATTTGCCTCAGTCGTTGAATGCACAAGACTTAAAATGACAATTAAAAACACAACAAAAAGGCAATACTTTCTTTTTTTTTTACATCTTATAAGAGTAACAGCAATAAAGAATCTGCACTCCCTGGGTTACTTCAAGTCAAAGGTCCAGCTTTAGAGGGAATGGACCTTACCAAGCTCTGCCCAGAAATGCCCCTCGAAAGTCTCACGTGACTTCATGTCTCACAAACAAAGCCTCTAGGTGCTTAGTTTCTATGTGTAATTTCATTTTGACTGACTCTCTGCAGAGTATTTCTGAGTCGATTAGTTTAGCATTTCTGCCGGATTTTCAAAAATATCAGCCACAACAATGAACAGGGGAACCAGCAAGTCCATGTCATCTTCTTTGGACGAGATCAAGGTGTTTTAGCCATGCGATGCCTCCAACATTGTGCGCGTCACAGCTAAATGCTACCGGTCGATGAGAAAAACAGCAGATCCTCAGACCCTCAGCATAAATATAGCTGTGGACAAGATCACTGATGCCTATTGGTCTTGCAAGGCTGGGTAAGTCGGGCATTCATGGTTTTGAAGGTGATTTCTGTTGGCAAATGTTTGAATGTGCCTGATACACGGTTCTTTGTACTAGCGTGGCTAACACGATTACAGTTTAGTAAAAAGCCTTTTCAGGTGAAATACAATCTTTAATGTATGTCAGACACGGTACACATTGCATATTGATCTGTTCAGCTAACGTAAGGCTGTAACAGACAGACTTCAAGGTGTAGAAGTTGTATCGGTGCTGCTATTATGCTGTACTTGGCTAAAAGGTTGTCATAATGGATGTGTTTATTATTGACTTTGTTTTTTTAATTCACTAAACACAAGAAAAGCAAAGCAATAATACTTACACCAGCAAACACTCCTTTGTTCTTATTGATCCTATGACGGTTGAGCTGCAAATGCGGTTGTGAAAAAGCTTTTATCCAAGCAAGGCATTCCGTTTCAGATTTTGGAAATCTGTGAATTTTAGTTCCACAAATATGATCAGGATACCTGAATTCGCCTGTGTAGATTCCCCACTGACAGTGGAGAACCATTCTTTTTTGAGTCCTGATGCAAAACCTTTCTGCTAGTCTGCTAGTCCACAATGTACATTAGCATGTGTCTACTACTCGATTTACCGGTCGATCTACGTTCCCACCCTCATCTATGGTCATCATGAGCTTTGGGTCATGACCGAAAGAACGAGATCACGGATACTAACGGCCGAAATGGGTTTCCTCCGCAGGGTGGCCGGGCTCTCCCTTAAAGAGAGAAGCTCGGTCATCCGGAAGGGACTCAAAGTAGAGCCGCTGCTCCTCCACGTCGAGAGGAACCAGTTGAGGCTCAGGCATCTGGTCAGGATGCCTCCTGGACGCCTCCCTGGTGAGGTGTTCCGGGCTCGTCCCACCGGGTGGAGGCCCCGAGGAAGACCCAGGACATGCTGGAGGGACTATGTCTCTGCTAGCCTGGGAACGACTTGGGGTTCCCCGGAGGAGCTGGAAGAAGTGGCTGGGGAGAGGGAAGTCTGGGCCTCCCTTCTGAAGCTGCTGCCCCCGCGACCCGACCCCGGATAAGCGGCAGAAAATGGATGGATGGTTGGATGGATGGATGAATGACCTGCTCTTATTTAGCAATTTCACGATCAGATTCAGCCATCTACACACACATACACACACACACGCGCATGCAGACACACAAACATACACAGATTTAGATACAAATGGGTTTTCATCAGATGCAACAGTAGGATCAGTGCCCTGCACAACTTTCAAACTGCTAAATGGATGTTCAAATGCAATACATGTTCATGATGTTAGAAAAACAAGATTTCTTTAAACAACTAATAATCAGGAAACATTGTTTGGTAGAAAGCCATCCTGATATCCCCACATGTCAGCAGTTCATCAGTGTCTGGAGGAAAACATTTCAGACTGTTTTTATCTTCTATAACATTATTTGTAGGTTGTGAGCAATTCAGTGAAGCACATTTCTTAGAACCAGTTTCAAGATTATTTCTTTTTGATTTTGTAGCACTTTGTTCCTATGTGTCTCACTCACACGCACAGAATACATTAGACACTGTATGGTAAAAGGACCCAGTGGAAACAGGCTGCGATTCATGCAGAGCTCACAGACGTGTCTATTCCTAATGAGAGCGAGGTTGACAAGGAGCAGGTGAGGTGAACTGTGGACCACACAGAGAGATGGTTCCATCATCAGCATGAAGCCACATTGTAAATGGAGCAAGAGTTAAACACCTCTCTATGACACTTTTATATCTTTGTAGTCTGCCTTATGTGAATGTCCACCACCATCAGAAAATGTGCGTTTTTAGTTTTGCACAGAAATTTAACAACAAATCATGAGGCATATAAAAAAAGCTCCAATTTTCAGAAAAAGCATCAGATATTGTTTCATTGAGAGAGAGATTTAAAAATCACCTCTGGCACCCTCTTTTGCCAACTCACATTAATTATTTCTGAATTTGCTTTGTAATCCTGGCTGGAAATCCTACCCAGAACGAATGGCATGTCAGCTTTACGCAACTGCTTGTAAAGGCATTACAGGGCGTTAAGTCCCGCATGGATTTGAATTGGTCTCAGCAGTGCAGGATTAGAAGCAGCGGGGATTAGACCTTCCCCAGAGGAAATACAGGAGGAGGGATGGCCAAGGGACTTAAGATATAAAATACATATTGTTTGATAGTCTGACAGCACCACCAAAGTTGAGTGATAAAGTCCGTCTTTATTTGGAAACTAAACATTATGATGTTTACAAGTCCTTCATTGACTTACATAAATGAATTTGAGTAAATTTTGTCAGTAAAAAAAATATTCTAAGACTTATTGAAAAGTGTCGGAAAGCCTGCTAGTAAAACATTGAACAAACCAACTTTGTCAACAGAAAAGGTCTGAGCCTTGATCCAAGATTCAAGAGCTACTGCCTTAAACTTTTAGTAGCGTCCCATCTGAAACACACCTGAATCAAATGAGGGGCTCGTTACCAAACCTCTGTGGTGCTTAATGACATGCTAATGGGGAAATAAATTCAGCCATTGGGTTCAGGTGTGTTGGAGAAGAGATGCAACCAAAGGCTGCAGGATAGTAGCTTTTATCCTTTATCATCTTTTTCATCCCAGGATGAGCTGAGCTGAAAGGAAGAAGTCCAAAGACTAAGACGGAACAATGCTGAGCTTCAGAAGCATATAATAAAGACAGTTTTTCAGTCTCCCAGAAAATCTGTTTAAAATTAAACTTACAATTCAATTGCTGTGAATTCTAGATATTTTTAGCAAACAAGAGAGCTGGTTGAATTTTTCCTGAGCTAAACCTGCCTGCATTTAGCAACACATTGTTCCTGCTTTGTTTATAAATCCTTCATGGGCTTCTAACAAGTAGACATATAATGAATGGGAATGATGTATAATGAGCATGAATAAACATTCTAAGACATGTAAGAGAAGTAGTTAGCATCTCTGTGTGATAGAAAAATAAAACAATTTTTCAGGATAAGACTTTTCTAAGTAGACACAAATTGAAGAAGCTGTGCTGATAGAGTATCTGGAGGTAAATATGCAGGTGACAGAATGTTTGTTGTGCATCTGTCCTCAAAATTAGCACCATTGTACATAGAAATAATGCATTACTCCCCAAGACGGCAGGAAAGGCTAACTCCCAGAATTACAGGAAGATATGGTATTGAATGATTTTGGCTGTTTTTTTCCACACTCCACATTTACTACGTCCCTTCACCATCAAGCAAAACAGAAAATTGGAAGCTTGGAGTTTTTAGTGAGAGGAAAATACGAAGCTTGCCCAGCGAATCATTATTCATGTTGATTGTTCTCTGCTTAAGCAGCACTTGGCTTTGTTTTCGGCACTGATTAAAGCATCCTTTAAATGGGTATTGCAACACAAATTTGTGCACATCCAAATAAAAGGGGCTTTAGTGTGTCAGAGCAATTTGGGTGAAAACAGCAGCAGGCCTTCGACTGCCATGTTGTTTCTGTATTATACTGCTGAGGTCATTTTAAAGCTTCGTGCCTGAAAGAAGCAATTTCATTCTAGAACAAGATTTCCTTATTTTCTTATCTTTCAAATATGAACTCAGAAACATATCGGTATTTTGATATACTGTGTGCTTGAACTTTTTATTGACTATGAATAATATTAAAATAAATCTGGAAGACAAAACAATTCACTTGAAGCAGTTTGAAAGAAAGCTATTGCTCTCATCAACTTCACTTCTATGTAGCATTGTGGGTTTAAAGAAGATCCAACAAACAAGAACTTGGTATTGATACGACGGAAAGCAGAGATTTCTTAGTTATTTTTTAGAAATGTTAGTTATTTCTTTGCATGACCTTTCAAATATAAATTAACAAATAAATGATCACAAACCAACTCAAATGAAAACCCAGTCACCCAACAATCAGGACACATTTCAGTCTTAAATATACACTAATTTTTACGTTTCAAGGTTCCAAAGAAAGTTGGATCATTGCAGCGTCCATCATTAATAATTAAAGACTTTTGGCACTAATTTACACAAAAATAATTGCATAAGCTTATCTAAAGCACATGTTCCTGTATTTCAAACATGCAACATATTCCAGCATCAAAAGAACTACATAAGGATTGTGCCAAGTCATTTGTAATGTTGAACAGGTGATGCCAATAGTTGATGGTAGAAGAGTCATAGAAAACCTACAGATTTATCCTGCTTAGTCTTCAGAGTTGAGTTCAATTAGTGAGGTCATTCATCTCATGAACAAACAAAATGGTTCTGATTTAAGAATGAAATAATCAGATGGATTGTAAAGTTGAAAACAAGTACCTGAAATGCTACGTTGCTCAGATTAAATGATCTCAAATACTTTGAAGATGGAAACCAAAACTGGAAAAATGTCATATAATTTTAATTATATAGCAAACTCCACAAACCATGTTAAGTCTTCTTAAGTGTTAGATTCTTGGGGTTCCTAACCTGAGCTTCAGTGACCATGACATCCCTACTTTCATTGTTTTCTAGTAGCACAAGCAGCAGAAGTTATGTAATCAGCAGCTCTAAATTATGCCTGTAAAACATAGCTGTCAAACCAAGATTTTACACAGTATGATTAAAAGTACATTTGTCATAAATGAGCCTATCTTTAAAATTCAGAAGCATTTTACATTTTCAAATCCAATTTTCAAAAGTGTTATAAATGTAAGAGATGGCTCTTTCTTGGCAAATGTAACAACAAATATGACGTTTTGGGACTGGTAGCAATCCGCCTTAGATGCATCTCATCTGCTGAAGTCAAACAAACTTCGTTTTCATCCTTGGGGAAGTGGGAACACACCTATCTATGTTCACATATTATTGCATTTTACTCCAATCCAAAGGAGAAGGAAAATGTAAAAAAAGAAGAAAAAAAACAAGAAAATGAAAAAAGACAGGATTACAGATTTTGGTTCTATGCAATTTTAACCAGCAAAGTTTATTTATATATAACAACAGTACAAAGTGAATCCTTGGCTTGCAAAATAGGTGTGCTTCATATTTACAATAGGTACACAATAATATATTATAATAACAAAATCAAAGCAAATAAAAAACCAAGAGAACAAACTTTTTAAATACTTTAAGTTCTTACAATTTTCACAACACTTTTATAAAACAAGAACAGACAACCATTATTATTATTATCATCATCAATGCCAGTAATTGCTATTTTACAGTACTCCAGTGTCTAAAAAGGTCTTTTTTTACTATGTGTTTAAAATGGAAGGATACTCATTTTATATTGAGAGCAATACATTGATTGGGACTTGAGTTTGTGTGTCTGATGCCATTTAGCAAGCAAACAAGCTGAAAAGATAACAAAATGCTCCGATCTGTGTAAGGAATACCACGATTCACTGGAAGCAGAAAGTTTCACAAAGCATTTTCATTTGTTCAGCTTCAACTGAAGTGAGGTTTGTGAGCATTTCTAAACATCTCTCACAACTGGCAGTCGAATGTAATTCTGCACTGCAGAACGGGTAAAAAAAGAAAAATCCTCTCTTTCATTAAAATTAAATTAAAATGAGCGTACAACATGGCAACACAAACAAGCAATCACTTCATAACTAAAAAAAATCTCTGTTCACAATAAAAGGTGCTGCAATTTTAAGACATTTACAAATGGAAGAATTGCCGTCGGGCTAAATCATAGCACAGATCGATATGTCAATAGGAACACAAGGCAGAACTAAAGCACGAGTTAAAACGCATGCATAAATATCAGATGAGAAACATCTGGGTTACAAATGTTTTAAGAGAGAAAAATCAAAGCCACTCTTAACCAGTTGGAGCCTAACTTTGTTTATCACACTCCTGTGTTACAGGGGAGGAGCTCACAGAACAGCTGGAAGGATTCTGTCAAAAAATAAAGTTCATTCCTTGGAAAAAGGAAAAAAAGGCATTAAGGTCCCATTAAAACAGAAAGCATTACTCCATATAAGCAATGTGAGGTATGAGGAGGATACAATTCTAGTCGCTGAAATTGGGAAGACGCCTTCATCAAAAGGAAGAAGCTTCATGTTCTCTGTGTGTGTGCGCTGCGCATGTGTGCTGCTGTGTACCTAGAGCCGGTTATTAGACCATTAGGGAGCTTGAAAAATTAACATACTGCATTTGCAAAAAAATACGAAAACAAACTCAACAAATAAAACTGTGACCTTACCCCTTAATTTTCGTTTGCTATAAATACTTTTGATTGGCAGATTCCAGGAAATTATCTTCAAGAAATTAGAAAATTGATATGTTTATATAAACTACCAGCTGGTTCAATTTCAGATTGCAAGATCCTTCTTTTCCTCTAATTATGCTGGTAAGTATTTTATTTAATTTATTTTTTCTGGCAAAAGGTCAGCTATCCTGCAGAGAGTGGAACTGTACCTGTGGCACAGAAGAAAACATGTTCTTCAAGCAAATAGACTTTAGTTTTAAGGTCAAATGTAAGCACTGAATTATGAATCCTAAGTCTGCTGTGATACTAGTTTTTTTTTAGGACATCTTTCAGTCTGAAATCTGCTTGACTCAGGTCCAAAATACCCGATAAGGTCTACCTCGTCTTTTATCAAGTTACAACCACAAGCTGTATTTTATTTTAATGTTATGTGATATACCAACACAAAGTAGAATATCTATTCAGCCCTTTTTACTCTGATACCATTAAATAAAAGGCATACACACACACACACACACACACACACACACAAAAAAAAACCCCAAAACAGATTCAGAACTTGAGTGAACCTATTGATAAATTATCAACCTTGCACCACATTGATGGAAGAGTAGTAAGAGTAGTTCACCCAGTACACACCATTCACACAGTAAACCATGGTGGTGATATCATGATGCTGACCTAGACCTCATACTTCATCCAATCAGATTCAGTCACTCTGTGACGAAGAGGGATCAAAAATTGCAGATTGTATTTGTGCAAAAGTGAAATGAGCACACAAAACACTTGCAGAATCATGCAGTGAATGATGATTCTGCAAACTGAATGCACATTTCAAGCACACTGTTACAATTTGTATTAACAAAAAATCTGAATGCACTACTTTCAGTTGGTATATCAGTCAAAATCTCACTAAAATACACTGACATTTGTGGCTGTGAAGTAGCAAAATACATTTAAGAAAGTCAAGGATTATCAATACTTTAACAGGGAACTGTCCTCTGTTTGTGTGGCATTGCTGATTCCATCAGCAGGCGCATTTTCAAACACACTCCAGCCCCTCGTACTCACTGCTGCCCCCACTGGCATTGACACGGCAATTGCACCTCCCTGCTCACGTTGTCGGACATTTCTTCTCGCCTCTTAGTTTGATGTTTTCTCCTGATCACAGAGCGCACGCAGCCGACTCAGATCAAAGAGCGTCTTCAAAGCCAGAGTGGGAAACCAGAGCTAAAGGGGCTCGCTCTCTCATTCTACCCCTCCATCGCTTTCTCATTTCTCTGCGCTTCTCTTCAAACGGTTGGGGCGAGCCGAGTGCTGGGAGAGGTGCTGCCCGCCTCAGCCTGGCCGTAGCCTCTTCACCTCTCCTTTCTAGATCGTCTCACTATCCTCAGCTGAGTGCTGCTGCCAGGATTCACTGAAAAAGCGTGCCCTGGCTGAGGACTGGTAAGATCAGGGAACACTAAGCAGTCAGGTATCTAAGGCCACAAAGAAAAGAAGCACCTTTCACCCACCTGGTACATGCACTGCACACACAAAACTGTACAAACGTATTTTCAAGTACTTGATGTAAACAACAAGCAAATATGTCTTGGAAGAAAATAAATCAGCATTTCAGAGGATGGACTCTACAGTTTTCAGCCTGGTTTTAGTCAGGGGACGCGTTCAAACAGCTTGAACCATTTTATACATTTGATTTTTGTTTCCACCTTTCGGTTTTTTCCTTCCTGCTTGTACGTCGTACCTTTCAAAACTCGCCAGTCCAGCTTTCGGAGCTTTGAAGTTAACCCAAAACGTGTCCTCTGTAAAGCGTAAACCGATTTTGACCCACTAGTAAGCAAGCTGAAACAGTAGGATCTCTTGGCACTTTGTCAAACTGAACCCACACAGAGTTCTTGTGGTCTGGGCAAACACATCGCCGTTAGTTGGACGGTATCTTCTACAGTAGCATCTCTACTGACTCATTGGCACTTGATGAAACCAAACTCTTGGACATGTTTACACATCTGATGCGTGACTTTGAGGACGCTGTGCGAATAAAGTTGATCAACGCTCCCCAAATGAGACATTTGTGGGGAATGTAATGAAAATCAAAGCACATAGAAACCAACTGCTTCACCCGTCATCTTCTAGCTACTGCGTATATCAGACTGCTGACTAATTCTCCCCAAGCAAATCGGAATCAGAGTGATGAATTTCGGCTCTTTCGTAGCAGAATCAACTATAAGTATCAGTGTGCCTCACTTAAACTGGTCCAATATTTGTTGCAAAACTTAAAAAGATTTAAAAACAAAACAAAACAAAAAACATACATTCACATACACTGATTGGCGCCTTAGAACAGCAGAGCGAAGCAGTTCTGCAGCCACTTTGCCTCCATCAGCTTCAAGTTTGTTTCATGCATGCTGTCGAAGCTACAACTCCAAAATTAAGATCTACTCACATCGCCAATGATGAGCAGAAGTTGTTTTGATCTCCTTTCTGATCACATGTAGAGCAGCATTTGTTCATGTACATGTTTCTGTGAAGCATCAGTCCAAAAAGGGAAGGAGTGAAATAAGATGCATCTTTAACAAGATGGAGTTAGGGATACTCTGTGGATATTTCTCTTTAACTGCAGATGATGATATTCACATTTACAGAGTATAAAAATAAAATCTGAGTAATCTGAATGCACACTGTCCAACATGAGATCGGCCTTTTGCCTTCCTTTTTTCTTCTTTTTCTACATTTTTTCCTCCATTTCTCGCTCAGATGGGGGTTGGGAGGCTAAATCTGTTTCTCCATTTGCCTTCACAGTCTTACACGAGTCTTCCTCAATATGAACACACACTCTCATGCACACCCACACATGTGAACACCCACATGACATGCAATTTCCTGCCAAATCTAGAGAGAGGATCCTTTGAGGAAAACGAAACCAACAAACTCAACGTCCCTTATGTATAACATTATTATTTCCAGCTGGAGAGCCTCTGTGTCAGTCTCATCGTGATGGCAGGGGAAAAGAATCGCAAACTAAAGCAGTTGTGTTTGTCCGGCTGTAGATGTACAGAGGTCCCAGGTCCAGATCGTGGTTGAAATTTCCCACGATGAGAGGTAAGTAGTGACCTTTTAAGCAGGTCCATCAGTCCCTTCTCTCTCCTTCTTTGCTTTGGCAGCATTCACCTTCAGCTCTCCAAAGACATGGCAGAGATGAGCTGTTCCACCTTGTAGGCCAACCTCTGTTTCCTTGCCTGCTCCTCCTGCTCCAGGGCTGAAACAATCTGCAAAGAAGCGACGTGGTTAAAAAAAAGAGAAAAAACACTCTGCCTTACCAAATTACAACCATAAACTGCCATGTATTTCATATTATAACCACCTCAAAAAAGGAAACTGGGTTTCCGCCTTATGCATATTAATCCATACTAAGGTCTGAACAATTATCAATTATATAGCCAGTTAAAAGGACTTTCAGAGGAAGTCTCAAGTGTTCCTGGATCTTAGCTGGAAAAGTATGGTGCGCATTTCTATCAACCTTCTGCCTAAATCGGAACTTTGTAGAATCACCTAAAGTAGTTTTACACCTTTTCCAGCTTATAAATACAGACTAAATTTTATCCTGTTCTTGTTTGCAAAACATTTGCTTTTTTAATGTTTGAAGTCTAGTCACAGATTCTGACTTATAGTTTTGCTTTGATGCAAACCTTTATAGATCTTGTACTATTTTCACAATTTTATGGACACAAATAAAAAAAATGAAGTTTGCAGTTGTAAATTGGAAAATTGCAAAAATAAAATAAAATAGTTCAAGGGCAGTCTATGCGTCACAGCAGAGTAAAGCTTGAATTTATGAGCCCCTACATGGACATCGCATGAAAGAACATGTCTTTAAAAAAAAATCTGAAATATCATTCCATGTTTTATCTTCTGTGCGCCGTCTTTTAAATTTGGCATTTGTCAAGCCGGGTTCAAAAGGCAGTTGGACGCGCTCTCCTCTCAACTCTCTAATCTCGTGTCAACTTGTCAGGCTGCGTCTCAGTCAGCGTGACGCCACCGTACGCAGCAAGGCCTCTTTGTATGAACACAAACTGAAACACAAATGCTTGTTTTCCCTTTGATATGCAGTCCTGTATTCTAATGCCACAACCCAGTTTAGCACATGGTCTCTGAATAGCAGCAGTTTCTGTTTGCTCTTGTTAACTAGCAGAATGCTGTGCTTTTCTTAATAATTAATATTTCCAACAAAATAATTCATAGAGCCATTTTCTGCATTATGTTATGTAAATAATTCTTAGGTACATGACATGAAATATGAAAGTTGGGGGGTGGAGGAGAGATGACAATCCATGCTGTGTTTTTAGCTTATGTTTAAAAGTGTATAATAATTACCGGTATTCAAATCTCTGCCATTTTTTTAGCATAGTAGTATAATCTTACATTGATAATCAAGGAAAAACCAAATCTTTAATTTGAGTAAATGTATTCAGTTGGGTGGAAAAAGGCCCATGCTAAGCCATCATTGTTTTTTTGCTAAATCACCTGTGGCACAAATAATTGCACCCCTGCTGTCGATACTTTGTAGAACAGAAGTTTGCCAATAGGAGAGCACTTAGTCTCATCCTGTGAAATTTCATGGAGTTGGAGCACACAGAGATGGATCTTTGACCATTTCTGTTTCTACAATTCTTCAGCTTTTCTACAGGATTTATGTCAGGCGACTGACCAAAGAAGAAAAGCTGATTATCTGCAATTAATGACACATTTTCATCCTAAGGATTTTCATACATCATTTACGCGGGGGTGCCAATAAGTACAGAAGGCTACTGTTAACCCTGAAAAGAAGCAGGCCTTTTATATTTCATCCTCTTTGGCAAAATAATTATATTTGAGGTGACTGTTTCCATTTTCTTCGCTCAAACTTGAATCTTGATGGCCTATAAGTTTCAACATCTCCTGAAGAAGATGTAAACTTTATCTGCTGTGGCCTTTTTCAGCACCACAGTCCTTTATTTGCTTCCTGATCTGAAGCAGAACAAAGTATCTGTGTGCCCACCCACCATCTTCCACTCATCGGTTTTAAGACCTCTAACGGCTCGGTGTAATAGTCATAGCGTTTTCTCCTCCTTGTCGAGCTTGAGTGAAATCCATTATTAATCTGCATTCCTTTATGCAGGTGAAGCCCTCCTCCCCGAATCCATTTAAGAAGGCTGGTGCTGCTCTGGCCTGGTAACTCTGAGTAAACCAATTAATGAGACTTGATGATGTTTTCTCGCACCAGAGACTGCGGGGGTAGTGGTGCGCATGCCGCGGTTTGTGTGTGTGAAAAATAAGCGCATTTGTAAATGTGAGCATCAGACAATGGCAACTGCAGAGGCAGCAAAAGCAAGAGTGTAAGATTCATGAAGAGCAAAAGGGGAGGCTGACTGGATAATGAGCAAAAAGCGAAAAGAAAAGGAGGAAGAGAAATAAAGAGAGAGACAATCAGAGATGTAGAGAGGGAGAGGAAGTTGAACATAAAGGTCAGACTGAAGTTTCCCACAGGAGTGGCTGACATTAGAACCAGAATGTCTCCATAAATGCCTTCACACTCAATTCCTTCTCCTTTTATACATTTCCTGTGATCTAATAGTGTGTGTGTGATGCCTGTGATTCTACCCGTGAGATCTACACCGAATAGAACGGCTCTAACTCTGCACGAGCAAAACGACAGCACAGCAAGCTGACAGCTTGTAGACACTCACTTTCCACTCAAGTAAGAATCGGTGCGTTGTTAAGCTCAGGTCTTACCAGACCTCTGGGCTTTGGGAGGAAGCTGACTGACCTCGATAACCTTTGCTAAAAACGTCCTGGGTACACCAAGGGCCTGACAATGCAGGACAAATTTGTGGCTTGCTTTCTTTTGGTTCAAATTATACTGACAATCGGCCTGTAATTGGCAGCTGATTTACTGAAGCAGCAGCTTGTTACGCAATCAGTTTGGAGGTCTGCCTTCCAGGTTGAATGTGCAACTGAGTGAGATAAGCGTTAAAAAAAATTGTCTGACCTCAACAAAGCAAAAATATTAAGAGGCATATTGACACCTTTTTAAATGTTTATTAAGGCAGTCACCCATTTGTCAGAAGGTGTAGAGTAAAACTAGTAAAAAAAAATTAAATGTATTAGTGAAATTATTGTGAACACTAAATAATAATTACAAATAGTTTTAATTATTCTACTTTCTGATTTAGAAATATTTGTTATTAATAAAAAACATAACAGTTTATTTGAGAAAGTTTGCCCAAAGAAAGTAGATTTTGTTACAATGTCATTTTCAGTTGTGGTCTTACTTCTGCTAATCCACTGAGAGAGAAGCTAATTCTTTGCTTTGCGGTTTTGCTAACTTTGAAAATGTTTAGCGCACTTAGCTTCTACTAACTTATTTTTTCTGGATACATTATTTTAATTTTACTTTGCTGTTTTGTAAACTTTTATTTGAATAGAGTTTTGGTGTGAAGTAACAAATTTGACCTTGTTGAGGCAATATACTCTGCTGGTGGGGATCAGCATGGTTGAATCTAGCGCAGTAGTGTTAGCTTCTCCTAAATACCATGTCGGCAAAGCTCTCATCTTTTAGGAGAACTACTGTTTATGATTAGTGTTTTTAGGGTTAGTTCTACTAACCTTTTAGTTAGTGGTGCCCAACTATATAGTACTATGCCATTTTCTTGAAGCTATTTACTGCTCCACACAAATTGGTCTGTAAATGTTTTCTTGTTTTAAAATGAATTGATCTTTTTTACTGCCCTATATTTGTACACCCCAAGACAAAAATAAGTCATGAATAAAGGGGCTTCAGCTATTTCTTAAAATTTGACTTTTTTAACCAACTGAATAAATAAATATTTCGCATTTTCAGAGCTTTTTACTCATCTTAACAGGTATGTAGAAGGTGCTGTTTTGTATTGCCTGTGGTTACTTTGTTCCTAGTGGTAAATATGCATTAAGCAGAAGTCCAATTTATTTAGTCAATGACAGTGTAAAATGGGAAATGTGAGTAAATATGAGGAGAATACAGAGCAAACCTATGTCACCTTAACCAAAAGGTCAGGTTGTATTGATCTTGCTGAAGCACATGTAATGTGAACTCCAGCTAATCCAAGCGCTTACAAGATAAACGCACTTATTTTGCAAAATTATTGACTACTATTAAAAGAAAAACTGTGCTCTCTCTCTCTCCAGCTGGAGCATTCAGACCTACCTCCTCACTGTACTTGCTGACATAAGAGTAGATCTCATTGAGAGCGCTGAGCATGTTGAACTCTGTAGAGTGGAGTCTGGCCTGCTCAGCCAAATACGCATTCATGTCCTGATCACTAATCGCCGGCATCCGGGTGATATCAGCGTAGTACCTGGAAATACAGGCAACACGAAACACTTGGAGTCACTCACTGAGTTAATATGATTGTTCGACTGAGGGGTTTATTACTTTACAGTCATATTTTCAAGCCATTACACCACTTGTGCTGACAATTTATGCCTGCTAATATTCACTTGCAGAGTGCTTTTACAGATTTTGCCTGAGAAATGTGAAAGAAAAAAAATAGCTTTTTGAATCAGTTTCCAAAGATTACCCGGCTTTTTGTGTAAGAGGAGACAAAAAAAGTGTGATTTAGTGTCGATGTTGAAAGTAGTGGTTACACCTACCTTTCTACCCAGCTCTTATAATTAGGGATGTCTTTAGCGTAGAGCAGTTTATTAGAAGGCGAGTCTTTGCCCAGCCGGTGCTCCGAAGTGGAGCAGGAATCCATAAAGGTCTGAGCTACCACAGAGAGACAGGCGTCCGTGATGCTGCTCTTATGGATGTCAAATACAAACTGAGGGTTCTTGATCACGTTCACCCAGAAACGCAATGGAAGGCTTTAAGATGGAGATGAAAAACATAAGTTAGGGACAGACTTGGACCTCACTAGTACCACATTTGTTTCCGTTTCCACAGAAACCAAAAAAAAAAAAAGGTCTTACCAGTTGCTTTTCCATGTGTGACGAACGTCTGTGTCGTAAATGCCATGTCTGTCTGCCTGTTCATCTAGGAAGTCAAACATGTATTTGATGGCCAGGGGAAGCGTACTCCCTCGATGAACCGTACTGAACAATGTCTCAAACAGATCATCGACGAACTTTTGGAGAGTGCCCTGTACGAGGCGATGAAGAGCATAATATCAAGACTGTGCATAACGCTTTGAAGTTTGTAGAGGAAAAAGTTCAGCCAATATGAATATTTTTGCAATCGTCACACATAAAAGTGTATATGTACAAGTTGGCTGACGTACCTTAGTTGCTAACAACCGGGTTAGATAAATCTCAGAAACCATCTTGCTGCCTCGATCTCCTTCCTTCTGGTCTCCATGTTCATGGTTCTTCACCAAGTGCCAGACCTTTACGCCGCTCTCCAGGTCCGGAGTGATCATGGGAGCACGAGACCTGAGGCTGTCTGGACTGCCCGTGTAACGGAACGAAGAATCTGTCCGAGATCGAAAAATAATACATTTGTAGAGTTATAAATAAGAATCCATGAGTTTCAGTCAGAAGTACATGCAGACGTCATAGACATGAATGTGTACTTAATTTCAGATTGTTTTTTTAAGAGCTTTTTCAAGTTTGGAAAGATGTTTAACATAAAACTTAAGATTTAACTTAAGATTTAACACACAAATTTGATCAGATTTTGCCACCAATCCACAGTGGAACTGACATACATTGGCGTCATAATCATACATGGATCTACATAAAGCTTTAATTGAAGCCAAGGGGTCCTGTAGTGTCAACTTGACAAAGACTATTAACTTTTTGACATTTACTACGGTTAATAGCAGCTTGTAGTTTATCTTTTCCTTTGTAAAAGTGATTTGGTTGAAAGCAGATCTTTTAACAACAAAAAGGCAGACATTTGGGTGAAAGTGTAAGAGGAAACATTTAATTTTTTATATAATATTGAAAAGGACTAATAGGATGCTGAGCAAGAGTGACGAACCTTGTGTAAAATACGTTAAAATGTCTTCTGGAGAACATTTTATGGCAGACAAAACAAGTAATTAAACATTTGGTGACAATAACAAGGAGTTTTTTTTTAACAAATTGACACAAAACATCAAGCATGGTGTTTCCTCTGCCAGTCATGTCAAAACTACTGATGGTATGTGCTTTAAAATGTGTGTGTGGTCCAGGTGTGACTTGCTAAACGACATTTAAAGGTATATTATTGTGGGTGTATGGTTGCATTCAAGCAAACAGATTTCACAGAAATTCCCCCAAAAATTCAAACCTTTGTGTCCAAATCCTCAAGAAAGGCTGTTTTTGTCGTCTTTTCCAAAATCAGTCCACAAGAATGGTTGAAATAATTCATTAAAAATATTATGACACTCAAGCCCAAGAGGAGATTATGTAAATGCCAAGGGAGAACAGAACTTGTACAGCTTTCCTTTGTTCATCACAACACAACCTCATTTTGCAGTCAGGTTGAAAATAATGCTGCACATTTACTTCCTGTGATTATTCACTGTTTGATTTTTCTGTCTCTGTCATAAATTATGTGATAATTATCTTTTATCTTCTTCATCTACTTAAATAATGCTTGGCTCATGAGGGTTGTGCCTGGCATCACTTAAAAGGCATGATTGGCTTTTCCCCCAAATGCCATTTTTAACATAAAAATCTCCATCGTGCTCTCATCAATGCCTCAAACGATCCCCGATTTGTAAAACTCCATCCTTCACCAATGCATCACCCTCAACATGCATCCTTCCACCTCACATTCTCACTGCGAATGATGCCGGTTTTACTTTGACTAATTAGTCGCCATCTACTCCAGGCAGCAGCGTCTCTAGAGGTTCAGGATCTGAGGATCCCGTTTGAGGATTTCTCTCACCTGGCTTCAAAGGCCGAGTGGAACAAAAAAGCATTAGCTGCCATTTAAGCCCCCTATACCTTTCAAATAAGACCCTAATGCACCCCGTCAGTGTCCACTGGGGATGGAGAAGGTTGAATGCATGCGCCGGGTGGATTGGGATCCCAAATCCGATCTTAATCCAGTCACTGGCTTTTACTCCCTGATGCTCTGTGTCTTCCCTATTTCTGCAGTCGTTTTCCGAACTGATCAGTTGTACTCGTGGCACAATGTGAGTCAAGATACTAAACTCTGAAAATTGCATTAGTTTGAATCCATCTTCTTCTGTGCCAAACGATGATTAATGAAGGTCGGGCTAATGCCAGCAAACGGACTCCTCTCTATTCAGCTTTGCTGCTAATAAGAAAAAGAAACAATCTTTTAAGGAACCTTTACTGTGATAACTATCACTTCCTTGTAGTGATACCCTCTAACTTTAATGTTTTATTTCAAAGAAAACTACCGAATGCTAAGCTGTGTTTCTAAAGGTCATTTAGATGAGGACTGTTAATAAATGTCTCCTCACTTTATTTTACACTAACTACTCCAAGTAGTTTAACCCAGAGTTCACAGGCGCACACTCTCTGTGTTTTCTGTAAATAAGTTTAATTGCTTGGAGGAATGAGGGTGTTCTTAGCTTGTTTTCTGTGTTAGACAGTTTAAAGGCAGACTTTCGCTCTTCTCCCCCTGTCCTCATAATTAGCCCTGCTCGCTTTCTTATCTTTTCTCTGTTTGTGTGAAGCATCATTCACACAGAATAATTAGCAATCATGAGTTGCCTGGCGCTGGTGCTGTGTCACTCTGGCAATGGACCAAAATTTGGCACTAAACAGCCCAAAGTAAGTCACACGTCTGACAGTCTGTGAACATGTAGCCACTGTGGCAAATGATGTGTGTCATCGATGTTAAAGAATTGTTGAGTTCAAGAACTGATAAAAGGCAAAAAGGAAGACTATAAAAATTGCACTATATTGCAATTTTTTGTTCAAAATTGCAATATAGTGTATAATTATAAAAAAGGGTGGGTCTCTTGACCTTTTCTTGATTGAAAAGAAAAGCATCAATGACGACCCAGATGAAGTCATGCTTAATTACATCTACTTTGTGTGAGAAACAGATGGAGGTCAAAAATACTTAAACTTTTCTGGGCATATTCATGAATTAGCCCCTCCTGAGAAACAGGTAGTTCCTCCCTGGGTTTGAAGAGTTAACCAATAGGAGTAGGCTGATATTTTTACAGAGTGGACAACCAGGCTTTTCTGCTTGTCGACTTTTCAAAACATATGGTATGTTTTAAAGGGTTGTTTTCTGATCTTGCTGCAATCATACACAGACCATCATCTAAAGCTCTAGGAGTTGGGGTCGTTAATGCGTATTTGGACACAATTAGATGTTTTCACTTTTAAAAATCTGTAAATCATTTAATAAATTTATTTAAATTCAGAGAGAGACTGCGGTTAAATACTAACAAGTCATTATTGCAGATCACTGGATTGTAATCCCAACAATCAATAAATTTCATATCTTTGAGGTTTTTTTTTCAAAGTTTGTTACACCTAAACCTTTACATGGAGTTTGAACCAACGTTATGTATTTTTTTAAACAAAGTCACTAAGTTAAAGTTTCATTGCACAGCAGCCTTTTAACTTCTCTCCCACTGAAACTTGGAAAGACATGGATTATTGTAGTTCACTTAAAATCCATCCCCTTAGTACATTTTCACAAAGTTTGAATTGACTTTAAAAAGTCAATTTAAAGTATGGAAACCATTATAAAAAACACTAAGATAAATGCTACACTGGTAAAATGTATTCACATACTGGACTTTGCTGTTTTAAAGGGGAAGTTATCTGTCTTTCTCGATCGAAGTTATCCTGTCTTTCCACTTGTTCTGCATGTTTTCGATGTTTTCCTGCCTCCACACACCAGACATAATTAATGAGTTATCATCAGGCTTGTGCATCACTTAATGACACGCTAAGGAGGTAATCATTCATTTGATTCAGGTATGCTGAAGTAGGGAAAACTCTAAAACATGAAGGACAGGGAGTTTATAGGCATAAGGTTGAAAACCACAGCTGAAAGAGCAATTCTCCTGGAATAGGAAATAGAAATTTCAACAAATAGCACTTACGATTGGAAATGGACACAAATGAATCTACAAGCATGTTACCAGTATGCTACCCTGAACTTATATCTAGTTATTGCAGACTTGGTTGTAACTGCAGTGGAAATGGAAAAGAGTAAACGGCCACTGGTTCCCAAAGTGCAAACACAGCTTACTTTATAATAATTAAACGCAAACACACTACAGTTCATATTCTCTCTTTTATTTTTTCTCTCTTTTTACTCTAGATCATTAGCAGTTCGAACCTCAAGAGGAATGTAAACAATTTCATAATTACCTATGTTGTACATGTTTCATTTTGCAATTAATGTGGAGCCACAATGTGTGCTGACTCACCATATCTGCTGATGGAGGTGCGGGTTATGCTCGCTGAAGAAGGAATGTTGTATGATGAGGTTTGCTTGGGGACCAAAGCTACCACGCTGCGATCAGAGACCTGCATGAGGAGACATGGAGAACGCCACGTTTCACTCCTGAAAGCATATCTGCAATTTGTCACATTCTGAAGAGGGGTCATGCTTTATTCAAACAAAATAACAGGTGTATGCATGCATACAGTGTTTTCTGATGAAATATTCAAACTATGAAGATGAGAAGTAAACAATTCTCTTAGCAAAGATTCTCAACATGAATTCTCACAAGAATTCATGTTGCTCCCTGTTTGTTTTGCACCACAACCCTGTAGCTTTTTTCAAGCTGAGCAAAGTGCTGCAGCTGCATGACGTTGTACTCAACATGTCTGTCATTGTCATTTTCAATACTTTCAGAAACATTACAGAGATGAGAAGAGAGGGAATGGTTGATGGAAAAGGAGGCTCAGTGTCTCAGTTGTTGTACCTGCACCCTTACCATAAATGGTTGGTGCAAGTAACAACACAACATCTCTGAATACCAGTCCAAAAAGATGATAGGACGAGGCAGTAACATTTGAGGATGATGCTCAGTTTAATCCTTTTCCCTTTGTGAATCATATTTCAGACTTTTTCCCCAGTTATTATCGCTGAAAAGCTGTAGGTAGAACACACAGCGCCCCACAGCACAAAAAAACGTCTTTAAAATTAGCTTCAAGACTTGATTGTCATACAAGATCATTTATCAGTTTAATTAATGAATGCTACTGCTGCTAGCGGACCAAAACATCTCTGCTTGAGAGAGCCAAAACACAGCAAACAACTCGCAGTTCTTCAGCGAGAACCAAAAACAACAAAAGAGCTTGTTGGCTGGCATTTGCAGCTTACCCCGAGGAGGGAATTCTGCTTCAGACCCAGCAAAGACAAACTGATGAGCCTCCAGTAGAGAAATAAACAAAAGGCAAATAAATGCCAGGCTCCTAAAGGCACACCTTAGAGAAACAACAGGATAAAAGCAAAAACATTTTCCCTTATATCTCTTAGCAGTAATAAGTTATTTTTGCATTTCGGTTTGGAAAATATTACACTGCATATTGTTCATATTGGATGAAGCTTAAGCTGGGCTGCTCCATTCCTCACTCCCTCTAAACCTTACATTGTTTCTCAGCTGATCTTGCCAGTGAAGTTTCTCAAAGTACAAAGGAAATACCAAATCTCTAATGAACAAAACAAATGTTCTTTAATCAGAAGTGCAACATTCTCTGCTTTTAGCACTATTGCTATGTAATTAATTGAAACCATGATATCCTGAAGCCTATCTTAACACGTTAACATCTTTTAAATCTAACTTGCAACAAACTAGTGATAAAGGATCTGGAAAAAAATAAGGTCCAAAATAAAAATGATTAAAAAAAACAAACTAGATGTGACATAATGTTCAGTAACAGCATTTTTATAATATTGTAGTAAAACCCTGTGATCAAATTATCCCTCAATAAAGTATAGTGCACTCTACACAGTCCATGGGCTTTTCTCCTCACTTTCGTTCTCACCTCCACTGTTTCCTGTCAGATTCTGCTCGCCTTAACTTAATTTCTACATCCTCTCTATCCCACAGCCTGGTCCAATTGGCTGACAGTGCATAGACCAGCTCTAACACACCATCAGGGTACACTTCCGTGAAGTTTTCACTGCTATTCCTGTGATACATTTTCTCCGGGGAGCATGAAATAGCTTCTCAGTACCCCCTTTCCTTTTTACATCTGCCTCCATCTCTCTGTCTCTCTCTTTCTTTATGCTTTTTATGGCTGAAAGAGAAGCGAGAGCAGAGATGGCTCCTTGTGATAGGAGTAAATGATTGAAGGCGTGCAGATTCGCCCTTCAGGGATAATCCAGTGTGGGGCTGATAGTGGGCAGGTGTGATAAGGCCTGTGATAAGACCTTCCATTAGACACTGTTGAGTCGGTCAGACAGCTGAGTGTGGTCATCTTCTACCTTTCTTCCTCCCTCTTGCATTCTCTTAGATCATGATGCCTATCAGAGGAATCGCCGCTGCCCAGTAGCTTGGAAATAAACTCTGCATGTGTGCAGCTTCTGTAAAAACTAGAAAGGGGGGGAAAGTCTGAAGGCAGTCATCAAAAAAGAAAAAGTACTCAAGATTTATTTCATTTTGGACTTAAGGCGGAGTTTGGATGTGGAAAACATGTAATTTTTTTGGGACCGTGTCTGCAAAAGTTGCTTTTAGGGATGTGACTCAGAGTGCAGCAACATTAACCAAGCATGTCACTTATTTTCATTTCACATCCTAAGACCATAGTTCTCCTTCTGATTAAAGGCTTATATTTTAACCAAATTGAAAACAGACTCGAGACAACTACAGTGTTAGACTGAGAAACACAGCAATGAGCAAGTTTGTGTTGTACGTTTTGCTGTTCAAAGAGCCCAAAACGCCCTGAGATCAGTTTGTCTGCAGAGCTCCAGGAGTCATCGGTCTGCTCTCCAGGCTCCTCTGGAACAAACAAGTCGGCACTCAAATCACCAGACTAAACAGCAGCTAAACCAAAACATTATGGCTATGATAAGTATTTATATTGCATAGACAAATACATAAAGGTGAAAACCTCTAACAAGAGGTTTTCCAGACTAAGCTGGGATTTTCCCGTCTGCTCTGATTTGTCTTTTTTAGAACTACTTTTTATTTTTCTTGGGTTTCTTGTACCTTAATTTTTATTTTGTGGAATTAATTTCTTAGTCACACCTGTCCTGGATTTGTATCCACCATCTGTTCATTCATTAGCCCTCTGTGTATTAGTCAGTTGCTTTGTAGGTTGTAAAAAGTTATTTTTTAAATAGAATTTGACAAGATGAAAGGCGCCATGTGATTTGAAAAAGCTATAAGAATAATCTGCTCTGATCTTCAAGAAGTTGCTAAAAGAAAAAGGCAGTTTTCTCACATCACAATAAGAGCAAAAGTTAAAATCTAAATTAAAACAAACAGAGGAGAATTAATTCTTCAAAGCTGATCTAATGTTATTCATACAGATGTGAGTATTTTTTGGCATCACGCTCACTGCCCAGCTACCACCACAGCAATTTAAATGTTTCAAGACAGCATTCCAGTGAAAGAAGATTTATTTATCTTAGCTCTGCTGTTTACACATGTATGAGCTACAAGTCTGAACACACATTGTGTGCAGATTTGAAAAAAAAAAAAAACTTCAATATGCGTCTATCTTTATCCAGGCAGGAAACAAATACAGAAACAGAGAGGAAGCTGTAGTAGAAGAGGAGTCTGGCCCCCTGACTATGAATACAAAGTGATGAATAAAGATTGTGAACTCGTTTTCAGTTTGTGCATTTAAGTTTTTCATTTTAGCGTAGTGGAAAGGTGCGCATTTCCATATCCAGGCTGTGTAAACCATTATTTCCAATGTAACAGTGTAAACAGCCAATGGCATTTCCTAGGTGGCTGTGAGACCTATGAATTTTAATGCCTTCGTCTAGTCCTTGTGTTTCAGCTACGGGAGAATTAGCAAATACTCAGGGTGATGCTCAGACTCACTCTGCATATTTCACTCTTTCCCTTTTTACCTCTTCTTCCATTATATTCTTCAAGCTTTCCCTCTCTCTCGTGGGTTTAATGAGATGATCCCCTTTGTGTTTTTTGTTTTTTTTAATCCAGAGCCACATGTGTTGTCACAGCTGCCAGTTCGGCACCATGGTGTGTGACACAAACACACAAGCTCGCACAAGGGGGCTATTGCCAACTCATCCAAACAGTAATGATGCAAAAACATCTCTCCTTCCAACTCTGATCTCGTCCAGCACCAACTGTCCTTTTCCTCTCTTCCTCCTGCCACTATTTTGCTCTGCAGCCCGTCTCTATCTTCTCTGTAGTGATGCGGTGTTGGGGCTTACGGTGGGTTTTATGAAGGGACCCTCACATCCATGATCAATAGCAGTCCTGTGATCTGCTATTGAGCAAGGGAATAAGTGAAGTGGCCACATGCTTGTTCTGTAGTGTCTCCCTTGGCTAACGATGGCAGACAGACTGCAAGGCAAAGAAGTGCAAAAAAGCAACAGAGGAGCCCATTATGTGGTAGAAGCAAACACACTGAGCTGCTTCACCGAGGGGAAACACAGAAGAGACCTAGACGAGGTGCTCAGAGGGGGAACCATCACTGTTCAGCAGAGATACAACACGTCTGGGTACTGAACCCCTGCATTCAAGCCAGACGCTACGGTGTTAACGGGAGACAACGAAACTTTGGTGTTTAAAGCAGCAAAATGCTCAGATATCCTAGAAATTACGACAAGCCATCATTCGGTGTCGTTTCTGGTCTCTGATTAGCAGAGTTGTATAGAAATGGTTTGATGTAAGGAGACAAAAGTAAGTCACATCAGGTTCAGGTTTGTTCTTTTGTGCTGAAGTGGCAGCAAGGAGACCAAAGTTCATACCAGAAATTATATTGAACCTTTATTCAATTTTCAGAATGCTGATTATTATTGGCTATTCAGTGTTTTTACTTTGCTAAAATTAAGCATCCCCTAAACTTTACATGTCATTTATAAACATCAAATAAACTACTAATGATGACATTAGTAATAATAATAATAATAATAATAATAATAATAATAATAATAATAATAATAATAATAATAATAATAATAGTAGTAGTAGTAGTAGTAGTAGTAGAAATAAACATTCACCTGGAAATTTAACATCAAACCTACTTTGCTGAAGTTATTTATCCACTTCACCAGTAAGAGTCTGGTTCCATCACCATTTTCCATATAATCTTCATGAAAGACTTCATTGAATTGCTTTCCTTGTCTACCAAAATGCATAAAATGGACAAAACACAACAGCTTGCTGCTCTTGCACCCCAGAAGTTTCATCGACTTCCATTCAAATCACAGGGTCTGTTTTCTCTCTAAAAGGGTTGTGAATGTGTGAGTGAAAAGGAAGCGATGTTGGATCTATTTGCAGTGAGGTGAAATGTTTAAGAAGTAAAGTGTAAATCAGGCCAAAGTCAAAAGAAGTAACAGTAACGGCAGAGAGGAGGGTGAAAAGACAAAGGGGAAACAGAACCTGCATGGTGCCAAGTCCTGTGTGAAGGACACTATGATGTGTCCCGTCTTCTAATGACTCCCACATCTGCTAAGTTACTCCCACCGTTCCTGAGGGGCAGGAGTTCACAGCAGCTCCCTGTTGTGAGGGCTTCGGTTTTGCCACCTCATCCCTTTTTACTGGCGTCTCCAGACTGCGCAGTATTGATCTGAGATTCTAACCAAAGCTGCCACAGCCTCTGCCCCTTGAATCAAAGCTCATGCAGTCTTTAGACAGATGGCACCCTTCGGCCAAGTAATGAGGGACGGCTGAGCGGGCGCTGCAAAAGATCCATGACCTGTGGAGATGACCAACTTCCCATCTCCTTCGCCTGTTTCCGTCTTTATTTCCTTTTCTTTCGAGCACCTGCCAACTTCCACTTTAGCATTCCTTCATTCATCTGCCGCAAATTCCAGTGAAAAATCTCTTCTTGCTTTCAGCTGCCCTCCTCTTTAGCTCACTACTCTTCTGTCTATTAAACAGGGGGCGGAAGATGGACTCGTGCCCCCAAAGGGGAACAAATTGTTACTGGTTCAGGGATGTTGTGAGAAAGAGGGGAAAGTAAAGAGACGCTCCTGTCGCCTCATCGTTCCAGGGAGGCGGGAGAAATGTCAGCTGTGATGCGGAGAATTCACCTCTCCTGCCACCTGTACAGTAATTGTCCTCTATTCCGTGAGTCACTCGGAGTGTATCAGCTATGAGCATGCAAATGAGAGTCTGAAAATTGGGCTGCCTTAAAGTCAAGAGCAGGAAATATCAAAGTTTGCTAGTGTGGGCGGAACAATTTCCATAATAAAACCCAAAGCAAAAGTTGGACACAAATTAGGTTTTTTCTTGACAAAAAGAAGTTTCAGAGTCAATTAGGGAGGAAAAACACACCAAACTTATTTAAGTGCTCACCTGGTAGTGCAAGAGTGCATTGAGTCTTTTCCAGTCGTTTTCAATCTTAGTGGTGATGTCTTCATCCTGCAGCACCACACGAGCCATTCGACCCTGACGCCACTCTGATGACAAAAACACACAAGCAGAAACATAATAAGCGAAACATGAAAATAAAAAAGTCAGCTCCTATGTGGCTCAGTCCTGACCTACCGTCAAAGAAAAAAATAACTCCAAGTATTGTTTATATGATTTTTAGTCTGATTTTTTGCTCGTGAAACACACATTTCCCGCTCCAGGTAGCAAACGTCACGGCTCCGTTTCACTCTCTCTGAGTTCTGCTACATTAAGTTAACTCTACAACACTTCTCCTCCCTCATCCTCTGGCCCCAGTTCTACAAGGCAGGGGGGACCAACAACCTCTTTGCCTCTACTTATGTTCCTGGGGTTGTTCCAGCTGGCTCCAGGTGAAGACAACTTCTTCCTTCCAATAAGCCTTTAGCTCTCCAAAAAACTCTCACTGACCAAAAAGTTAGCCAAAAAGAAAAGGAAAAAAAAAATTGTATCTCTGCTCAACGATCTTCACCTGATGTCATAGTGGGATGTGATCATAGGGGTTGCTAGGAAATGGCTAGACGATGACAGCTGGCACACAAAAAGAGCTAATTTTGGGTTGATTTGTTTGCTTACATCAACAACATGTTGGACAAGTGACTGGAAAAATTCAGATGTGGATTCTGAATCATTTTCATTCAGTCAGATGGAGCACAAATAAAGTTTCTGCTCCAAACAGTTTGGTCTCATATGTTAGTTGGAATATTAGTGGATATATGTTGTGTATGCTTAGTTAATTTCAAGTGTGTTTTTGGGTATTAGGATGTGTGAAATCGCATCCATTTCCTTAGAAATCTTGGTCACTGCAGTTTAATCAAAAACGTGACCATAAAATAATAAAAATATCAGGTGATGGCTCAAAGTTTCAAACAAGGCTGAACAGACCCACTTAAAAGGAGACATCATTTTGTTGTAAAATGTTGAGACACAGCTCCACATGCACACAAATGAGTCGATATCTGCAAGATTCCTGCGTGTCCTCAGACAGAGGTTGATATGCATCTTAATTTAACATTCCACAAGAACATTTGAAAGATGCATATTTAGGCAGCCTGCACACTTTAATTGGTGCAAGTGTCACAAATGCAGCAGCAGCAGAGCCATCACTGCGGGGAAGAAAGGAAGATCAGATTGAGAAGGAAGCTCTGAGAAAATGACTTCCTTTCAAAAGCAAGCAGAAAAAGAACCATATGTAACAGGTAAAAACAACGAGCAGCACTGGTGGAGGGCAGTGACTGAGGCATCGTTGTGTAGTAATGAAATGATAATAAAGAGGCAGATAACCAATGTAGGCCTCATACTGGGAATGATCATTGATTTTCCCCTTGTTGACCGGGTTGTTATTGCTGCGTGTCTCGTCCAGATAACCACACGATGCCTCTGCCTGGCACAACATGGCCTCAAATCTTACAAACTACCCACTAATCTGTGTTTTAAAGAGAAATGTACACCTGCAGACAGTCTCACACAGATGCAATCACTTTCAAGCAATTATCCGATGGGAGTGTTGTAAAGACACAGATGCGTGGAGTTATTGTTCTGCATGCTTATGTGACGTTAAAAGAAAATATGGTGAGGGACAGACTGACGGGAGGCGAGGCACGGACAGCGGAGGACGGCAGTGGCAGACTGTGTGGGAGTGGAGTTTAGTTTGAGGCGGCTGAGCCAGACGGTCAGCTCTTACCTGCGTCGGCCACGTCCAAGATGTAAAAACATGCATCGTCAGACGCAATTCTCTATTTAAATCTTTTGAGGCTTGTTGGCACCGGCAGGTGTGGAAAACATGCCAGTCAGTTTCATCGAAGCAGCTCACTGAGGCTGGTTGGGAGGCTGGAGCACAGCTTTATCACACTGATCATCTATCCACCATGCTCGGGCGTTCTCTTACTAATACACGGATCTGTAGGTGTGAAGGACTCTACACCTGTCTGTTGGATCTGTGTGTCTTTGAATTTTGTGTTCAGTGTGTTTGGCTCTTTACCCAAGTCCATGTCGACGGCCCGCGGCCGCTGAGAATAGGGCATGTTCTTGTAAACCGCATCAAGTATCTTCTCCTTCACTTGTGTGATCGTGTCACAGTTCAACACCTTCACGGGAATCTCCGGACTGTTTTCGTTGTCAGGGTTGACACAGTTTAGGATCTGGATTATGAAAAAGGGGAGAACAGAGAGGTGGAGAGAGAGTGAAACAACACAAGAGGGGAGGAGGAAAAAGCTGGTTCCTGACTGGACGCGGGTCCAGCTTGTGGCTTTTCCCTCATTAGAGTCTCCTTGGAACGTAGCAGGAGCTTTGAGAAACCATTTCCGCTCTTAGTGGCATCCCGAAATCTAATTTCACACCTTCGGCGGGACACCAATTTCCAGCACTGCCGGGGCATTAGCACATAATGAGCCAAATTCCCAGTCAGAGCAATCAGAGCATTGTCATGTCACATGCTGGTTGTGTGAGAGCTTTCCTTTTTCTATCTGTTCATGATAGAACATGCGGAGAGGTTTGTTTGGTTTGTTTCAGTCTATAACCTCCTACCTTGATGTTGGACCAACATGGCTTCCTGTGGGACTAATGCTTAATTTTCCTCCCAAGGTAGTGCAGCGAAACACAGCTACACTGCTCTACAAAGGCATTCATGTCCTTTGAACCTTCTTATGCTAAAGAATAACACATTTTGATTTATCTTATTTAGAGTATCTTTTTTTTTAGAATTGCAGTTTTGCCCAAATACCCCAAGTTCAGTCAGATTAGATGGAAAGTGTCTATGGGAATCCACTTTTAAGTCATGCCAAAGATTTTTATTCATTTCAAGTCTGGATTGGGATTATTAGGACAGGTTCTGTGATTAGGATCACACAGGTTCTGTAGGCTTTAGTCCAGGATTTTCCTGCTTTTAGTTCTATCCATCTTCACAGAAAAACTGACCAGCTTCTCTGTATAAGATGATTTGTGCAGCACATGACAAATAGTTGTGAATAGATTCAATAGATTCCCTAACTCAGTTGTGGTTAATCCGGTCACCATCGGATTAATGCTCTGTGTGTTTTGTCTGTTAGTTTTGGGTGAACAGTCGTGTCTGGACAGGTTTCTGGATGTGCTAAACTCTAGTTTCAGATGAAGCAATGTGCTTCTTGCAATGCGTAAAGTTTGGGAACAATCAAACAAGCTTATTTAAAGTAGATTTAAATTACATTTAAAATTTGTAACCTGATAAAAAAAAAGCTTTTTATTTATCATTATTATTATTCTATAATGTATTGCATTTATATTGATTGAGGGATTACAGATGAAAACTAGTCTTTATGGTCAACTCTGGCATATTATATAGATGTGCTTTGTCCCTTTTGAAATAAACAAAATAAATGTGATCTTAAAAATGGAAAATGTGAAACAAGTAAAAAACCCTGATGCAATCAAAAGTGGGCCTCTACTTAAAACAAAAGAAGCACTTGAGTCTGTGTGTGTACGTGTCAGCTCGGCAGCATCATGTTTGTCCACGTCTGCAAGCCTTTGTGCAAACTTCTCCCGTGTCTGCTGGTGTGTGACGTACCAGGGTTTTGTACTCGATCTGCTGGCGGATGAGCTTGTCTTCGCTCAGGGAGTAGCGGGCCTCTCCGGTGATGGCGTCAATGGGCCCCTTTTCCATCTGCTGCTTGATGGCGCAGTACAGCATGAACAGCGGCTCCCCTGCACACTCCTGTGAACACGCAAACGCACGCGCGCACATAGACAGACAAACCCACAGGTTCACACGTGACAGAGCACCACGGCGTGAAAAAAAGAAACCTCACCAGACTGAAAACACAAAACTGCATAATCACATCTTTAATCTGGAAGGCTTTATTAAAAAGATACAAAGAATGGATTTGCATGTGCATATATAAACACCTCCACACATTTGTTGGCGCACTGACCTTGAGGAATTTGTGAAGGAGGAAGGCGAACCAGTTCGTGAGCATCTTCTCAGCAACCGACTCTGTTCTAAAATTACATACAGCAGAATCAAAACAAAATGTAATTTTTGTCTCTCTCTCAATAAGCCAAAACTTTCAGAAGACAACAGACTTCCATAATTCATGAGGTTGTGAGAAAACCTAAGGGAGATCTCCCTGACATCTTGGCTATGGAGCAGCCGCCTTTGGTTTTGCTTGTATACCGACTACAACCCCGTGGTCACAGTGAGAGAACAGAGCAGAGCAAACAGGGGGCATCTCTGAACAGAAGTGCGTGTGTGTGTGCGTGTGTGTGTGCGTGTGTGTCCGTGACAGAGCAGGCACGCGTGCAGTTGATTATTCATGTGCGGTTCAACACAGCGGGACATCAGCAGCTGTGACAAGCCTCAGCTGTTGAGAGAGACGAGAGCTGTCACAGCCAGGTAACGCCTGATCGCAGCCAAAACGATCTCTTCTCCTCTCGTTTCCTCCCGTCCTCCTCCCCGCCTCCACTGCCCTTCCCAGTCAATCACACATGGAGCTACAGCCTGCTGCTGGGCTTGATTGGCCAAGAAAAAAAAAAACACAAAAACACAAGAGTGCACTGACCTCCGACTATTTCCACCATGCAGCACAGCTCTGTACCCTTTCATAATTTCTGCTCGTGTTTTGCTCTAAATGCCAAACAAATATCTCTACATCTACCTCATTAGCAGCATCACGAATCACAAGAGAACAGGAGTTAAATTAAAACAAAAATACAACTACTAATGAGCACGAAGCTTAGATGAAAGGGTTTGTTATATTCACACAAAATAGAATAGCGAAAAGGAGCTGTTGACTCAGTTTGCAAAAAAATGCTTGAAATTCTGGGGTTCCCCTGAATAGACCTGCAGCAATGGCAATAATGGCCACCTTATCTTGATGTTGTTATAAATCATCAAGGTTCAAGTAAGAGACATCAATATTAGGTTGAGCTTAGAGTGAAGTAGAGATTCAGGTGTAGTTTAATTTGATTTTTACTGCATCGAGATGAGGAAACGCAACTATTATCTTTTGGTAATTTATGACTTCGTTCTGAGAACCAGAAATCATTTGAATGCATAAGTTCTGTTGTTTCTCATCCAGTCACCTCGGCAAACAGAAATATTATATGGATGATTCACGACTTCCATGCATCCAGTTGTCTGTACTTTGGTAGGAAGCTGGAGTACCTGGAGAAAACCCACATACGGAGCAGAACCTGCGAATTCCTGAGTGGGGTTTTTGAACCCAGAACCTTCTAGCTGCAAGGCAACAGTGCAAGCAACAGCGCCATCATGGAGCCCCATTTGCAGAACATGCAAAACTAAAAGAAAATCCATAACACGATTCTCCCCGGAGGATCTGACATAATCGATTTATAATTACATAACAGCCTCATAATTAAACTGAATGGAGAGCCTAAAAATAATGTGGTCAGTGTTAAAACTAGCTGATTTAAGCATCCTCATCCATGTCAGTCAAATTTACATAACTATTTCTAACTTAAAATCAGATCTTTTCCAGTTTGGTGTTCCAACACAAAAATGATCTTGGTATTTTTATGGAATAAGTTGGAAAAGATAATTGTGAAAAATAAACTGAGTCATCATATCAGCATCAACTGTGGGTTTTATAATCTTATAATATTGTAACATATAAGACACACCTTGGTACTTTAAGAACTGTAATCTTAGAAAAAAAAGAGAAAATTGATATGGCAAAAATGGGAGCCTTGGAGAAACAGTTACATAGCAATAAAAAGGCCCTGAAAAGTAAATTACACAGGAGATGCTCTCTTTGTATTAGAGTGTCTTTGTATGAAACAAGTTAAGGGAGATTCTAAAAGAGCAGCTTTCTTGTGTATACAAGTGAAAATAAAATTAAATGCCACACTTCTTGAGATTAAAATAGTGTTTATCTACTGTGTGCTACAACATTGTCTAGACTGATAGCACAACTAACATCCGCAATAAAGAGTATCTGCTGTGTTTAAGACTGAGACGCTTTATGATTGCTACCTGGTTGCAAGTGAGCCCTGCCATAAAGCTCTGTGTGTGATCACAGCCAATTTCAGGGACAATGCATTAAAACAGTTCCCTTTATGCAACAGTAAATTACTGTGATTACTCTGGTGGATATGGCGGAGGACCTGGTCTGACCTGCGGATTACCGTGAATCGAAGCAGCAAGGTATTAAAGGCAAGTTAGAAGGCTTCCATACCCTCAACAATGCTGGGGATGATTACACCTGAAGCGAGATTACTACTATTATTGGAGGTAATTGCGTTAAGTCATGTTTAAGGTGTATAAGCAGGAATCTGAAGCTGAGGCAAAAGCACCAGAAGGATTGTCTGAGTCAGGGAGGTCACGCTAGCTAACAATTTAGTCACCGAGATGAGGAAGAGTGTCGGTCATTCTCCGTTTCTCATTAAAACAGGAAAGATTAAGGATTTTCATATTTTACAATTCAACTCATGGTTCCCCCCCCCCCTTCTCAGTTGCACAACTATAAAGCTGAGTTTATATTTTGTTTTGAATGATGCATGACTGTCTGAGCTTTGATGATGTCTCCCACAGCCGGAGGCTACTCCCCTGTGAACGAGTCCACTGGCCAGTCTATTGGCATCTCGCTAAGAGAGGAACTGGATGAAAGCCCATTAAGTGTGATGCTTCAGCAGGGGGTTGGGCAAGGGTTGACGGGAGGTGGTGTAGAGAAGTTCAACCCGTTTAACATACAGGATGAGAGCATAAACACTCCTCAGACAGGGAGGAAGATACAAACATATTTCTCTCTTCTACTCAATATCAATCAATTGATTAACTATGTGGAAATGTATTTAAAATCTTATTTTGTCAAAGTAAAACAACAGGAATTTGATGCACAGATGCAGGTTCTATACTCATTCAATATAAACAGAAATATCCATTGGGAAAATTCAAAAGTTTCTTTGCAAACTACAACCTAACCACTGGCTCCTGTTGGCATTAAGAAGCTTCTTGTATATCTGTGGTTGGATATTTGACCACTCTTCTGGGTGGAGTTCATTTGAACCAATTTATTTGCAGGAGCCGACTTTACCACAGACGGGCAGAGGTAGAGGTAGACTTTAGATTAGGCTTAAAGGTCCTGACCCGACCCAGCCTAAACCTCGTGTCCAAACCTGATCTAAACCAATTAAATAACTAATTAGAGGGCAAAGCCCATTTTATTTTGAACTGTTACCAATTTTAAATCCTTCAAGACTTCTGACTTTGCTCTTTGCAGGCTTATTAGTGTAACTTCACTTATTTGTAGCTGTTGTTTAAGATCTCTCAGCTCCAGCTAGTAGCTTGTTGTAAATGCAGGACGAGTAAAGCACAAATCTTGTGGGATGTGTGATGGGTAAACATTGATTTCAAGAGGAGTTTCGATGGGAGATTGGAATTATTGTTGAATTATTATGAGCCACCATCATTTCCAAGTTTCCACCAACCAGCCGTTCAATGCAAATCAATCAATGCAGTACAATGATCTTAGGGTCGAAAGCCTAAATTTGGAGATCTTCAAACATACTACTTGTCATTGTGTCTAAATAGCTCAACTATGGGTTTATCTGTGTCTGAACATCATAATTTTCTCTAAAAGACATTTTGGCTTGTCCATGTAAGCAATTGTATATTTCAGTGAGTCAGAGTTGTTTTTGGTACACTGGCTTTGGTTAAGGACTCTTTAATAGCGCAAGCTGATGAAAACATGTCGCATTGTGGACTATAATCTGGGTTTAAAGACTTTCCAGATTTGGAATGCTTAGGTCTTGGTGGTTTCTGGGTCGTTCCTAAACAATTTCCTTTCTTATGAGTGTGATAGTTTGGGTCAGATGCATACAGCTTGGAGACGCATATTAAGAACACAAATCAAAATTGGTTTAAGGATGAACAATTTGGGTTTCTTGAATGGGCTTCCAAAGGTTTGTCCTTAAAAGCCTAGATATCAACCAATTTAAACCCCATCGGTTATTTTAAGCAGAGTTATCATACATTCAGCCAGAAATTTGCTACGACAAGCATGTGCTTTCTGTACTTATGCTTTTACTGTGTGTAGATTCAGATAAAATCTACACCAGGACTGTATTTTCATTTATAAACACACACAGGTGATGATGTCTGGGAACAGGATAAGGAAAGACATCTAAAGAATTCACAAGAGCAGAATGATGCATAATAACGTGCTGCACAGCAAAGCGTCTCAGTTTGAAAACATGTGAAGGAGCCATTAGAGCCTTGGGCTGTGTTTTCATGCTGAACAGGCCTTAATTTATTGTGAATCTTTCTGGACAATGCCCCAAATCCCTCTGTAATCGCCCTCCTTCCTCTACAAGGATTTACCCCCCACCCCTCACTGCTATGCTTACTGTGCAACCCCCTCCCATTCCTGCTTTTATGAGACTTGCGTGTGTTAGAAGTTAATGGAACCTATTAAGCATTTTAATAAGCTCAGCAAGTCTCGAAGAAGGAAGTCAAATAAAGCCTTTTGTGCGGGGGCTGTGCTGACTCCCCCTTAATATCTCTTCTCTTGAATGTCGGCAGGGAGAAGCACTTTGTTCTCCTCCTTCCCCTCTCCTTCTTGTCCTCCTCATTTTCCTCTGCTTCCTTCTCTCTCTTAATTGAGTTTCATTAATGAACATCAGGATTTCATTATGCCACAAAGTGTTTAAGAGCAGACCCCATCTCGGATTTCCTAATGGTTGTGAGGGTGCATGGGTGGATATTTTAGCAGCCACTGAAATGTCTCTCAGTGAAACTAATGCTAAACACAATACTCATGCTCTGAATAATGCCGCACGCCAAAGCTCTGCATGGGCGGAAATCTCATTACGGAAATGCTGAGAAGAAAAATAAGACAAGATTGAAGAGTCTCAAGGTGATAGACGAAATGTTCTGTTGTTCCATTTAAAGAACATTAAGAGCAAGACAAAGAAACTGGGTGAGGAATGGCAAAAGTTAATATGATAGAGATAATGGGGAAAAGATCTTAACAGAAAAAGGAAGCGACTATTCCGGTATTTTTTTTTTTTTTCAGTTTGCACTTTAAATGATAAGCAGAAAGAAAAGCCAGTGACAAAAGACATGACTGGAAATGAGGATTATGTTATGCATAAGCAGAGAAAAGAAAATACAGAAAAACTAAATAAAATCCAAACATCACAAGGTGCCAGGTGCTGAATCGATTCTCCTTAATGCAGTAAAGAGTGAGGAAATCAATCATAAAACCTAGATGCTTCCTTCAAAAAGCTTTTAGAAAAATAGTAGTGCTTATAAACTAAAATCTATTTTCAACACCCAGAAAGCCTTTGAAATCTTTAAATACTAAAGGAAACTCACACTTCCCTGAAAAAAGAAAACACTTCAGAGAAGCTAGGAAGGATGTTATTTAACTTAATGGACTGGAGGTTTTCATATCATTTCTGTGTAAATGTAAGATACAGCAAATGCTACAGATGTATTTCCACTCGTCTGATGTGTTGGATGGGTAAAAGAGTAAGAAGCAATACTTTCCTCCAGGGCATTTAAACACAAACCTCCCTGCCAGTGACGCAAGTCAAGCTGAATTCTGTGTAACTATTTAAATTAATTACTTCTTGAAAACCAATGATTTGTTTTTCATCCTGCTCATCCGTTTTGTAATTCTTAGAGCCTCCAGAAGGAAAGAAAGGTAATTTAACTAAGCAAACATACAATACTTGGCAAACTAAGCTGTTTCACATTGTGCCTTGTTTTTAGCCTCATACATTTGAATGCATTTTATTTGAATTTTATGTATCAGCAAACACAAAGTACCACATATTTGGTTTCCAGAATTTTGCTATGAAAATCTAAGGGGTGGCTTTGTTTTAGCACAATTTGCCTTCACAAGTCATTTAATTATTGAGTAGAGTCTATGCATTTAGTAATTTCAGTATAAATACAACATAAATTTTAAAAGCCACAGTATTTATGTGGAATTCATGCAATATTTACTTTAAAAATTCTATTGACCTTCAGGGGTCAGTAAGCTTAGATAAATTCTCATGGGGCAGCAGGTCTGCTAGCAGGTGAAGAGCTATTTAGGTAAGAAGTAAAGTTACATTTCAGGCAGAAATATAAAAATAGTTACAACCAAATATTCAGGTTTTTGGTAGATAATCTTCCTCTTTTTAGTTGTAATTTTCTGCTGCCTTCACAGAACAAAAAATGTATAAACAGCCTGCTTGTTTGTGTCTCTTCACTGAACCAGTTTAATATTAAGAATTTAATTCAAAACATTACAAAACAACAGGAAACCCTTGCATTTTCTGTTCTGTAATTTTCTCAATGACAATGCATTCTTCTTGAAATTTTGGCTAACAAATTCAATTATAGCATCATTATAAGCACATATATCTAACATGGCTAAAAGCAGTTTATTAGTTTGTGGAATTTTTTTAATTTATTTATTTTTACCATAACAATAGAAACATTTGGAATACAATTTCACTTAATTCCTCTTTAATGTAAATTGAATCCCACGTGTTTTTATTAGCAGCTACGTAAACTAAAATGTTCAGAAAACGAACGAAAAGATTTTCTGGTTTCTATACCAGAAAATCTTGTGGCACCCATACTGAGGAACAGAAGTTGCTCGGTCATCAATTCATGACCTTAAGCTGAAGGATATTTAGGTTATTAAGCAGCATAATGATGCAAAGAACACTGGTAAGACCAACCTGGAATAGCAGAAAAGGAAGCTGTGGAACAGCCTAATCAAAGTTCAGACCCTGTGATGCTGTGAAAACCGGCATAAAATCTCAGTACTGTTTTAAAAATCTTAAATTAAGTTGCCCTTAAATTAAGTTGCTCAAAATTCCTTTTCAATTGCTTGATACCAGGGATGACACAAGTAACCACTACATTTATGTCACATAGGTTACTTTTTTCATAATAAATTTAAATCATCATTTCAAAATTTCATTTTATATCCACCAAGTTTATCTTTGTCTGATGCCATCATTTGTTTGATGATTTATATGTGCAAATGTAACTAAAAAGCAAAAAAAAAGAACTTGTACAAAATAACTGAAAATGTTTTAAATTAATATTTCACACTATGCTCAACAAACGATTACCAAAAAGAAAACAAAACACACCGCATGCAAGCAAACTGATGACACCTTCCGTTTGATTACCATCACAGATGAGTGTGTTCATGTGCTGGTTAAACGCTCACATCAGTCGACTGGCTCGGCAGTCGGCTTTGCTCTAAATAAGCGATAAAGACGGCAACAACAGCAAAGAGCCGTGTCAAATCTGTAATCCCTTAAATTCCTCACATAAAATGGGAGATATGTAAAAACTGTAGGACATGTGCCCCTCCAGGCAGCAATAGAACAAACCTGAGGATTATGTACCACTGTGTTTCTAATGAGATGAGATAATGAAACTTAGAGGTGACGCGGGGTCCTGCTGTCATGTGGAATAACTTCATCTGGGTCGTTTGAAGCTACGCTGCTTTCATTCACCCCCTCTGTTCCCAAGCAATGGTTTCTGCCTTGCAGCTATTTGCTTGTATTGTTGATTTCTCAAATACAGACAATAAAGGAACATGCTGTCTAAACTATAGCATCTGCCGTCTGTCACTGTCTCTGCCTGTTAGTCATGTAAACATAATCAAAATCAAACCCAACAGTCGGGCTTTTCAGGTTTCTATGCGTTTGGCGCGTATCTTTTGAGCTGGCGGCTGTTTGTCCATCCATTCTTGTCTACACAGCCAACAAAAGCAGCTGAGGACACCGAGGAAAGGACTCGGTAGGTGTTTAAAATTTTAATACATCATCCCCCAGCTCCCGAGCAGCACAATGTATGCTGGATCCACCAAAAGAGAGAAGGAGAGAGAGCGAAGAAAGTTAAGTTGAACTAGATCTGAATGTTTCATAAGGAGACCGAGCCTGAAGCATAAGTGAGACTGGCATTAAGAGCGAGCGGAGGGAGAGACAGAAACAGAGAGAATGTAGAGAATTCAGATGTTTCCTCTGATGTGAATATTACATGTCATTTATCTCGGCAAACTGAAGATGTACAATAGCTCTTATTACAAGCCCTTTTCTGCGAAATGTATCTCCTCGGGAAAATCAGAATGCATTAAGGAAAAAGGGTAAGGAACATGCAGCTCTAAATGAATCCTCATCTGTCTGTCAATACGGATCAACATCCTCCTGCTGGCTCCACACTTTTTCCCATGGTTTTAAATGAGGACTCTACGTTTGGTGTCTGCGCAACTAACCACACAGGAGGCAGGATCCACAATAAGCCTGTGTGTGTTTGATATTGTCTAAATTAAACAGCAGAAACGGTTATATAACACAAACAGCATTACAAAGGATTAAACCTCTTCCTAATTATGATAGGAATATGATAACAAAGAGGCTTTTATTTATGTTTTGTTCCTGATCTTCTTTGATTGTGTTACCTCCTTGAACTGCTTTACAGTCGAAATGAAAACAGAAATGAATAGAATAGCTTTTCTTTGTTCGCTTTCGACGCAATGCTTTCTATAAGCCTGCCTAATAAAGTGCAATAGATAAACAACTTAATCAAGCCTTTTAGACGAAGCAAATCGATGCCAGTTACCTGCGCAGCAGCAGTTTGGGATGGTTCTTGCTCTCCAGGTTGCGGTCGATCAGGTCCGACAGCAGGTGTTTGAGGACATCAGTGGCGTACTCCAGACGCCCCTGCAGGGCCGTCATGATGAGCGAGGCCACGTTGCCGCGGTCCCTCATGGAGAAAGAGCGCTGCATCTCGAGCGTTCGTATGAAGGTGAGCAGGAACACTTTGTTGTTGATGAGCTGGCCAAACAGCTTCAGGGCCTTCTCCACATTCTGCTGGCCGTTGCCCGACACCTGAAGACGAAGAAGGAGAAACAACACATGCAGAGGTTAATGAGAACCCAACGTTATTCCTTGGTTATGACTGATAATAGAGCAATTCCTTCCCAACTATGGTGCTCTTTATAGTTTATTCTGACCTTGTCTAATAAACAAACATTTTTCCAAGGGCATCAAAATGATCGCTCATATTTTTAAGAAACTCAATTGACCACAGCCCAATAAAAAAGCATTGTGTCATTTTCAGTCATATGTCATGATTTCAAGAAATAAATATAACAATGAAAATACTTTTTTTTCCCCAAGTTTGCATAAATTATTTGAGTTCTTTTGATGGAAAGGTCTGGCTTATGAGTAAGTAAGTAAAACTTTATTTATATAGCATTTTTCAAAGTGTTTCAACAAACAGATTGAAAAAATACACAAAGCAAAATTAAACAAAAGCCGATTTAAAAAAATAGGTTTTTAGCAGGACTATCTGTAAGTTTTAATCACAGGAGCTTAAGGCCCTGATGGGAGTGAAGGAAAACTTTTGATGGAGCTATATCTGCTTTTAAAAGTGTGCACTCCTAGTTTTTAGTACTCCTGCCCCTATGGGAAGCTTTTATTTTTTTCTTGAATTTTACCTCTATCTGAGTTACTGCATGTCTGTGTTTCATTCCAGTAGAAATACATCTGGGTGAGTGGTTCTTTCTGTCTGTTCTTCCAGTTTCAGTGCTGACAGTCCAGTGACGTGTGGTGAGGTTCCTGACTCCTCTGGAGTCAAATGTTAAAATATATTAAACCTAAACAAACCTTTATGTTTGAGTTTTGACCTAAACTGCCACATTACTTATTTTAAAAGCTCTTAATTATGCTTTACTCAATAACAAACTGTTCAATAATTTGATGTCAAAAACACACAAAAGAATAGTCATAAAAAGATCAAAATTATTATCTTATTGCGTCTGTTTTTATTTGGTTTTTGCTGCTTGATCTTGAATTTTGTTTTCAATAAAACTGAAAATGATCTTACCAGCCTGCATATGAGCATGTGACCTATCCTCCTCCACAAAATAACCCTCTAACTCAGTTGTAAAATTCACTCTTGTTTGCCGTGATGTTTAAAAATTTGGCTGCATTAACAGAGATGATCACCAAGGAGGAGGGCTGCCCTGGAATGGTTCGATTCCAACTGTATTTTTTTGTACTATTCCGATTGCTTTCAGTCACATCTGTTGCCCGTTGTGCAAATGGGGTTCAGCACTGCCCCTATCAGTGTGGCATGGTACAGTTTGCCTCACTTTCCCCATTTTCACAGTGCCACCAGTAGCAGTGAGGCACAGGGCATCATTACCTGGTCCTGTACTTCCTCCCATGTATTTGAGCAGAAAAAGCATAAATTCAGCAATTGGACTTTCTCCTTGTATGTGTCTGACTAAATGATTATGTTATATAACTGACCAGGATTGAATTGTACTGTATATATTTTATACTGGCACTGAATGATATGGGGTAGACTTAAACCACTGCACAAATGTTGATCTTTAAATAAGATATTGGTAGTGATTATAGCTCTCCTTATCTGAACACTGTGCATCCCACTAAATTAAATGCTGCAAATATCTGGATAACCAAAGTAATTTCCAAGCCCTGCCATCCCCCCGTGAAAAGGAGCAAAAAGTCTTAAACGGACAGTTTTTATCTCAGTGGAAGAGTCCACACTCCTACTTGAGGAGTGGGAATTATTCACTTCATTACCCCTCATACTGCAGCCACTGGTGGATGAAATAGCAATGTGCTGGGACCCTGTTTTCCATGAGGGAGCCTTCATGTGAGGTATATGTGTGTGTGTGTAGTCTGGCCAGCATGACTGACTAAGCATGCGTGTCAGGCCACAGAGTAGGAAGCATAACTGGCAGACTGGTATCCTTTTCTCCCACTGAGCAATTCTGTGGTTATGGAGGCTACGCTACAGCAGGGATGGTGACATGAGACGCACTGCTCAGCTCTCCTCGTTTGTTCTAACCTTACTCTAACCCTCCTTTGACAATTTTTAATGCATTAGCTGCCTTTGTGTCTCAGTTATCTTTCTTCCCATTTATTTTTTGTTCAAGCTCTTGTAGTTTGTTACCTCCAGTTCTCTCAGGACAGGATGATCCTCGATGCCGGGGAAGAGGACTCGCATGGCATATGTTCTGTAGTCCAGATGGGGGATACCGGCTCTGTCGAGGTCACTGGTAAGCTCATTGATGTCTGTCTGCAACTCTGCAAAGGCTGGTTGAGAGGGGGAAAAAAACAACAACTGAAAAGCAGACCAGTTTGAGGAAATATGTGAGAAATGCATCTTTGAAATAAAACTGTTCCTTAATCCCCAAGGACCAAATAAGAGAATCCTTCTTATCTTTATGGTGCTTACTGCCCGCATGATGAGGATGACAGAAAGCTCAAGATCATCCTCACGTCAGAGGATCTCAGCTTTTCACATCTCTCTCTTTAAAACACACACACACGCGCGTCTATTTTCCCAGCTCATTTTTATCTCCCAGCCAGTAAATTGGCTAAAGCAAAGGCCCCAAAAGATTGTGTCGTCTCAGTGTGAGGCTGCAGGTGAGCGCCAGTTAATTGGCTCCATCCTGACTCGGTCTCGTTGAGGCCCAGGGCCCTGCTGCTCGTCTGGGCTGCCCTTGGGGAGCTTCCCTGCCTGTAGCCTATCACATGAACAGCAGCGGTCCCCTAACACCCTTCTCTAAACCCAGCTATACCATCTTAGTCCTGGTCTCCTGGCCTCACAGTACCCCTGCGACTTGCAGGGACTTGCAGGGGGAACCTAGGCACCTATCTAAATCCAGCCTGCGAGGCAGGACTCTCCTGGTAACTGCTAATGGTTAAAACATTAATCTTCTCCTTTCCCAAGGCTGCCTGTGTGATTCTCTCTGTTTGCCTACTCTGTGTCTAGCCGCCTGTCTGTCATTTGACAATTGCTCACATTTTTTTTCACAGCTTAATAACACTGGGGGAGCTGGTCAGGCGGCGGCTGGAGGGGATAGCTAACAAGGTTTTCTCTGGCTGATCAAATCCTCTGACAAGTGCAAGACATTGAGCTAATTTTGCCATTTTAATGAGTGGCTATTCTGACCCTTCCATTACTGATTGTTTTGTGCTTGTTAACAGTGATAACTGGAGGTCAGGCTGAGGTGATTAGGAGTGCTCTCTGCATGCAAAGAGTCAGAGTTCAAATTAACCACTGGGACCTCTATTTATCCTGAAACACAAGGGACTGAGGAGTGTTTGACAGAATTAAGCGCCTGACAATAGAGACACTTATAATCAATTTTACAGCCTTTGGAAGATTATCTGATTTTTTTTTTTTGAGTAAGGCTCAATTTTATTTCTAAAAGTCAGAGGTCAACATTGTGTGGCTAAGATTGCACAAAAATATTATGAAAAAATGTCATTTTATATCATTTGAAAAAGGGAATGGTCTAGTTCTTTATGGAATCATGTTGGGGTTACTTGGACTAGACCAGAGATTTTCAAAGTGGGGCTGTGGGCCCCGGATGGGCCAAAAGGGGGCGAAGGAAAGAAAATAAAAAATAAATAAATAAATAAATCTAATAAAAAAAACTCAATCCAATATTTTTTTCTTAATATATGTGTTTTTCAATTATTCATAGAAAACAAAAGTTTAAATAATTAAATCTGATTATGTATTGGTAGCGTTAGCAAGCATACAATGGACAAGTTTCTGAAAAAAACAAAACAACCAGCAGCCAAAAAACCCTAAGAAGTCATACACAACTAAAATCAAAAGGTATGAAGCAGCATTACGTTAATGAGTGCAGTAATTATTGAATAGTGAGATAAAAAACATTCTAAAAGTCGATATTTTATAGCTTTTGCAGCACTGTGGGTTTGGAAAAGCATTCCCTGCCTAGAAGCTAATGTTGTTTGTGGGGACATGACATGAAAAAGTCTGGGATCCCCTGATCTGGACGATAAACATTTTGGAGCCATTTTGAGTTGAGGACTATAGATACTTTTCAGAATCTTATATTCTGAATGCCAACAACTAATTTAATGCATGACGGGTCGCATGCAGTGGTAACTAACTAAATCTGTTGACATAAACAACCAGGATGACTCACTGGCCCAGATTTGGAGATAATTTAACAGCATTAATTTATGAACACAAACCGGCAGTAAATTACATACTGTGCATTACTCTCAAACACACATTTATGCTTATGTGATTACTCTATCGTCAGTGGAAACGTGCTCCTCACAACCCCTCACTTGCATATGTTATGGAACGGACGGTTAAATGATGGTGTATAATTAGATTACGGAGACCTAAAAGGTCCATGAGCATTCCCATTTTAAAATCAGACATGAACTCTGACTGCGTTCAGGCTGTGTGGCTCTGACATCAACCTTCTTTGCATTCCAAAGCGACGCGGGACTCCAGGTTGTCCATCTGCATCTGCAGGCGCTTCAGGGTGAGATCGTTTTCCCGCGACTTCCGCTTGTAGGCGATGAGAACGAGGATGACGATGATGAGGAGGAGACCGCCACCTGCTGCGATGCTAACGATGGCGGGGAGGGTCAGGAGGCTGTCCGACATGATGTGCACCGCTCCCGGAGACACGTGGAGGCCTCCAACCTGAACCTGTAAATAGTTGTACATGAGTAAAAACTACAACATCAATTGTTTTTATTGTGTCTCTATATTTCTTTCTTTTTTTTTTTAATTGCCTTGCATCACATTGGGATCTCCATATAGGACCCTAATTATTCTAAAGCCAGACTGAATATTGTTGGCTTACACTGATGCTGAGTGTAAACACACGGCTACCTGTGTGCTGCTGCTGAGAGGGAATTAGCGTGGGCCATGCACTCAATAACTGAGCAGGCAAGTAATAATAATTGCTGTGGTTTTAGTCAGAACTTTTTGACAGCCAGAGCTGCTCTCCCTTTTGACCCCATTCCCTCAGCTGAATGAGCAATGATGAGAACACAAGTAATAGAGAGTAAAGGCCAGGGACTGAAGAAAAAAATACAAATACAGGGATACATGGAAAGTGAGGGTCAAAGTGAGGGTCAAACGCAGAAAGTCAAAACGAGAAGTAAAGAGAGGGAAACAAAGCAATACTGACCACAACTTTGTATTGGCCTGTGAGGTTGGGAGGCTCACACAGCAGCTGGCTCTCAGACACGGTGACAGAGCAAGGAGTCTCGCCTATCAGTACGGTGTAGTTAAGCTTCGCCCCTCCAGACGCTGGGGGAATCAGGTTTCTGCCCTGTAGGCATACAGGGAGAGGCAGAGAGAATAAACTCAGATACAAAAAAAAACCCAGACAAAAGAAAAATAAAAAATCCCAGATTTTATATGAGCCCAAAAAAGCCAATCTGCCATCTAATTACATTCCACGGGTTTGGACCCAGCTGGTGCAAAGTATGGTTTTTAGATCTGACATTGTTAGATGTCTCAGAGTGCAGCAACAGCAGATGATTGAGACAAATGACTGAATTATATGACCTGATACATTCTGTTACCAAGAAATAACAAAATTATTATGGAAATTAGCTGATGCCACAATCCAGTGAAGTTAAATATAAAGACAGGTAACGTTTTGAACAAAGAGAAATGACTTACAACTGTGTTCTGCTTTACAGGCACAAGCCCATCTTTGAACATTTTCCTTGGCAAAGGAGCTAAAATTTAAGACAGGCTGCAGTTTTTCTGAAATTTTTCAATTGGTTTTAGGTCTGAACTATGTGCAACCGTGAACATATCTCACGGTTGCACATTTCTACAGTCTCTAACAGATTTTCTCCCAAAATTGCAAATTACACAGTCCAGTCACATTAATGTGACCACCACGTACTTTCCACTTCAGAGTTAAATAACCAATCACAGAAGGCAGGTGGCAGCACAGTGCAGTTGAGCGTATATAAAGGGTGTGTGTGGGCTTCGGAAAACATTTCAATCGTTGGCGTAATGCAGAAACGAAGCGATTTATCCGACGTCCAAAAGGGCATGGTCATTGGCTTTCGGGCCAAGGGTGGAAGCATTTCCGAAACGGCTGAGTTTGTGAACTGTTCGCGTGCCGCCGTGGTAAAAGTGTACCGTGCATGGCAAAATGGGACTGTCCAAAATCAACGACGTGGCAAATGTGGTGCACCACGGGCCATAGATGACAGAGGCGAACGACGGTTGCGGAGATGCGTTCGGGCAGATAGACGGGCTACCGTTGAGCAACTGACCACTAAAATGAACCAAGGGGCTACCACAAGTGTCTCCCAAACCACTATTCAGCGAACATTGCTGCGTCTGGGCCTCCGAAGCAGACGCCTGGTTCGTGCACCTATGCTGACTGGTGTTCATCGACGACGAAGGCTAGAATTTGCACGCCAGTACAGCAGCTGGACGTCCACTGAGTGGCGACAGGTAGCGTTTTCAGATGAATCGCGTTTTATGCTCCATCGGACAGATGGACGTTGGCGTATAAGGCGTGAAACCTCTGAAAGGAACCACCCTGCAACCATTGCAGGAACGGTCCAAGCTGGAGGCGGGAGCATTATGGTCTGGGGAATGTTTTCCTGGCATTCTCTGGGTTCACTGATTATTGTGGAAGGCACGATGGATCAATACAAGTACGCATCTGTCCTTGCGGACCATGTCCACCCCTACATGCGCATTGTTTTTCCTCAGGATGATGGCATCTTCCAGCAGGACAATGCGAGGTGCCATACAGCTGCCAGTGTACGTGCGTGGTTCGAAGAGCACCAGGATGAGTTTACCGTCCTCCCCTGGCCAGCAAACTCACCTGACTTAAACCCAATCGAGCATCTGTGGGACCATCTCGATCGAGTTGTTCGCGCCATGGATCCTCAACCGCGTAATCTAGCGCAGCTGGCCACGGCATTAGAGTCGGCATGGCTCAACATCCCAGAGAAGACCTTCAGGGACCTAAGTGACTCTCTTCCTGCACGTCTCGTAGCAGTTCGCTCTGCGAAAGGTGGTTATTCTGGCTTTTGACAGATGGTCACATTAATGTGACTGGACTGTGTATATGACTAAAAATATTCTCAATCAACTCAGACCTAACAGTTCTGTCATCAGATTTTGTTATGTTGTTTTTGAATCTTCTAATAAGCTCTAGATCTCTGCAGCTTCTCAAGAGTTACCATGTGACACTTGGTAGCTTCTCTGATAAATTCCCTTCTGCCTCTTCCGTTCAGGTGTCTGGCCATGTTTTGGTAGGTTTGCAGTGATCTAATAATCTTTCCATTTTTTGGATGAACACGTTCAAAACTTGGGACTCTTAATTTACAAACTAACCCTGATTTGCATTTTAGCAGAACTTTATCTGTCATCAGTCTGGTGTGTTCACTGCTCTTCATCATGTTATTTAGTTTACTAATGTTCTCTTTGAAGCTTTCTGAAGACTGTTGCATTGAATTTTATTAATGGGTGTCAGAGGTAAGAGGGTTGAATACAATTAAGCTCTAAAATGTTTTGTAGCATGAAAACGTGTGAAAAGGTTGCGGGGTTTTTCTCCTTCTTCTTTACCTTGAGGATGATTGGTGAACCAGGCTTTTGCTCCAGGATACCTGATGTGCTGAGGGATTCAAAGAAAGGGTTTGGGTAGTATACAAGGTTGGTGTTGTTGTAGACCAGCAGCGCCTGGACGTTGTTGAAGATGAAGCCAAACTCATCCGCGTGTTTCACTGCGTCCAAACCTGGAAGGTACTCTGCCATGAGGGAGGGAGCGAAGCAGCTCATGGCGGTGCTGTTCAGCACTTTGCACACCTATACAGGGAGAGGACATGAAACAGAGGAGAAGCATCTTTCACTTTTTGCCATGCATTATACATTTTATGCAACAAAACAGCCAAGAGACTCTGAAATCAAGGTGTGATTTAAACATCTGCAATAACCAGATTCTCTTCTCTGGCTCAACAATAAAATGCTAAGCCCCATTCTTTCTAAACTCATCTATTTCTAATAACCTAAGCTGAGTTCTTAAGTAACACACTTTGTTGCCAGCATGGACTCCACAGGGAGCTAACCAGCCTAATAATTGACACATAAAATCTCAATTCTTTTCAGGAAAAGGGATTTACTTGCTGCCATTAAATCCATCTTTATTGTGGAGGAAGCCTCTATAAAACTAGAAATAAATTGCTGCTATTGCCTCACTGTAAAACACTCAAGGACAACATCCACAAAGGATGGAGGCTGCGCTCCTCTGTCTCCTCAGGTAGAGCTTGAGCTATGGCTCTTTTATTACTTCTCTCCAGTTTGCCCAGATGTGAGAGCCGCAGCAGCAGAGGGAAAGAGGAGACAGGATTGATTGCAGCACAGCAGAGTTTTCTTTTTTATCTCCTTTCGCTCCCTTCCAGCACTCTCTCTGGGGAAAAAACTTAATTAGAGCTAAATATCATCAAAGATAGCGAATGGCAGCAGCTACCCCGCCTCCTACCTGTTGTCTGCTGCTGTGGAGAAAGCGAGGGAGATCGATGCAAACTCATCTATGTAAGGTACACCAATTGGATTTTGCCAGCATGAGGTAAGGTGAGCTGCAGGAGCACAATTGAAGGAGGGACTTGCATCTTTACAAACTCCCCTTTTGGAGACGAGAGTTTTCAAGTGTCCTCATGTTCTCAGACCAGTGAACGTCGATTGCAACTAATGATCACTTTGATAAGCAATTAATAGGGCGGGTGGATGGCATCAAGGTGTAGAAAGGTTTTACTTTCAAAACTAAACAAAAATGTCCAGCTTCCTGTCTCCAATCACTGAGTGCAGCTGGCTGAAAAAGAATACACACTCATCTTACATATAAAAAGGACAACTTTGGCTTATGGTTTGAAAATGTTTCTGGTTGTGAAACACATAAGTCAGCGCGTGGAAACAAAGAAAACATTGCTGTTATCAACACTGTGCTGTTGTAAACCTACAGTTGGTTAGATATAAGCCAGATGTCTGTTATGGAGCTTGATGCTGGCTGGCTTCTGAGCAGACAGCCCTACTAATTGTAAAAAACATATTAGCAAGAGGAAAAAATATTCAGCACAATAAGCATTGTAAACCTAATTCAAAACGTTGCCGATTTTTTTTTTTTTTTTTTTATCATTTTTTTGCACTTTAGGTCAGTTGTTACATCATACAAAATACCAAAAAGAGCAACATGGTGATCCAGTGGCTTTGCTTAATTGGTTGAATCTGGAAGTCAGAATCTCAAGTGAATGTTGTGAGTTTCGGGAGTCCCAAGATATTCACAGGTTAGCTCAGAAACATCTGAGTGAGGTCCAGTCTGGACACTTTGTGGAAGAACCTCATTTCAGTTGTGTGAATCTACAATCTCGATTTTTCTGTCACTATTCAGAACTTGTGACTACAGATGAGGGTAGAAACATACATTGAGCTGCAAATCAAGAGCTTAGCCTTTTGGCCCAGCTCTATCTTTACCACAATGGACAACTCTAAAGAAGCCAAAAGAGCATCATCATCTGCAAAAAGCCCCATTATCTGCAAAAAGCAGATCCAATGCTTAGGCCACTGAAACAGATCCTCTAAACATCTTGGCTGCACCTAGAAATTGTGACCATAAACATTATAAACAAAGAGCAAACTGTCTAGAAACTGAAACGTAAAGGCCTGAATCATACAGATATTTTACATTTTTGTATAAATACTGTAATATTTATGGTATTTTATTCAGGGTTATTATACTGTGAGAACTTTATTCCAGCCAATGCTTGCTAATTAGGGCTCTTTAAATGTCTTTATATCATATCTATTAATCTCTTGAATAGCTTGCAAACATCAAAACTAAATTATATTCCCACTGCCGGTGCATGGATAAAAGTAGTAGCAAGCAAGATATGTCTTGTTTTTGCTTAATTATCTGTGAATATTTTCCACTATTGAACTACATTATTAAACAACTGAACACTATTTGCTGCACACAATTTGCAAAATTTAAACTGTTTTATCAACCTGCATGATATTATTACAGCTCCAGCAGAGTGTAACTGCACCAACAAGCTCTCACTGCTTGGAAATTACTTTCCCTGGACTTGGCATTTTTCTATTTCCGTTTCCCACTTTTACATGCCGGAGTAGTGGCAGCAGCGCATGACGAGAGCGAGAAAGATAAACCATTTTAAAAATAGATTGCAGAGCCAGATAGGTCTCCTGACACACTTTCAGCAAGTTTTTTTGGTTGTGTGAAATCACATTAACAACTGAAAAGTTATGAGAGGAGATGAAAGTTAATGAAAATTTTACACTAGCTTTTGAATGCATGGACTCTACTTTGCAGTGAACCAGAAGCAATTAATGTAATCTGTACCATATTGTTCCAGAGCAACAAAAACAGACATTTATGCTTATTTTTGCAGTTCACTGCTAGAACAAAGCAAACTGTTCAGCAATGACTTGTAATTGTAATTCTTATAGTGGACTTTATCATTAGAAAAGCTGTGCCATATGATTTTCATAAGGTTATCCAAGTTGTTGGGTTTTTTTGAACATATGGTGTGACAACTTTATGTTGTAGGACACTCAAACGGGGCATATGAGTCAGTCAAAGAGTGTCTTATGTTGATGAGTAAAGAGACAGTGGAGGTTTAACGGCTGAAAGTCCTCCGGTTCAGCTCGACATGAGCCTCATTCTCGCTGTTGGCATAGTGACATGTTGTATAGACAAGCCCAGATGCTCCGGCAGGATCCTCGTGACTGTAACATTGGAACAGCAGGACATTTGCAAGTCAACTAAAGCGCCGACTACCATCTGCTCTGCCGGAGATGGATACTGTGCTTTTTTTCCCCTGTACTGTCCTTGTGCGCGTTCCAGTTTTTCTGAAATCCTTTCCCTTCACTGATTCCTGTCAGGAGTCAAAAACTGCAGCCATCATCATGTAGGATGGTTTTTAGAATTCCTTGCTGTTAAGAGTGGAAATCCAAAGGGACGAGTGATGAAAATAGACACGCTTGTGTTTGGCGCTGTGGGACTAGATAAAGAAAATGGGACACTGCGATTCCTCTCTGGATGAGGCAATGAAGAGATGGATTTCAAGACACAGGAACACTAACAAACAATAAGAACATTTCATGAATAGTCTCCACTATTTGGATCAGCAGAGGGATGCTGATCCAAATCTACTGATCTCAGCTTGATTTGTGATTGTCTGGTTAGAAACTAAAACATCTGATCTTTCCTCAATGAATGTACCACACGGAAGAATAGGAAGTATGAGAAGAAGAGACAAACTTGTCTATTTTCACAGTCAGATGTTTAAAATAAAATCTAAGGATGAGGAAGGATTTTAGAAACCTTTTAAGAAGAGACTGTATTTCTTATCTCCATCTGTTAAGAAACATGCTAGAGTTAAGCTTATTAGCTTTACAATTTAGAATTTTTCTAAAACAAATTACTACATTTTTATTTAATGTTTTGTTTGTATTTATTTTACATTTATTTAATTATTTACTAGTTAAAGCATATGTATCCAAGAAATCAAAGAAAATCTCAGTTTTAAGGATCTTAATTATCCAGTGAATACAAAAAGAAATTGCTGTTATAGTAATGCTAGCTATGCTAACTGTGCTAATCATAACGCACAATGCTAAACCTCGTTTAATATGCGAAGCCTATTTTTACACCAGCTCTCTGACATTCAAACAGCGTGACATTGCCTCTGCTCCTAACATTAACAATTAATGACCACTTATGGCAGAAAGGCTAAAAAAAACTATTTTAAATACTGTTCTTATAGGTCCTAACTAATCAGAACCAAACCTTGCAAAAATTGTTATTGCTTACAAAATTCTCTTCCGTGCAACTCTGCTTTCCCATGCTAAAGTTTTTACAAGATTAACTTGCTCAACAAAAGCAAGTTAGTCTTGCTTTTGTTGAGCAAGACTAACTTGCTCAACAAGTTTGTCTTGCTCAACAAGTTATATCGGTTCACAGATATAAGTTCATTGTATATCTGTATATCTGTGAACAGATATAAGTTCACAATGAACTTATATCTGTGATGAAACCAAAACCTTTTTTACACTGCTACACCTCTTCCTTTAAGCAAGTCGGTGGTGTTGGAGACTACATGTGGTTGATAAAGTGATGAGGAGAATTGATAAGGTGAATTGAGGTCAGCAGTAAGAGGAAAATAATTGGGAATGGCTGCCTCATCCGTCTTCTTCCTCTACTGTTGGACAAGGCAAGGCAGTTTTAAGGCAGCACCACTTCAACCCCTCGGGCTGAATGCATTACAATGATCTACAGTGTTGCTACGGCCCACTCAATCAGGCAAAGGTCTCTGACCAGTGTAGCAGAAAGATAAACTGAAAGGAAGAGCTGGTGGAGCTGTGAGCAGAAAAATGCAAGTGTCAAAGGTCATCTGGATGCTAATATTTAATATTGTATTGTTACGACGTGCCTGCACTTGGTTTTTCCTACTCTGGATTTTTTTTAATGTTCAGGTTTTACTCTGAATAACTGTTTTCAACTCTCATCTATTTTTTTTTACGTCTATGTGCCGATTTAGCTATACACAGAAAGCCTGCTGTTAATTATTTTCCTGAAGCGTATTGCCTTTTCAAAGCAATGAAAGTACTGAATTACAGCCATTTACGTTTGATTGTTTTCATCCAGTGTCACTTAGATGCTGGGAAGCCCAATTTCAATCACATTAAAAGCCATCTATTTTAATTTGTTTCAGTGAGAGAAGAACATAAGAAGCAGAAAGTAGGTGGAAGTTAGGCAATTTAGAGTGATGGAGGTGTTAAGAGAAGCCAAGTTTCTCAGAAGGGAAGAGTATTAGGAGATTAATGAAGGCAGGTAACATTTGGTGGCTATTTAATAGCACAATGAGTCTGGATTGAACCCACCTTTAAGAGTCTGGATTGAAACCACCTTTAAGAGTCTGTAATATACACATGAAATGTGTCCAAACCAGATTTTGCCTTTCACTTTACTTCTCAAACTAGACCTCTTAAAGTAATACGTATGCATTTATGAAAGGCTGCCTATGTGTGCCTTAAAAAAAGGATTCATGAACCTTTTTGACCAGTTACAACCTCAAAATGGATTTATTTTATTAGAATGTTATGCAAGATACCCAAATCAAGTAGGTTGTTGAATTAAAGTTACACGACTTTCAAAATTTTTGTCATCTAATTGATGATTTATGTCGAGACATAAAAACTGCTCTCCCATTCAGCTGGAATGAACTTGAGCTATTTAACAAAGAGGAACGGCCAAATATTTTAGTCGCCAAATGTGCAAAGCTGGTAGACTTGCACACCAAACAACCTTCACATGTAACTGCAGCAAAAGTTGTTTCTTACATTGCATGTATCTCTATGCAAAAAAAAAGCGTAATCAGACATGAAGTTGCACTGAACTTAAACTTTTGAGAAGTGCCTCCTATTGAAACCAAAGAAATATTTTTTATTTTCTCTTTAAGCACTTCTGCACCCGCTGTGTTTGTAGCTCCAGAGAGAACAACTGTCACAACAGTCACTGACACAAAAGAAGTGCAAATTGCTGTCGTCTGCTGGTCATGATAAGCGTGTATTCATCATGTTTTTATTGCAAACTGGTACAGATAACACATGCAAAACATTATGAAAAAAATGCTGTAGAAACATTTATCACTCTATTGACAGTTTAGCTGAATTGAATTTGATTTGAGGAGCCATTGGTAGTGGAGTTTTATGAGAAGTTTGTTTTTGTTAATCAACACTAGAATCTTTGCTACATTCTGCACTGTCTACTTGTGTTTAACTGCTTGTGGTAAACAATGTAGTCCAAGGAACCTCTAGTAGTTTAGGCAGGATGCTGAGGGATTCCCTGTACCACAAAGCATGTACAAAGCTTTCAATAATATAAAAAAAAAATCCTCCTAATAATTAAAGGATTTGGAAATTGGCATGTCGTTGTTCAACATTGAAGCCAAAAGAAAGAAAAAGTGTCTCTAAGAAGTCAGTCCTTCAGCGTCATCATTGGACATCTAATACACTGCTTTTGTTGTTAACATGAACTCTGTGCTCCTTTCCAGTCTGTGAAAGCGAGATTCATCGAAGTGCATCCATGCTGTGAAATTTTCTATAATCAGCAGGGCTGTAAATGTACCAGACGTGCCGATGACGACACTTAGTCTAGACATCTTATATGTGGTGTAGATGAGATCCTTCTGGGAGAGGCAAATGTTTTATGGCTGAAAAATAAGCCTTTAGGCTTTAATCAAGATCACGATTAATGTTTCAATTGTGAATCTGTTGACAGATGCAGAGCATTTTACAAAGAAAATTGGCTACCTCCCCCCACCCCATCTGCCAGTCTCTTTGTGAGTCTGTGTAGGTGACACAAGGGACACAGAGTAGAGAAGCAATTTAGTGGGAGACAGGTGATCATTTGAAGGCTATAGCTGACAGACAGCAGCTCCTGTTGCTATAGGCTGTTTTTTTGCTTTCCACTGGTGACAAAAAGAAAAACTACATTGAAACAATAAAGGATGATTTAACATTAACATTCATAGAAGTAACACATTCTCTATGGCTATGAAGACAATCAAGACAGTGAAGATGGCTCTTTTTAAAAGATGCTAGCTTTCATGAGACAAAGCGAAGCACAAAGCAATATCTCCCTTTCAATGTGTTTGGAAGGTGATGCAGCCCCCCCCCATCACACACAGGAGTCAAATCTCACCAGGCCTTCACACTTTACTAAGTGTTGCTTTATCCTGCTTAAAACATATAAAATAACTTTTTTTTTTTATTATTATTATTTGTAACGTCAATACTAGTTAGAACTCAGAAGGATTTTTCACATTGAAAACAACACTTTTTCATTAAAAAAAAGAAAATTTTTATGTACATAGAAAAAGACTAAGGTGAATACTTACAGTTGGCTTAAGACTGTTAATGTAAGGAGTTATGATGGTAGAAATGCAGAAAATGCTGTGATATGTGGAGCAAAATCTGTTAAACAGATTTATTTGTGCACATGTGCATGCATGTGTATTATCCAGCAATAAAATCGCCTACAAAAGTTCACCACATGCTTGAGACCATGTGAAAGTGAGGAGGGCGTTAAGGTGGTTGGATGCCCAATGGGTCAAACTTAAATTTTAACCAGCTGGACAAACCAGTAGCACTATCTGCATCCAATGTAATGTTTGATCCTCCTCTCTCTGTGTTCTGCCCACCTTACCTCAAACCACAGAGAGGAGATCCCATCCTCTTAATTAAACAAGGGCCCCCAGGACTGGGGATCAAATGTAATTTGTAACGATTTCCTGCAGCTAAGACTTTGATTATACAAGCGCTCTTTATGCTGACCAAAGGCTTCTGACTGCAGTTAATCTTCCATTGAAAGCTGTTAGGAGTCTCCTTGCCCCCGATCATGGACACCTCCAACATTCTCCCACAGACTGACCTCACACCTACTGTCTGCCGTCATCCAGCTCCTCGCTGCACAAGTTTGACAATCCTGTCTTAAAAGGCTTTTCCATTGTACTATAGCGTGGCTGTTCGCTCTACAATTTTATACACAGAAGCCCTGAAATTAATGTTGGTCTGAAATGAGTTTGGTCAATAAACACTTTTTTTTCTGCCATTCCTTATAAAATAATAAGAAAAACACAGAAATGCTCATTCAGAGAATTCCTTTGGGTTAATGGTAAAGGTGCAAAATTGTTAAATTCTGAAAAATGGTTGGCTGTTCAGCCAATTTCTGCAGTGGTTTTGAAAGCTATTCTGGCTTCTTCCTATAACCATTATAAATTCAGGTGGAAGAACAGTCCGTTCTAGAGGAGAAATTATCTTCCATGTACCAAAGGTTATAGTTTTGCCCCTGGTGGTGCAGAATCCATTTAACTCTGCATTTTCTATACCCACTTAATCCCTGTATATTGCACAGGGGATGGTTCCTATCTGCAGTGTACAAAAGGTAGGACATAAACCTTGAAAAGTCACTGGTCCATTAAAACAGAGATTTTTTTTTTCTCGTCACCATTTAAAAATATATCTGAATTCAAAAGGTTGGTAAAACTCCAATCAACCACACTGGATTACTTATACTGGCGCAATGATGCCAATTAATACAGCAAAATTGAAAAGATGGCACTCTTTGCTTTTCTTAGACACAATGGGCCCTTTCCTCTCTGTCATTAACTTATCAAATTAGATGTAAACTGAATGGAACTGGAGTTGGGGCAAAGTGAGACAGATGTGAAATAACCCAAATAAATATTTTTTTACAGTTGTTGTGAGCTCCAGTACAGACAGTGAATGTTAGGATGTGAAGTTTGCGCCTCCATGTTATAACTTCTAATCTTTGGATGTCAAGTTCATATGAATACACTGAAATCAAGGATATAAAAAACAGGACCATCTCACTGGGACTCAGTCACTATGGAGCTCCAAATACAGAATCTTTACATAATGTGCAGAGAGGTGCAAACATTTACTAGCTTTTAAAATTCAGGGCTTGAATCCACCTGATGTGATGCTAAAGCTACACTTATATCTAGCATTTTGGAATCAGTCCTGTGTTTTCCTGCATTTTGAAAAAAAAAAAGTAATGCAGGAGAAATGGTTGTTCTAAAAATCAACCACCCCATCCCCACTCTCACACCCACCCAGTTGCTTTGAACTGCTGGTCAGCTGGCAGAACAGAGGCTACTATGTGTTTCTCATGCACACAATAAAGAAAACATGGATTTAAAAAATATATTGTCTAGCATAGAAACTCTAGTTAACTAGCTAATATCTGCTTGCTACAATTGTAGCAGAAAAAGCAGGAACGGATGGCATTCTGTGCAATCAACCTACAACTAAAATGTTAATCTACATTTTTTACAGAAGTCTATGTATGAACAGCGAAACAGTACGAACATGCTATAGATAAAATTATATGAAATAAATTAATGCATGTTAAATAAAGCTTGGCTTAATGTTTCATGTTTTGGATCCTATTTAAAACATTCTTCCCAGAATAGTGGTGCTGCATTAAAAGAAAAGATGAGGTGGGTTTGCTTATCTAACTATGAAGCTTCCTGGACACTTTCCAGGTATGATGTTAAAGACATGCGCAACCAGGAGACACACTGAGGGCATGCTGCAGAGATTATGTCACTTGACTGGCTTTGGAACGCCAAGATCCCCCAGAGGGAGGAAGGAAGGACAGGAGGGAGGGAGAAAGGAAGGGAGAGAAGGAGGGAGGGAGGGAGGAGACTTCAGAAGCTGTGCTTACGCTGCTGCCTCGACGACCCTGACCCAGATAAGTGGTAGAAAATGGATGGATGGATTAAAAGTCTTGAATGAATACTGCATGCAGATCACTCTCACTGCCATCTGTATCACTCACATGCTCTTTGCTTAAGAAGGGATCGTTGAAGCAGAAGTCAAAGAAGCAAACAGACCTAGAGGGGCCACTGAGAGCTGGCACATTTTTCCAAAGCTAAGCATCACTTGGCTCTTTCTGAGTGTGTCGACTTGGACCCAGTTTGATATTACCGTTCCACATCAATACAGTATGCACACTAGCAGATGCTGTCAGCAATTTCTATTGCACATACAGGTTCAGGGTTAAAATGAATCATTGGCTCTTACATTGACAGACTCTCGGCCAGCGTACTTCACCCGGATTCTGGGTTCCTGAACCACATCCAGATTTGTTCCTGTCACCATCAGAGGGGTGTGGCCACTAAATTTAAAAAAAAATGAGAAAAGGAAAAATCAAGTCAACATATTTCTATTCACAAACTTAAAAAAAAAAACAAAAAAAAAACACGTTAAAATCTTTCCAAACAGAACACGACTGAGAAAAGAGAGAGAAAGAGAGGCAAAGTAGTTCAAAGACAATTCTCACTAAACTTTCTAACCTTGATGCACCTCTTCAAAAATGTTCCCCATCAGATGAAAATTAATGCATCAAATCGAATCCCACCGTTAAGTTTCTTTTGGGAGGTGATGGCCTCTGGAGTGGAGGATGATTAGAGAGGAATTTTAACCGATTCAACTCGTTACAATCAACTGACACAGATTTCAGCTTGAAATACAAAGACAGCTCAGGCATATTAAGATGCGGCGCTGATCAGGGGTTTGCAATGAGAGGCAGAGGTGATCAGCCTGCACTGGCAGAACGGCTCCTCCTCTATCTTTGGTGGAGCACCAGTCAGCAGGGCAAACATTAGATAGTTACAGCTCCATGGAAACATCTCTACATCCTTTTGTGTATCTTATCACATTGTAATTCCAAACTGGAAGGTATTTTATTATGAGACAGTCTTTACAAACAAAAAAACAGTATGGTGTATTTTTGTATTCAGGGCCCTTTACTCTTGTACCACTAAATAAAATCAAGTATTTTCAAGTTTTTAGTCAATATACAATATAGTACGTGTGGTGGAAAACTAAAATTGTCAATCAATTTAAACACATCTCTGCATGGTGAAACACGGTGGTGACAACATGTGTGTTTTTTCCTTAACAAGGAGAGAGAATCTGGTTAAAGTTGTTCAACTTAATAGGTGATAAATAGAGACATTTTGTTATGGCTGCAAAAGGTATGACCAGGGCTGAGGTTCACCTACCAGCAGGAAAAATGTAAACATAGAAACACAGCTACCATAGAATACTTAAATACAACATAATTATGAGTTAGAAGCATGGGCAACATTTTCAGTCTCTTCATGTGCAAGGATGATTAACACATACTGCAAAAGACTTGCAGGTTTAACGCCAACAATCGAAGGTGCATAGTGTTGATTCATGCAGCTGAATCGACACTTTCTATTTGTCTTGGACATAAAATCAGAATAAAATACATTCAAAATTGTAGAATGTAAAGTGAAAAGACGTGCAGAAGTTCAAGGGGTGTGAATACTTTTACAATTCACTGCATGTGCTCTGCTTTCAGGCTGAGGTTAACGTACTGTAGAAATGATCATATATTACGGTATTGACTGGAGAGCTCTTTCTACACTCGATAAATTCCTCACTTTATTTGCTCTGACGTTAAAGCCACAAAATAAAAGGTTTCTACAGACTGGGTAACACTTAATTTCACAGCTGAATCTCAACCTCAACCTCAATCCCCTCCAATATGTTTGCTGGGTCTTTTCTATCAGATCCAGACTAATTGGAAGAAACCCCAACAGTAATTGGAAGTGCAGTATTGACTCCTGTCTGCTTCCTGTTGCTGACCTGAACTGACTTTCTCTAAAGATCTGGATGAAGAGGAAATCTCCGCCTCGGTTAGAGAGCGTGTGGATAAATGTAATTTGTGCGGAGTGTAATTTGGGTCACCTTGCGATGCTCCAGTCGGGCTCGATCCGCAGGACAGTGGGGTCCTCGATGTACTCGAAGGTGAGGCTCTCCCTGATTTGGGCATTATCCACGCTCACACTGATCTGAACCGAGCCAATCCCGGACAGGGATGGGGCAGAGTAACAGACTATCTCCTTCATGGTCCGCCTTAAAGACAAACAAACATTTAGATCTGTATCAGCAGAGTTTAAATCTGTAAGACATGCTACATCGGTGCAGAGATTAGATGAAAATACGATAAAATAATGACACCCTGTTAAAAGCTACATTACCAACAAAATTATTTAATTTGCATGAGCAAAAGGCACCACCTACAGCAACTGAATATATTATGCGATTTGTTCTACCAGCCCTGTTGTGTAATTACCTGAATAACAACGCAGCGTGAGCACAGCTGCACCCCATGCACGCACTTAGTACCTCCACCACTTGCATGTAGTTTCTCAGTACTCCATTATCTACCTGCACACCTTCTGAATCTGTCCCAATTCATTAGCAGAGGGGACCTTGTGGCATAATGTCCCCATCCTCTCCTTCCTCCCATGCAGTAGCACAAACCACCAATTAACCCCATATCTCATTAAAAATGCCCCAACTCCTCAGCCTTACAACATCATAGTCACATTACTGTTGCAGGGCTTAAAATAGGCTCCTTCAGGAGTGAAATGCAAAAAAGAGGGCATGTGGGAGTATCCGAGTTATGACAACATGGATGGTGAAGAGGGATGGAGGCAAGCATGAGAGGAAGAAAGTAAAAACCGGTGGAGAGGCGAGGGGGACATAAACACACTGATGGGAAGGTAATAAGAATGGAAGTGGATAGAAATGAATAAAGGGTTTTCTTGCAGCTGGTATTCAAAGGTTTGATTAAGATCTACTGTAGTTTCTGACAGCAGGAGAAAGGAAGACGTTCCCTGAGGGAAGTCTCAGTAAAAGCAAATGAAAATAAAGGAAGAGATGAGAATTAATGCACCTTATTTAATGGGAATGATTCACCGCATTTTTAAAAAGCCAGGCTTTCTATTTTGAATTGCTCACAGCAAGCATGTACAGTGGCGACCGCATTTATTGGAACACCTCATGTGAAACTTGTAAAGAGTCTGAAAATGAATTAATCTTTTATAGCAGCAGCATAATCTCACACTGAAAGATTTAATAAAAAAAATTCAACCTTTCAATTTGACTTTTTAATCCACTGGGGTTAAATCCCAAGTTAAGAAATTGTTAATTTGATAAAATAAAAACTCACAACTTTCGGCACTCCTGGTGTTAATAATAATAATCTCTCTTTTCCCAACAGCACAGTCTTTAGTCTTCTGCTAAAATATTTTACAAGGCTGTTGGATGCAGAGGTCTTTGGGTGACCTAATCCAATTGTGCAAAGAGATTTGTCTACAATCAAATGCAAACTCCTCTTGAGCTCAAACAAGAAACTATAAAAGTTTGACTCTGAAGGTTATTGAAGAAGGTTTATTTCTGTCTGATAAAAAGTTTTAGTGTTAATCTAACTCTATGTATCGTGCTCACAACGCATGATGGAATGATGAACATGTTCTATCCTCACGCAGAGAGGACACTTGTTAAGATACACATCATACTTAAACCCAACTAAACACATATTCATGTATTGTGAATTAAAGTTCCTAGAAACTCTCATCAACTTAAGAGAAGAGCAAAGTAGCTGTAACCTAACAAATACTTTTGAGGGATCTTCAAAAATAAAGACCCATGCCACTTTTTATTTTGTTAAACACAAATTTATCTAATTATGGAATTTTGCCCCACTGTGTTAATACACCTGCATAAAAAATGTTGGCCTTTCCTAAGCACAAATACTGATGTTGAAAAACATCCCCATTTATAATGCACTTCTGTAGTACATGGGTCATAAAAAGAAGTGTGATCTGTATCATCAAACTGCGTAAAGTCACTTCATTTAATCATACTTTCAAATTAATTTTTATCTACTAATACTTTCATTGAACAAACAGTGGATAAATAGTAAAAGCTTGTTTTATTTAGAAAATGTCATTGTTTGGAATTTATTGTGACAATGACAAATCAAAATTCTTATCATACTAATACATTTATTACAATAAATGGTAAACAATACAATAAAAGTCCACCCCTACTTAGAAATGATAGAAATTGAACACATTATACCATAATGCATAGTAAACAAAAGAAAACATGTTCTGTTTTTCTAAATCACTCTATACAATTGGAAAATTTCAACCCCTATAATGAATTGAACAGTGAAAAATATATTACAACCATTATAGTGCACGTAAAAACACAAATGAAACTTTTATGTCCATTAAATCAGAGCTGCATTAGAAATGTGAGCGAGTGGGAAGTCTCACCCGAAGAACTCGCACGTCTGGTTTCCAAACTGAACGTTGACGCTGCTGCCAGCGCCGAGGTTTTCTCCCATTATGGTGACTTTCGTGCCTCCAGACTCTGGACCTTTGCTCGGGGACAGGCCTGTGACAGTTGGAGTCTACAAAAAACAGACAGATGCAGAGGAAGAAAGTGGTTAAAATAGACCTGAGAGCAAGTTAAAGCTATGGAGAAAAGCACAGAAGGAAGACTGCAACCGACAGATTAAAGGATAGATACTGTCAAGAGTAAACAGAAACACGTCCCTGTGGTAACACATGACAACTTTATGTATTATCACACAGATCCCAAGCAAATTACAGTTATTCATGTTGCCAGGCTGATGGCAGCCGAGCGCAGCACTGGTGGGAGAAAAGAGGATAAAACCAGGAGCTCTTAGAATCCCTGAGAGATCCAAGTACAGCGTGTTGAGCACTGGTGAGTTGTGTCTGAGTGAAGCTTTTTAAAGATGCTCTGAAAATAACTAGTGTTTACAGCAGCAGGCAGCTAAGTTGCCATCACACAGACAGATGGAGAAATATCCACGTAGACAGCTGGTCATATGGGAAATGAGAGTACTGCACACTTACACAGGGACACGTACTTATAGGGAAACCCGGGGATTTCTACCTGCACAAACACAAAGCTGAGTTGTTGAACCTACTTCATGAACAGCCTGTCCTCATAACCCTTTTCCCGCCTGTACACATACTGTAAGGCAGTGGTTTCCAAACATTTTCTGGGTCCCCCCTATGGATTACAAATAGCTGTCTAGTTGAACGACTTATGCGGGGGAGAGGGGGGGACGACTTTTTTGGGGGGCAAAATGAATGTACTTAGCTGAACATAGACAACATCAGTAGCCTACAGGCTATTTGTTAAGCTTAAAGTGATGTATTGTTATTAGCTAGTCATCTTTTAGCTAACTTTACCTGCATCAAACAGTTTTACTCAACTCAGTCGGTTAGTTTGAGGGAAAAACTGTAAAAAGTTCTTTGCGTTTTGCTGGTTTGCTGCCATGATACTAACACACACCTGTGCAGCTCTGAACAGCAGCAGCAGGTCACAGGTCTAAAACCAGGGTGAGCGTCGTAGCGCTCATGTTGCATTTAAAGGCGGCTCGGAAAAACAGGTTACCACATGTTAACAACCTCTGCTGTAAGGAGTAGTGTGTTACAAAGAAAACGTAAAAAAAGAAAAAAAAAACTGCCCTCACACTTTTTGACTGTGCAAGGAATAGTGAAAATTCTAGGTTCAGTGAAGAAACCCTTGAAGAATTTAATATCAGGTGAATTAAAGAGACACGGAGCTCCATAATGGCAAAACTCATAACTGTCTGCAACAGTACGGGTGACTTCCAGGCCACAGGAATCAACCAGGTGCTCTGAGAACAACGCTGCTAATTACAGAACGCTGTTAATTGTTACGAGAAAGCTAATTGTGGAGGTGTGAGTGAGTGAGTAAGTGCAAATGGGATGGCGGATAGTCTGTTGGGTGCAGGTTGAGACTGAGGTGACAGAAGCAGGGAAATGTCTGTGAATCAGATGATGTAGGACAGAAAAGCCTTATTTCCATTTTAGCAACTTCATTTATTCTCATCTATTCTCTTTCATATGCCTTCCAACCCATGAAATCATGTTTGGGTATCAAAAACCATTTTTGGGACATTGTGAGAAGTTTTCTAAGTCTGTAAACTATTAAACCATTTTCTTTGACATTACTTAAATTTAATACAAGAAACATGGAGAAAGAAGTTGGACGAAGAGGTTGAAAAGCAGTGATGAAATTGGTCAATTTTCTCTTGGCTCTGGGTCTTGTTTTGTTTTTTACCACATAACTTGAATCACTTTTTGACCTTAGTAAAAATCAGATTGAAAATTGGGTACATAGTTCTGAGTATTTTCTTTTGAATTAGAAAAAGAAATGTCAGCAGTTCAGGTCATTTAGTGGTGTAGCGGAAGAGTTGGTGCCCCTCACAGAGGTCACAGTCCTTGGTGCAACCATCCTGAGTTTGACCGAGTCCTGTGCTGCATGTCATCCCCTTTTATCTCTGCTCATTTTCTGCCTGGTCAATAAAGGTCACAAGTGCCAAAAGAAAGACAATAAAAAAGAATCAGCAGGTTAGATCTCAAAGAAAAGGAGAACATCAGTGTCAACCTTGAACGGTAAAGCCGTCTTTGCTAAAATCGTTTTTGATCCACTCAAAGATAAATGGGTGTTTTCTTCAAGAACGTTTGAATCAGAAAAGCGAAACAAAAAAGCATGTGAATGTTCAAGCTTCAAAGAACACAATATTGTGGATAAACAGCAAAAATAAATGTGCATAGAAGACTTATTTTCATTGCTCTTTAATGTTTATGGTGTCTTGCAAAAGTATTTAGGTGGGAAATCTTACTGACTAGGCAGCTACTGGCCATGAAGGAGTGGAAAAAAAATCTCTGTCACAGCTGACAAAGACCTCCCTAACCAATAAGAGAATGCAAACTACATGAGCTGAATTTCTACATTTTAAAAACACTTGTTGACCTATCACAAAAAATCCTAGTAAATAATCATAACATTGTTGGTAGTAACTTGGCAAAGTTTTGCAATGAACTTTACAAAGAAAATGTCCTCACGAGGAACTCCCTGAGAACCAATGTTTCCACTTCCATCAGCACAGCTAAATATGATCCAGAGTGCCTCTGCAAAACCTTGTTACACAATGCAATCAGCTGTTCCATCCAAATGGATCCTGAAACTGTTTTATGTATGAAAGGACCACAAATCTAACCATATGACATATGGTTAGAAAGACAGTGGAGCAGCTTGTTTTAGGAAAAACAGACATCGGGGCCATGAAGTGGAAGACAATCAGGAGTGTTGTCAGCACACGAGTCAAACCGCACATCTGTGATGGCGTGTGATCACGGCATGAGTCGCTTGCACATTTTTAAGGGTGCCATTCATGCAGGGGTATAAATTGAAACTTTGAGGATTCACTTGTTACAATCAAAGCAACAAATTAGCATTGAGGACAGAGCGCATGTGTTTACATATGTGGACCTGGCTGCAGTTTAGAATACAGATACAGTTTGCAAGAAAATTTAGTATAACACTTTTGTACATATTTATGAAGAACAAAATCAGTTCATTTATATGGTAGTTAACAGAAACAACAACTTAAGAAGTTACAGATGTTTCTCTCAATTAGAAAGATCTATTGCTTATACAGTTCAAAAGCTACGGAGATTCCTGAGCAACTTTTTGCTTCTGTACAACCACATTTCTAAAATGTGTAGCAATGTTTTATTAATATTTACTGACTAACGCTGTAGCTCAGCTGGTAGGATGTGAAACACAAATTGACTTGCAAAACTGGAGAAGTGGAAAACGTCTTTATCAAAATATTTATGAAGTGATATTAACCTCACAACTTGATCATAAATACAGAGCAGGAGAATCGCCAACCATGGACCACCACAGAATTCTAATAAGGACCTCTTAAAACCTTTTGCTGTCAATCAAGAAGTGATATTTCAAAACTAACTTATAAGCAAACACCGAGCTGCCTAATTACACTAGTGGTTGGCATGGCAACGTAAAAGTCTTTGAGTTGCTAGAGGCCCTCAAAACAATTAATTTTCGAGTGGCAATTCCCCTTCGCTCAACTAACTAAACCTGTACAGTAGTTTTATTCACAGCTGCCTTGTTGGACTGACGTTCAAACATGGAAATGTCTTTTTTCTGTCCAGCAGAATTATTTGCTGTATAATGTAAATGCAAACATACCACAAAGGAGTAGAGCTGTGAGGAGCGAGTCTTGAGTTCTGGTCTGCATTCACCCACACACAGCTGGACCGGGCCGGGTCTGTTGTCTGCCGAAGCCGCAGACATCTCACACACAATCCTACAAGAAAAATATGAAATCATGAAAAAAAACCATGCATACGATGCCGTCTAAATTAATTCAAATATATTCAATGTTTTCTACATTTAGCCATGTCACCACCACCACTAAGTTCTGTGGATGTGGTTCGAAGCTCGAAGGAGGAAATTGGAATTAAAAGTCTGTCTTGACAGGATTGAACTGAACTTTATCTATCACTTTTATATTTGCATTTATATTTTATATTTACTAAAAGTTTTGAGAAACTAATCAAAACACTTCTCTATTTGATATTGATTCATCTACTGGCCTAATTGCAATCTTCTGTTATTGTTTCATGCATGTCATTACGGGGACACATCCAGCTATCGACCAGAATCCCCTTGAAGACATGATAAATGAAACCAGCGCTCCTCCTCCTGTGGCGCTCCAACAGAACTCTGATCTGATTGAAGCAAAGTTGCCCACCAACAACGCGGCCCCCCGGCAGCGCTGCTCTCGTTCTTCTGATGGGACATTAATGCAAATCACGCAGTAGGATCAATACCGCTCTATCATAGCGTGTGATCAGGTGACAACCAACGCAGCAGGTGACTAGATCAAATGACATAATAAAGTGAGTATCTCTATCGATTGCTGGTGCCAGGCAGTAATAAAGAACAAGGAGCAATCACAGTTTGCAAAGGGAGACAGAGAGTGTGGCGAGGCAGATGGCAGGGCTAGGTAGGGGTGTAGCTGATGAAGCACAGCTGATGCATTGTTTCTCCAGTACCGATTATCTGAATTAAAACAAATGGCTGTGGGAGTTTTGTGCAGTATGATGCACCGTGTGGTGGAAAGTGGCTAAAGGAGATTATTATTTTTTCCTACCAGGCTTCAGAGGCTCAGGGATTCACTTACTTTCTCACACAAAATCCCTGGTTTATCTTCGGCTCTTTGTTAAACTGCAGATTTATGAAAATATGTTTTGAAAAATGTTTGACTTTAATTACTTAATACGTTGTGATACGAAGGAAGAAATACTTAATAATGGAGAGTCGATTTGGAATCTTGGATATCTGCAGCAGAAGGGAATTGTTCCTCAAAAAATGGCTGCTGAAGACCAAGTAAGGAGTTTTAATCAAAGCAAAAGTGTTTTCCACCAATTTTTCTGAGTTAGTAATATAAACTCAGGCTTCCATGATAGACAGCCTGGTAACTGCATTACGCCAGGAAACAAACACCCACAGTTAGATTCGAAGATCCCTATAATTAAGCAGTTATGATCCCCAGAACTCCAAAGATAAAATTCCAGCCCGAAATTTAACACATCAATCCAACTCTTTGCAAGTTTCCCCAAAGCAAATGATGGGTTATTTCTTCAAATTTGATCAAATATTGTTTTCTGTCTACCACACACTGTGAATGAATTTCCCTGCCTTCCCCCATTTAGATTAAAGTGCTGTCAGATCAGCGTGCTGCTGACAAATTGTCCCCTAAAGCCAAGTGGCACAATGTGAATTTTAATCACAGCTGGCCAGTGCACAGCTTCAAGCCACAGACATGCTGCTCATTACAGAGTTTCTGTATTTTTTGAATATCTACAGACACACACTCTTATTGATATCCTTAAATTACTAAAAAGTTAGAAGAATTAATAAGAATACCCACTTATAAGTGTCATTTTCAACAGTATGATAACAATAAAATACACATAGTGCATCAGTTAGCTGTTTCTCATTCTGAGGGCAGAAGTAGGCCAAGGGGAGAATTAGGGTTAAAGGCTCCTCTGAGAGTGTGTGGATGTGAATGTGTATTCATTCAGTCAGCTGCATGTGTGTTATCTCACTCTCACAGCACGACATGACACTATGTCATATAGGTGATTATAAATTACTTTAATCCACCACTGAAGTGAATCACACACACAAAAATCATATGGGAATATTTGCTCTACTTTAAAAATCTGAAACTGAATCTGAAAGTGTTTATGGCACTCTGATCATTTGATGGCAACACTGAAAAATCTACAAAAATCTCACCTTTATTTTGAATATAATTGGAAAAATAGTTATTTTTACACTAGTAGCTATCTTTTTGCTCACGTCTTCCTTGTTTGACGGGCATAGTTTCTTGTATGTCCCATTTTGAAGAGCAAATAAGAGAAATCAGCATCTATTATTCCCCAGAAAAAAAGAAAGTCGTGGATTATTAATAGAAAGTTCTTAAGAAGTCTGAGTTGCTTAATAGGTTTAGTTAGTTCTATTTTAATGTAATCACCAGGCTTGGCATCATTGCAAAAGCAGTCATTATGCAACAGAAACAGAAAAACCTTGATAAGTTCAATGTATTCCTCCGCGAATGACTACACTCAATTCACAGATTAGATTTTTCAATGTTTTTTAGTGCAAGGTTCTACTTAGGCAATAAATGATTATTTTTTTACGTAGCTCTAGTAGAGGTTGGGGATGTTGTTTGAAGCTTCATTTTTATTCGAACAGCACTTCTCTTTCAGATTGTATTATTCTGAAATCTTTGATGGCTGCAAGTCGAGTAGTTTGTGTCTTCTCTGAAGTATCTCCAAAGAAATTGCAACTAAGGGAAACTGAACTTATTTCTGATGTTAAGTTTTTTAGTAAGGCAATATGTGAATGATCCCTTTGTAACACATGTAAGGTCTGAAATACTAGATAGTTGGTCTCTAAGTCAACAAACATCTGCATTTCTAGCTGGGAGCGAGATGATGGGTGAGCTGTGAGGCTTGAGCCATGTTTCATTAGTTCTGGGTGACTGGGACAGACTTTAATATGATGTACGCCCAGCATGGGACAATTAGAGAGGTAAACACAAGTAAACACACACAGCTGTTGTGGGATTGTAGCTGACGAGATTAGAAACATTGAGAGAAATGGGTTAGTGTCCTGCAGGGGTCTAACAGCAAACTCAGGAACAGACTGCTTGGACCAGCTCCAGTCTTCATTAAAGGAAAGACAGTGAGGGAAAGCAGCTTTCAGCCTCAATGTGAACATACTGATTCATTTGTAACCTTTCTATGCAACAAATCACTTTTAAAAACTGCAAGCTACATGTTAATTAATGGCCAACTCGAAAAGCTTTTGTAATGTTATGGTACTGTGTTAGAGAAGCTGAACATATTCAATACTGAAGTTTGCATACTCTTCCCATGTATTATAATACTACAACAATGGAGATGTTTTTAAAACAAAACTCCAAAAAGGAAACACCGATTCAATTGAATAGATGCTTTTTAGTAAATTCTATAAAATCTAAATCTTAAAGAGACTTATGTGCATTTAAGTCATCATTTATATAAACCTAAAAATACAGAGATATACAGAGAAATCTGCTTTTGACCAGAATCATTAGATGTTCAGCTTAATTTTATCAAGTACTCTGCAGCTGGATGAGTTGAGCCACACATTTAGAGAAAAATTCTCCAAAGTGCAAAAAGAAGTATGTCATATCCTTCATGAGAGTTTTTATTTTTTGCAAGCTGAATTAATGCACTGTCTTCCAATTAGCAGCCTTAAATTGTTTTAAGTGACAGGACTATGCACAACAAGATTATTTTGTCCAACCTGCTGCATCTGGTCACCTGAACTAGAAAAAGGCGCTGCAGTAGATTATTTTGTCAAAAGAGAAAATTGCTGTTATAGAATGAAAAGGTGATAGCAACACTTGTGATTCTCTTGGTATGTTCCTGTATTTGTAAGTGTATAAATGTTAGAAATGTATTGAGAAAGAAGTGAAAATAGATATCTTAGAAAGATAAGGCTGAACACCTTGTTGAAGGTAAGGGTAGAAAATAAACAGGGATCTGTTTTTCTGTTGTGTTTGACAGATGGAACTATAAAGTGAATAAGATTTATTAATACATGAATCATTACACCACATAACCTAGATTCTTTGGAGAAAAGCTGATGACAACCACAAGCAGAAAAATTCTTCAAAAAACAGTCAGAGCAAAAAATGAGGCACTGAGCAACCAAAGTGTGATAAATCAGCAGTTCCCTAATGAAGGATCAGGATATTTCTGTGTGAGAACTGCACTTAACTTCACAATTTCTTTAATAATGCACTTTCTGTTTAATATTGATGACTAAATTCAGGCTATTTTTCCAATTAATTTTTGAAATTTTTTGCTCTTTCACTATATAACTAAATACCTTTTAAGTACAAAGAGGTTTCATAAGGAAGGGAGAAATTGAGATCAAAGCAACATAATTTTGTAAACATATGAGATTATGAAGACCTAATAAACAGTCAGGAAGAGGGATTGCTCTAGATTCACTCGATACAATCAGCTGAGTTTTCTTAGATAGAACTTTCTTTCTACCAATTAGCATAGCATGCTGAAATGCCTAGAGGTTTAAACTAAAAAGTAACAAGCTGATTAGCTAATTCTCCTGTTTTTGTGACTTACTGTTCAGCAATAATGTAGCCTTCCTCCACAGGTGTGCATCTGACACCTGCCACTTCTACATTGTCCACCATGTCTGAGAAAGCAAGGCCGAGGTTTGTGCCATAGATAGTCACCCTAGTTCCCCCTTCTGGTGGTCCAGCCATCGGAGTCACCTATAGGAGACAAAAAGCAACTTGTCAAAAGAGTATTTGTACAATGTTTTGAATAACCAGCACAGGCCATAGAATATGTTTGTGTAAATATGTTGTGCTTCTTAAAGAAAATAATGTCAGGACCTGAGGTGAGTTACTGTAGCAAGAGGGCATTGAAGTCACGTAAGTAGCTAAAGCATACGTTTGGCTCGTCTTTATGTTTAACATGGTAATACATCAGGGTCGTTAGTATTCTGGTGTGGGACATGAGCCTCTCCTCCATCTCTCCCATCTCACTTTGTCCAGAACTTTTATACGTTTTAGAATAACATTTTATAAATTGCAGGCAGATCTGACTTGCAACATAGTTTTTAAATCCATCATTAGGATGCCAGTTTGTTGGGTCTCCAAGCTACTGCTCTGAGTTTTTCTCTTCCTTGCTGAATAAACCACAATATAAAGTTTCAATTTACTCCTCAACTTAGACATGGCAACTCTGCATTCACCACTTTTCTTGTAAGGCTTAGCTCTGATGCTTGGGCTTGTCCATCAAATTTTATTTTTTGGTAACTTATTAGGGTTTACCAGACTTAAAACTAAGTAAACCACTTGCACTGACTACACAGATCAGCTGTTTAATCTGACAAAGTATTTCTGACCAAAATAAATCCTTGGTTGTTTCATTAGTTACATCCCACATTTCCAACTGCTAACCCTGCCCACATCTCACTCCAATCTGCGCTTAAACATCAACAACCAGTATATATTTCCATTTCCATTTCATAGACACTAATTAAGTAATACAATTCACAAAGAAATGAAAGGGATTTACAACACCTGGGATAACTGCTTGATCAGCATCTTCTGCTGTTGCTATTAATGGATAATGTAACAAGGGGCAATATTAATGGTTAGCGTAGGCCACCTACTCATAAACTGCAATATGGCTTCCCAGCATGACCTTGGCACAGTGTGGCAAAGTGCCTTCTGTGCTGCAAAGCCACACTGAATAGTCGACCTGGCATTCATCCAGCCCTTTAGACCCAAAAAAGGGACTGAAAAAAAGAGTAAGAAAGTAAAAATAATGCTTGTGTGCAGGAAAGGCACTAAGAAAAGTGAAACTAAGAAAGAGGTGGGCAATAGGGAGGGGATGTCACTTGGCTGTGTAGCTGCTAGTGCAACATAAACAATCAATATGTTATTACTGGCCACTCATCCAAAAACAAAAACCAACACAGAGTTTTAACCGGTCACCCTCCCCACTCCGCCCGGTACACTCACCGCAGCTTTGCTGGTTTCCCTGTGGGATGCCAGCATTGTAATCTAGATTCAGCGGACATTAATTGCTCTGGATGTAAAGTAAGTGTGTCACTGCACTGCCTGAGGGGTCTGAATACATGAATTTTTTAGCAATGCTTGGGCATGCAGGGTATAGAATGGGGGAGAAACATAACGGCTAAATATATCCATGTCATCTATTTGAGTAGACTTAGTGACAGTTACATAAGCATTCTAGTGGCCTGAGACAGCAGGAGTGAAACGGAGAAGACAGACTGAGCATTTGGGGTGGGGTGGGTAGCGTTGGTAGGTTAGTGATCCCACTCTGTTCTGTCCCATAAGCCAAGATGGGTGACAGGTGAGGCGGAGATGGTGTTGCTATATCACAGATGGGAAAAGCTAAAAGCTTGAGAGACCTCCTCTCTCCTACCCTAAAGGCTGAAACTGAGCCTTTCCTGTGGTGAAATAAGCACAGGAAGTCTAATCCATGCATGAAACCCATTTGACTGAGCTCCCCATTGGCAGACAGAGGCTTGATTCATCAGGATCACAGAAAACCAACCACTTCAAAGGCACACGCCACCAGTGTCTCCAGGCTGCAAGGCGCTTTGTCTCGGCATTTCTTACATACACAAAGGGGCTAAATCTATAATGGATCCTTTCTGTACACAAGACTCTGCTTTGATTGCCAGTAAACCTGATTCTAATGACCTTTGCGTACAGGAAGGAATGTATTAAAATGATATGCTGTAGATAATCTCATCAGTAGCATCATCTTAGCATCGCTTGAGTTCTTTTATCACCTTGTCTACAGTGTCTAAGGGGCTGGTATTTCTTGGACCTTTTGACATGTATTCTTATAAGCAGACATTTTATTCCTTTTTGTGTGATAGACAACACAAAGCACTACATAATTGAAGAAGAAAAAAGGTGATATTGCCTTTTAATTTTTCAAAAGAAATACATATCTGAAGAAAGAGGCATGAGTTAATACTTCACAAAACTGCCATTTGCTCTTTCTCTCACTATTACAATTTTTTGGCCAATTCCTCTGTACAGAAAAACTGAATCTCATTCATTTTGGATTATCTAACCACAGAAAATTTCAAATTTTGACAATTCCCAATAGGATTTAAACCTGGGCTTGACAGGGTTATAATACTGCCTGTAGATGTTTTGACAAACTGCTCTACTTCACTTCTGACTGTAGAGATTGTTCTTCAAATAGAAGATGAACTTTTGCAAAAGTCTCGGCACGTTTTTCCATAACTGTCCTGAAATAAGTTCTTGCTATTTCCTCAGTAATTCCAGCCAGTTACCCCGTCCCTCCTGAAAAAAAGCATTCCTCATCATGAAGCTACCAACACCATGGTTAGCTGTGGGAACATGGTGTTGGTAACATGCGACTTTCTCCTCCAAACACCAACTTATGAGTTTTAACCATCATGCAGAGTTCCAGAGGAAGCCTCATTGGATACGCATGCACACCCTGCTGCCCTTATTCCTTCTTTTACCACCCAGTGCTACCAATCCACGGTTCCTGTGTAATCCTTTTACCAGCACAAAAAAGCACTGCTGCTGCCTGTGTGACATTGTCACACTGTCAATGGAGGGTAATTCCCAACAAACAGCAAGGCTGCATACACACTGCTATCCCAGCATCCCATTAGTGCACTTTCTTCAGTCTAATCTATGTCCTTTGAACATAGGGGACCAGATTACTGGCCTCCTATTTGCTTTGACATCCCATCGTATTTTGCCAAAAGCATTAAGCAGAAAGACTGTCTAAATTGAAAGGAGATGTTCAAATCTTCAAGAAAAAAAATCATTATAAAAGAAATATTTTGTAGGAAGCTATGCATTTAAGCTGGAGGGAGGAAGAGACAATGTTCTGATGTGGAAAGCCTGGGGTTGCCTGTCAGTGTGGTCTTGACATATTCAGCTGAAGTAATTGTAGGAAAAGATGTGCTGATGTAGGCATGGCTAAACCCAATATACACAGCAGAGAGTAATCCACCATCCCAAGTGCCTTCAGGCCATGCAAGTCTGGCATGTCACTGCAGCTACAACTGCTGAATTTTCCAAGACAATTCAGCAATAACATTTAATCATCACATCTATCATTAAAAGTTAAAATATCAGCACATTTTTCCCCCCGTGTTCCTGTTTTCTGTTCACCATTTCATATAACTTCCCAGTCACTCCACACAGAAGCTGCACCCCTCTCTCCTTTTACACCATATTTAGCTTCGGAAATAAAATAAAGTCTGACACAGCTTAGAAGCTTGCAGCTAATCTCATTGTCTTTAGCCTCGACTCAGACTAATTTGAGCATGTCACGTTTAATTGTGAGTAAAATTTAATGGGCTTGATAAAACTGCTCTGGTCACTTTTTTCTCACAAACAGCATCCTAAATTCTTTATGGAGTCTTAAATGTCTTGTAGAGAGCTAAGAGATATGGGGTGGAAAGAGAGAGGGCTCTCAGTGTGTGCTAGGAAATGTGAGCAGACAAAAATGGAAGAAACCAGTGTTGCTTTCATTAAAACTTCTACACACAAATGCCAGTCACATTTATTGGCACCCTTTTAAAAGATGCATACAAAAAAAAGCCTTGATATTGTACTGCAGTAGCACAATCTCACACTAAAAACTATGAACATCCTATCTGTTGTTTGAGTTCATTTAATCTGAACAATCACAGGGGGAAAAATCCTTTATTTTAAACATATTTGATTGTAACAAAATCACTGTTGGCACAATTACTGCTTTTGCCAGAGGCACAGCACATAGTTATGATCTATAAAAATTCACAAAGTTACAGAGAGAGATTATTTTAGATGATATGAACATATTGCATAATGCTTTCTTGTTTCGTATCGGTATCCTGTTGAAAGACTCCAGTATTAGTTTACTTTTTGAATTCATTTGTTTTTTATTTAAAATGTACTTGATTTTTTTAAGATCCAACAAGGTTCATTGGATCTTTGGAAGAAAAACAAGCCCACAGCCTCACAGTTCCTCCATATCTGAAATCAACACAAGATACTTTTTCACATGTTTGCCTTTTGTTTTATGCTCAAACCAATATAGGATGGGTGTTTCTGAAAAACATTGTTTGGTGGGAAGGTAAGAATGTGTCTTCATGTAATTTTGAGGCTGGAGACTAAAAGAAATGCCAGTTTGTTTGTCTTTTTATCATTTTTTCGTGATTGCTAATGAATTGGAAGTTGATCAACTTGAAAATATATGCAGTGCAAATAATAATCTAATTTAGCTGAATTTATTTGAAAGGAATTGTTCAGGTTACCAATGACTTTGCCAGCAATGATCTTGTTAAAAAACAATTGTTTATTACCATGGGATTTTTACCCACTAATTAAATGTGCTCAAATTAAAGGTTTGAGTATAAAATTATGGTACGGCAATGCAGGATGCACCTAATTTAAGGGTTTCTATGTTTCATTCTGTGCACAGCTCCAACAATTAACCTAGAAAAACATACAAGGAAGAGGAGAAAGGAAAAGAAACTCAGAATCTGACATTTTTCTTTCCCAAGGCTACAGACCAACGTTTATACAGCCTGTCAGTGGCAGGCAGGGCAGCCTCTTCACTTTGCTGTAAACGCACACAGAAGCTATGGCTAAAGCCAATTGAACAGACGCCTTTTATATGCCCGTCTAACCCCCAGCTTCATTTGATGTTGTTCCCTCTGCTGTTAGTGGGAGCTTACATCTCTTCAATATTAATGGACCATGGTGGGAGGCACCCTGGCACTTAATAGAAACATTAATTATTTAAAAGGCCTATCTTGTGGTAGGCACATCTACTAATGTGCTAGTATGTATACAAATCAGCTCATGATGGGGGCTTCGGTGCATACAATCAAAACCAAATGTATTAATAAATTCAACCCCACTGGGGGGGGATGTCTGCTTCTTAAAGAAACTGTAATCAATGAGAGACTAGAGGGGGGTTCCGGGTGGAGCAAACTTCACAACCAATGAAAAGGAAAAAAAAGAAAATAGGTGTGTCTGTGTTTGAAGTACATGCTCAAACACAGACACCCTACAGTCACAAAGAAATTTGACTTCAGATGACTCAAAGTAGCCCTTTTCATTCAGAGCTCTTTTGACTCTGTGTAATTAACACTGGCTCAACTGTTTCTTCATATATTCCTTTTTTTAGATGTCAGTGAAAGAAAACCACAACTCTTCAAGGTTTGATGATTTAATGTTTAATGTCTTAAAAAAAACTTTTAAAAGACGGCTTTTAACACACCTCTGCAATGTCGCAGCAGCTTTTGGAGTCAATCACCCATAAATAACAAGAAAAGCAAATAAAATGCATTCCATTTCCACAGCAGTTTAACTGATTCGTTTTAAATAAGCTTGAGTCTTATTCACTGTAAATATTTGTGCCATATTAACAAGGAAATAATTATTGGAAATATCTTAAGGTGACATCTTGACAGCAAAGCTGCAGCTATAATCAATAGACTTCTGGATAACAACTGGATCCAGAAATCCAATATTTCTGCACTTGCAGACTAATTTGAAACGTGTATTTCATTTTCTATTTTTAATTGGTCTCTTGTTATGGACTCCAAACCGGCTCAGGTGAGCCGTAGCCATCCAACAGTCTGTGAATAATTTGTGATGTGTAAACTATTTCTACTAATTCAAATAGCAATGTTAAATATGTTGTCAATCACATTAAGTCTTGCATACCAGTGGTATCTCACCTACAATCAGTGAATGCAAAAGCCAGATAATTAAAATTTTGCAATGCATTACATTATTTAGAAGTGATTAATCCAAGTCCTACTTAAGTTACGCAACACATTTTCACATTAGATCCATTCAAATTAGACATCCTATAAGACTGCATTAATGCAGGTTACTTATTCAAGTCATGAACTGCTTTGTTGGCAGCCATTTAATTTAATCAAAATACTATTGCAAACAATGGAACATAACTTGGAATAAAGTGCAATAGCTCAGTCAAAGTATTATGCATACATCCAACTTGCATAAAATGTATGCAATTTGGCACTCTCTAATGTCAGTTTTTTAAAAAATTTATTCAAGGAGGAAGTGCTTTTATTGTCGACAACCATAAGTGTTCATATACACACTTGTTAGCCATTTTTAACATATCCACTTCTGAACTGTGCATATACCATGTAAGGACTGTGTGGGGGAGATAACTCAAAAACTGTGTTGTAATTCTGGATTTAAAATCAATGTTGTGAAGACTAAGAAATAAAAAAAAGTAGAAAACAGAGGACTGGTGTGAAGGGGAAAACAATTTTAGAATTGTTCTCTTTTTTCACACAAAAAACTGGTTAAGATAAGCAGATCAATTAACCACCGTGTTGAATTAAGCTTTTAATTGGCTAGAGTTTGATCCGAGTATGTGGCGGTGAAGTCGGAAGTCGAATGAATCTATGTGGAGGCAGAGAGGTCTGGTGGGTTAACCACAAAGCACTGGTGTGTTACCAAACCTAATTAAATAGTCAGTCCCTACTGTTCTGACTCCTCAGTGACAGCAAATGCACCAGGGTGGAGGAGAACATGGCCTGAGCAAGCAAGGGCCCAATTATGGAAAACAGTTAACCGCTTCCAGATCAGGACCCAGGTGTTGCTGAGATGGAAGATATTGAAGTAATGGGTGGGGCTTTTGAACTCTGTGGGGGAAGCAGAAGGATCTGCCACTCATACACATGCCTGTAATCTAATGCAAGATATTTATGTACCCTTTAGAGATATTTATTCAGACTTTTGATTGCAAAGTTCTACTGCCAACTATTTCTATGTGCCAAGGTTACTTTCAAAGGCCTGATTTAACCTTGTGCAAAGGCAAAAAAACCTTAAAACCTCTGAGGAAGCATCTATAGAGATTGCACAAAGAGAAAGCAGATGTCAAAACAACAGCCATTTAAAACTGAATATCTCTGTCCTTGTTATGTGTGAATGCACCCCCGCTTTGCCCTTGCAGAAATCATGAAGGTGAAGTGAACTCTGAGCGTGACACATCCAACCACCTAAACAATTAGATGCAGATTCTTCCTCGCAATTAAATAAACCTGGACAAACTGCTGTCAGACACCAAGCGGTTAAAGATCGCACACAAGTAGGTGAGAAAAGCACCATGGGGAGCTCAGAGGAGGTTTATTCTCATTCATGCTGCGTCCAGACTAAGCATGGGAAGAATAGAAAACCTAGTTTTCTTGCATTTCTCCACAAAGTAATTCAGACATTTTAGAGGTCAGTATTTGTCTGCACAAATATGAGCAGCTATTGTCAGCTCAACTCTAGTAATGTTTTGTAAAGACTAAAAGCTGCAACAAAGATTTTTCACTGTACAGTCTTTCACTCCTCTGATAAAAAATGTGACGGCTTTGTGTTCAGCCTCTTTCACTCTGATACCCTTATATAAACTCTAGTGCAACCAATACTGCGCACTAGCCAAAACATATGATTCCCAGTGTGATTCCAACATGAAGCAGGGGGAATGCTTCTCTTCTGTATGGACTGGAAAGTTTGTCAGAGTTAATGGGAAGATGAATGGAAGTAAATACTGGACAGTTTTGACAGGCTGCAGGGACCGCCCTGCAGGCAGGCTGCAAAAGACTACAGGCTGGGGCGAAGATTCAACTGGAAAGCCAACGGCACAAAACCTACAGCCAGAGCTGCAATAGAAATGTTTATATCAACTATATTTTTGTATACTCAAAACAAATTAATGTTTACAAACACTCCCATTCTTATCTGACCATCCTGGAGGTTTGAACTTTTACATTTTTCTCGATCTTGTGTATCTACTGAGGCACAGATCCATCACCAGTGGATAGGAAGGTTTGCTACATCAGAACCTGTTTGGCAAATACATCTCTGCATCTCCTCTTTAGCGAATTCGGAAAAGCCACACACCACCTGAAGCAAGTTTAAGAGCTGTTGTGCAATATTTAGGAAGTTATTTTGATTTTTGCAGTTTCCATCAACCTTTTCTAATGCAATACTTCAAAAAACAGATTGATGGACATAGTAATGGGAACAAAATGAATACCACAATTATAAGTTTTCTCTGTGTATAAAGCTCTGAAAACCATGTATCTTTTTTCCTCCCGTTTCATAATCATGCACTATGCTGCTGTTCTATCACATAAAATCCCAATAAACCAGCATGAAGTTTGTGTCTTTAACACAACAAAATGTTGAAAGGATTGTGAATACATTTGCAATTTGGCACTCTGAGAGAAGTACTGCAGCAAGAGATGATTGTCAATGATGAATTGTGACTGAATGAAGATCCAGATTGCAGTGGAAGCAGACAGCGACAGACTGCAGCTGCATCCGAGTGGGCAGGCAAGCAAGACAGAAAGCAGATTATCAGTGCAAACCTCAGTGATGCGTGGGTTGGTACACTTGACGTTCTTGGTGGACAGGTTGAGCCAGCGAGTGGTGTAAGGGTTGATGAGAGGGCAGTGATGTCGCAGTGTGCACCTTCCCTCTCCACTACACCAGCCGCACTGGAACTTCCTGTCTGCCTTCAGGCACATGCCACAGCTGTCCCGCTGGGCTGCACACTTATACAGATGCACTGTGGGGTAAAGCAGGCAACACAGTACAGACGTGGTAGGTGAATGTTTGTTAATTGTTGTTTTAAGGAAAACTGACGGCATGTTAGATGAGACAGTATCTCCTCTTCGATATTTCTATAAAGTGCAGCTCTAACATTTTATCTCATTTGCTTATCTACCCTGTTTTCTGCAAACATCTACTGCTCTTACCTTGTATATTCTCTGGGTTGTCAATAATGAAGTTGCCATTCCACACCACTGAAAAATCCACAGGCAGCTCACTGATCCTCATTCCCTCATACAGATACTGGAGGCCAGTCAGCGAAGCAGAGACAGAAAGAGACAGAAGAGAGGATCACAGTGGAAAAGAGAAAGAAAGAGAAATATTTCAATGGGAGGTCTGGGAATTGGAATCCCCATGAGTTCTTGTATAGCAGTTGCAGCAACATTTCCTTCCTATGTTACAGCAAACTTACATCATCTCAATATCTGAGCTGACACACAGGAACCACCCCAATAAAAAAATGGGTCAGCTGGAAACACTGAGCTTCCTTTGGTTCTCTCCTTTATAATCACCTATTGCATTTGTAAGCTTTGACTAAACAACACTCTCAGAAACACAAGAATATGCAACATGTGGTAAAAGAGATCTGTGATGTTTATGTCAGCTTGGCCAAGGTCTGCATGGATACAAACAACAACCAACATTCATTTTCCAATATGGATGCTTTCGGACTATTGGAAGACTGACAAATGTATAAACTCAACACCAAAAGGCCTTATCAATTTATGAACACTCTGGAGTATTCACAAGGATATTTTGTGCAAAACAGAGCGTGCATCATTTAATTCTCAAGTGCACACAAAGGAAGGTCTGCTGCTGAAGTAGCACTACAGAACAAGCAACATCTCTGCGTTCATTTAAGGTCATCCAGGGTTTTTAAAATTCAATCTAGACAAAAGTGATTTTGAAACCCTGAGCTTGGCATGAAGATTACATTAAAAATACAGCTGGTTGTAATTTTGATGCAGCAGAATTAAAACTGGAAAAATTCTCTCTGGTGCGCTGTGCCTTCACCAAAAAGCAGGACAGTGATCACACAAGAGATAAAATTGATGTGAGCGGGAGTCCTCCCTGAGACGACCTGATAATGTTCTTACAGTTCTGAATGTCTTTCAAGTGGCTGTTTCTTATTTGGACCTGGCGCTCACTATTTGAATGTATTTTTCCAGACCTGTTTGATCACCTCAGCCCCTGCTGTGTTTCTGGCTACAGAAAGGACGACAGCAGCCTGATGCAAAAATAGGTACAAATTGTTCCCATCTGCTCTGTTTGATGGTTGTGTTTTGTTGTCTGAATGTATCTGTTTCATGAATCCAGAGCAGAGAAAACAGAAGATAAAAAAAAGAAGAAAACTTCCTTTCTCCACAAATTCCCAAATTGGGTGAATATACAAAGCAGTTTCTAATTAAATTAGATGTTTCTACATTTTTTTCTTATTTTAAACCTTTTATGATATTTCTGTTTTATCTAGCAAAAAGCCTTAATTGTGTAGCCTTACCTAAAGCAAATTAGGTAAGGCTACACCTGCAGAAATGTTCAATGTCTGTTACCACTTGTTCCTGTATAAGTGAACTAATAAATTAAATTCAATGAGAGCACCAAATATAAAACATTCTGCAGATTTTAAAAGATAGTGGAAAAAGATATGTTTAATTTATTTTGGGTTAAAAATGTATCACATTATAAAATTAACATTAAAAAGGCACTTGTGCAATTATATCCTTTTAATTTCAGCTTAATTTCTATGATGGGGATTGATTTGCGCTCACTCAATAACTATCTCCTCCTTTCTCTTTTTTCCCATGGAATCTACATGAAGCAAACAGCTCTGCTCTTTGAGAATACAAAGCTATTTGCTGTATAAATCTATACAAATATATGAGTGCTTCTCCAAATAGGCATACATATCTGTTTATTTAATTGCGGACAAACTTTAGGAACACTGGTAGATGCTATTTGCGTCATAAGGTAATCCCAGGAACAGATTTTCCCTTATCTCGGAAGACAACTGACACATAATCTCACAAATTACTTAAAAAGAGTCTCACTTGGTGTACATGTGAACAAATAACACAAAACTTTCAACTCAAAAGCCAAAGAAGTGAAGACATTTACACTTGACTTAGCTAAACTTAACAAAGCATTTCTCAGCCTACCGAACTGTTCTGGCATTGTACGCTGGAGCTGTTGAAGCGAAGGGCGGTGACTCGATGGCTGACCCCCTGGATGTGGAGGACACATTCATAGCCTCGCTGGCCAGACTGGGGCTGTGGCAGGTTCTTGGCCTTTAGGGTGATTGGCTTCACCTCCCCTGCTGGATCAGAATCTCCTCCGAGGGCACCAGCTGGGGACAGTCCTGCAGGGGGCAGAGAGCAGATGAGTGTCAGCAAAACAGAGAGAGGAAATTGCATTTTGGTTTGAAGGTCACCAGCAAGGGGAGAGAAATCACAATGTCACGTAGGCGTCATGAATAAGAATATGTTAAAAAAAAAAGGAGTGCTGTCAAAGTGAAGTATCGTTTTCATTTTAAAGTAGCTGCACTACAATCAAAGCGCTAAGTGTGTGTAAAGCCAGAATCTACCAAAGACACACAGGCGTGTTTAAGCTGCTTCCATCTCATATGACTGACGTGGTCAGAGTGACATTGTTAAGACTTGTTAAGCTGAGTCGCTCTGGGGATAATGGACTGTTAATTGCTGTTGCCGAGAACAAGAGCTCTGAATGAGAGGCGGCATTTTGGAAAAATAGAGACGATTCGATGGCTGCCTTTCAGAAGACATGCCCGGAGGCTGACAGAGAGCTGCAACACAGACGACGATGCAAGCAGAAGGAAACCGAGACGGGCTCTGTGTGTGGAGAAAACACAGGAACACAGAATTTATCTTCTCGTGCGCGAGCGTGCCCCACCAACCTCAGAGGTGTTGACTCGTCCCTCCTGGAAGGAGCAGCTGGAGGGGTCATGGGTACACAAGTTGCGGTATTTGCACCAGTGGCAGCGGAAGGCACTGTTCACACATGACAGACACCTGGGTGAAGACAAAAACACACACAAGTCTTGAGCAGTTCACAGTCAAGAAGAGACAGAGAGCTTGCCAAAGATGGGGGGAGGAGGGGGGAAGGAGTCACAAAGGAAATGAGTTCATGTCCCAAGTAGGCACATGCTGTTGTTGCATCCTTGTGGCTGGCGCTGTACCCAGTCACTGCAGGACCCAGCTCTGCCTGCATAAATTTAGTGCTGCCATACATTCATTCCGCATGTCTGACTTAATATTGGTCCTCACCACCACAAATAGAGGGAGGAGGAGCCGAGACGGACGGGAAAACTTTGAGTAATGAGGACAAATAAAACATTTGCTCAGTTGAACCTGCAATTACTATTAGTCCAGCATTGTTTGACTGGTTATGTTTAAGCACATGCATGCGAGTATTTTTGAATGCATAGTATACATGTTTGCTTGGATCATACTGAAGGACAAAACTGACAGAATTCAACAAATCAAAAAGGTGTTTTAGTAACATTTAAATGACAAAGGATGTAGTTACACCGAATAAATGAGTAAAAAACCCAGGAATTGTACCGATTCAAAAAAGATTCAAAAAAGCAACACCGCATGGCCCGATGTGGAAAACCTACATGAGAAACGGATCCATTGACGTCTGTTAGTGTTGAACATTAAAGTGCAAAGCTCATCATCAGTGTCAGATGTGCATCAAAAAACTAGCCATACTTTTCTTTTAATCACACGACCTTCACCAGCTGTGTCTAGTCAGCAGCCCACACTAAAAGGCCTGGTGTCCAGAGATCCTATTAAAGAGAGTTCTGAAGCTATCCAAAGCTGGAGTCCAGTATGTCGCATCTCTGAACTTTTGTACAAAGGACCAAAAATGTGTTAAAGGCACCAGCTAACAGTATTTGACAAGATGTGCCTTAAAAGTCCCAATGTGCATTCCTCTGAAGGCTTTTGGACTCCAGAAAACTACAGGAAGAGTCATTATCCATGAGCAAAACAAAGATGGAACAGAAGTGAACCTTCTCAGTTTCCCAAAGTCATCTCAAGAGAGAATGATGATAAAATAAACCAGAACAACATCGCAAGCATAACCAACCTCCGTTAAGATCAGTGCTTATGAACTAGCAAGAAAATGCTAAATTTTGACCTCAAGTTTAAGAACGCTTGCATCGTGCAGAAGGACATTAACCAAAGCATTGATCTCTGAATGTCTAAAAAAAATACGCAGAGTTTATAAATCCCAAGTCTTGACTTAAATCTGATTAAAATACTTTGAAGGAACCTTAAGTAGGATGTTCCCGCACACACTATTCCACTGTAACTGAATAAAAACAATTATGGAAAAAAAAAACGAGCAGTCCAAAATTCTCCCACAGGATTGTAAAAGACTCATTGCGGCTCACCACAAATACGACACAAACCCTTCTTGGCAAATTATTTATATACGTCCCTAAAATAAAAGTGCTATTAAAAAAACAGAAATCCTTCCATGAGAAAGCCCTTAGAAGCCCAGATCCATGCTTTGCTGCAGGGTTTGTAAGGTTGCTCAGAGTATTATGACTGCAAATAAAAGCTTCTTTATAGAAACTAGTTCAGTGAGCTTGCAGGAGCGTAATACATGGTGAACAACACTCATTATTAATGATTTTCAACAATACACAGGGGGAGGAGGATGCTGAGAAAAGACAATGTGTATAAGAATTGAACTGAACATAGAGAAATTCTGGCAAGGGTTTTAAATTGAGAACATAACTGCAGGCAGAACAGCAGTCATTGTGTTAGTACATAAAGCAAACCTGATTCAGCTGCAGTTGGTGACATTTAATATTTGTTTTCCACAGGGGGGTTGGAATTCGAGCAAAGCAGTGTGCAATGTAAACACTTATCAAATGAACCAATTGTGGTTGTTACCTTCTGCTTTGCCACAATGCACAGTTTATTTCTCGATTCCTTCCACATCACGTTGTGAGGAAGCCACAACAGCGACTGGAACATTTACAACTCGAGCTCCATACTGACACAAACCGAGTCCTGAAAGCCACTATTAGTAACTAAAAGTGCGGAAGGGTTTATTTTAAGATGCCATAGTAGAATTAGCTTATATGGGAAAACAAATTAAGCAGGTGTGGTTTCTGGAATATAAAATTAGCAAGTAACTACACTCACTTAAGTTAGATTGCTGGAGGTTAATGGGTGGTTTCACTTACTCGCAGTGTAAATTTTGTTCAATTTCCTCATATTTGTCTAGGTTTGCTGATTTAATCTTAGCTGTCATGTAATACAGTATTTCTGGCTGGATAGACAATTAGCAAATGTCAGTTTGGAATGTCATAATTCAACTCAACGTAACGGATTTGGATCTCAGTCAAATCTGCTACGTTTGAGTGTTGTAGTCACTGAATAAGTTGCATTTCCACTGTTGTTGCTTCTGAGGTAATGCAAGTCACATTCTTAGTGAGCCATGGCAGAAAAAATCTGACAAATGCCATGAGCCAAATTATAAACAACTCATACTAACACAGAAAGTAAACATGCTAGTGTTAGCTTAGCACTTCAGAAAACCACTACTCATAAAAGCATGGTCCTGAGGAGTAATATGGAAGTTAACTGAAGTTTGTAGCAGGATGTGTCAGTCAGTGGTGTAATGAGACCCCATTGTTAAAACATTATGAAACTGGTACCAAATCTTTTGGACGATAAGCCGCTACTTTTTTTTCCCCACGCTTTGAACCATGCGGCTTATAGCCCGGTGCGCTTTGTGTGGATTTGTGAAACCTTCAATCCATTTGCAAAAAGTGGAATCTTGCCTCAGTCCTAAACTTAATATCATGTAAACATTATTTTTTGTGAATTGTATTTATCTTTATGTCCCTTGTTTCTCAACAAACATTACATGAGTTTTTTTAATTAATTCAAAGCGATTTTGATTGCTTTTGCCACACCGTGTGTTTACGAACAGTCGTTCAACAAGCACGCCTTAGTGTCTGCTTGCTTTCACTCTCACTGACAAGGCTGAGTTAGGCGCACTTGCTTGTTGTTAAATATTTATTGGTGCAAAAGCATGGGAGGAACTTCTGGCAAGCAGGCTATGCTGGAAGAAAAGGGTGTTTTCACCTTCAGGCAAACAGAGCCGATCATGGGTGTAAAAGGGACGGAAAGGGGGAGCAAGACTTGGCATCAAGGCATGGAAAGACGAGTCTGTGCCCTTTTCAAGTGTATGCATCTGTCTCTGAGCTGTTGAGTGTGTGTGACTGCGTGTATGCGTGTGTTTGTCATTCTTGGTTAATCGCGCTGATGTTAGAGAGCTGGTAATTCCATTCTGTGCCATCCCAATAGGATTTTTGGGCAGCAGGAGAAGAAATGAAAGACGAGACAGACTCAGAGTAACACTGCCCAGTGGCTAAAACATTTTGTTTTAATGTCAAGGGGGTAGTCAAAGGATAATATGACATGCTATCATTCCTGCAGCTCTGCTCCACTAGTCTTACTCTACTGCTTCATCTTTCCATTTCACCAAGTCAGAGAGGCCTTTGGATCTTGTACAAACAGAGTCTGCCTCAGTGGAATAAAGTGAACAATTGCAAAGGCAGCGCCGACATTGAGATCTCCGATCCAGGGATTCAAGGCAACATCAATCAATCAGGGACAGACACAGCATGAAAATGGGCGGAAAATTCTCTTCTGAGGACCCGTTACACCAAGAGCTGTGGGTATTGAACATCAGCACGTTTGAGAAAGAAAGCTTCATTAGCACAACAATGCAGAAACAGTGGGGCACTGGGAGCAGCAAGAGATCATAATACATTAGTTTTACTGAGGCTATTTTTAGAGAGCTGGCAAGAGGAGATGAAGACCAAGCTGAAACTAGATCTCAGAGCATCGATTCAGGGCTTTTCAGGGGAATATTTGGGAGACTGTTTTTTGGGAAAGGGTTGAAATAGAGGGTGATACTCACAGCTGGTGGACACTACAGTTGTAAAACTTGATCTCAGTGCTGATGAGCATCTGACCAGTCTCCTTAGAGTTGAGCCTCAGCTCAACACCTGACCAGTCTGAAAGAGAGCAGACAGCAGATCATCATTTCCATAAGTCACAGCCTTTGTCGAGATTTGAAACGTTTAATGAAATGTAATAAAATTATAGTTTTTCCAACAGCAGACCTCATTAAATCCCACTCAGGCTGTGAATATTTGCTTTCATATTTGCTTCCACAGAGGATATATGCATGCCTGAGTCTCTCACTCATGTGAATGTGTTATTTTTATTTTGAATGCATAACTAAATCAGTTTTTGTTGTGCTAAAGGACCAGGAGCTTAAGTAGGTCCTTAACTTTTCTTTTAATCTCCCTCATAAACTCTAATTATGTAGAGTATGTGAGCATTACTTTTACTCTTAGGGGCAGTATTAGCATGCACAAAGTTGGTGGTTGCCATGGTGACTCCAGCCTTTTTTGGTCACCGATTTGTCTCCTACAATTAATCGGAATGACACAGGATGCAATGGTTCAGAAAACAAGTGAAGTTGGAAACAGAAAAATGTCCAACTGTAGCTCAGAGTGAGTTTCTTATTGCTGTGTTTTGCAGCTATGATGTGAATCCAGACTCATGCCAGAATATTAGATATATTTGAGTCCAAGGATGAATTCTTCCAATGCTCTTATTTGGATATCTGAGTTATTAAAAGTCGTTCTCATCTGCAAAGAGAAAACTTATTTGTTTATAATTGAAAATGTGAGCCTCATGTCTAGATGGAAGTTCAATGACACAGTAAGACTTAAGATTCAGGAAAGTTTTGAACATTTTTGAGTTTTTTTCAGCTAGATCATACATTGCAGTCCTTCTAAGCATTGGCATGGCAGGAAGCAATACATGTGAAAATCCTATCGAACAGGATTTCTTACTATGATGTAAATTTGTTTGCCTTCGATTTCTATGTCCCTACAGCTCGCAATCATTACATTGTGGGCTTCATAAATATGTGGATGTTTGCATGAGCCTGAATCTGATGACATTCAGTGTGTGGGAGGCTTCAGTAACCCTCGGCACTCTGTTCTCAGCACCTGCTGGGAATCGGGATTTGTTTCACACAAGTCTCAACAGCAGTCTCATGGCAGGATTCTAACACACATCGGTCTCCAAGGATCTGGCAACAATATACGGAGGCCTTCTTGGTATTAAACCTCCCCTCTGAACATTTCCCTTAGTGGAAAAGAGGTCCAGTTATTTCCTTTAATGAGTGCAGTGTCCTCACAGTTTTCCACTGACCTCTTTGTCAGCCCTCCTTTAGAGAATTTCCCTCTAATTTCGGCCCTGTTCTTTATTATGCATTCCTCTGCTCCCTTTTTGGTCTCATTTCCTGTTCTCTGTTCCTCTACTCTTGTCACATTTCCCCTCAGGTCATCGCCGCGGCACAATCAGTGTTGTCAAGCGGCGTCTGGAAAGACTCGCTAAAGGGACAGAAGATGGAGGGGGTTCCCATGGGAATGGATGGAGAGGGGGAAATGGAGGAGTAAACAGGCGGATGGATAGCTGGTGGGATGATGGTGGGACTTAACAGGAGGACTGGCTGACATTTACCTGAGGGAAAACACTTATATTAGAGCCGATGCACCGTCTCCTCTGGGAGTTCGGGGCAAACAGGGCTGTCATTTACTCAAAGCAGGCGAGGGGATGGGGGTTCACCAAACCGCCTCTAACACACATTGTTTTTCACAATCTGATTATGATCTATTATTTAGTGTGTTTACTTTTTCACATTGTGGCTATCTTCACCTGAAATGCTGTTGCTGAAAAGCAGGCTTTAATATTCGTACTGTATGTTTCTCCATCCTATAGCTTGACTGAGATCTTGGAATAAATTTACTTTATATGTGTTCTTGGAATGCCTACAGAAATCTGAAGACTTCCATTCTATGAACATAACTGATAGATATATTTGTTTTTAGCCTAAAAGCTGTATTTTTGCTTAAATTGCACAACAGTAGTTTAAGCTGCAGTCCCATTTGATAAAGCGTTGGATCATCTGATCATTTCATCCTGCAGATGGATCAGTGACCAGGTGAACAATCAATGCACAGCTGAATGAATAAGCAAGGAAATGGTGAAAAGTTAAAAAGTCATTACATTTGATAAAATCTATTTTGCTTTCCTGATCAGTCTCATTGTGTTGATGGTTTAACCGTCTCCACTCCACACTGCTAAAAATGGTGTAAGGGAGCCATTAGAAACAACATCATCCATAAAGGCACCCATTTTGTCCAGCCTGCAGTCCAGGCAGCCATCTTTCAGAACTGGAAAAAGAAGTGACTCATGCTGAACTAACGGTAGAAATGACCAGCTTTTCAGGTCATAAGGAAACAAGTCTTCATTTTACAGCACAGGGTTCCTGCCTGAGCCCTTAGGTTTCAATATGTATGTACTGACAAGCATGATGAAGATGTTTTCAAATTCCCACAGACAGGATGAGAGCAGTCTTAGCAGGGTAATGTATTTTAGATCTAATGTCACTGTTGTTGACATTATTGTTAACATTAAAGTACCATAAATGCAGACAACATAGTTAAATTTTGGAGTTTTCTTCCTTTTAAGCAATAAATGTATAAATGTTTTATATCTACCTTGGTCAGTCGGTATCAGCGGGACATCCTTTGCAGCAGGAGAGACACAGAGTATCTGATTGCCGTTCACGTTTCCCTCGATCTCTGTCAAGTTGCCAAAGGAGCAGGTGATGCCCACAGAAAGGTCTGGGACATCGCTCACCTTCACCAGCAGCTGCACATGGGACAGAGAAACAGCTCGTTACTTGGTGACCAATCTACACACAGCACTTTGGCCACTGGCCAAATCTGCTGAAAACATTTTCACACATAATAGAAAGCCTATTCATGGATAAATATTTATGTACTGCAGAAAAAAAAAAAACCTTTTTAATAACACCAGCTATGGTGAAGGTTATATGATTGGTCAAGGTACAGGAAGGTCTGCGCAGGATTTTTGAAGAAATGTACCGACTTCAGAGCAGCAGTGCCAGCCTCAAAAAAAAGGAAGGAAAAAAGAAGAACAGAGTTCTGTTGGCAAATGCTGCCAAACTGTTTTGCCAAATATTGTTTCTGGGACTTAAAAGCCTGTGAATCAGAAAAAAAATAAGACTAGATTTAGATCCTACACCTCCATTTGCTTGGACATTATATTATGAAGAAATACATGAAGCAAACTGAAGAATACCAAACTGACTAAATTAAATCAGCTTAATTTATCTCGTTCTTTTCTATACCGCTTGAATTTATTAGTTGTGAAAGAAAGAAAGAAAAAGAGGGAAAGAAGGCAACAATGAAAAAAAGAAAACATTTTCTGTAAAATAAAGTTTGCATATGCACATACAGGCGTTTGAAAGCAGTGACACTGGGGCTGGACTTTTCAGCAGCTCTATCTATAAATAAATGCATTCAGCACAGGGTGTGTGATCTGGCTCTCCAGCCAAGAAAGGCAGTGCGGATAATTATCACCATGGCATTTCACAGCCTTGTTTTATTAGTTATTTTTGGGCCACAGCTCTTGAAGTTTTCCATTGTTTTATCTGCCTCTTACTAAACACCGCGGGGCTGCTGGGATGGGCGAGGCAGCTGAGCCCACTAACTGCATGTCTTTTCAAGAAAACTACTCTGGCAGCGGATCGCGCTGCCTCCCTCGTTAACTGCCTTACTCCCGGCGCCCGTCGAGAGGTGGGATGATTTCTCTTTTTCTGCTGAGGACCTCTCGTCTTCCCCCTGTTTAACTTCACCCATGTTTGTGTTGCTTCGCTGCGAGATGTCAGAGAGATCCTTGATTACAGCAATCACAGCAATCAATGTCTTTTGTTCAATTTCGGATTTCCCGAGCAAGCTCTCACATTAATTAGCTCTCATCATTGTCACGCACATGCACACATATACAGTTAAACACTCAAAAATTTGTTCATACACACTTTACACACAAAGTGTGAGAAAGTAAGCATGTTTGGGAGTGTCAAGCTATATTGCTCTTTTTTTGTTCTGCTGCCTTCCATGGTGATGCTGGTGGTGGGTGTTTTTGCAGCTTGGCAGCAGACGACGTAATTTGTGGCAGATTTTTAGCGAGCATAATTTATTTATTTTTTTCTCCCCACTGTTTCTGTATCTGTCCTGAAATCCATATGAAGAGTCTGTGTTGTCATGGAGATGGCTGTTTGCACCTCTGGGATTTGGAAGCTGGGTGAATTTGCTCTGATTGGTTAGGTGAGACGACCCTGCAGCAGGTGTGGTTGACAGGTAGGAAATGACTAATATAGCCAACTGACATTCTGCAAAGTGGCCAGCAGGGTAATGTCAGCTGAGTTTAATTAAAAAGACACGAAAAAAGGGATGATGCAAGGTCTATTTTAAGCTGAGGCTTGGGCCACCTGGGCGATGGAACTGCATTCAAAGGAATGAAAACAGTTATAGTTTAAACCTCAGTTTACACCAACCTTATTGGCTAAACCTTGCCAGTACCAAATTGAACCCATGTTGCTTTCAGAACTACCTTTAATATCTGTGGCATAGATTCAATAACAGGCCAGAATCAATCTTGATATTTTGGTCCACACTGACGTCATAGAGTCACACAACTACAGCAGATTTATTTTCTGCACATCTCTGATGCTAATTTCCTCTCCCACTCTGCAAAGGTGCTCTGCTGAATTGGGATATAGTGACTGCGTAGGTTACTGCAGTACGATTAATTTGTTAACATGTTTTTAAAAAAAAAAAAAAACAGTTTAAGAGGATGTGAGTGTTGTGGTGCACTGTCCTTATAAAAGAAGCCATCAGAGAATGACTGGCAGTTTCTACCAGCGGGATGTGCTCAAAAAATATCCAAAAGGAGGCACCCACTGGTCAAACAAACGACTTCAAATCAGTGATAAATTCAGATATGGAGTAGGATTAGATAAGTGTTAACTTTTTCCTATTCCTTTTTTAAACAGAAAAGTAGCGATAAACAAATGATTTTTGTTCTTTATTGTTTATGCACATTTTTTCTCTGTACTACTGGTTGCTTGTTTTTTTGTTTTTAAAAACCTGTTTGAAATAAATAAAACATAATCAAATTTTGCCATTTGAAAAAAAAAAGAGAGAGATACTTGAATTCCTCTGCCTGAGGCAGAGACTGACACTCAGACAGACCAATTTATCCTATTATCATAAGCTGGATCCAGGTAATATTCATAGATATGTGGTCTTCTTCATTACATTCATTGCACATGTCAGTCATTTTGATTTTTATTAAGTAAAATAGCAAAAGGAATGCAAAAATCTATGTGTTTGTAAATTATTTACACTGTTTTTCAAGAGCAATGATACATCAAAGTGTTTGACATTTATATGAGTAATCAACAAGAAAACAGCAATGATGATTTAAAGCTCTTTGATTTCATCCTTATGGGCATGCATTGCCCATAAGGATAAAGATTCACAAACTTTTAATAGGGGACTCATAATAAAGTGTTATCACAGGCAGTAAAAATACATACACAACAGTCTGTCTTGAAACCAAGATAAGAGGCAACAACCTGTCAGCAGAGAGTAAATTGTGAGGGTTTTTTATATAGAATATATATAAGATTCAAAGTGGATATACCATCTTTGGCTAGATGGAAGAGTACCTTAAACCAATAAATAGTTTGGCTTGGACCTGATCATGTTGTAGACATTTTCCATGTTGTAAATCCATAAATACATGAATGGAGATGACAAAAATACTTTTTCTTGGTTTTCAACTTACACATATTCAGATGATCTTACAATAAATAAATAAATCAAAGCTACATAACTAAAACTACATACCTGTGATTGGTACGCTTAGAAATGTCTTCACATCAAATTCTGTTTTCTCACAGTTTTCTCCTGTACCAGTTTTGCAGTTTGTAAGAAAGTAAAAATGTGGGTTATGCCAATAGTTGGTCCAGTTTGAAAGGTGCCTGAAGACCTGGAAGAGCTTGCCAAGGTAATAGTCAGCAGCATCGTAAGAGAACTTATCTTCAACGACACAGGTACCAAGGCTATATTTAAGTGGCAGAACTTTATAGCACTTTGCAAACTTGGCCAAAAAGTGCTGGGAAAAAATTAGAAATTTTCAGAAAGTTCCAAAGCAGCCACTCTGAGAAGAATGCTTCCAGAGTTTACAGAAATTTTACATTTTCTAATATCCCAAAGTTACTGTAAGCAAATCAATCTGTAAACACTGAACAGAAAAATGACCCTTTGTCCGTATGGGTTGATAAAGCCAAAGTATGTAACAGAGTTTTTACTAAAGATGAAAAGCGTTCTCCACAACTTTCACTGGTGATCTCTGGCCGTTTTGACTCAGTCCATGTGGAAATAATGTACTGTACTCTTCTTCACCCTGGCAACTTTACCGCCTACACACTCGCCCACGCAAACATGTCTTGGCACAAATATTGACTGCTCTGAAACAAATGAACATATGCATGCCTAAAACGCCCACACAAAGCTCTTAAAAAATAGAATAAATAAACCTTCCCGTCTAATGTTTATGCATCAGCCACAATCACGACCAAGTGAACTGCTTGGTGGATTGATCCAAACCGTTCTGCCTCTTTTGCATTCATTGTTTCAGGAGAACCATTTATATGCACAGCGTATGGGAATGCGAGTAAACTTACAGGCACGCTAGGTTCAGACACTGCAATGCTGTCGGGAAAGACGGTGGCCTTCACACACTGGCTGAGGGAGGCGGCAAAACGATACGGCTCGTCTGCACGCTCACATCGGTTCCTTTGAGAACATCTGGATGGGGAAAAGAAAGAAATTTGTTAATATTCCTTGTTTTTGACACTACAATTAAATAAGTAAGGCTGAGAAAAGACAATTGCTAAATAAGAATGTAAATAAGAAAGTATCAAAATTAATATGGATGGTTAATTAATGCTTAGTTGCTTATGGCATAGTAAAAGTAAAATGACTTTTAGACCAAGATTATTTTTCATTCAAAACTTATGTTTATGTTTTGTAACATGTCCATTTCAAACTGTAAATGAATTAAATAAAACAAAGAAAAAAACTGAAACAGAAAAATGCTTACTGAAGTAAAAGATTAATTTACCTTTAAGCATCAACTAAATGGATGTGAATACAAATGCATCCCACACTTTTCAGAATTCTATTTGTGCAAAGAATCCAAAGCATCCTTTGTTTCCACTTCCCAATTATACTTTACCTTTTCTTGATGTATCACATAAAATCTCAGTAACATACACCAGCGTTTATTGCTTGTAACTTGACATGAAGTGAGAAAGTTCAAGCAGAATCAATAGTTTTACAATCCATAACTGAGCTACAATGATCTATGCACCCAAGAACTGATCCATCAATCAAAGAATAACTTTGCAGACTTAACTAGTGCAAATTGAAAGGTGCTTTGTCGTAAGAGCTCCTAATGGCCAGACAAGGTATCAAGAAGCAAACGACACAGCTACATCCCTCATTAAAACTCTGCCTCCTCCTACCCATTAAAACTGAGTGCTCCTTCCACACCGTTACACCAAAAGCTCTCTATCGTCAACCAACCCAGCAGTGTTGGCGTTTGGCTAACTGGCTGACTGGTCACAGCAGCCTTAATTGGACTCTGATGGGTCAGCCGTTGTCCACGGTGCTAATGTACTCCTGTGAGTGTGTGAGTGCGTGTGTTGGCGTGTGTTAGGGCTCGTATCATGCTCCTTAACCGCACAGTCTCACACAGACAGACTAAGCTACATCTTCATCCCGAGCCTCTGTGTGTAATTATGTTGTCAGAAGTTGAAGCAGACGCAGGCACAGTAAAGCTCACACATGAACACACACACACACACACACACACTACACAACACACACACACACACACACACACACACACACACACACACACACACACACACACACACACACACACACATAAAGTCATGCACATGCATAAACGCTCTTATGTAGAGTATTCCTTTGGGAAAAATGGAGAAATGATTACCTGGTTTCTTATTTCCCTTCTTATGTAATTGATTTTTGTGCCTTTAAATAAGATTTTTTAAAAGTTCTCTCTCCTGTTCAGTGAACACGTTTGACTCCATGTCTGCTGTATTTAGCTTATGCCTCTCTCCCCATTATCTGCTTACGTCTTTCACTTTTCTCTTTCTCTTTCACAAGTTGAAATTAGTACACCTTTTCTTAGACAAGGTGTTACTCTGCCTGCAACAAGGTTCTTTTTTTTCTTTTTTTTAAATCCACAATAGCAGCAGAAAATTATACTTAATGCGCTTTCAGGTGTGGGCTGTGGCACCATGTTTTATGCATGTCTCCAATGCTGTATAGGTACAGATGCAAAGCCTGGCCCTGTTATTAAGGCACAAAAAGCTCTGCATTGATTTTCCACAATGTGAGATTTTATTTTATTTTTTCTGGAAAAAAGAAAAAAAAAATCGTTTCAGTGGGGTGAAGTAAGATGAGAGCACAGCGAGAGGGGTGAGGCGGTGGGGGTGGGAGATGTGCAGGATGGCTGCTGTTGCCATGGTTTCTGGAGACGGTCATTATCTTTGTGTAGTTAGAAGCTGACCCCTTTGCCTCCCTCATTAGCTGAAGAGTGTGCCACAGCATGTTGACGACAGTCCTGCCTTCCTCATATTCCCCCCCGCTGACCCCCTCCACTCCACCAACCCTGGTACAATCTATTATCTTCCAGTCTGGGTCTGGCCTGTCACTCAGTTTCCTCACTGATGCTTAGCGTTTCATCACTGCATTCCGCGCATGTGTGCTCAAACACACACCGTCACTTCTCCACGCATACGTCCACTTCACCCAGTCCATTCCATGTAATAAGCAGTAAATATTTTTCTTTCCCTGCAGTAAAAGCTAGAGGCAGTTGACCCTGATGTTGTTCCATCAAAGCCCTGTCCATGGTGCTGAAGTAGCTTCTTCCATAGAGATGTACAGGGTTTTGTATATCCCTTAAACGTTTTCCTTATTTAAAACAAATAAAATAAAATAATCAACAGAATAACTGTGTTCCATGTTACCCATGAGGCCAGTTGTAAACTGCTAAAGGGAAGTCAGGTTTTTGTCAATAAAACTTCAACAGTCTTGTGGCGTTTATAAAACAACTGTTGTCCAATCAACAGATTCTCCCTTGTGAGTTGTAGATCTCTGCAGCTCATCCAGAATGACCAAAAGCCCCTCAGCTGTTTCTCTGATAGATGCTCTCCTGGCTGACCAGTAAGTTATGAGTTGGTAAGATTGCAGTAATGACACATTCAATTCATTTTTACATGGCCAACTGAATGGTATAAACCAGTGGTCCCCAACATTTTTATTACCGCAGACCGATCAAGACTCGGACAATTCTGCTGCGGACCGGGGGGGGCGGGGGGGGTGCTGATCTGTTTCTTACTCATATTGCTGCTTGTGGCTCGGTGTTAGTGCGCAAGTAGCCGAGGGCATCCGGTTAAAGGATTTTCAAGATAAAAGATCCTTCAGAATTAAATAACACATAAAGCGGAAATATTTAATTATTTATTGCGATTTATTGTGGTCCGTGGACCGGTACCAATTGATCCACGGACCGGTACCGGTCCACGGACCAGGGGTTGGGGACCACTGGTATAAACCACACATCATGAAGAGGTGTTTTACTAAACACCTCACTTTGTATACCATTCTTTTTAAGAAAGAAAATTGAAAACAAGGTATCACATTTTCTTCTACTTTATGATTATGAACTACTTTGCTCTATCCCAAACTAAAACCTCAAACTGAATATTAAAATTTCTTGTGAAACGAGACAAAATATGTAACACACAGGAGCAGTGACTATTATTACAGCCCTATGACTTCACTGAAGCCAAGTTGGGTTTACATTTGCTACTGCACAATAGAAGAAAGAGGTATGTATATGTAAAACCTCTTTCTACGCTGCATAAAGACAGAAATAGCCCAAACAAGACTTTGGTTTGCATCCTATTCTTATTTATAGTTATAAAAAAACATGTCTTGAAACACAACATTGGATGGAAAAATTGCCTAAAAACATCCAAGCATCCAGGCATTTTTTCTGCTCACATAAACACATGCAGCACCTTCCACTTAATCCTTCACACTGTTGCACACACCTTTGCACATATGCTTACATACACACACCGCTGCCTTGAAAGCAGGGTAAGGATTTTGCTCTTTTATCTATCCCTCCTCTCCCTCTTTCCCCTTCCCTTAAGACTGAGGACGTCAGTAAAAGTGCGAAGGTCTGTCTGATTGCTGCTCTTGCTGTGAACCCCATGTTTAAAAACAGGAGGAGAGGACAGAAGTGGAGCCATAAAAAAACCCTCCATACCTCCACACAGAAACAGGAAAAAATGCCATGTAGAGAGGAAAATGACAGCCCAATGGAGATGGTTTGCCTGTAGGGAAGGTGTACTGTTGGGAGGATGGAGGAGGTCGATCGCTTTAGTCCCTACTAAGCGCTTGGACCTCAGAAGTATGGCTTTCTAAATGTTTGACTGTGTGTGTGTGTTTATGGAGGGTGGTGGGGAGTAGGAGCTCACAACTAAGAAACCAGAGGAGAAATCAAGGAAAGAAGGAAATAAGGAAGGGGAAAAAAAGCAAGGAATAAAAAATGGAATCAAGCAGGGAAGAACAAAAGGTAAAGAAGGAAAAGATGCAATTGGATTGAAAACGATAAAAAAGTAAAGATGAGACATATGGAAGAAAATAAGGAACGATTTCTGGAAGGAACGAACAGAAGTAAAGAAGGAACCAAAACATGGAGGAAATAATGAGGTAAGGAAGAAAGGAAAGGAAAAACACAATGTATGGCAGGAAGGAAAAATCTCAGGAAAGGGAAAGAAGGGAGGAAGGAAAGAAAGAATGAAAAATTAAGGATCAAAGGAACGTGGGAAAAGGAACAGTAGTGAAAGGAGGGGAAGGGGAAGAAACATAACTGAGAAAGTAAGACACAAAAGATAGAATTTAACAATGAACAAATGAGGAAAGTGGTAAACAACAGAAAAGAAATGATGAAGACAGAAAGAAGGAAAAGTTAAGCAATTAAAACAGGATTTTGAATTCGAAACCACAGCCTGAGTAAGACCAATAGTTGAGGTGACACAGAGGAGTGTGCAGGTCGCAGGCCGGAGCTCATGTCGGGGTTAAAACAGCAGCCTCAGCTCTGTGACTGTGTACTGTTCTCACTGATAATGTCACTGCAGGAAGGGGCCCACAGGACACGCTGCGCACGGCAAGGCCACAATCAATTCACATCATCTCCAATATCCCATTGCGAGTACTGTAGTGTAAACTGAGTCCGCCTATATATACAGATACCCTGAGCTGTTCATTCACATACCAGGTTTATGCAGGGCAGGAGTCCTTTAAAGGCAAAGGTTCATGAGGGAAACAGAATAACTAAGAGAGCTGGCGCTCAGCGCTCTGCATCCCGCCTTAAGCTGTCTTGAGTGAGAAAAGAGAGAAGAGCACAGAAAGAAAGCAGCAGAGCGGGCGAGGAAGCCTCTTAAAATGAACAGCAGCATGTAGCAGACCCACTAACACACTGGGCTTTTACGGTCTTTAACTGTATTTTATGACACCTGCCCACATGTACAGTGCTGCTGCCGAGTACCAGCTCTACGTGCGAGGAATCTATAGAAATATTGATGGAACTGCATGTTTGTGATCAATATCTCATTAGGCTCCATTGGGAAGATGGATGTGGCCTCCCCCTGTCTGCTAACTCGAGGCTTTAGCTGATGAGGTGGCCATTAGATACACAGCCCCACATTTACAATGGACTGAAGCAGCCATTTTCACCACTGGGTTAATTGTTGTTGCCACTGCTAAATTAGAGGGGATGTTATGTTTGACATAATTTGTACTGTAGCATTGTGATCAACATATTGCTTGTAATACATACACAATCAGGAAAAACAAGGTGCTGGAAAAGAAATAAAACTTGATTTCTGCAAGTGGTACTTAATTTAGATTTTATTGAACATTTGTTTAATGTGTCACCCACACCATTCATGTTCAGTTTCCCTCTACCTCTCGCAGAAAATCACTTGCAAAAGATAAGGTGTTATCTATACGCAGCCAAGAAGCAGAATAAAATGTTTGCGTTTTGTTGATCCAACAAGTTCTCATTTTCATTGTAATCTTGTAATCTTAGCCAACAACAGCTTGGAGCAACAGCCATGAAGAGCTGCTAAGCTCATTAAAATAATGGAATTAGAGTCGTGTGGCTTTGGCAAGTCCTGTTTATAACCAGGTGGAGAAGTCAGCTGTGTAAGTCAGACCAACCCTTTTTATCCAAGCATCTGGACTTGATCTCCAGCTAGATATCAGTGTTTTCAAATGATATGCTGTTCTTTTCTGTCCTGTGCTGCACAGAAAGGATGAAGTAACAGTCGAATGTGATGAAAATATTATTTTCTACATCTATTCATGCTGATTTTTACTAGATTTAAGATGACAATGTTGCCTCTTTTAAACTAAACGTAAGTTCAAGTTCAAGGACTGTGATAGTACAAGTGTATAATTTGTGACGGAGTGAATATGTCAATGTATGTCAAGATCCAAATGTGTTGGCATCCCTGGTAAAGATGTGTACAAAAACCTTGAAATAGATGGTTGTTATGGAGACAAATCATGGATCCTCATCCAGCCTTGTTTGACAAAGTTCCAGTTTTTCTTAACTTTTTTAATTAAAAAGGTTTCTAGAAACCGTGGCGACGGATTACAAAAAAAGTTGAGGTTGATGTGCAGGTTAGTGATGCTACTTGTAAGGTTTCATAACTAAATCAAATGGGGCTAATTATACATACACATGGCATATTTTCCAGACATTTACCTGCAATGAACAAAAAATATGTATTCGTTTTCTTCTATCAACAATTATGATCTACATTTTGTTGGTTTTGTCTAATAAAGCCACAGTACAACTAAATAACTATGTTTGTTGTTTGATGGTGAAATTTCAGTAAGCTAAAGGGGTAGCGATAATTTTTAAAGACGGTATATAAAATCTAAGGATACAAACAGTTAAAAAAAAAAAAAACAGTTTAGCAGAATTTTTCCCATATCCTTCAAATGCTGACTCACTCTGTTGGCAGATGCTACACCAACACCTCAAAGCTGTCACACTCGCGACAACCTGATTTCACATAAGCTGTATTACCAGCAGTTTTTAGCTCACAGTTTCAGTTGCTTTAAATTGGGTGTTCTAATCACTTCGGTGGCCACAGCTGTGTAAACCCAGCTAGACATGCAGGCTGTGGACACAAACATTTGTGAAAGAACGAGTCACTGCTCTGCATGGTGCCATGGTCAGATGCCACCCGTCCAAAATATCCAGATGTGAAAGTTTTTTGCAACTAACTTTGTTAGTATTATAACATATAAGGGGAAACAACTTAAATGAGAGCATTTAAATCATACAGTGTACAGATTGGTACATTTTTGAAGAGTCTATATCTACAGACTTCTAGAGAAACTGTGTGTGTGCTTCATCTGATGGATGTCTGTATAAGCTGCTGTATCAAAGCCTTACACCACAATGTAAACTGCTCACGTCCAACATCAGTGTCTGACCTTACAAAAGCAGTTTTGAACAAAAAGCCAAATATTCCCATAAACATACACCTAAATGCCTTTCTAGAAAAACTGAAGCCATTATAAGTGCAAACGATGGCCTGACATCATATTAAACTACAATGAACTTGTATACTCATGTTTGTGTGTGTGTATATATGATCAACATAACAACAATTAATCATGCACCTGTTTGTTTTTAGCAAACTTTCTCTGCTGTGCATCCTTTGACCTTGACACTGGAGCCCTCTTGGACTGAAGTCAGACTTGCTGCTAATCCTGACAAATCTGAACAAAGCCAGCCATACTCTCTCGCATTAAGGGAGCAAGTCAAGAGAACGGAGACAGAAAAGAGATGTGGGACAATCTTAGATGGAAAAGCTTCTTTTGGCCATGATTAGACAGCTAATCCAATAGTGACGAGATGCAGGCAGAGGGAGAAAAAAGCCCTCTGGGGAGGTGGGGAGCATCAGCATAAGTCCGTGTTTTTTGGACAGCGGTCAGATGGAGGCTGAACTAAACATTCACGGGACTGCGGCTGAAGAGCGCTCAAGATGATGAGCTCCCTTTGAGCTGTAATCAAAATGCAGCGCCGTTTTGTGGGCCGATGAGTGTGCAGCATCAAACACCCTCTCTCACATTCTTTTCTCCTCATTCTTATCCCCCCCAGCCCCACCGCCCCTTCTTCTGCCGTCTCATTCTTCTTGCATTCAGAGGATGCCTAGCAGCTGCTGGTAATTAAAGGACTTTGGGAGGCTCAAACCACACTGGATTAAAATAGAACGACAGAGAAAACCGAGATGCCAGTTCTTGGTCAGCAACCCCAAATTCTCACCTCATCTTTCTCTCAAATCAAACTAATGTCCTTCCATGTTCCTAATTAGCAACCTCACAATGCCGCATTTCAGTGAACATGCACGCACATACAGAAGAAAGGCATACAGGACACAACAAGGGTTTAGAGGAATAGAGGATGGATATTGCAGATGGCAGCTGCAGGAGGAAAAATGAGGGTGATCAAAGAGCGGGGCATTTATGTGTGGCAAGCCAACCATCTCTGGAGCGTCAGAGAGCCGACTCCAGAGGGAAGAGAGAGACCTAAATGGAAGCTGCGCTGTGCCAAGCGGAGATGGGATGAGTGGCATAGCTTAGAACCTACAGTTTCACAAAGGAGCTTGGAAGGAGGCACAAAAAACGGAGGAACAGGGACAGATAATTTTATAAAATCAACAATGGCTTTAGGTTGGTGTGAGGGAGGAGTGCGGGGGGGGGGGGGGGGGGCTGAAGGAATCAGCAGCCATCACAGCTGTGGATAGAACAACGGCTGGGGAGAAATGTAATTTTGGGTGAGTGGGGTGTCGGGAGCTCTTCACAAGAAGGATGCAGCTGCTTTTTTAACTCCTGGCAGTCTTTGGCACGTTCTTCTATTCTTAGTTTTATTGCACATTCATCTAGCCTTTTTAGTTATTAACACTATTTCACAAACTCATTTGAGACATTTTTTGCTACTCACTCAAAAAATACTTTTGTTGGGAAATATTGCCACAGAGATGATTGCAGTTAAGAAATGCTAGTCACTTCAAAGCCACTTTGTCATCTAAATAAAATCCAGTCAAAGGGAAATTGACTTTTCTTTACAAAGAAAATAATTATTGAACCAAATAGCAAGCTCGTACAACAATTTACATTTATTTATTCATTTTGTGAAGTGGGGTTGTATGGAGTGCTTGTCGGAAGTCAATGAGTTACCAACAATAAGCAATAAAGTATTCTAATTTTGGTGAGAAAACCAAGCAAGTAAAGGGAAACGTAAAGCTCTTCCAGCCTGATGCCTTTCTAATGAAAACGTTAACTACTCCAGGAAAGATGCTGCTTATCATATCTGAGCAGCACCTTAAAGGTTCAGCTAATATGTCATCGTTTTTATAAAGGAGGCATTTTCACTTTTCGCATGTATCTGAAGGGGAAAATTTTACCCTGGAACTCATTAAAAAAAAATAAAAAAAATAAAAAAAATTCCATGTGGAAAAAGGGAACAAATAGGTGAAAACATTGCAATTTTATAAAAGAACACATTCCTGTATGGATGGGGCGTTATTTTCTATAAAAATAATAATATTGTTTTGAGTTTTCCATAAATAACTTTGACTTTTTGGTAAGCGTTTGATAGGGTTATGAAACATGGCATCCTTAAACAAACATTTTAAGGATTTACCAGCTTTATGCCACAATGTACAAGATGGATGCTAGAACCAAAGCAGTGCAACCAAGATTGATAATCTTGCAACGGCTCAGCATACATTTCTCCGTGCATCTCAGCATTAAGCCTAACTTATATCATAGTGATAAGAACTCTGCTGCTTATTTTATCATTATATTGGCTAAAAATCTAATTTTATAATCTAGAAACGCATGTCTATTTAGAACATATTGTTATAAATAGTTTTTTAATGAACATTCATCATGTAAAAGCTGAAAACGTGAATTCAAGTTATTAACGAAGAGCACAGCTGTTGCACACATGGCAATGTCTATGGGTCCAACCTAATGGAGCTCCATAAAAGCTTCCTATTCTTCCAGTAACTTTATTTCCTCCCTGCTGTAACTCTGCTGGAGCTGACAGGGGTCCTGCCACATTTGGTGCAGGGTCAGGATGGAGAAAGGGAGATTAGGACTAGAGACAGGTGGCACAAAGGTTCCCGTTATTGAGCGAACAGATGGCTGATCTAACGTAAATCAGGGTGCTGACCTTTTCTCCCCACAGTACAATCCACAAGCGCTTATAATTGTACACCAAAACTGACCCCGCACACAATGCCTGCATGCACACATTCATACTCAAACCCGGCGCATGTTTGCACGAGAACCTGCGCACACATAAAACAGATGTTTCCCTGTCACAGAGGCAGTTCCTAAACCTGCTCAGCATTTAGCATCCGGACGCCGTTTCCACGCAGCGGATTCAGATTCCCTCGGACTTGAATCATTCCGGTCCCTGCCACACCTACACAAAAGCATGTGATTAACAACCTCGCATGGAGGCTCGTGTTGTGGTAAATGATCTCTGTGTGAAGGCACGCAGCGCTGAAGGGAATACAGCGCTTCAGTCAGCCTCACCCGTTCCTTTGCAGGCTCATGCTGAATTACTTGTCGGCAGCCAATTATTTGTCCTGTCCCGGCTTCGGAGTGGTGTAAATTACTTTAAGTGCACTTTGCCAGGCCCGCCATCACGATAATGATAATTGCAGCGCCACTGTGACACACGCAAATATCCAGCTCTACCTGGGTAGGATTGAAGACGGAGCAGCTAAGAGAATCTCTGCATGCTAGAAACAAAGAGGAACATAAACAATGACTGTTTTACTGCTGTGCTAAATTTACTTTATGCCCTTTCTTCATGATTTCATAATCTAAATGTAAATATAGAAATGCATCAATAGTATTTTTCAATCTGCATATCAAACACATGGTTATCTACTATAGCTAATTCTTTTTTTTTTTCTTTTGCATTCTTCATGGATGCCTAAGATTAGTTTTCTTGTAGTAAGTGTTCCGCCCCAGCAGGTGTCACTCATGGCTGTTATGCTTATTCTTGAAGCAGGAGGTATAGACCCCAAACTTTCTCACAGCTCAACCCTCTGTGGATGACAAGTTATTAAAGTGGGCATCTCTATACGTCTTGTTTTTAGAAACTGAAATAGTTTTATAAACTGACTGAGATCACTTTCTTTAAAAACAAGTAGCTTTAAACCAGCTCTGCACCTCTGAGGCAGCAGCTGTCCATTTCCAGGTTGGAGCTGTCTGCTTTTCTCAAGCTCCATTAAATCTGAAATAAATGCTAAGACAAATAACCTTCATGCTCTTTGTGAGGGAAAACATCAGAACACTTAAATCGAGACATCAAGCCAAATCTTCCAGGAAGAAAAATTTCTATACAAATATGACGGTGACTGGTGGATACTTACATATTATGCAGGACACACCAGCCACAGTGGGGATCTCCGGAGCTCAGACACTCTCCACACGTCCCATACTGCTCACAGGATTCAATAGGAACCTGGGTAACCTGTGAATAAAACAGGACATCTTTGAGATAAAGTATTTACTTTGTAGTCCAAAGAAAATCAATTAAATTTGTTCTTATAAGGAATAACAATGCTCCCAACAGCTATTGTCAGACCTGATAAAACAGTGTAGAAAACCTTAAAATAACCTGATTAAACACAAGTACATTTATTCAGAGGAGGAAACATTCAATGTTGAGAAATATATTTTAACAAAATCCCTGGTGACAAAATAGCTGAAAATCCAAACAATTATATGACAATGAATGAAAGCGATGATAAAAATTACAAAATACATTCAATAACCAATGACTTCATATTTACACTTTCATCTAAGTGTAAATATCCCAGAAGTCTATTTTTTTTTGCCACTCTTCAAAATGGGATTGGAAGCCACTGGGCTGAATCCACATTTATTTCATCACCAAATACAGTGAGACTGATGACAATAGCGGTAAAAAAAAAAAAAAAAAAAAAACTCTACTAATAAACAATAATGTAGCATAAATTGGAATGTTGGAATTATCCATTCTCAACACACACTGTCTAAATGACAACTGTTTGTTTGGTATGGATGTCAGGACAAAGAGGTCCAACATCACAATCTTAAACCTCACTGGGACTTTGTTGCTAGAGAGCTCAGTCTTCCTCTTTTCTGACCAAACACTGTGCGATGATTACATAAAAAAGCATCATTCATGGTCAACTCAACACGACACATTTTATCAGACAGAAAATATCTAAACACTTATAAAAAATAAAAACAAATCCAATGATTACCAATAACCTGGTGCAAAGAAGTCTGTGACATGAAATTTTTTTTGGATGATGTCAATTGTTGTACTTGACCCAAACCATGAAAACAGCTGTAAGCAGCTGGGAGAATTTAGCTGAAAAAAGGAGGTTTTTCTCTGCCATCAGTGGACGTCTGTGTGCCCCGGGGGCGACAGTCCACCTCCACAGATCCTCTGCAAATACGCCCACACAAGGACGAGCGATGACAGATGTAGAGACTTGATTGGAAGAAATGTGTCAAGAGCTGAATCTCCATCTTTTCTTTTTTTCAAAAAGTGTAACTTAGCTACATAGCAAACAAAATGTCAACATGAATAAATCTGAGGTGGTTCAACCAAAAGAAACATCTCGTGTCAATCATGACCCACTAATCCAAACAGGACAACAAGTCTGCAGTCACTTAATGAACAAAAATCCTTCTGCTTATTCTATTACTTTAAAGGACAGACATTTTTACTTGCATGAAAATACAGATGAGTCTCCAAACTGTACTGTATGTGAAAACAACAGGAGAAAAATACCACCTCAGGTAGCCAAACACTGAGAATGTGAGTCAGCTGTGTGATCCACAGCCTATTTTCAGCTGCTACACAACATACTCTCATCCCTCAGTGAGTGCTTTGAAACATACAGTAGTACTAGGTGGGATGTACACATGGGCATTCCTGATTTTTAATGTTGCCATGTAAACTGTGGTAACTTGTTAGTAAAGGGTGCTGCACTATTTCTGTGTTTTCAAAAATATGAGTAAAACTTAGTTTTATAGCAAGTATCCTCTCACACATGGTGTGACTTCTAACATAAATAATGAATGACTGCTCACAAGAAGAAGACACAGAAATATATATGATGGTGTTTTTATATGTTCTTACAGTTCCTATAGTGAACTCAGGATTCACCAATTGGTGAAACTTTGTTGGTTGTTGCAAAAATAGCTTTTTCCAAGATAACTTTGAATTTTATTCAGTGCCATATTGGACAAATTATTTTCTGTTTAATTTCACATAGAGTTTAGTTCAGAAAATATAGAAGGTATATACCACCGAGTTTGGAGAAGCAGAAGGAAATTATGTTAGAAAAGTTTACTAGTTTATTAAGGCTGGAAAAAAATCCATTAACAGAATGTGTTTCAGCTTTAAAAAAATGAGGTAAATGCTCATGTGGCTTCATCCTGATGCAAGCTAACACCACGGTAGCGGATCTTATACCTTACATTTAAGTAATGGTATTTCTGTTTACCATCAGTAAAACTCAAAGCTTGGGAATCAGTTTTTAAGTAACGTTGTTTTAAAATAATAATGACAAAAAAGAAGAAAGAACATCAGAGTTCTTTTCAGTCTATGATATCTGTGCATGCTTTGAATGCATGCAAGTCCCCCAGGGCAGCCATACTCACCATTGTACCTCATCATGTCAGGACCAGGAGTTGCACACATACTGACAAAGCACCAACATAACCAAAAGGAATACAGCAGATAGACAAATGAAGGGAATCTCTGGATATAATGCAGATTAATTTTCAGTTCTCCGTCTTAATTTTCTGCATTGTCCTGTTGAATAATAACAGCAGATGTTAACATTTGGAATGTCCTCTGTAAAATGTGGGAGAATGAATGAAGGGTGCAAGTAACACCCTTTAAATACTGTACATTACACATAGTGGGTGAACATAATGTCCAAAGTTAAGTCAATTTAAGTTTGTGGATGTAATATGACAAAATGAGATAAGGCTTGTGGAGTGTAAATACTTGTGCAATTCCTTCTATGTAATGCATCAAGTTTAAAAACAGCTGACAGTGCAATTTGGAACATGTGTCTGCCATTGCAGTGTCGCTGAAAAAGTTGAGGGCTGTTAAACCTGTCAGCTGGATCCAAAAACTGAGAACTATATGAGACCCTGGATGGATAGTATTCCTTGTTTTGTCTCCGCAATCATCCAAAAACTTCAACATCACCCATCCACCTGTCTGCCCCGAACCCTGCGGCAACTCAGAGTCCCAGAGGACAAAGGAAACCATTGACACCGTCGGGATTTGACAGTCCATGTGGCACTTCCATTGCGCAGACTCCTGTTATATTAACCCCTGTCATTTCAACAAACTCCATTTGTGTGCGTGTCTTGCCTAGCTTCAGGACAAACAGGTGGCGCGCTGTAATGAGCTGCAGACGGGGGTCACATCAGCAGCAGAAGCGGCAACCGATGACAAACAAGCCCACCAAGAGCGAAACTCGACTGAGTGAGGGAAGCGGCAGCTCGGCGTGCGTGGGCGCGCACAGCTCAAAGCCTCAGCGCAAAGTGAGGGCGCTTAGCTTTAGCAGCAGTTCGCATCTGCTTGAGTTTCATTACCTCCACCTTAAAGAAAGCCGTCAGATCTTCACAGAAGCATGCACAAGTCCGACGAAACTTAAGAGTGTAACTTTCACAGCGGCCCAGCCAGAGGAAAGGGCTACAGTGTGGAGACAGCTGTCAGGGAGTGGTGAGGACGGGGGGTCTTCATGGTCCTCATGGAGCTGTATGTAAACACAGACAGAACAGTCTAACCTGGCAAGCTGAAAGGAAGGGGAACCGCATAGAAGAGAAGAAAGGCAGCAAAGAGGTGAACCCTGGAATAGCAGAGCATTATGGGGGGAGTGTGCCTTAGGTATTAAGGGTCTATGTTTCTTTGAGTTTTGTGATGCTTAGATAGGGCCTGGGTCAGCAGTGGAGATGAGGGGGACGGGTTGAAGAAGGGGCACACAGCAGCTGTTGCCCAGCACACGCTACAGTCACTCATCACAGCAGGCCTGCACAATGAAGCCCCTTCTCCCACTGCGCGTGCATGTGTTTGAATGAACACATGCACAGCGCCGTAACGGATGTGCAGACTGTTGTTTCTGGGTTTTCAAGAAAGACAAAAAGGGATTGCATGTGATCCGATAGCCGGTGTGAGTTTCTTTGAATCTGTTTCCCAAGAAGACGTTCGCTTTGAAAAGTATTCTGACCCCTTGGAACTTTCCATATTTGGTCACAACAAAACTATCATGGCACCTTATTGGGATTTATTTTAATTACCCAAGATAAAGAACTGTATAACTGAAGTGAAGGAAACATTATGCATGAGTTTGTGGTGATTTACAAACTGGACTTCTCATGGCTACTTTCAACAATTTCATTATTTACCACTCTCCCAGAAGGGGTTTATTTTGACAAGTGTACTAATAATAGTTGTATTATAAACACATTCTCCCACCTGAGTTGTGGATCTCTGCAGCACCTCCCCTGAACAGAAGTCTCTCAGCTTTTGCAATGTTTTATTGAATTCAAAACCAAATATCCTTTCCAAGTCACTTATAATTAATCATTTTCAAAGTATGCATGACTTTGCATACTTTGATTATGGACGTCCACCAGATATGTTCACGCAAAGATAAATCTGTACGACTGCTGGGCGGGAAACAGTATTCACATAAGACAGAGTCGATGCAACCAGTCACGAGGATGCACTTCTCGTCAAACTGCTACTTTGTATCAAACTAACAGGTGTGTAGTGAATACCTTCGGCACCCAATCAGCTCAAACGTAAAAGTATCCGTATGAGAAATTAATAAATTTATCACAGAAAATGTAGGCCATTAGTACAGTCGTCTTTGAAATCTCAACCATCCACAAACAGTATTTGGTCCTCTTTAATGCCTACAGCTACTTTTTTTGGTTCATTTATTTTCCTATTGTAATGAACTCCCCCCTTCCGTGAAGAACTCTGCTCCCCCCTGCGGGAAGCATGCCTTTAATTTGAAAAGCCCTGTTCTATCGCACAATATTCCAATAAAACACTGAGGTTTATGGCTAAAACTAACAAAAAAAGTGAAGAAAGCATAAGGGGTACAAATACTTTTACAAATACAGTAAAGATGACAACATTGTAAGCTTAGCATTGTCAGAGAGAAGCCCTGTGGCCTACTTTTAAATGAATGCTAATAGAATTCCAGCTGGAGTTGACCTCGCAGGGGGTTATTCAACCACAGAGGCTACAGTGGAGTCGCATACAGGAGCGATCAGGGTGACAGAGTGACAGCTGAGGGTTAAAACAGCTTCCTCTCTTTCAGCATTAGTCTGAATAGCCTTCAGATCTCATTATTATAGCTGACAAGTAGCCAAGGAATGAATATTCTTTAGCTAAAGTACATAGCCACATTAATGCCTGGCTTTAAATTACAGTTTCATGCAAAAAATACAGTCCAAAAATCTTATTAGCTGAGATTAAGTAATGCAGTAGGTCTTTTTCACAAGGTACTCTTTTATCAGTGAGACAATCAATGGTTAGGAATTGTGAAATGGCAACTTTTACAACTGATAGTGACTTTTAGCTGTCTAAATAGTCTAAATTACTTTTAATCCCTTTACTGCTGTACAGAAACTTTCAGCAGATAACAGGCAGGCTGAGTGAGATACTGCATTGGTGTTCTGTTTTATTCCCTTACAGAACATGTTGGATTTGAAAATTTGTTCAACTTTTTGTAAATCTCAGAGGTAAAGAATAGACAAAAACTGTTTTGTAATGCTGGCAGAGTTAAATGCTGATATAAGATGCTACAGATTGCTTAAAAGATGCAATCTGTCTCTCTGAGTTAACGGTAACTCGCTTGACCAAAATATTTTTCAGTTCTGTTGTTGTATAATATGGTTATAAGAAAGAAATCAGAATGGTCTAAAACTGTTTTATGTAGGTCAAAATTTTACCAAAAAAAAAAAAAAAAAAAAACAGATCAGAAATGAAAAGTAAGAAGTGAAATATTGGCGTTTTATTTCTGCTCAGGTGTCCATAGAACCTTTTTTGATGAAATAGCAGTTTTTGTTTATTTTGGTCTTGGTTCACACTGAAATCGTCCTGGTGTTTATGCCAGCACTTTCACTTATTTTGAGTAAATTATCCACTTTGCTTTGCTTGGCAGACAATCGTTATCCTGCCTTTGATTTGGAGACCGGGACTGGACTTCCTTCTTTTTTAGTTTACATTACACTCCTAGACAGGATGCCATATTTGACAGTACACAAATATGGAGGTAAAGAATTACAGAAACCCAGCTATAAGTACAATATTGTTCACCATAGTGAAGGCAGAACCTAGCCTACTGTGTTTTAGATGTACCACATGAATTAACTCCCATCTATTGAGAAAATCAAGCCATTCAACAATAACGTATTTTTTTGTTTCCATTCTAAAACAGAATGAAAAAAAACAAACCAAAATTACCAACAAAAGATAAAATCCCTGGGGAAAAATGTTCCTAGAAAGGAAAAAAAAATCCTGTGTGCCTTATTCTTAAAACGGTTCTTGGAGAAAAAGAAAACCACAAAGGGAGGATCGAGATTCCTCGCAGTGCCAACAAACAGAATCTGACAACTTATGCGCACTACAGAGAAGTAAGGAAGACTTTCATCTGTTCTCTTGTCCGTGAGCCTGAGAATGAATGGTGGCTCAATTTCTGCCCCTGTGGCCCGCTGCCCCGAGACCAAGCCGAGCTCACTGTACCTCTGTGATGGATGGGGGCACGAGGGCCAAGCATGAAGAGAAGAAGGAAAAAAGTTATAAAAGGAGGACAGAGCAGAGTGGAAACGGCCCATTGCACGCGGTTCTGATGGGACCGGTGTGTGCAGCCAGATGTGCCACAGCAGCCAGAGTGAAAGAGAAAGCAATAGGAAGAGAAAAAAATCCCAGTCACCAGTAATGGAGAGGAAACTACTTTGCACGCTGTCGTCAAGGCAACAGCAAAGGCTCTGACCTCAGGAACACCTCCACATCTAGCTGCACCAACACCAATCCCTCTAACCTTCAAAACCTTGAGCTGTGCATGGCAAACAGCTAACACCTCTGGGACTTCCTGTCATCTACACCTCCTTTAAAACATGTATAAACACACAAGTGCGCGCACACACCAGTGACCCCTCCTTCTACACCTATCCATTTTTAATGAGAGTAAGCCAGGATACCACATCACTGGAATGAGGCACATCGATCATGAACAATACCCATTCCAGCAGAAAGGAAGAGAGAGAGAGAGGCACGGGAGGGGCCAGTGTAACCGAGTGCGTGCGTGTGTGTGCGTGTGTGTTTGCGTGACTGTGTGTGTGTTTGAGCGGGACTAATGACAAAGGCACAAAAGCAGAGCAAATACTTGCTGCTGAACGAATGAAAAGCGATGAAATGTTCAGTCTCGTAGTCCCACAGTGACCCTGCAGCCACTCTTTTCTGCATTAAGGAGACCAACACAAGGACGACTGAACCTTTAATCTGCTCTAGTAATCCAGCTGAGGCTTCTGCTCAGGACAACAGCTACAGATCCCCCTGCCTCATGCTCTCCTCCTTCTGGTTCCCTCCTCTAAGATGTAAATCCATCCACTTTACCATCAAAGACCCAAAGCATATCTGCACTGTGGTGTTGTGGTGTGGTTTTCCATAAAAATGGGAGACTTTCTCTTTGCAAAGAAGCTAAACCAAATGAGAAAATGAACCTTAAATGTTCCCTTTTTTAATTAACTTTTAGCCGGAGTTTTTCTAAAGATCGATGGACAAACGGACGGACGGACACTCATGCAAACTTGGAAACTACCTGGATCTTATTTGAAACTTTCTTAGACTGTGAATTAGCCCCTGTTCTTCAGAAATAAAAGTGGGATAAATTACCCGCCTTACGCAACCTGAGGGTTCAGTCAGTCGCTCAACTTGTCATTAATATTCATTCTAATTCTGGCTAGAAGTGAAAAGCGAGGTGAGAGGCTCTGTTGAAGTGTTGTGGCTAGTCCAAGGATAATCATGCCTCAAGACTCACACCAATTACTCCAAGCCTGATTAAGGACAGAATTGGGACGCGGTCGTGATTGCCGGGCTGTGCGGGTTGCTGATCTTGTAAAGGCCCTGAGCTGAATGTGCTCAGATACCACCACAGCTGGGAGATCCGGCCATATAAACCACGTTCCAGAAGCTGATAAAGTGATTACATTTTGCAGCAAACAGTCCTTCTCATTGAGTATTTGAAACAATATACAACCTTTGTATCCTGCACATTTTTTCTACTGTGTCTGTCTTGTGCTCTGTAGAAGCTGCTTATTGAAATTGCTTGTTTTCCATTTTTGCTGCTGTTACAAATGTCAGAAGACTCTGTGACAAGTCATTTAAAGGAAACAAGTTTTATGTAGGAATGCAGGATATTGATTTTCCTCCACTGCATACGATTTCTTACATGGGTATCTAATGCAGAATACATTGAGGATACATAAAAGTGGAATTCGGAGAGACGGCAATATGTGTATTAGAGTCTCTTCTGAAGGTCAGGCCTTTTTCTGCTAGGTGGTTTTCTTGGATAACTGATTTTGAAATGGGAGCAATATATTCAGAGTATTACTCACCGATTTTAACAGGCCAAACATAGGAGAGGGAAAGAAAAGGTTGATGCTAAATAAAACGACACAGCTCTGCTTACCCAAAGAGCCATCTCACATACTCCACAAATAATTAGGTGTGAAAATAGGAGTTTTTAACCAATATCGTCAAGGCCAACACCTCTCAGCACATCCATCGTATTATTTTGCTAAATTGAAAGATAAAACAGACACACACACATGCACACACACATATTCTTTGTATTACTCAACATAGTCTGAGCTCTAAGATCTAGGTCAATTGAAAACATCAAGACATTAGAGCAGAAAGAAAGAAAATTATAATGTATCCGTTAGTGAGAACCTCATGCTATATTTAAGCTAACTCATCTAGAAGTGATAACAGGCTGAGGTGGTTATTGAGCTAAAACTGATGACTTTGATCCTTTTCCAATCACAGTTTAGGGCTTAACCCCCACTGAAAGCCCTTAGTTCCTGCCAGACTTGATCCCTGGCAGCTCATCAGGAGGAACAGACTGGTGAGAGACAAAACTGCCAGGGAGCAAGAAAGGGGAGGAGCAGGTCGAGCGTGTGCCTTCTGACCGAGGTTTGAACTCTAAAACGAAGCAGCCATGACAATTAAAGCTAAACGTGAAATATGCAACAAGTTTTAACTACTGTAGCTCACGAAAGTGTTAATCTTTAATTGTTGCATCATAAACACAAACATTGTATTTCAAGAATTTTTATGACATAACACAGAGTAGTGTCCGATGTTTGTTTTCCACTATTTTTCACATTTTTGGTTCTAAATAAGAATCTGAAAGGACAAATTGTTTTTATCTGCAAGAGACGTCTGACTTCAGAGAACATTTATTATTCACCAAGACAACGACTGTAAGCATATTGCTAAAGCTACACAGAAAAGGTTTTGTCTCTAGACCAAAATCAAATTGAGTATGTGAATATGTGGCATAAATTAAGAATTGATCTTCAACATTCAATTTAAGCGTGAACTATTTTTTGTTTTTATATACTCCAAAACGATCAAAGCTGCAGCTGGAGTTAAAAGTGGTTTAACTAACGCAAATAAAATATTGACATATAATTTACTTTATAAAAAAGTGAGATTTTGTTATTTATTTCTTCTAATTCATAATGTTTTCCTACTTTCAGTTGGCCTTTCATATCACATCCCAATGAAAGACGCTAAAGTTTTAGGATCTAACATTGCAAAATGTGGAAACGTTTGAGAAATATGAATCCTAACACAGGCAGTACTGTAGCAATAGTTTTATATTCAGTCTTAGAAAGAAAGCAGAAAGCAGTTATATGTAATGCTATTTTGCCCCCCGCCTGTCAGACTGTATTTGTTTTCTAGCCTCTATTATATTTTTCATAAATACCATAGAATCATTAAAACATATTCCATGGTCCTCCAGCAGCAATGGTTCACCTTTCCCTTCAGTCTAAGCAAAGGAAAATAAATATGCTCATACAGACATGAGAGCGAACACATGCCATATCGAACAAATAAACCAACCAGTTCTACAAACACAGCACTGAATACCAGCCGGAGTCCCCCAAAACAGGCGGCCAACATTATAGATTAAAGACAAAGTGGGACCGCAGGCAACATAAAGAAGACGGAACAGTTCCCTAATCTCTGTTTACGTGTGCAAGTGTGTTCAGATATTTACAACCCAAATGCCTAGGAGGAGGAGTCAGAGGGAAAGGTGGGAGGCAGGGGAGGGAATGTGAGCGTAGAAGTAATGGAGTGAAGGAATCGACCAGTGAGAAGGACGAAAAATCCAACAAGTCAATGGAGCCAGGAGTTTATCAATTATGTATGTCCTCAATCGCCTTTTGGGTGAAGGAGAAGGAGGATCATATGAAAAACAAAAAGGTGAATGTTGTGTGAGCTTTCCGTCACGCACAAACCGTGCTTTAGTATGCATCTAACTGCAGACTTTGTTGCTGAAAAATGCCAGGAAGGCTCTTCAATATCTCCCATCAAAAATTAGATTCATAGCAATAGAGACATGGAGAGATATTGAATTTTCAGCCACTCCTTACTATCCGTTTCTGCCTTTCACAAGAATACATATTTACTCAGTACAAGTAACAAAACAAACTTTGAGACTGGGAAAGAGAAACCATGGTTACTTATTTATGTTTGATTTAACCCTGTAACATGGAATAAAAGCAGAATGTCATGCAGTGCTAAAGATACTCCACAGTTATCAGTCACACTTTCCTATTTGAGCTAAAGATGCTCAGATAGATAATAACATTATCACATTGAAGTCCCTGACTTTTTACAGACCTTCTTCACCTTAATTTTCTACTTATCTCCACATCTATTTTCTTCCTCCCCCCTAAACTATCACTTCCCCACTCTTGGATTCACTCTTTATATGGCTGCTGGTCAAGGTGGCTTCCTTGTTGTCTAATTCAGTCAGGAGCCTAAAAAGGAGGAAATTATATCCATGCTGGCTGACCACTTTGAACCACCAGCTCCCTTGTACCACACTTTCTAACTGGTAAAAGTTTTCTGTCATTAAAAATGGAACCATGGAGCTGCAGATGTTTCTGGATGTGCAAATGTGCATGCATGCAAAAATCTAAATAAAACAAAGTATTAGTTAAAAATGCTTTTGTTGCAAAAGGCTCCAGGTCAAACAACCCTTTGCAATTTATGCAAAATTTAACAACAAATTATGTTCCATAATGTTTAGGCTTAAGTTTTGTTTTATCCATCCATCCATCCATTTTCCTACACCCTTGTCCCTTAATGGGGTCGGGAGGTGCTGGTGCCTATCTCCAGCTGGCGTTCCGGGCGAGAGGCGGGGTACGCCCTGGGCAGGTTGCCAGTCTGTCGCAGGGCAACACAGAGACACACACAGGACAAACAACCATGCACACACACACTCACACCTAGGGGCAATTTAGACAGACCAATTAACCTGACAGTCATGTTTTTGGACTGTGGGAGGAAACCGGAGTACCCGGAGAAAACCCACCATGCACAGGGAGAACATGCAAACTCCATGCAGAAAGGCCGGGGCCGGGAATCGAACCCAGAACCTTCTTGCTGCAAGGCAACAGCTCTACCAACTGCGCCACTGTGCAGCTTAAGTTTTGTTTTATTTATATTTTAATTTCTTTCAATAGTTGATCTTTTAGGGTTGTCCGGGGAAATCTCCTACTGTTATATAGATTGTGTTAGCCTTTCTACAACTTTTATAACCCAGTGTATCACCACCTGAACAAAGACAATATCATGGTTCTTACTAGCTCTGACAGTTTTATCAAAGCTGAATGATAAAATCCTGAGTTCACTTCCTTTGTACATTAATCAACACTTACAATGACCGATATGTCAAAAAATGTTTTATTGGTTAAGCAATTTTGACAAACACAAAGGTGAAACTCAAAAAATAACAGCCTGATTCAAGTATTTATTTACTTTCAGTAACTTAAAACAATCCACTATTTTGCACCTTGTTATGTCAATCAAACTAAATCTAAGTGCCATAATTCTGCACTGCCTCTGAACCAATTACATTAGGAACTTTGTGTTTTAATAGACCACATTTCTGCCATATTGATGTCATAAAAGGCTGCATTCTTCCACTTAGCCACCATCAGACATCAGAGCAAACTGTGTCCCAAAGCTAATGGCCTCAGGGTTTAGGTAAAGCACCCACTCCACTGCCTAATATGATATGAAATCAGCAGTTGGTTTTGAAATCCCACTCTTAGTGGTTAGTAAAAACTCTAATGTAATGGTTTCAAAACTGTAACCCTTTATTCATTTTATAAGTCATAATCTATGATTTGCTAAAATTGATCCAACTACATTTCCATCTCTGCCAGAATTATTGTTGAATTATTAGTGGACTAACAGCTTTGTCCAGGCCTGGGACAAAATAGTCTGTCATGCTTCCCGATTAGCATTTTCACTAGTAGAAAATGAAGTCAAGTTTACAATTAAAAGATATCACTGACACTGGACTCTGTCTAATTCATTCTTCTTCTATCTTCTCCTGTAACGTCTTGCCCCTCCTGTCTGCTCCATACTTTGCATTTTGTTTTTATTTTTCTTGTCCAAACAGGTTCTAGATTGTCTTCCTTCTCTAGAATGCTAGAGACTGTTGTAGTTGGGTTTATGCATCTCTTAACAAGGCGGCACAACCTGCCAACCAAATGGGTGTTTCTGTGTGGAGCTTGAATGATCTAATCATACATAATGGCTTTCAAGAGATACCAGGCTCCCAGCAGAAAGCAGAAATGGTCGTTGGATAATTTAAACCTTTGGTCTGGCAATGTTAAAACTGCTAAAAACATGATAGCATTACATTTGTTTTGGCTCAAAGAGTTTCACTAACTCAAATTATAAAAGCAATGAAATATGAAATGAAATAAGGGCATAATTATGGACTAACTAATTTGTGACCATAAGTGTATAATGATACATCTTCCTTATTTTAACACATTTTTTCCAACATTGTGATACCAATTACCAAGATAAACATAATAATCAGGATTCCAAATCATCATATTGTTACCAACTTAGTATAGTACAAAATATCTTTTCTTCATTGCCTGATGATGCCAGATTACCGTCCATTTCTGTTAATTAGCATCTAACATCTGTTGCATCTTTGTGTAGAATCCAGTGTCACCTCATTTTAGTAACAAAGAGATGTGCATGGCCTTCCTCATTATACATTTATTTATAACTCTGCTTTACCGACTGCACTAAGTGGTGGCGACTCTTTGACTGGTTTCCTCGTCAGTCAGTCCACTTGTGTGGACCTATTTTTACCCACCTGTCCGGGCCACTCGTCTGTGTGACAACCTTCATGCTCGTCGCCCCACTGTACCTCTTTCGATCCATCCCTGCTCTCGTCTTTGTCCAACTTGTCTGAGTGTCTCTCAGTGGGATCCCAGACTGTCAATGCAGCCAGTAATGAGGTGTATGCTTCAGTCAGCATGTGAGGAGTTAATAAGGAAGCAGCACAGGCCATCACACATCAACAGGCATTGAGTGTGTGTGTCATGTGTGTGTGTATGGAGAGTGTGTTGGGAGCCTCCCTGGCACACTTAACGGCTGTCTGTCGACCAACGGGTGTATTGATTTGCAGTGGAAAAGCAGACAGAGATGAATTCTGATCCACAGAGGGACTCTGCAGTGCATGTCTGAGTGTGGTATTTATTATTTTTTTTGTAAGCAAGTGTGCATGAGTGTGTAACAACATGTGTGTGTGCGCAAGTGAGCATGTTTGTTCTCTTTGTTTCAGCCTCTCTTCCAGCATACACCATGTACATACAAATGAAGGGTTTGGAAACACCCCGCTGCTCTCAGGGCTGCTGCTTGTGGGTACACATGTGTGTCTGTGTGATGAATATTAGTCTGTGAGGAGCAAGACGGAGAGACGGATAGGGAAGGAGGTATTGATAACTAGGCTCAGGTGGTGAGGAACACATCATCTAATCTAAAACTATGCGTGTGTGTGTGTTTCTATGATTGTTTATGATTTATGTGTTCTGCGCACGCTACTTGGGCAATATGCAAACTCCAGCTCAGCGGGGCTTCAGCACTGAGATATTAATGGGATTCTGAGGTGCTGGTGAAGCTCTTCAAAGACCTCATCAGACCTTTTAATAATGTCCATGATTGATTCCAATTTGAGCCTTTGGTTGAGAATCAGAAACACAAAGATTGATGGAAAACTTTTACATCGTAGAAAATATTATTAGATTTGGCTCTAAATAAATTCCGTGGAGTTAGAGGAAGAAAGCAAACTGTGAGTGATCTTGGTTGGTGTGTCTGAAAATGCCTGGGTGTCTTTGTTTGGCAGTAGAGGGAGAAAAAAAAAATCAACATAATGAGCCCAAACTGCCTTTGTGTCTCACTCTCTTCGTCTCTCTCCACCCTCTGTCTTTTTCTCTCTCTCATCGCACAATTTTCAGACAGCTGCCTCTGTGCAGCCAAATTAACTGCTCCCCAGTTGCTTTTGGAAAGTGGGAATTTAATAAACATTTTGCCTCCGAGGTACATGGTGCTTGTGGTTCCAGAACTTTAGTTTTAATTGCCTTGAGTGATAAACTGCAGGTTTCAGACCCCTCACTCGACATGCTTTAGCCCTTTGCTGTGTTGCTATATCTGGAAGCTCTGTTATCCTTATGGTTCCAAATATCAGAACTAAAGGTCGTCAACATGGTTATATTTCAAAGAAGAAAGAAAAATACTCTACATTTCTGGTTTTGGCTACCCTGTTGCTTTTCTAACATTTTTACTCAAATATTGATTTAAAGTGTTATTTATTTTACATCTGAGAACATAAAGGAAATACTGCTAAACATACAAGACGTCAATTATACAAAAAATGAAATAAAATAATCAGTGACTTACAAACAATAAAACTAGGATGAACAGAACTGACATAGACCCCATCTAGAGTAACAATCCACATGCAAACTGCAGTTTCAAAATGCTTTCTAGAGTGAGTTTATTTTAAAGGGAGAAAAAATTTTTTCATTACATCCATGTGAACATAAAGGCTTTCTGAAAACCATTAAATATCTCAAATGCATGCAACATTTTCTTTGATTTCTAATTTTACTTTATTATATTCTTTCTTTTTATTATATTATATTCTCTGCATGTGATCTTCATCTCACTAAGATCACACACAAACACAAATATATAGCAACTATTTAAGCAGAAAATAACTATAGGAATGCCTACAGACATATAAAGATAATCATTTATAGTAATACATATATTATGAAGTGACATACATGCGTTTAGAAAAGTACACTAAAGATATACACCTGCAATGAGATTTTTGGATTTTAAAGCATATTATTTCTTCTGGGCACCAAGGGCTTTAAAAGGGTACCTGGCCTAATTTAATATCAAATACACTCCCATAGACAAACACGTACACATAATTAAATCCACACTTGCACAAACTAGGCGATGCAATAATCCATCACTAAGGTGGAGGCTGACAGTTTTGTCAAATTGAGCCGCAGGGAATCGAAGAACGGCATTGTGCAATTGAGTTCTCCCATCGGACGCTGCTCTGACAGCAGAGAAGAAAGAAAAAGAAGACAGGAGAAAGGGGTGGAGAAGGGTGGGGAAAACTGGGGAGTGTGTTGCACAACTCCAACACACGGAGGGAGGGAAGGACTGAGCTGCCCTGGGTGCCCCATCAAAAGCAGAAGTCTTCCTGCTGTGTCCTGTAAACCTGGCCTCGCGAAGGACAGACGAAAAGCGTATTGCAACCCTGGCAGCATGACCATTATCAGTCAGTAAAACACACACTCATGCACACAGCTGCAAACAGATAGGCACAAAAGGTCACCTGAGTCTCTGCCAAAGACAGCATACGAAACTCAAGGTCTGGCTAAAAGGCAATCAGTGACAAACTCATTCACATGTGGCACGCGCGCACACACAAACACACACACACACACACACACACACACACACACACACACACACACACACACACACACACACACACACACACACACACACACACACACACACACACACACACACACACACACACACACACACACACACACACACACACACACTCAGCCGTTCAGAGGGCAGCTGGTGGCGACATAAAATAAGCTGTCAGTGCGTCTCAAACAAGAAAGAAGACGAGCAGTGTGGGACCTTTTCTCTAAACACCTGGACCAGAGCTGATGACTGAGACCGCTACAAGCCAACTGTTTTCGCTGAACCTAAAAACGGTCTACAACACACTTCACACACTCACTGGACTCCACTGTCAACACTTTGAGAGAAAGGAACTAATATACATGAAGTGGGACAATGAAAGCAAGGGTGGGAGAGCAAGAGAGACTTTCAGACACAGCCTCCCCAATTATCGACCAAACATTGCTGCTGCTGCTGCTGCTGCTTTACTCTTTGCCTGGCTCCTGACAAGCCCTGTCGTGGTTCCTTCAACTGGCACTCGTGTTTCTCCCTGACACTCTCTAGGCTTTAATTAGGCTTGTAAATAATTATTGCAATTAAAGCTAACAATTAGGAGGACTGAAGCACTGCCATTAGTCTCACAGTAAATGTCATGAGCATTCGGCATAGGCGCTGGGAGGAAGCAGACAAATCCTGGGCAGACAGTGAGAGTGAAAAGAGACAGAATGAGGTGCAGTGGGGAGGTGGGGACGGGGGACTGTATGAAGGCAGCTGACGTAGTCTCAGCACTTAATTATAGAGCTGATTATTCTGGTAGGATCCCTCCTGGACCATTCCTTTTGGCTCGCATTTACAAAGTATACATGCACAAAATCCTGCACTGAGTATCCACAAAGCCATTTCATACCTCAGTCCAACGCAGAACCACCAGCATCCAGTTACAAGTGAAATCTGAGATGATGACATTCAATTATTGTTGATTTCCCCCCAAACATTGTTAAAGATAATTTATTTTATTAGTTTAATACAATGATTGAATACACTCAGAGGGATGCATTGGGTATTTGAGGTTCATTCTAATGATGATGACTAACGTCTTAAAAAAAAAAAAAACAACACAGAGACAATTGGAACATAACAGAAGAGCTTTAAAAATAGTCCTAATAGCAGCATGTTACACAACAGTCTAGGTGATTTAAACGCTAGACACATATAGAACGCTAGTCATCATCAACTTCCATACATATTTGCTTAGAAAATAGCTAATAAATTAAATAGCTAATGCATTAAATAGCTAATTAATGAAAAGTTGGCTAGAAGGGAAAGTTTACATTTTCGCATTCAGACAATTGTGAGATTCGTAGGACTCATCGGTCCAAAGTCCTGATATTAGATGAAAGTGGATTTCACTTTTTTAATAAGAAATCAAGGTCACAGAGTCTGGAGGAACAGTGGAAAGGAAGAAAAATGTATGTAGCTTGAAGTCCAGAGTGAAGTTCACACAGGCAGTGATGATTTGAGGAGCCATGTAAATCTGCTGGTTGTGGTAAAAGTTGAAAGTTAGTGCAGTCACCTACCAGGAATGTTTTGACATTTGTTAATTTCAAATTTCAACATGACTCAACATCTGCACACACTTCCAGAAATATCAGTAACTCCTTTAGTGACAAAGGCAACTCTGTGCTTGATATAGACCAGTAAACTGACCTATTCTGAACATCACTGACAATCTCTAAAGTATTGTCAAGACAAAGAACAAAGCCATTTCAAACACAAAAAAATGCAAAAAAAGGTTGTAGCCATAACCAAGTATTGATACTGTACATATTTTTCAATAGATTGATTTTTTTGTATGGAAATCCTGTTTATCCTATATAAAAATAATTAAACTTTTTGATTAAATTTTCAATTACTGAGGCATAACTGTTTTTGTATGAGCAACAGTAAACCTACCAGTTGCCAGATCGCTCAAACAGGAAGGGAATCGGACTTTCCCAGAATCAGGTATCTATATTATATTCTATTACGCCACAAGGACTGTGAAAGTTAACTGCACAGTCGGTGGGTTTAAGCTTATCACTGAGTGTCACAAAGTGAAATATAAACCTGCAACGCTGAGCTTGAAATTCATTTATCTGCAGCGAGTTTGTCCCATAGATTAGGTCAAGTTACAGATGACTCAAATTACATCCAGACGCTCTGCTAACATGACATGATGATCTAGCCTCTGAGGCTAATGTGAGCACTATGGAATACTTTGTACTGACCTCCACTGGTATAGCAAGAGCCATGTTGGTAGGATGTGAGAAGGAAGAAAGGAGGGACAAATGGGATGTACAAAGAGGGTCAGGCTGGGACACTGGTGTGCGCAGGCTTCTTTTAATTAACAGCTTGATGGGGGCTGACAGGACGTGTGCTGCTATCAAATAATGAGGTTAGGGTTGGTCAATAGTTTCAGGGCAAAAAAAAACCTGATTAACACTAATCCTAGCTTAAGTCAATTAACAATGCCAGTTCAGGGATTCATGCAAATGAGGTGCTTTTGTGAGGTGGGCTTGCAAAGAAGGGTGCACATGGAGCTCGACATTCAGACATGTAAAACATCAATAGAACATAGCTAAAATGGTGAAGGGACACTTATTAGTGAGCATAAGAAAGCAACAGAAGAGCAGTGAAGTGTAGCTCGTTTCAGGGGTATTTAACCAGATCTGCATAGTAACACCTTATGTCTGTTTGAAAAGACTCGATTAAGCCTTGAACTATCCATAACCTCTGACCTCTCCCTGATCAGACAGCACAAATAAGTGACATATGGAAAAAAAAATCATGAAGCACATGTTCCAATAAACATGCAAACATTGCGTCAGTCCCTTTAGGTTTGAAAAATCCACATGTGGAGATTAGAAATTAAGAAAACAACCTCTTAATATTTTATACTTTTATATTATTAACTTTTTTGCTCACTTCTGGTCTTAGACCAGAAACATCTGTAAGTGTCTAACCTAGTTTTAGGTGCACCCAGTAAATGCGTAAAAATCATCAACAGTATGAGCATGTTCCATTTCAAAAAGTGTTTTAGGGTTTTGACAAAAATAATTTATCAATCAGAGCTTGAGATTAATGAAATCTAACAAGCGGCAGATGGGCAATGCAAGTTCTTTTTATAATGAACGGTTTCATCAATAAGCCTGACCGTGTGCTGACAGGGGATTTACCCTAGCGTGACACTCGTGAACAGCAAGAGAATCAGCAAAGAATCTGAGCGTGAAGTTTCATGTTTCAGCTTCAGATTTGTTTCTCAGCTGAGAAGCAACCAGTGAGGAAGCAGTCATGCAGATGATTTGCTGGCCTCCCCCTATAAACAGCCTCTAAACTGACCCTGCTTTTGTGCTTGCATCTCAGGTAGAACTCAAACGGCAATCTATCAAGACCGATGTCGTCTGCTTGACTGATGGCAAGCTGTCCCAAAGATGTTGTACTTCCACGTCGAGTCACCGTGTGACTGGGGAACGGACACAGATGTGTGGTCCATGTGTTGCCATATGGCTTCACAGTTTTCCAGAGCATGACAGAAAACATTTGCTTGGACCACTTTGTTCACATAAACAGTGGTGCAAGCCAAAGTATTAGACTACACTCTGGGTCACGACACACCAGATGGGGGCTCTAGATATAAAAGTTTCACTGTATAAAAAACATTTCACAACAGCTTGGTCAGTTTTAGGAATAATATTTTTTTTAGTCAAAGTGAAAACGTCTATATTTCTAACAGTGCAAAAAAAAAAAAATAATCCCAAAATCTTTAACAGGAACACTTTAAATAAATATTCTAATTTGATCTTTTGATTTGAAACATCTGTACACACCTGCTTAAAGTATTTGTATAGTTTGTTTTCCTTTATTGACTTTACTTTCCAAAAATACGGCATTATTTGTTGAAGTGGCATGACCTTACAGCTTAACTGCCCTTGGACAGAAATTTAAACAAAAACGTACAACATGATCTAATTGCTTCAACTTGAAACACCACAAAGGTATTCCTACTATTATGATAATGTTGTCATTGATGGTTTTGGACAGATAAATTCTCTTTTCTCTTGTCACATTAATAGCAACTTAATTTGCCTCAGTCTGGATGCAAAAAGGAGAAACTGAAAAATTCCAAGGAGGGGACTCTTTGGGAAAAACAGGTTCCAAGAACACATCATAGAAAGACTTAAGGGCTTGGGAAAGAAAACAAACAACTCATGCACAGAATTTAAATTTCACAGCTGAGCAACTGGAATAAATTGGTGGAGCTGAAAATATGAGGTTTTCTTTTCTGTAATGTTGCCGTTTTTTACATGAAAGTAACAGATGAAGGCAGGATGGGACACAAACACTGGAAGCTGACAGGATTTAATGTTTTCTAAGGAGCCATGGGTGTACTGAAGAGTGACAGCAGCACATGGGCGACCGCTGCATGGGTCTAGCCATGAAAAACGAGCCGCTTTTCTTGGCTGGCTCAGTATCCCTCCATTGGTCAGGAATTTCACACTCATCCTTATAAAAAGCCTCCAATTAGACTGCTTCTATGTCACTGGGAACTCCATTAAATCTGCAGAGGTCTATTATGTACGCTTGTGCGCTAAACCTATAAAAATTAACAAAACCATTCAAGGCCACTACAAAGTCAACACTTGTATCCCTTCACTATATTTAAAGAAATTAATACACTGTGTATGTGAGAGTTTTCCTGTTAAAAAAGCTTTTTTAACCGCGATTCTGAGCTGTCAGTGGTAGGACTATGCCACAGGTTCCACTTCAAAGCCCTTTCACATGTTAAATCTTGATTGTTTCCCATGAATAATACATTACAGCCTGGTCTTTGTGTACTGGCTTCTGACCACAACTGAAATAATGCTGCTGCTAATTCTCAACATGATGTGTGCCCATCCTTACTATCAGGGCCAAATCAATGCAAGATGGATAAGAGACTCGGTGCAGAATGAGTTTAAGAAGAATAACAATAATCAATGTATGCTGTTCAAGACCTTAACTGAACTCCACTGTGTTTCATGTCACTCTGTTGACCTAATCCTCCAAAAACCTTCACAGAGCACAAAAAAAGCTAATTCAGATCCAGTTTTAATAAAGCAGCTGAGGTTGTTTGTGTTTTTGGGCACAGAAAAGAGAAAAACATGAAACAGTAAAAGAGGTGGGGATGGGTAAAAGGCACAACCACCCCAAACCCTAACACAGATCTAATGCTCTACATTTGCATGAGCTGGCAAAAGCAACAATAACTAAGCTCTGCTGCAGCTGCCATTCAAACATGAACACTTTGTCCACCTGTTTGATTAGACCGCCAGCTGGAATTGTTATTGCTATAGCATACTGTATCACAGTCAGCACAGCATATCTGGCTTCATATTCATCCTACCAGCAGATACAAAAAAAACAATCCCTCTGTGCTTTACAATCAAACACTTGCAGATCATGTGAACTACACAGCCATGTGCTTTGCTCCACCAGTGGATGATGTGGTGTTCGGCTTGAAAACAACAGCTTTTGATGCAATATTAAATGTTGTGAGGTGGATTTGGGAATGTAAGACATTTCAGAGGGCATTTCATATGACTTGGAGGAAAAGAAAGCAAGGATTTGGAGGATGTGTCCAGGAGGCAGCTCAGCTGAATCCACTGCAACAGCTATGACCTTTTCTGTTCATCACTGGGTTTGCCAGTGGCGTTGCAACCAAGTCAAGTACCAAAACTGTGGGAATATATTCTTGGATGTAGCAGCAGTAGTCAACATAATCCTACTACATGAGCCACTTGTCATGTGTAGAAGTCCAACAAGTTTATAAGAAAAGTGAGAAGAATGTGCATAGAAAATTGGGAGTTGACTTTTTGCAAAACCTGCATACAAGCAATACAACAGATTTTGAAAGTAAATGTCTTCTTTTCACTGAAAGGTGACCAACAGACCATTTACAGACACACACAGACACACACACAAATACAGTAATACACATGCACAATAAAGTATAGGTGGTAATGTTAGCTAGTTGGTTAGATAACTAGTGTTAGCTAACTTTTAAGAAGGCTAATATGTTGATTCGTGACAATGACACTGTCACTATACTCACGACTGACACACATTTTTAACATCACATTTGTGAGGTTAAAAATAAAGATAATGCTTATATGTAAGAGTTCTTGCTGTGTAAAATATTATTCAGGGGTGACACTTAGGTCTTAGTGCGTTTGGTTCACAAAAAATGTTTTCCTGACAGTCACAATTGGTAAGAAACAAAGATTCCCATTAAATTCCATAGGAAATGAATGCGGGTCATTTTGGACTCACTCACGGAAAAATGAGGTAGTATAAAACATGCTATTTCTTAAAATGCATAAAAGGTAAATAAAAAATTTGAATTGCATGATATCAGTAACATGTTTCTTGAGGAATACCTGGAATATGAAGAGATGAAAACTTTTCATTACAAAGATATTGCAAAAAGATGACCTCACCGGGTCAAAAAGGACCCAGTTACGCATTAGAAGGGCAAATACACTGTATCAAAATTTCTACCCAGTACAACCACAAACTTCCATGTTACCTGTTTTTTGATCAAGTAGATCACATTTGGTTTTTAGAGTAGAAGAAACATCATAGAAATCAAGAAGCAAACCAAACAAGTTGCTTCACAAAAGAAAAAAGAAATACCTTGCCTCTACAAAGCAAGATTTTGTTTCCCCTCTGAAATTTGTCACAAGTCAAGTAGGTGGCAGCTCAAACATGCATAAGGCCAAACTTCTCACACTTCTATTAGCAGAATATATGCTTGAAAGCCATGTCACATTTCATTTTCACAATTATGCAAGACTTTGGTATAAAATTCCAATAAAATATTTGAAATAGTTTGCTGCGTGTAAAAAATGTTGAAGTAGTCACAACATTTTCACTGCGGTGTCACAGGAAATATGCACCTGTAGTCCTCAGCATAAATTTTGGGAAGAAAATCCTCTTTACTTAGACGTGTCAAAACTGTGAGTGATGATCCAGCACCTTACAGCAGGACAAGCCCCACATACACAACACTGATGCAGCCGATGAAGAGGAGGAAACAAGTCCACCAGGTCTTTTCATCAGTTCCACTGCGCTGCCCTCACATCATGCCATTCTCAGGCTGCCATTAATATTACTGCTGGCATTGTCGTTACATCTGCTAAGCAAAGCATCGTTTAACATGACAGCAGGATGGGGTGAGTACAAAACAGGAAGAATAGCATCCATTATTTGAATATAAGGAAGTAACAAATGAGAACCAGATAAAAGAAGGATGCTTGTTGAGTCTAATCTGCATGTGCTATGTTAATGAGCAATACAAACACATTTTTGAGGAATTACCCCAAAAGCATCAGGTAAACACCATTTGAATACTGAATGGAGGACAGATGCTTGAATGTATATGTGTAGCCTCAAAAGGCCAATTTTTCTTCCATGCGTGTCTGGTGGAGCTGGTGAACTCTCGGCTGCAGCACCTATATGCAAATAAATAAAGTATTTTGCGTTTGTGCTTTGACTGCTTGTTTGTATATTTAAAGTCACAAAGATTGTGAACCTGGCAGTGAGGGCAGAAGCGAGAACGAGCCCAGGTTCACCGGTGTGGCCTTGCTCTGCAAATATTACGCTCACTTCCTCGATTTCCGTTTCTCTCCTCCAGCCTCATGTCCCCCTCTCTTCTGTTCACTCCCTTTCCCACTGTGCCAAACACAGAGGGCTTCTTTGTTATTCCAAGTCGGAAACGCAACTGGAGCCAAATCTGCCTCGGTTCCTGTTTGATATCATCCCTCCTTTGTTCTCCGCTGTCTCCCAACGCCATGTGCTTGGCCTCAGCCTGCATCAGTCAGACTCACGGGAACAAACGGACCTTGGACAAGATATATCTCATGATAACTCTGGATGTGTGATTGGAGGTGACATTTAAGCCCATGTTGAGATAAAGGTCAAATAGATGTCTCCCACTGAGTGCAGCAGGGCTTGTTTAAGGTATCTGCTGTGTAATGTACGGCGGATAGCATCGCAGAGCTTTAATGCATGTCCTTAGATGTCAGTTGTTCAGATCAAGCAAAGAGAGAGCAGTATCAAATCTGAAAAAACTGTTGCTGCAGAGTCAAAGAATCCCATAGTAAAACAGAGAAAGCAGAACTGAATCCCAATTCAGCCAATCTGTCAGGTGTGACTATCGAACTGTATCGTTAAACATTCAAGGCAACATCTCCAAAGCAGCTGAGCGTGTGTGTGTGTGTGTGTGTGTGTGTGTGTGTGTGTGTTGTGTGTGTGTGTGTGTATGTGTGAGAGTGCGTCTGCTTCGATCCTCCCTAACCCCTGCAGAGAGAGACAGAAGAGTCTACAAGCTGAATACTAATAACTTCCACAGACATAAATTCTCATTCAGATGACTAGCAGTTATGAGCTCAACATCAAAAGTGTGTTTCATCTGTGAAATAAGTGGGAATAAAGGATTTAGTAAACATGGGGAAAGTCATTTCAGACTCCATACAAACTCTTCTTGGCTTGTGCAATCTGTCCAATTCTGTGTTTTCTATATTCTGACTTGGCCTGGTATTTATTTATTGAAACTGACTCTTAGTGATCTGAAAAGATGTAATTAAATTCAAGTTGTCAAATTAAAATTTTGTTGCATAAATTCTGATGAAATGAGAGACCAGAGACTATAAATATTAATTTTCCTCAGAATAATTGAAGGGATTTTTGATTCAAGTACCAAATTCCTGCTGGGTCAAATGATACGTTTATGTGACTGTTTTATTGTTTATAAGTAAAATAAATACAGAAAAAACTTGTAAATTACTGAGTGAAAGGAAGCAAACTGCATAAAAGGTGCCTCAATAAACATAATAAAATATACAATATTGATTCAATTAAAGCAGAGTGACACATATCATGCATTTTTTATGTTAATTGTAATATGTATGGCTTTTTAGTCAACGAAACTCAAAATTCAGTTTCTAACAACAGAAGATGACAACATTTTTAGATTTAAAGTTGTCTTTTAATCACATCCAAGAAACTTTAGAGAACTTTATGCATCCCTCTGCTGACCAGCTTCTCATTTATTTTTCCAGCTGGACTTCACACCTGCACATTCTGCCAGGAGAATCTGATTTAATGACCGTAGCATCACTGTGCTTGATTGGCCAAACTAGCTGGCCTAAACACCATAGAGAATTTGTGGAGTATTTTCAGATAGAAGATAAGAGGCACAAACAAACCTGATGAGTTGAAGGCTGGATCCAAAGCAACCTGGACTTTTCAGTTTTTAAACCTCAGTGATGTCACAGGCTGATTTTCTCAACGGTGAAATTCATGAAAAAAGCAACTTCATCAAGTTCCTTAAGAGGATTTACAAATCTATGTCCTACTGAATTTTGGAGTTCCATTAACTGTATGCCACAATCACCAAGATGAACTTTTGTTTATCTTGATATCAAACATATCTCACTATGTGTAATGACTGGATCTGCTTTTCACTTGCCACCAAACCTCTTTGTCAAACTGAAGACAAAAAGTAGAGGAAATAAAAGCTCCAGCTCTGTATAAGTTCACACCTGTGTGCAGTAGCAGCCAGTTGTTGACTGTGTTCAAAGAGCAGATCAGGAGAGAGGATGGTAATTCATCAGTTGACATGGTCGGCTTCGCACGTCGCCCGTCTCCAGGGCGGCGGCGCCACCGAATCCACTGCAGCCGCTTTGGTTCTCTGAGGCCTTCTCACTTCTCCTCCTCTTGTCATGTCTTTTCTCTGCAACTATCTCCTTTTTCGCTTTTATCGCCCGACCTCCGCGCCGTCCTTGCGTCCCCCCCCCCCCCACCGGTGTCTGGCCCCTTCCTTTCTACCTGTGGCGCGCGTCACGTCGTCTGTACTGATGGCTATTGGCCGCTTCCTTTTTCGCCCTTCGATGCTGTGTCACTTCATCAGGAACAAGAAAGGATGACCTTGCACTCTCTGTTCCTCCCTTTACTCTAAGTCATGCACTCCCCAGCTGTCCGTCTTTTTCTCATTACTCTTTCTCTCACCACAGCCAGCCAGAGGAAGGAGTCCTTCATCTCCCTTATTCTCATTCTCACCTAACCCTTTTCGTGTCTATTTCTTTATTTCTTTGTCTCTGCCCTCATTCTACTCCTTCATTATCAAAAGCTATTAGAAAGCACCCCCCCCAACCTCCTGCTGTGCCACACAGGTTATTTATAGCCAACAGGAGCTGGTGGATTTGGTGGTGTACGTAGGTGAGCCATCCTGGGTCCTACTGGAGCCACACAGACTCTCCCTGACATTTAAGCATCTGCATACGCACACGCAAAACGCATTAAAAGCCATCCGTCCTTCTGTTAGGATAGCTTGTATAATGAGGGAGCACGAGGTTTAAAAAGTCATAAAAAAACCTCACGCCTACCTGTCTATCAGACATGAGTAGAGGAAGTTGCGGTCCAGAGAGAAGGCCATGTCTCTGAGGATGGGGCTGCCGTCCTTTATGACCGAGATCGTCTCATACTGGACGCCACCATGAGGAGGACCATCGACTCGAATCTAAGAAGAAGAAAAACAAGAGAAGACAAACAGGTCAGGCAGAGCTATTTATATCCGTGTCACACCAAGAAACATGAAAACAGACGAGCAGAGATTGACAAGAATGACAGACGAGAGTCACAAAACATTTGTCAACATTGTTCATCATTTACCGACTCAGATCTAGTGAGATGAAAATTCTGCTTGAAGGCTGTTTGGAAATATGGTGCCTTGAAAGATTATTCACACCTATTCAACTACTTTAAATTTTTTCATGGTAAGACAAGGGAAAAAAAAAAATCGATGTACTATATTAAGATTAAGACAATGTAGAACATGACTTTGAACTGATAGAAAAATGACCCATATGAGGGATGTTGTTTTTCCGGCGGTGGGAGGAATCGTGGTCGGTCCTGCTCTTTGTCCAGTCAAACTCAAGTCATGAATTCAAAGGAGAATCTGTAGGAAACTTAAAATGAAGGTGTTCCAACTTTAAAAAATGGTCACAGGTGCTTCCCATCCAGTCCAAATAAGCTGTTTCGTAAAAAAAAAAAAAAAAATTAGCAAAACTTCAAGTTTGCCATGGTTAGAAGTTGATGAAGACGAAATCTGACAAGGAGGGCTGAATACAAATACATTCCACACATTTTTATTCATATAAAATGGTGAAAACTACCAATCATTTTCTTCCAGTTTACAAATATGCACAGCTTTTATTGGCTGTTTGCTGACTGTGAAATCCTTAGCAGATTAAAAATAATTTTCTCAAATATTAGACTGTATTTGTCCCATGTTATGTCAAGTGTGGCTCTATTGGAAGAGTACATTTTGCAGCCAAGGTTTTGCAGCGTGAACTGGTGTGAATTCGTTAATTCAAGTGGGTGAATTCAGCTCTGATGACTGGAGAAGTGCAGCAAAAATGTAATCCATTTGCAATGCCCCAAAGCACAGCTCTAATTACTGCAAACGGTGGTTCTAGAAACTCTGGATTCATCAGAAGCAAATATTAATTCCCATCACTTTAGATTTTTATTTGTAAAACACATTTTTGAAATGTGTGGGTTTTTTGTTTTTTAAATTATTTTCTACACATGAAACCCAAATAAGATACTCTGAGGTCTGAGGTCAAAACAGGACTAGTTTTATAACAGCTAAAATGTATGAATCTTTATATTTGTTAAACTCATTTGTAAGTACGAAACATGTGCGACAGCTTGGAGGATTATTTATTTATGAGTTCAAAGGAGTATTTGTAGTTCCTTTAGTTACAGAAACCTTGAGGGATTAATTGCTGATACAATTAAGCCATTGTGAAACCTTAGCTGTGTTTTCCTTTCCTCCTTCTGATGAATGATGAATTCCCTCACTAAGACTTTGAACTTCAAGCCAAGACCACCTTCCTGGAGAAACAGTGGAAAAATGGAGCGATACTTCACATATCGGTTAGTGTTTCTTTACATTATATCACGCTGACCAAATATGTAGCCACAACAGCACATTTTAACGGGGAGGGTGCAGGTTTATTGATGTGGGGCGTGAGAGATGTCTCTATGATGTCAGATGTCACAGATCCCTCCCCCAACCATCAAAGATGATGTCTCTATCATCTGTCCATTCCCGTCTGCCTCTCTCCACCCCAACATTCATCTGTCTATTCGAATAGTGACATCCCCAAAGAGCAGGCTGCCTCACTAAAAAAATAACTCAAGAAGGGGGAAAGTCAGGGTCATATGTCTGTCAAACTGGGAGGGTGAAGAGGTTTGGGAGCTGCTGATGTGCGGACACACACACACACACCCCACACACACACAGCCTCTTGTTTGTTTGTGAGGCAGGGAATGTGTGTCAAAGCCATTAGATAGTCATGTAAGGGGGGGAGAAAAGTGAGGTAGGTTAACCGTCGGCCCTAGAGATTGACCGCTTGAGTGGAAGAACTCAAACTGGTCAAGCCTTCCGTGTTTGACCTGCGTCTGACCCGGGGGGGGAACTGATCCGGGAGTCACTGACAGACCATATGTGAAACCCATATGTGGGGAGGATGGAGGACCGACGCGGGGGCCGGAGCGTCTACGTCTGGTTACCGACACTGCAGCGTGGAGGGAGACCTCAGCAAATATGCTCGTCCATAAAGCATGTCAGCGTCAGGCCATAACAGAGCGACACGCTGTGATATGTGTCCAAGCAGGCCGCCGCAAGGGATCATGAGATAACCTGACCTCCCCGCCCGCGGTTCGTCTGAATCAGATCTCTATCGCACATTCTCTCACTACTGTCGGGAGGTCTCTCAATTCACATTTTGGCCACAAGCACAACTGGTGCAGTGGGAATGTTTTAGCAACAAATCCCCTCCTCTGCAGGTATTGTATCTGCTTAAATAAAAAACTAATACCTGGCGAAGAAGTAAAATTAGCTGAATTTATTCACATTTGACTATGACTGTGCGATGAGTTGATTTTAATCAATTAATAAATTCTTTGGTGTTTGAAGATTTAATTTTTGGAAAATCTGGATTTTCCACTCCTTGGGTTTCCATAGTTCGGAGCGATGTCAAGATGGCACACCCAGCTTTGTGAACACCAACTCCACAAAACATAAGGCTTTGATACTTTTGTGGGCAAGAATATAGATTAAATAATATGAGAATAAAATATTATTTTTGTCAAAATAAAGTCGTAATATATGGAGAATGAAGTAGTAATTTTACAAGAGCTTCAACAAAAAATAACAAAAAATTATTATACAAGCTTTTCTGTCATTACAACAATTTAATGTTTTTTTGTTATTTCAAAACATCTTTCTGGTAATATTTAGTCATTATTCTATTATTACTGTGACTATATTTTTGTGGTTAAATAAAAATTCTCATAACCCTGCCCTCGAGAAAAAAGCAAGAAAAATAATTTTTAAATTGGATCTGGCATGAAAAAAAATCAGAGATTTTATTTTTAAGCCATATCACCTGACCTTATAGCTACTTAAAAAAATCTAATTTTCTTCAGCCTAACATTACTTTAGTGCAACCTGGTCAAAGTTTGCCCTGTTTGACCGTGCATTTCATGTCAGACAAGATGAGAAGGCTGCAACCAGGTAATACTTTCCAGACAATCACACTCGCCCTCTATTAAAGGAAAAACAATGCATTGAAAGAAACCCTGCAGCCCCAGAGAGCTGCCCTTTGGTTCAGTCCGGTCTGACTCGGTCCCCCATTCCAACTCTGCAGCTATTAGTCAGCTCCTCTCTTCCAGCAGCATGGGAGGGAGACATAAGGAAGGGGGGAGAAAAGGTGAAGATAGATGAGAGTGTTGGAAAAACTGTCTACATTACTCGAGGGAGTCCATGGGTTGTATTTAACGGTTTCAAAAACAGAGAAGATGACACCATGTTGAATTATAGATATTTAAACAAATTGCACAAACACACAGTAGGCAACTGGTGTTTAGATTCACACTGCATGTGGGATTTGATATCCTTCATGTACAAACATAAATCCAAACACAGCAGTGATGGTGGAAGATAACGGAGAACAGAAATAAGTGTCCTCAGGCGGCAAAGAGTGGGAGGCAAATCCTGGAGCTGGAGCACTGTTTTCAGATTTTGTTTTTGCTTTTTTTGGACTGCTGAATTATAACATAATTCAAAAGGGAGCATTTCAAACTCAGTTACGAAATTGTAAAGCAACACCAGTGGTCCCATGAAATCACTTGTCCTGTGCATCAATAGGCATTCGACATCTGTTTTCACTTTGTGTTCGTATAGATTGTTATGCATAGACCAAAGTTCTCTGGTTACCTTTAAAATCTGCAAAGTGTGAGACAATTTCAGTCTGATCAATAATTGGTAATATTCTCAATAATTAAATTCAGTATGAGGCTTACTGCGCAATACATAAAACCAATCTTACATAATTTTTTTTAAATATTTTTAAAGCTGATGCATAAAGCCACTAAATATGAAATTTCTTCAAACATTGCAAAGCTGCTTCAGCCGCCCAGTTTGCAAGTATTTTGCTGAGATACTTGTTATAGTAGTAGTCTAGGTAATATTTGAAATAAACTGGCAGAAAAAGGTCAAACTTGAGAGAAAGATATTTAATTTTTTATGCAAAAGAATCTATTTAAAAAAGGGGGGTTTCCTGAGCACACTACCAAGTTCAACTTTAAATGGCTCAAAAATAAACAAACAAGAAGCTTTTGGAGTGGTCTAGTCAAAGTCTAAATTTCAACAGTTCAAGATGCTGTTGCATAACTTTTAACAGGCCTTGCTGAAAACAATCCAGTACAGCTGAAGTAAAACACCACATCAAAAACTTACTGCCAGTTACTGCAAATGCTTGATGGAAGTGGTTGTTGCCATTGGTGACATAACCAGTTATTAGGTTTAAAGGGCAATTACGTTTTCAACATGGGAGAAGGTTGGTTTTGGTTGCCCTTTAATAAACCAAAACAAATTATGATTTTGTAATTCTTGCTCTGTCATCGCATCTGATTGCTTGAACAACAGCACAGTTAGTGAAAGACGAAAAAAACAGTTAATCATTTGCAGTATGAATAAAAACACAAGAAAAGCCATCATCAAAGAGCAGGTCTCAAACGGAGGCTCGATTCAACGGTTCACATAAAAGAGCGATCAGTTTCAAAAAGCACATCATTTGTTCTCCGTTACAACTCCAACTACATGTATGTTTTATGTTATGGTTCCTAAAACTAAGAGAGCTGGGGATTTGAGTTGAGGGATATGCCGGAGGGAAATGATGGCAGAGGCATCAGAGGCCTCCCCTTGTGGCTACAAGGGTCCATGCCAGAGGGGGGCTTTTGATCAGACCATGTAAGCACCCTGGAAAAACGTTTGAAGATTGACCAAACTCCAATCCAGATTGCCCTTCTCCCTCTTCCTCTCTCCGCCGCTCTGCCTTGGTCTGTGGTTTTGAACACAGTGCCAGACAGTGGATCACCAACTGTGAGAGTCTATGAGAAGCAATTTGCTTGAGTGAAAAGGGCTGAATAAATCCTGGCTAAAAGTGCAGCAAATGTGTGCTTTTGCAGTGCATTATGGATGCTGCAGCTCAGAGACAGAAGGAGAAGTAAAGGCCAAAACTGTCATTCATTCAAAAGACACATCCCACCCAGCAAGACAGCTTGCTGTGTCATACCATAAAACTCCTCGGGAGCAGCTAAAGCAACAACAAAAACCTTTACACAAAAACTAAATTCCCCAAATTCCTCTCTGTTAAGGAATCCAGACGTAAAGTGTTGTGTAAAAAGTATTTGCCCCAAAACAGACTTCTCTAGTTTTTCCCTTTCTTGTTCAGGCTTAAGTATTTCAGATCAAACAAATTTCCGTATCAGCCAAAGATAAACCAAATAAAGAATTTCAAAATGATGATTTCATTTCTTAGACAAAAAAAAGTTCCCTAACAAACCTGGACAATGAAAACATGCAACTGTCCCCAACATCTAAAATTAAACAGCATCATATATGGTTATTTGTGGTGGTTTTCATAAAGTATCTTGCACCACTGTGAGAGAATTTTGTCCCGTTTCTCAATGCAGACCTTTTATCAAACAAACTGTCTGTATAAGATCATACCGCAGCATCTCGGATTTAAGTCTAATCATTAACTAGGCCCCTGAAACCTTCATTTTCTTTAGTTTATTTGTGACGTCCAGAAGTGGATTTGCTAAAGCGCTTCAGCTCATTGTTCCGCTGCAAACAAACAAATTAGTTTTGCGTTTTGAAATGTTGTGGTGTAAGGTTCTGCACCTCGTGTTGCAGGATGTGTTGTGTTTTTCAATCTTTCAGTCTATACACAAGGGATATCGTGAATCAGTTGTGGGTGTGTCAAATAAACAAAAAACATTTAATCACAATTGATGATTTAATAGCAGGGATCAAATGTATTTTCATGTAGAGCAATGCAGGCTTGCATAATTTTTTTCTCTGAATAAACTGCAAAATGAATTTGCTGCTGTATTTGTCATATTAAAAGTTAGTTCATGATAAAAAACATTTAAGAAAATCAAAACGAAATGACGTCTGTAAACTTTCCCATCTGGATTTTAAAGCCAGACAGCACGCAATACATAGTGTTTGTTCGGAACTAAATACTTTTTTTTTTTCCATTTAATAGCTCAGCTGCTAACTATTACCTGAGAGTAATTTTCATTTCAGATTTGTCGAAATCCTATTTTTAACCATTAGCCTTGAGGGATGTTAGTTCTCTGAAACCGGAGATGCTTGTGCATAGGTAGCTGCCAAGCCAAATACAGATCAGTCTGAGGGTGTAGATTATTTTGCCTCTGTATTTCAGCTGGCAGAGAAAACTGCAAGCCATGTATGGGAATCTTTACCAAGCCACACAAGGGAGGTAACTCTGCAAACTTTGTGTCAAAATTGGCAAAAAAATTAAAAAATCTAATTGTATGTTCCCCCGCCTACACGTTGCATTGGAATAGCATAATAAGAGTTGAATTTCTGCAAAATGTGGTTTTCTGGATGAAACTCAGACAAGTTCACTTTTCAGAGAGTTAAAAGTTGAACTTCCTAAATATCCAATCTGACAGCTATCTTCTGCATCTGCGCTTATCCAGTTCCGCAGTCTCGAGAGCGCGAGTGACAGCCACTGCTTTTATCTGCCTGATCCCACACACTGGATTAAATTCTGCAAAAGTACACCACCACTACACACATCCACGCTCTGTCTCAAAGAAGCACTGACCCCTCACAGAGGCACCACAGATGGGGCTCTGCTTAGGAAAGGGGGACTCTGTCAGTGGTCAAACCAATTGAAAACAAAAAGCACAGGTCAGACAGATTTGACAAAGGCCTCCGTAAATCTTATACAATCAAATCCAATCCACCTGATGGAGCCCATCTTGGCCTCTGGTAAATGGCTTGAATTTGATGCTGAGATTGCTCTGTGGCTTGGACCAAATGGGCTAAGTGACAGACTGACAGGATTTTGAGACCAAGTCAAGCTTGTCAGGAGTCGTCCGGGATTTCAAAGGCTTTTGTGACAAGACGGGCACTCTGGTCACAAGACAAAGACATTTTCCACTATTCTGTAACACACGCCAAACCTTGAAAATATTCTACTTTTACACACACAGATAACAAGTCAGAGTAGTTGTATGACAGGAATTAAAAAATATAACTAAACCAAGCAATTTATCTGAACATGAAAGCTCACGATGCAGCAGGGGGTCCAGCTTTATATAAACCTTTATTTCTTCCTTTAAAGTTCATAGATAAGGTGTTTGTTTATCTAAAAGCCTCTCAAGTGAATATATGAAGGTGAGGAAGAATAGTGGCAGAGGGGTGTGAGGTGTGCTGACAGACCCACTGACTATCCTAATGGATAAGCATGCATGACAACACAAGCCAGGCCCTTCAGGCATCGAGATGAATGAGTGTGAAGGGATGAGTGGTATGTGTCAAAGAAAAAAAAACAAACATCAGAAATACACAAGAAGCTAAAAACAGATCAAAGCACAATCATAAAGGTATAACCAATGATTTAAAAAAGATATAGATCACAAAAGTCTAGCTATCAGGAAGTTCAAACAATACAGCTAGCAACAATAATAGTGCTGATGAAACAGAGACAATGCAGTTATCCTGTTTTAGATTCTGTTCCAGGAAATCCTAAAATGTGCTGATTTGCTGTGTTTCTCTGCTTGATGAAGCCACTAAAAAATTACTACTGTCATTAAACTTTTCACTTTACTTCTTACCTTTGTGTGCCGTCCGACTTCCTTCTCTACTTTTTATTTTACACTCCCAATTATCTGGCAGAACGAATGTTACTTTACTTCTTCCCTCACTCACAAGAAAGGCAAATTCAGCTGTTTAGAAATATTTTCAGTAATAAGTAGTAAGAGCTCCATTCTTTAGTTGGGAAATAAAAGTGATAAGTGGGTGAAAGTTTTTTTTTTAAGGTAACAGTTTTAGAAATAGAGTTTGAAGAATACAAGTTTATTAGAAAGATTAACCAGCTAATATCAGATCATTTTATTATGTTACTTAAAGAGCAAAGGAAGAATATTCTGCACAGTCATCACTAAGTTTTATTTATGTTTTAAAAGTGAAAAATGCAAAAGAGCACACTTTTAGAGGAATATTCATCTTGTTTTATAAAGTCAGTAATAAAAATGATTGTTTCTTTTTAAGCAGAATAGATCACATCCCTTTCTGGTTAATATGGTGAGACATGTATTCTTAGCCAAGGTTTTTATACTGTGGCCTATGGGTAAAACAGGCAAATTAATGGTTACCATTGTTAAATTTTAATCCAAGATGCTTTGAAACAAGAAAATGACTTGTTAGAACTTGAACTCACACACAAGACTGATAGAAATCAGCCGCTTGTATTCATCAGGCTGAAGAAGACACGGCTCATGTGTCCAACCCGGAAACCTGGCTGGAAATGTAGCAGACTGCTACTGTATTCCTTTACTTGAGTTGGAGTAGGAACAACCCATTCAGCTGGCTGTGTGTGTGTGTGTGTCCCTATTTCCCCTTCTCTTCTCACACTGGGAGAAAACATGGAGCCTGTCTCCACCTCGATAACGCATCTAATCCATCACCGGTGGCAGGCTGAAGAATTCTGGTGTCAGCTGCGAGCGGGATGGAGAAATGTGCAGCGTGCATGTGTGTGAGGTGGCTCCCACCAGCACTGCATGCCGTCTCTTTTGTTCGTGTTCCTGTTGTACATTATAAGCTTCCACGAGGCTCACGTTAGCCCGTTTGGCTGAGTGCACTATGTGTCAATTCCCCTTGGACAGGCTGAGGCTGGAGAGGCCACGCTATTGTGACATGGGAGAGGAACCTGAGAGAGGACAGGAAAGGGGTGACGAGGGGAGAGGTAAGGAACACGGACAGATGAGGGGTTTGGAAAAAAGGTAAGGGGGAAAAACAGACTGCATTCTCAGGGGATGATGTAGCAGGAAAAAGAGGTAAATTACAGGAAGGGAAACAAGCTTTAAAGGAGAAGGTGGCACTATATCTGCAAAAATGGCCCGAGCCTCCAATCAATACAAGAGGCAATTGCTTCATATTTTTGGCCGGGCACCATAAACTTTATTGATTTCCCTCTATCCTCCATGAACAAAGCAGTTAACCCTTTACTCTACAACACCTCTCCGCATCCGTTTAAACATTAATAGAAGCTGCTGCAGAGGACAAATCACACTTGATGGCATTTCGAGTGAATCGTTTTTTCCTGCCATCGATTTGCTGTAAATATTGAAATCAGAAACACCCTGTTAAATTGATCTCCAATGAGTCCTGACAACAAATCATCCAAAAGCTTTAGTACCTCCAACTTGCCCTTAATTGCCTTTTAGGGCTTCTATATTTCCACCTCTATGGGTCGCATAACTTACACCCCAGAACATGATGATTTCAGCACTTTCTTCTGTTTGCCCCCGTTTCCAAAAGAGAAATCGGAGCCTGCGGCACGCATTAGGGGTCTGAGGAGGGGGTGAGATCAGGCCACCGCTCTAATCAGCCCGAGCACGCACATTAAGCGCAGCGGCACAATGTGAAGCCTATATTTAGCAACGGTATTAAAACTCGAAACAGAGACCAATATAGCACTGATGGAGGCAAGCCAGCAAGGTTCTGAGAGAGCAAAACCAGAAGGGACATGATGGGAGGGATTTTCTGCTTTTGCTCTCAAAATTTAGGGTATCAGAGAGGCAGACAAATAAGTCTGAGAAGTAAAATACAAATGGTTTGTACACCAAACAGCAAGCGCTACAATCTATTTTTCTTTATTTACTTGCTGACTGAACACAAAAAATGATTAAATAAATGTGTTGTGAAAGTACAAAAGGCTCATTGACTGAAAATGAAAAGTGAAAGAATAAACAGCCAAGCAACAAAAGCAGCCACGGGGAAAAGGACGTACAGCCATCAATGGGTTTAACTATCAGGACATAATAAAATGTTCCAGGTCTTTAATAGGTTCTAAAATGGCTCAAATCACCGTCTGCTTTTAAACAAAAATATAAGACAAAATAGAAAATATATATGTGGAAAACAATTTGTGCCTCAAAATGTATAACCACCCTTGTAAAAGCAGAAGTTTGTGCAGTTTTGCTGGTCTGATGCTTATAGGTGTTTGTTAACACAAGACATCGAAAATGACTTAAGCAATTACTGCTGCCCATCTTTTCGGGTGCGTTAATAATAGCATTTTCAAACGATGTGAAGTCCATCATTCTAAGGTAATGATTATTCACAAGAGAAAAACATTTAAGGCAACTGTCCATCATCCCTTAAATGAATGAATCTGAGCAAATTTGCCGTAAGGTCAGGCTGTGCCATACTGAGGGAAATGTCAAAAAAACGAACAGTTACCATTTCAGACTTTACTTAGCAGGTTAAAATGTGAAACTTCACGACAGCCCAATTAGAAAAACGCTGAGGAAGCATGCGTTTTTAGGAACGGCTGAAAGAGAAATGCCTCTTGAAAGGCAAAACTTTTTGAACAATGTCCTTTTTCACATTTTTCCATGGCACAAACCTCCATTTGCACAGAAGTTCAGCAAGAAGTATGATAGTGGAGGGATGATGATTTGGGATTGACCTGGAGCCAAGTAGTTTGGGATTTTGAGCCACTGAATTCAACTCCTCTGAAAACCAATTTACTCAGCGTGAATCCAAAGTAAGGTCCTCAGTTAGACAGCTGAAGCTTGAGTGAATTCGGAGAATTCAGCAAAAGATGACAAACTCAATAGAAAATCTACAACAGAAAACCTTCTAGGTGAAATGAGCTAAAATGCTGTGGTGGAATAATAAGAGAGCCGTGGAAACCCGAATAAGCTGGAGCAATGTTGGAAAGAAGTGGGCCAAAACTTCCTAACAGCAATGGAAGACACTGGAAAGTCAGGCAAAAAAAGTTCTATGAACTTCTGAATTATTGGGTCAGCTTTTAGAGCTTCACACAGCTTTTTCATTTTGGCATTATCTGCCAAAATGAAAGTGTTTAATAGAATAAAAATAGTGTGGTGAAATCTTTTGGGCATGTTTTTTATCCCACTTTGGGCCTGATTTCAATTATGGAAGAACTGATAAAGACCACGTCATTTGTATGCAGTCTTAAAACCCGATATTTGAACAAGTTCATTATTTCTTTTTGTCATGACTGTTCACACTTTGGTCCAAATTACCTTCCAGGTAAAACACAGACAGCATTCTGCTAACATTAAAGTATATATTCACACAACTATCTACAAGCACACACACACCGTTTTTGTGTCTCTCAGTTAACAATTCCTTGTAATGAGAACAAGGTAGCATACACCTCCTCACAAAAGCCTGACTTCTGATAAGGAAGGCTTGTCTCCAGGGAAAATTATGCTTCAAAGGTGGCACTCTGACTGCTATGATGTACGAGCAAATGGAAGAAAGCGGCGGAAAAAAAAAGTCAAGCTCATTTCATGTGAGTAAATAAGCAAGGAACAAAACAATCACATTATATGCAGTAGACACACAGCCTCTGATAGTGAGACAAAAGTTATTATAGGAAAGTCAAACAGCCTGAGCCAGAATGAAATATCACCCTTTCTGCTTTCTCCCCTGGTGTTCTTCAAAGTAGATCACAAAAGATACGTGCATCAAAAAGTAGCTCAGGAAAAGGTTCAGGTGAGGGGCAAATTAGCTGAAATTGTTTCAATTCCTCCCACCGGATTTGTGAGATTTAAATGTGGGACAAGATTGGCAGGGAGCGGTGAGACGCTTAGAAATTATAGCCAGCGGGATCCGAACCATAAATGAGAAGAAAAAAAAACATACAAAACACTTCAATCAAGCCAATCAAGCCTACCTTTTACTTCGGTAATACGCACGAGCATCAATGATGTCCCGATATGCTTCACGCAGCGGATGATATGCCTGCCATTTGCAGCACCGGCTTTTGATAAACGTAGCTTATTTCTGTAGTTTTGAAACTAAATGCTTGTTTGATTTCCACTGGAGCAGTTCAGGGCTGGCATGAGCGTTCATGAAGGATCACATGAGCAGACCCACATATTTTACTTTTAATTTCCATCAAAGAATATCACTATGTTTAGAAGAACTACAAAAAAAAGGATTTGAATTGGAGATTTTTAACTTTATTGGACGTTATTTAAGCCTAACAACATGAACAATAATTTTGATTTGTTCATAGATATAGCAGTACTTTATCATAATTGTGAAAATGGTTCTGTTGGAAGGAAAAAAAAGTTTAACCTGAGAATGTGATTGATATATAATGGATTGGGAATGAGATATGTGCATGACTAGGCAAGACGACAAGTGGAAAAAAGAAACTGAAGAGACTACTCAAATAATAGCACAAAGAGACTGAAGCAGAGAGAAGAAACGGGATAAAACTGAAGAAGGGATCTGCAGGATCCATAATTTGGTTTATTTTGGTACCATCTTTGATCAGTCAATAAGCTATTGTTTCTGTGTTTCTGACATCTGCTTGCTTGCAGCCTGCTCTTTTCTAACAGATCTTTTCTACATTCAAATTAAGCTTAAAACTATTAAATTCCAAAACTCTGCATTAAATTCGTTGGCAACATAAACAAACTAGCAGATGGTTGCGATAAACACTAAACAGAACAATCCAGATAGCCAAAATGCATCAAATGAGCAATGACAAAAATTGTTCATCCTTTCATGAAAACCATCTTTAGCAGAGCATTAGTTTGCTGCTATGACTTGTTGCAGTCTGATACATAACCAGTCAAGCTTTTGGCAACTTTTCTCAGAAATCCCAGCCGACTCATGGCAAACTCCTCCATTCTACGGATGTTTTTAATGCTGCAACATTTGTATCCCCCTCCCCATTTTTCAATAGAGTTCAGGTTAGGCGACTATAATAACCACCTTGGTGGACTTTGAGTATTGCTTGGGATCACTGTATAGTTGGAACTTTGCAAACACCTTAATTTTTTTAATACAGCCAAAAGAGGTCCTTGCAGAGAGGTTAAGTACCTTTAGGAAAAACTTTGCATACCCCTCAGGTCCAAGAAATATCCCATACCACATTAAACTCCATAGAAACACGTGTCACAACCTTTAACCCCTCACCTATCAAGTTGCTATTATTCCTTGGATAATTAAAGCTCCTCCTTTACATTGAGAAGAAAGGGGGATGGCAAGATGGACACTACACTATGAATCTGTAACCCTGTCAGGGGGCAGAAACAAAGTAAGGGGGGCGAGGATGTGAAAGGAGGGCGAGCAGAGAGGGACAGGGGTGGTCCAATCAGTCAGTTTGCAGAGTCACAGTGATGCTACTTGTGAACCGGCGGGGGTTGGATTGTCTGACCCCTTTCAAAATGCTCACAAGAAAAGCAGGCCAGAACCCCAAGTGCCGGACAAGGGTTGCCATGGCAACCTCCTCTCCCCTTGGGCAGGAGGACAGCAGGGAATCAACTGAAAGCCTTGTGAATATTCTTTTTTTAAAAGTTACATCATTGCCCATCTCCGCGTCGAGCCGGCCCGGTTTAAGAATGATTGCTCCGTCGCATTCAGTTTATTTGTGGTCTTTAAGGAACCCTCTGATGTCTCAGTGCTGCAGACATTAAAGGTCTGCGAGGCGGCGAAGGCATTCCAGCACAAAACTGAAAACAGGATATGCCGGGCCACGACTCCTTGATAAACCCAGTTCACCTCTGTGTTGTACTGTAATAGCTCTCTGCTCTGGCCAGAGCCCCTACGTAATAACTCTGGCAGTAATGCTGCAATTAAATATTCAAGTGATAGAGCATTGAAATTTTCCATTGTTTAATTGAGGGATCAGATGTGCATCTGCACTGTGTGTCGCTACCAATACGTTTTACTGGAAGTAGAGAAAAGTAAGCATGACTCTTAAATCCTTGATGTTTTTTTGGGGTTTTTTTATTTTAATAACTTTAGAATCTGATAAAGACTATAGGTGATGAAGAATTTCTAATGGACAGATTATTTGTACTACAGAATCTAAACAAAACCAGTATTTCAAAACCTTTGTTTGGCCTGCATGTTTATACTTTGAAGAACTGAAACTATTTTGTCTTTGTTCATCTTGAAATATTTATTCTAATGAAAATAAGCTTTTAACTCAATATCACAGTTTGTCCATGATGATTGAAGGTGCTCCATAGGCTTGTTAGTCTCATTGTTTATGTATATCACTCTGTAACTCTACATGCACAAACCATGGTGAACACTGACACACTTTTACTATATTATTTTACTAATGCTATGCAGCTATAATCAGTTATGATTGTCTTGATTGTTTTTTCTATGTGGCCTAATTATTCTGCTGAGAAGAGCATTATACCTGAACAAGGCTTTGATTTGTAGGACATTTCCAATTGATCAGAAATCATACAACATAAATTACACAACCAGGTGTGTGTTAAAGATGGTGTTAATAACTCCACTCCATGTAATGCTGTCTGCACATAAAACAAGCTAATGACTTTCAGTCATATTTGCTCTGGGTGAAAGCAGTAAATGTAGCCCTGATTCATTATTCGGCTAATTAGAAAGCTCTGTGAAGAAGGATTTATGCTCCCTGTTCTGTACCTATCTTTGCACATTAATGACGTTTAGTGAATGCAACACAAAGAACAGGTCAGACAACCACACTGACATAATGCTGAGATTTTCTCTGTTTGTAAATCACACGCAAAGAAACAACAGCCCGAAATGTTTCTGTGGACCTCGGAGATGCACATCAGGAAGGACGTGATGGTGACAGAGTGTCCCCCTTTATCCACCCCAAACACTGGGGAAAAAACACACACACACGCAAACTCCTCCATCTGCCCTCATCACCATCATAACTCAAACACATGGTCTGAAGTGGCAGGAGGGGAAAACGCTGTGTATGCAGAATAAAAGAGCAGCGTATACCCAGGTCAGAGTAAGCTTAAAAAAGAGAGAGAGAGAGGGAGGGACACATTTGGAGAAGATAGCAAAGGATGTGTGAGTGTGGGTGGGTGTGTTCTCTCGTGTGATGGTGGCACATTTCGTAGTCTATGAATCTTCACTAAAGCTCTTTAAAAATGCCGACCAATCTAGCTTCGTGGATTTAATGCCTGCTTCCCTCCAGAAGGGATAGAACAGCCAGTTAAAGTATGCTAATTCATTGGCACTAAATACACTGCTTTAAATGTCAACCTTCCATTATTGCACACACATGCACACGCACACACACACACGCACGCACGAGCCGCGCAGCATCATAGGCTCACTCAGGAAATCACACAAAACAGGCACGCATATTAAATCCCACAAATCATTGTGCAGCTAAGACACAGGGAAACTAAAAAATTAAAACCACTTTAATCAATCAATAATTTCACAGAGGATACAAAGACGCATTCTCAGAGAAACTTAAACATTTGCAGAGATAATTGTATTGTAAAAGAGAAACCAATTGCTTAGAAAGAGCAAGAAAATGACAAGACAGAGAAACGTGAGCAAACAACAAAGAAAAAACACTGAAATCAGAACCAGAGTGTTGCTCCAGCAAATAAGGCAATCAACTCCCAAACTACCAGTAAGAAGCCTGACTCTCCTCCACAAGCTTGACAGGGCCATTAATTCTATTAACCCTATTAGCATTCCATCCTCATTGCCTCGCTGGGTCAATACACACCTCCATCACACAGCAGAGCTTCTGCTTTTCTACCGTAGGCAGAGGGAAACACGATGGATAGACAATGAAGAGTTCAAGGTGGGACGGATGAATAGGAACTGCAAACAGTGGCACTTCCTGTGTGATAACCAGCTAGCTCTCAGGTAGAATCTTGTGACCAGTTAGGACACAAAGCACATTAAAGCATGCACCTGGGTGACAACTGGGAACACGGAAATTATTTACATCCTTGGAACACTTTAGGCAGGAGATGTCGTCACGTCCCAGGACTAGAAAGAAGGTATTTAGAGGGCAAATTTTTTTGCAGAAGCTGCAAATTTACTGCTGTCCTTGCACAAACATAAAACAGAGATGGAAGCTGGCTATGTTGCTTGATGGCCATTTTCTTATGGCTGATTTATGTATGTATAGTACAACTAATAAAAAGCATTTTGGACACGGAATTTATGCCATACAGCACAAAGATGAGGTCCTCTTTAAGCTGCCTCAGGTCAATTGACTCTATCATGTCCAGAGTAGATGTGAGCTCTCATCTGTCTGTCCACAGGAGCAGAGGAGTGGAACTCAGCTGAGTCAATACTATGAGCTTTGCTTGCAATTTGTGTCAAACATTACTGATTCAAAAAGATTAAACCTTTCAGAAGTCATGTGGGTCACAAAATATTAATAGAATTTTAACATGTTAATTTCAAATACACCGATTTTGAGATGTTAAAGGTTTTACCGTAATTTGAACCTTTGTATTTGAACATTTCTGGCGCAAATCTGACGCCAAAGCCATATCTCTAATTTTTGCTTCAAAAGATGATCTGATGGGTCGATCGAAAAGACTGTTGTGTGAAAGTTGTGTAAAAAGGAGTTAGCCAATCACCAAACCTGTTCAAGCTTAAAAAAAATCCATCAACGCTAAACGTGTTGCAGCAAGCACACAGACAAACCCAACACTAATGTCATCATCACAGCCCACATCTCTACAGAAGGATTCTTTCAAAAAAGCTACATGAATCATCAGGGTTTTCTGAAACACTTGAAAGCTGAATGAGGATAATAGCAATTGGCATCAATCTGATGGTTGAATAACTTAACAGATTAAAAACAATAAATGTTTGTTGTTGATCACATATATCTATTTACTCAAACATTTAGAAGCAAGAAGGGCTTTTGAAATAAAATTTTTTGTTTATAGTCAAAATACTGTTTTGTTTCTTAAAATGGAACGAATTAGAAATCCTGCAATTAACTCAATTAAAATTTTTAATAAAATCTGACCACAACCTCACATAGATATTTTCTTCTTAAATATTATTTTGACCATCCTGCACCACAGCCACCAGATTTGTCATCCCTGACTGCATTCAAGTGATCCATCTTGGTACTGACGTTGCTGCATCCTGTCCTCAAGTCATGTCACCATTCTACCTAATTCAGATATATAAAGCCAAAGGAAAGCATACTGCTGAGAAATTCAGGTGTAAGGCAATCTTTACATTTTAATTACTTATTTTTCTCCTGACAGGAAGCAATTTTGGAGAGGCTCTGACTTAAATCTATATGGCAATCAGGTCTTTTACCCTCAAAGATGGCAAATGTAAACATGCAGACACTTGGTAGACAGTTTTAAAAAGGTTTCGTCAACCAAGATGTTTCCAATTATTTTAAAACATAAAAAAGAAGACTATCCCTCATAATGTGCCTTTATACCTCTAATGCTTTGTCAAAGGCAAGCAGCAGGCCAGGAGCATTGAGAAATGAGTGTCTACAGACAGCCTTCCCCTCCCAGCTTGTTCCCCTTTCCTCCTTATCCTCCTCCAGCACCGGGTGGGTGGCTGAAGTTGTCAGCAGACACTATAGCGTACCAAGTATGTAGGACAGTGCCATTAGGGCATTAGTGCAGGTCAGCACCAAGCCTGTGTGTGTGTGTGTGTGTGTGTGTGTGTGTGTGTGTGTGTGTGTGTGTGTGTGTGTAAGGAAGTTCAAGATGTGCAATAACAGAATCCGACTCCCTACTCGTTTGGGAATAACTCTAGGGAACTAGAATAAGCAGAATCATGTAAGATCTTGCACCTCAACATTTCAAATCAGTGGCTGTCTTAAATGTTTGAACGAGGGGATGAGTCTCAGCAAGAACCAACACTGCTACCATGTTCTTACAGATACACATCACTGTGCTGTAGCCCTGAGCACCAAAGAGAGTGAATGAATAAAGAGCTGTGCAAGTTCTTCCTCTCCGTTTCCCTCCATGAACTCTGTGCAGAGTAGCTGAAGCTCTAAGGGGCTATCTCTGCTGTGTCTGCAACTGAGAAGTATGATCTTCCCTGCTGACTGATTGCAGCCCATATTACCTGCGGGACAAGCTATTTCCTGTGTATAAATCCACTTCTGTGAGGTAATGTCTAGCATTAGCAGCGGGAGCTATACGGGTGTTTGTTACACAAAAACATTGTCTGCCAAAGAGCATGCAAGACTGGCGTGAAATCTGAAAGGGAAGCACGCTTTGCTGGGCTGTTTTCTCTCTCTGCTCCATCCGCACTCGGCTAAATTTAGGATGAAATCATTCATCTCTACGTAATCGATAAATTCACTGAAAAGCGCAAAGCTGGTAAGAAAGCGGCTGGCATGAAAGGCACAATGTTCTTTTTTGTCATTAGTGGCATTAAAAACTGTGAGAAAAGCCACATCAGACAATAGGCTTCTGTTTTTTTTCTCTTATTCATAAGCTGACCACAGACTCCATCCAGACGGCTCCAAGTTTGACCAACTCAGTACAGATTCCCCCCCTCCAAACTCCCTGGCTTCCTGTTATCCCACAACTGGGCTTGCATTCTCTCTGTGGAAAAATACATCTTCCCTGCTCTCTCTCCTGGTGTCCCCGACTTGTTCTTACAGCAGAAACCACATAAATGTTGGTGTCCACACAAATGTAGACGCTTGTTTTTCCAGGTGGGTGGATGCGGGAGGGGGGTAGGAAATAGTGCAGGCATTGTGGGTAGGATTCACAACCCAGTGATATGATTTGTCTACATGCCTCCCCAACACTCGCCCCCATAGCCCCCTCCCCTAACCGCTGCTTATAAGCTCTTTGTTCGTCTGAAACAAGAGGCCAAATAATTGTGTCCATATGAGAGAGGAAAGTGCAAGAAGAAAGCAGACAAGGGGGAGGAAGAGCAAGATGGGGTTTGGATAGTTAACGGTTTTTGGCATACCCAAGGGGGTATTTTCTCTGTCTTGGAGGACAGACAGTTTATAACCCCTAGGACACCCATACACACACCCTCCCCCATGAATAGTTAAAAAGGGAAGGTCAGAGTGCATTGAAAATGAACAAAACAAGACCAACAGCCGTACAGTTGATTCACTGTCCCTTTATGAACAGAAGGTGAGAGAAACAGAAAACTGCAGACAGAATGGTGTACATCACTCACTCTGCAGCGTTCAGGCTTGGAAAAAATCTGTCTTCTTGGGCTATAAACCTCTTTACTGCACCTCAGAGTAGAAAAGAGATGCATGTGATTTAGGAGCTGCTTTCTCTTCTTGAACGAGCAAACAGTCAACATTTCCAGTCAAAAGTGCATGTAAACCCATAGCCATGAATGATCAATTATGTATTTATGTGCATGATTTTTTTAAGTTGGAACAATGATTTTTATAAAGTTGAACTGGGTTGCCATCTAGAATATAACTTACAGCTTATAAAAAAATGTTTTAACATCAGTTAGGAAGTAGCAGAAAACACACTGGCTTTTCATGAGTTTTTGGTATAAATCCGGCTGAATGTGTCACTGCTACTCTTGGCAGAACTGGTAGAGCTCATTTCTACTCTAAATTTCAAAAAGGTTGAGGTCAGAGCTTAAGGCAGGCCACCCAGAAAGTGTAATGTTAACCTTCCTGAACTATGTTTCTTTTGGCTTTTGTTGTCCTGTTGGAACACCTATTTGTGTTGAGGTTTCAGCCAAACTGTCCACCCAAGAATAAAGGGCAGGCAGTTATGGTGGTCAGGGGAAAATAAAAACATGAGTTTTCATTTTATGATTAGCTTATGCCACACACTAGTGACCACAGTGAAGCAGGTTTCACTTCACCATGGACTGTGAGGGAGCTGACCATAAGAGAAACTCCTGTTCCAAAGCCAGAGACTTCAAGCTTAACCGAAAGTCAAACATTTTCTGGACAAAGACCAGAAAATGTTTTCCTGGTCTTTGTCCAGAAAAATACGCCACTCTGGCAAATTTATTGACAGAGTGGCGAAAAATATGTTTGGAGACGGAAAAGTGAGGCTTTTAAACCTAATAACACTTGATCAACTGTTAATAAAAAAAAGTAATGGAAGCAATATTCTGAGAATCTACTTTGCAAAAAAAGCCTTTTGGAAGTGGCGTTGCAAGACTTTCAAGGCTAACATCCCTGCCAAATGTCATGCTCTGTTGTAGTAGCATCATGTTGAAGGTCTGTTATTTTTTTCTTTTTGATCGACTGATGCATTCTACAAAGTTGATCAAAGAAATTGCATCAAAATCCCTCCTCTGTACTGCAAGACGACAAGATGAACTATCCATAAAATCTGAGTTCAGTTTCAACAAACTATTATTTCTGGACTCTGTTGATGAGCAAAGTTGCAGTATTTTCTGAGACACGTATCTATTCATTAATGTAAGCATGTGTTTATATTCAAGTCTGTATGTATAATTTCTACCTTGTGTGGAGTAGAGAAATGTCACACTAACTGAAAACTGGGGCACCAAATTGTTGATTTTAAAATCTACAGGAGTTGTGTGATAAACTTAAAAAATATACAGTTTAAATAACTAATTAAAAAGCTTAAAACTCATAATACAGTGACAGCTAAAGATAAATGGATTCAAGGTTTTACCATGTTCTTGAATGCAGGTGCCAATCCACACTGGCTGGGAGTTGTTTGAGGTCAGAGGTCACTAAATCCCATAATGAACTATTTCATGTGTGACAGGAATGCGGTTTCCTAGTGGGGTCAAGTGGAAACATAAAGAGAGCTGCCATGGTATCATGAACTATTTCCTGTTGGGTATAAAGTTAATCCCTCAGATTTAACCAACAGTGTATCTTTAACCAGATTACCTCATGATAATCGCCTAAACATCGCTTCAAGAAATTTAATTTGGTGTCTCGCCATACGAATTTGAAGGCACCAACCAATCCTCGGAAGCTGAATAAATTTCAGCACTTAATCTACTGTATATACATAGGTTCCAGACATGAGCACAGCAAGCATTGCCTAATGTAATCCTCTGGGTGCAGAGCGATAGGGAATCATAATCTGAATTCCTTACAAAGGCATGGAACCGTTGCTTCAGCGCATGACACAAATGGCGCATGTGCAAGCCTGTGTGTGTTAATGCTCATACACCCTTAAATGATTTTTCAGTCTCTTGGGTGTTTGCTCCTCTGCTGAGCCTGTGTGCAGAGGTTGAAGCTGAGGGGTGTTGAGACTACGGTGCGAGGATTCATGGATGGGTGTTAGGAATGTAGTCCTGAGGGCAAGGCTGAGGGTCAACCGAGGTGAGCAAACAGGCAGCCACATGAAAAAAAGCCAAAAAAACCCACATAGCACTTGCCTCTTATGATATTCACCTCACTATCCATTTATTGCTTTTGATGCATTGCTTGTTCACGTGTGACAAATCCAAATGTTCTGAGGCTGGATGCGTCTCTGACGTTGGAGTAGAAAATGCGGTGAAGGGATCACATGGTGAGGGAGGCGGGAAACGGAGATACACATGATTAGTTGCGGCAAAGTTCTCCATGTCTACTTCCTGCTACAGACCAGGAGTAAGGGAGGTCCTCCATAATTCAATAACAATAATTCCCAATGAAGGCCATATAAAGAAACCTGCTGTGGGTTGGAACTAAGTGGTCACACACCACCTCCTGCTCTGAACTACCCATCCATCACTGATTGGTGAAAAAGACTGGGGTAGCAGAATGGGGGGGAATAAGCCCAGCTGACATGCCTGAAGCAGCCAGACAGACAGACGATCCCTTCCTCCTCTCCAACCTAGACATCCTCCCTCCCGTCTATCCTCCACCCCATCCTACCCCCGCTGAGCAAGAGCCAGGACTGCAGCTGACTCCCGTAGCTCCACTGCATGAGTGAGCAGTCATGACCGCTGGCTCCGCCTGCAACCCAATACAGAGACAAAATAAAGCGTACAAAACACGCAACTCTCCGTCTCTGTCCTATAGATGATCTTTCGCCCAAATAAACAATATTTCTTTGACTTCAATAAGAAAATCTGCAAATCTATGTCACATCTGAAGTTGAAGAGATTTTTGTCACAGGTGAATTAATTTTTTAATGAGTTTTATAGAAGCTTGTTTTTAGTGAAAGAAAATGCTTGGGTTGGCTACAGATTGACTTCAAGGTCTTGTAAGCAAAACCTGAAGATCTGTGGAGAGGAGAAACTATGAATGACTTCAAAACATACTTTAGACATATATTTTAGTTTATTATTATTATATTTATGTCTGATTTTTCCCCATTTATAATCCATAGTCAACCTTTTACCATTTCTATTGAGTCCATTACCCTTAGCATCTCCTTAATGTAATGTAGCAGTCCTTTAAACTGGTTTCACTTAGTTTTAATAAAATCATTAGTTTTTTTATAACCTATTGATTTGTTTCATGATTATATGAATGACCTCATAATTTTCTGTATATATTAGTTTTCCCAACTTCCTTGTCAACTGCTCTCATAAGAAAGCAGATTTGTTGAGTTACATTTTATATCATCACACCATAAGCTAAAACATTTCTGATTTAAAAAGATACAACAGATAGATTACAAAGATAAATGTGTGTGTATGTAAATGTTGTCTCTTCAGTCTCAGTGATGATGGCTTCATTATGGGTTCATCTTAGCTTATGAAAGATTATCACTGTATGAGGCTGTGATATTTGGTTGTTTGTTGCGTTGCTCGGTCAGCCATTGCATACACAAGTCTTGGAGTTAATGCGTTCTAATGCGACAAATGACTCAGTTGGTATCTTAGAGGGAAAGTAATTGTCTATAACACTTATTATATCAAGAGGTGCAACAACAACAGTAACTAAGGTGCAAAAATGTACAAATTAAAGGTCATTAACCTGTAAATGCATCTGTTGTGTTTCATTTTTCTGAAATTAAATGCATTGTATAGAGATGCATAGTGTGTTCTAAGCTTAAATATGAATTAAAATATGAATTTTAATAAAAATATGTTCCTATACTGAAAATATAAACAAATGTGTGGTATCCAAACCTCAGTAAATTGATTCTAATGATCATGTCTCCAGGGCCTGCCTCAGTTTTGCCTTAGATAACCAAAGGCATGCAAGTGAAGCACATAAAATGGTTTTTTTAAGTGCCCATCTTTATGTTGAGCTGTTTTCTGGAATCAGTCCACAATGCTAGACAGCTGCATTTAATAACTTAGACAAGAACATTGTGATTTTCTTCTGACAGGCTGTGGTTTACTCTTAGCGGACCATCACAGGAAATGAAACCATCGTTTATAACATCCCACATACTTTGTAAATATCTTGTGTTGAAACATAAAATCCTGAAGCAGTGTCTGAGGAAAAAACTTTTGTTTCCTGTGAGGGCTGGTAAGTGTGGTGCATTTACTGGGCACAAATACATATTCTGTAAAAGAACGGTTACCTGTGTATGAGCTTATTGCTCTCAATATGCTTGTCAAATGTTGGGGAAAGCCATCCGTTAAGGAACTGGATTTAATTTAATTTTAATCTTACACTGATTACAAATGAATTAATTGATGCCCATATTTCAAAAACTAACAATTTAGCTAAATTATTCAAGTTAAATGCCAAAAAGGCAACTTCATTGATCAGCTAGCATACCAGTTTAATTCCACTGAATTTGTGTAGTTTTCAGAATCAGTATGCACTGATTTACTCACCTCAGCATGACAAATGCTTGGATTGACTCTGACAGCATTTAAATAACACACATCAGAAATATTTAACCACTTGGAGCCACTCAGACTATGTAGTGAATTTATCAACCATGACTAGATATGCAAGGGTGAAAAAACCATAAAAACTAAATTCTGATTTTCATAGAAAGAGCAATGCATATAGTTTTAGTGCAGGTTTTTGTGAACAGTACATCCTTTCAGTGCATACACAGCAGAAAACTAGATTCTGTCTTGAGAGAAAAGGTTGATGACCCTTTCCTGAGAGACAAAACAGTCATTTACATCCAAATAGAACATAATTTATTGTTACCAAAGTTTTCTGATAATAATGATAAAGCCACTCCTGAGCCTGTTTATGACAAAGAAGTGCTCCATTAAAAGATGAGATCCACGTAGAAATGGGTCTCCCAGAGTTTTGTCTGAAAAGTGAGAACACTGCACTTGCTTACCTACATGCTACTATACAAACTTGGTTAGCTAAGCCAGACTGCTTTTAGAACAGATGGGTAAAATGTTATGTGGCCTCAAAAATTTGTCATCAGATCCCTTAAGAAATGGAGCCTGTTAAAACTGGAACAGACATCTTTTTTGTATTATGCCACCAAAAACGTCCAAACCGAGACATGCACACATGCTAGAAAACACGAGTGAAAGCAAGGCTATTATTAAGGAAACAGACTGAAAATACAAGCAGACACAAAGGCAACAAAGACTTTGCTGAAACAAATGAAGACAGCTTAATTTAGTTGACTGAGAAAGGCCGTTTTTTTCTAATGACAGGGAATTCCATGAGCTGAGGCTCAGTGAAAGGACACGCATTGTAGTCCTTTTATTTTTGTGTTGACTTAAAACATCATGAAAAAAAAGGACTTTATTGTTTTGGTCTGCACGCCAGAGAATAGTTGCTGTGAGCGGAGCCATCTGAGTGGGAGACCTCATGATTGGTTACAGCTGCCCATTTGCTTGCTGTGGACACTTCCTTTTCTGCTGGTTTCTGCAAAGAATAAAGGCTGATGTTGGCCAAATGGGCACCTCATTTGGCACCAAAACCAGCTTAATTTAACTGCAGAGAGGTGCCAAAAGTTCAAAGGAAGCCAAAACGTCTTCATTCAACTGGCCCCTGTAGTCGAGGTTTAATGTTTGTTAGTTAAGCATTGCTGTCACTGCACTGACATTGGCATGTATAGAGAGGGAAGATGTGTTTACTTTAAGGAGATGAGTTCAGGCTGACTTATCCTCTTCTTGTGGGAACCTGTAATGCTGTCTGATTGCTGCAAAGGAGTGGAGACACTCAGAGGCCTCAGCGCTTTGCCTCCGGTCATAGCTCCAAATGGCTGTGACTTACAATAACTCCTTATGAGTCAGAGACAGTCTAACGTCTAAGTCACTGGATTAACACTCTAAACACAGGATACAGCGGCTGTGGTGGAGCAATGCAAACACGCAATCATGACCATTTTCACATTCAGTCAATTAGTGAAAGGAAGGCACAGGGGAGCCGACTACAAGAAGAGGCTTCAGGCTGTTTCTTCTCCAGAAAGGAGCACTGGGTTACAGGCTGAACAAAACAAATACATTGTGGTGTTACATCCATTTCATGGAAGTGTTTTTGCACAAATAGCATGTCGAGTGCTCTATTTTGAATTATTTTATTATCAGTGCATTTTCTTTTTTTTTTAAAGACTTTATCCTCTGACGTGTTTTTTTTTTCAACTAATAAAAATACACTGGTAAGAAAAACACAGTTGTTTTTTGAAATATTGATTTCCATTGCAAGATTTTCTAAAATAAGTAGTGCACTGAAAAGAAAATATATGTGTGCATATATTGGTGGATGACAGCAAAAGATAAACAAGAAGGCAGTGATTAGCTGACATCGATAAAGACCTTTGAAGGAGGAACTTAAACAACAAGAAAACAAAAAATAGAGATGAACATCCTCAAAAGAATTCGGATAAGTTGCTTTATGTCCAATGTGATGTGAAGAAGCTTGTATTTGGGAGTCAAGTTTTTTTCTCTTGAGAAATTTTTGCAATTTTACAAAAAACAACAAATTTAACCACAACCTGTTGTTTAATAGATTAAACACTCACTAGACCTTAAAAAAAAGCTTTGTCTGCAGCTTTAGGTCAGAAAAGTGCTGATAGAACGGAAAAAAAAATGTCTGGTTAGTGCTGGAATCTGAAATATTTAATCAGCGTGGCTGTAGACACTGTCCTCTGACACCGTCCTCTGCCTGCTTCTAGTGTATATGTGTAACTATGAAATGTGTGTTCACGTAATTGTAAGGCCACTGTACTCCTACGCCAACAAAACAAGTTCTTCTCAACGTCCCGGTAGCCACACCAGTCTTCCAGAGCAGAAAACTGATTGCAGCTAACAGTGGAGGGCTTGGGTTGTAGACGTTTTAATTGAATCTTTGCTATTTTCATTGGAATTGCCTCCATCCCACAGAAGACAGAAAAACTTCGGGGAGCTGCAAAGCAGACAACAATTTTAGTGTGTTCGTCCCACCTCTGTATTACAAAAAATACCCTCCAATCAACCACAAAAGCAGCATAATGAAGATGTGAGCTTGTATAGCTGTGCAGACAGGTGTCTATGCCTGAATTTGTGTGTGAACGAAAATGTGTGTTTGCCTATTTGGAGGGAATGAAAGACAGATTTCAATAGCCTTTACTCTGAACAATGGGGCCAATCAGTCTCTTGGATCAGGCCTGATTAAAAGATGAGCTCGCTGTACTCGAGTACATAGCAGAGAGTTGATGGAGGAGTACAATCAAACGCAGACGTATAAAGATTCAACGCTATCATCAATTGTTTTTACAAAGATGGACTGAGTGAACCCCTTGTGCAAAAACAGCCCTGAACAATGAAGAACAAGGAGCCATTTCCCAAAACAATCTAAGTGTTCCATCTTGATATCCTTGAAAGGCAAGAGCTGAATAACAACTGGCAGTGTAAAATCATGCCATCCTCATTACCCTCTGTGGAACAAAAAGAGAGAAAGAGTGTTGAGCAGGCTAATGAGCTAGTTAAGGTGGCAGTAAATGTCATTCCTCCTCTGGCAGCCCCCGGGCTGCAGTACCCTGCAGGCCATTACCTGGACAGGGACCCTTAGAGCTTGCATCAGCACTTCCTGTACAGCATACAATTCATGCACACACACACGCACACACACTGACACACTCAGAGGCTAAAGTTAGCTTAGCTGAGGGAGAAACCACAAATCAAATATATAACATAACATATAGTGGAATTGGTTACATTGGAGCTTATTTAATAGATCTGATTAAAGGGGGTTAAAACAAGTGAATGCCACAATTTGGATTAAATTTAAGAGAAAAGGATTTTGCATTAAGAAGAGTCCTCAGTGATGTTGTTCCTCCACTGACAGAAACTGCAATAAGCAAAGAGCTTTTATGGCTGCTCTCCCCTCCCATGTTGACTATTTTGTGCAACAATGCTAGCTGCTTGACTAGTTGGTTTGACCTTCAGTAATTTATTCACAGGTACATTTAGTGGGATAATATTTTTAAATTAAATGACTTCACCTGTACCAGAGAGTAAACAAGGACAAGAAATGGCAAAGTCCATCGTTTTCAAAGGAATTCACAGAGCACCATGGAGTCAGTTGTGTGTGTAATAAAAAAAATTTAAAAAACATAAGTCAGTGGTAAACAAATAACCTCGGCATTGGCACTGTATTGAAGTTAAACATCCTCTCAGGCATGTTTAAAAATGTATATTAAAAAATGTAAGTGCTCCAGTTGGAGTAATAATTAATGTTTATATATATATATATAAAATGCTCTAATGCTTAGCAAGGGAAGCTCAAAAAATGCAAAAAAAGAAAAACATTTTAAAGTCACATTTTCAAAGAAAAACATGAATAAAAAGATATTGCTTATTCCAGTTCTGACATAATGGTTGATAAAAGCATAGTTTTTCCTGGACATCCAATTTCTGAAACACTTTTTATGTACATGTCTAACTCTCATGTTACACCAACAGAAATATTCAATAATATAAATATAATAACTTCACTTAACATTATTGGCATAAAATGACCTTGAATAACTTAATACCTTCTGAGACCTGGCAATAATTAGCTCAGTAATGTAATTTAGGAATTAGTAATAGCAGCGTTCTACCTGGAGCATGTTGTCTGCTCCTTGTGTTTTAAACTATGAAATAATTTGCATTTCTAGAGTGGTAAAATGAGATCCTGATCACAAGTGGATACTTGAGATGCTCGTAGAAACAGATTTCACTGGCAGATGTAAAATGATGCTCTTAGCATTGACCGCTTGTTATTGCCAATCATCCGAGATTAATGTTAATGCGCAAACTAAAGAGGGTTTAAACTGAAGCAGACATTTTTGTTTTGTTTTTTTTTTTTCCTGATGGTGTAAAGCGCTCTACACAATTACTGGGATCCCTGGTAAATATGGCTACAGGTGAACCCTCAAGGCACATTCTTTGAGTCTCTTACCATTTCGCTCCCCGACGTACACGTGGGTTTCTGTCCAGCTATGTTGGTCACAGCTCCAGCTCTTCTGAATTTGTGAATCATAGACTACAGATATGGACAAGTTAAGGCAAGCAGCTATTTTCATGTGGCCATGATTTTTAAAGAGGAAGATTCAACTTCTTATTGAATAACATTCTCTCTTGTCCTTTCAGCATCTGAGAGAAAGAAGCCTCTGTGTCGAGCTGTAGTTAGTTATACCACGAGGAATCAGTCCACAAGTGATGAAAGTACCATGAGACTCTGATAACCGAAAGAAGAAACGTGTCAGATAAACTTATTTTCTAGATGTTTCTTAAAGTATGCCACTGAGCATTTCCTTAAAAGGAAAATTTCCCCTTGCAGGCTGGACTTTCCAGAACTAGTCAGTGCAACATTATGTTACTACAATACATGATTCATTCATTCATCTGAGGGCTTTTTACACATCTTTAACCAGGATTTCTAATTAGTATGGAGCCCGCTGTAGATATAAAGGGTAAGTGTGAACTCTACCTACAATACATATGCTTTCCTTTTTGGGGCAAAATAGGGCCTCAAACATAAACGCAACACTGAAAAGTAAATTCTTGTCACTTCAAATATGCCACCATTGTTCAGTCTGTCAAGTGTTGCATTTATTTTCCATCTCTTTTTGTTTGACAGCAAGATGGCGTGCTGTGTGGAGAGGGGTCAGCCACGTTGGTGGTCCCTCCAGCACTTAAGGCCCTTTCCTTGGCCAGAACACAAAGGTACAGCAAAAATCCAAATTTGAGATCGGCTGTCAAAGTAAAGCACCTTGTGTACAAACTCTGGGCATTTTGTGCTCTTTTACACCTTGAACCAAAGTGGAAACTAAACCCTTCACTTGTAAAATAAAAACAGACCGCCTGTTCTCTCTACGGTCTCCAAGTCCCTCAGACAAATAAATGTTCTTTTAAATAAAGCTCGTAGCAGCTTTGGATTTAAATACACTCCAGCTCAGCTTCTAGAGGTTCAGTCCACCTCCGGGTCCAGTGTGTGAGGTCGGGCTGCTGCCCACATGGTCCCCGCAGGGTACAGCTAAAGAAGCCCAGAACCATAAAATGAGGCTCAGGGAAACATGAAGATCCTCAAAGCAACATTATAATAATTAGTACTTGAGATAGAATAAATAAATAAGAAGGAACAGTCTAAGAAAATACACTAAGAGGAAAAGTCTGAAAATAAATGGATGTTTCCAGGATGCTGTAACTTCCTTACAGTAACTGATGCACCACAACATGGAGTGGAAAGTGGAAAATGGAAAAAAGAGCAAAGTAGAGGACAGATAAATTGCAGACGGCAGAAGACAAAGAGGTCAGTGTTGTGGAAGAGATGGAGCCTGACATTAAAGTGATGCAGTTCAACTTACACCCTGGAGTGTCACAAAAGAGAAACGGATAGATGGGGTGAGAAGGGATGGGAAAGAATGGGAGAGGAAACAATGGGAAGGAGTATAAAATAATGATGATTAAACAAAAATAGACATAGAATCAATGTGCTAGCAATTATTTTTCTTCCCTACTATGATAAAAGTAAGAGACGACCTTTGTTTTGTGGCCAGGTAGAAATTCTGCTTACCAGGGAAATCTTTTGTAGTGTAGAGTGGACGAGGCCAGTCTGCACAAAGCAGATTAACCTGCACAGGTCATAGGACCAGAAAACTGATTTACAGTCACTTCTCTGGATATAGTTTAGGGTTTTCACTGGCGATTATACATAGAACACATATACAATAAGTCAAGAGTGGCCAAATTGCGGAAAAATTTAAAAATAAAAATCATGTTTCACTTCCTGTTGGTCAATCACACAAGTTCAATAATACCTACTGACAATCGGTTGTAATGTGGGTAAAAAAAAAAAAAAAGGTGAAGGGTTATGAATCCTTTTTCAAGGTACCAGACGTGTTGTGTGTCAAGTAAGCACAACATGGACTTTAGGGGTTAATCTTAGAATTGCCAGGATGCCCACAGCTTGGAGTCTCTTTGAAGCTAAGCAGGGCTGCTGCGTGTGACGGCTTTCTGTTGTTTACATTCAACACTCCTCTGCTTTCCTTTAAAGCGAGAAGCTGCTTGTTATTCTGTCTTTGGAAGAAACCACTTGTATGTAACGCTGATGTCATTATTTCAATGTGAAATATACATATCATGCTATGGAGCAGGTGACATTGGCATAAATAACCACTGCAACCACAATAAGCTGCAGTAACAAGCCCTATTCTTCTCCTAATGTGCATCTCAGATGCTGATGAAGAAAAGGAGACTGGACTTGTCATTTCCCTGTTGGGCCCTCGGGAGCCAGGTGTCTCTCTTTAATGGAGGCATGTGGAGACTAACGTAGGTTAATGAGCTCTACAGGCCCCAGAGGAGAGAAGCATTATAGGCTATATGAGATCCCCTCTCATCCCTACATCCCCTCATTTGTGTCAGACCTGGGAGAGAGCCGAGGTACAAAGGATAGCGTGGTGGAAAAGGATGCAGAGATGCTAGAGAGACAGAGAACAGAGGCAGCCGAGGATTGAGAGAAACATCAGAGCCAAAGAGAAAAGCCAGGTCTGCCAGCCTTTTAAAAACAATTAAGGCCTGGATGAGGTTTCCGCTAAAGGCTCCTCTGCCAAGCAAGGCCCAAATGTGGCAGTATAGGGAAAGCTTAGCAAGAGCCGGCCTAATCAGAAACAGACTCTCTACGACAACATTCCAAACCACACGGACACACAGGAAAGTCGACACTTTACATATTAGAGCTTGACGGGGAGGGAACAAAGCCTGTGGTAACAAGAAGCCATAATGAGGAACGCGCTGAGGGAGTTAGTAAAAGCATAAAAAAGGAAGAAAAAGACCGGAGCTCAAACTTCTGATGTCCTGTGAGTTATACGGATGTTTGTTGTGCTGTGGTGTACAGATTTGGTGCATTCCTCTCTTCTGCAAGCTCTCAGATGTGGTTTTGTCTCTTGTTTAGCTGTCTGTGCCTTCACTGCTTAGTAAGCTCTGAACTTGGAGCACAACGCCACCAGAGGATGTTGCAATTTTACTTTCAAACATTAATAAGTACTTTCATTGGCATATTTGGTTTTACAGCAAAATATTCTAGAAAACAGACACAGATGGGAACAGGAATAAGGTAAAAAATTAACGGAATAAGTGTTCAGGAGAAAAAAAAAAACAAGTAAAAATGTTTGCTGGAAATTGACTTTCACCAAGTATTGAGTATTCATTTGTCACTCAATACTCAGTTTTGTCCTCTAATCAGTGTTCTTTTTAATCATTAAGTTGTTAATGAGCAGAGAAGATTCAAAATTAGCAATTGTCAGTCTTAGTGACTGTGTTGTCCAACCAAGAATCAAGACATCTGCATTTAATTCAGGCAGCATTGGAGTGAGTGAAGGCACAATTCCAAGCAGATAACAGGAAGGGTGAATAGAGGACAGTAAAATTGCACTTTTTTATCCTTTTGAGCTTTGACTTCTGTCCATTATGCAACTCATTGGATATGCACATGCTGGAAGCCTTTTGGAAACCTCACAGCTGAACTTCAACATTCCCATTCTTCAGGTTATGCATAGTGACTTGATTAATAATGACAGGTAGGATAGAAAGACATTTTTAATATTGTTCTCATACATTTTCTAGTTCTTAAAAAAAATTAGACCACAAATCAGTTTTGGCAGGTCAAAAACTGAAAGCTGGAAATGAGCTACAAATTTCTGACTTCTGCATCTTCAGAAAAATTACGCAAAATGTTGGTAAAGAAAGGTAAAGCTGTAAGAAGAGCAGAGTAAGAGGGGGCAAAGAGGTTTGACCAGGTTTGGGCTCAGAAGCGAGGAGGTCTGCGGCTCAGCCGATAGTCAGGCAGCCTCACATTCCAGCCATGATCCCGTATAAACCCTGTCTGTTACTGCCGAACTGATATGGAAATAAGGGGCCAGATGGGGGCTTCCACTGGCCTTATAAGGGATTGTGGTTTGGCCTGGATGGATCACGGACGAAAAGCCACTGAAAATGAAAAATACAGAGGGTCATACAGCCAAAAAAAGACCAGATTTTTTCTTTTTCAACTGAAGAAAATAGAGGAGAAATGTAAAAGAATGTTAAACTAATAAAGTTCCAGTCAGAGGTTAGACATACAGCCATGATGGACATGGACGTAATAACACTCATGGGTTTTTATCGATGCGTTTGCACCAGTGTTTTTCCAGGGTGGAATAATTATAAATTGTACAGAACTCGAGGGATTTAGAAAGAAAAGGCCTTAGATTTAATTCATTCCTTATTCTCTCCAACTCACACTGTGTCAAAATCATTTTAGCATTTTGCACCTCTTGAGAATGTTATTTTTTTTCTGTTGTTCTCAATCAGCAAGCTTTTACCATAATTATGACAGATCATTTGACCTCTGCTTTGGGCAGAACTGATAGTTTATTTAAACAGTTGGTTTCCTGGCACTGACAAGTATTAAGTAGAGTCTAATTTTTCAAAGTTGGTGTCACTACCTGTGATGAAGCAGGTTTTAAATCAACACAGGCAGAGTGTGAGCAGACCAGGTGACAAGTCCCTTCTCCAAAATAAACACACCTCAAGCTCAACTGAAAATGACTTTCTTGAAAAACATTTTATGGTCAGACATGTCAACGTTGATTCTTTTAGACAAAAAGACAAGAACTTTGTTTTGAGGAATAAAGATGAGGATAATTATTTTATTCAGCATTTTAACTAACGTTGAAAATGTTTTTCTCCCCTAAATATCATTTTGCAGATAAATTCTAAAGCACTAATTTACTTGGCTATCTGGTAAACTTTCAGTTGAATAAATTTACAAATGTGCTGAAATTTCAGTTATTAGGTGTTTATTTACGTTCTTTTATTTTGAAGTTGGTGAAAACTGTTTATGCAGCAGTTCTGTTTCATCTCCTCACATTATCATTTTTTCCACAATATAATTTGAAACACAAAACATACAGGAACAAAACTAATCAAAACGCAGACAGTAGAGAACAAGATAATTCCAAAACCAAAATGGCAGACAGGAAAGGATAAAACATTTTACCAGAAAGTCACATAAAATATCAAGAGCAGTGAAGCTCCAGGAAACTGGTAAAGTACAGTATGTTACTGGCATGCAGTTTGAAGAGCTCTCTTACAATAATTACTGAAAAAAACAGAAACCATTACAACTTTTCAGAAGATGAGTCGATTTAACCTTATTTAATTTTCATTTCTGGAACATTCTGGTCCATCAGTATATTTTCAGTGTCCTTGTTTAATGAAAATCGGATTCTCAAGAGCCCAAAGCATCAACAACACAACTAATTTAACTATAACATCTAACAGGACTGGAATGATACTATTCATCTTGATAATATTGTTCCCGTGTCCCAAAGGTCCACTTCACAGGAGGAATTTTTCTCTTCCGTCAGAGTGAATAACTTTGTCCTTGGAAGAGACTGTACATGCCGAGAAGCAAAACCCAGCCCGCAAATGAAATAAGTTTCCCATGTTAACATCTTAGCCTCACAACACAGCTATTGGTGTTTTCTTTCATTTTACTCCCTTTGTTCTTCCATGTGTTTAGCACTAACAGTCAAGATGTTCAGACAGTGGGAGCCAACAGCCTGCTGAGAAACCCGATCAGCCACGCTAATCTGATCAGCTGCACTTTGTTCGAGTGTGTCTTACTTAAAGAGGACGGCGTTCCCAGCGTGGTGTAACCCAAACACCATCCTATCCCCTTTCAGCCCCGGATTCCGAGGAGGCAACTCATTCGTCTAATCTTCTGCACCATCCACATCCGCCTCCCCGCACCCCGGTCTCTGCCCTCCGATCCGGCTCCCAGCTTTACACACAGCACACCTCTGCCCCAGTGTTCACCCACCGGCACCCATCAGGACTTATTAGGGCAAAAACCCATGACACAAGTGTTTTCTATCCTTAATCAGTTAGAAGGCAAACCCCCACCACTCCTTGCTTACCTTCAGCCTCTTGCATGTGTGTGGATGTGCACAAATTTGTGTGTGATGAAACAGTCTTGAAATCGAATGAAACCCTGTGTCTTTTGAATGCATGATCAAGGGAGTTTATGCACACATCTCTCATACAAATAAGTGTGTAAAGAATCCTTGTGTGTCACAGCAAAGAGAATTGTCACCTTGCCATTAACCACAAACGTTAAGCCACGTGCAAGGTGTGTGTGCATATATTAATTCCTTCAAGGCATAAGATGCAGATCAAATGTAAACAATCCCTATAAACCGGTCTGTGCTTTTTTTTTTCCAACTAATTCAATGCCACAGTCAGCAAATATAGGCCAAGCGCACATGCATACAAATACAAAGCGCACCTCCTCTATCCACACACCCCACTGAGCAAACAGCTGCTTCTGGCAGCACCAAACTGAGGCTGCCAAAAACACCAAAACACTTATCTGTGAGTGACAGTAGCATGTTATTCCCCACAGGAATACTCACTTGGGAGGAATGTTTATGGTAGTGGTGCTGCTCAGTGATTTCATCAAATTATCACGTCTGTGCTTTGAGTGAAAATCCAACCCGACGCCATGGGGCACATGTCACCATGGATGGCTAAGTCTCACCCTGGACACGGCCCTGACCCTCATGTTTAGTCAAGTTACCAGCAGCCTGGATATTGTTTTCCCAACCGCTAACCATTACAGTTTAATGAATAACAGCAGTGGCTGCGCTGACCTGTGACTGAACGAGGCCTCCTGCTCCTGCGCTGTTCTTTGATATCCTGACCTTGTTCATGTTTTCTCAGTGGCCTGGCAAGTTTTTTTTGGGTGATGCAGGTGCTTTTGGAAATTGCATGCAGGAGCTTGCTATTCTTTTAACTTTAAGCTGAGATAATAATTTGCACCTGAGTTGCGACATATCACACATTTTACTGTAAATAGATAATAAATTAAGAAATAAACTGTGGAAAGTTGAGCACTGGTTGTGGCGCCCAAACCAGAAGAATGACACCAGCAAATTCACAAAGCAACATGCATGTTTAAGTTAAACTGAAGCCAATTTAAAGTCCTAATTTGACCAAGTAAGCACATTAATAGATTGTGGAATAAAGACAGATTATCCACAGAAAACACTCAGGTTTGTTCCACACAGAAAGGCTTCAATTTAATCAAGCAACGTAGCAAATTTTCAGGGAAGTGTTTACAGTTCCTTACAAGCTATGCAGAGGGATCTGTCCAGTTCCATTAAGACATATTTTCCCAGACTGCTGGTCCGTAAAGATGGAGTTCAGGCTAATGACTTTGTCTCATAAAAGCATAAGGCCAAGACCTGACATACAGCTGTCAGGGGTATCAGGAGCCCCGTTGTGTGTTTGTGTGTGGATCGTGTTAAGGGGCAAGAGGTGACAGGCAGGTAAAGGCTCAGTGAGCCGAGATTACTATTGGCTTGAAATATTATCACATGCTATTAGCACTGTATCACTGTTCATTAGGCTGATGGCTAGCTGGAACTCCCTGACAGGCCTGTGGTAAGTAAGAGAGATGAAGGTGGTGGGAACAGGAGAGAGAAATGGGAGATCGGACACTGAAAAAATGTAGAGAGAAAACTGGAGCAAGAGCAAAATCTGGGAAAATGATAAAAGGCGGCTTGTTTCAATCGCTCACCGTCAGAGGGAAGGTTTCAGAGGTGAGTGGCAATTTCAAAGGACAACAGGATAAGGCATGCTAATACAGTTCTTTATTCCAATTCTGAACATGGTAACCAAATGGCTGCTGAACGAGGAAAGGCACGCATCAAAGAAATGGTTTGTGCAGAGCTCATAAAAGCTTCTTGTAAACACTGTGTGATCACAGAAATGCATTAAACGCCTGTCACAAAGACAAGCATAGCTTTAAGGAAACTGATGGCTGCTGATGTCTTGTATGAAGCAGGGAACAGAAGAGCAGTAAATCTGTCTCGCTATCAGATAGAAACATTAGTCCCCGTCACACTCACTTTGCCTTGGCATAGACAACACTTTAGTATATCATCAAAGCCAGAACTGTTCTCGTTTCTGAGATTGAGTGGTGCTGTGCAACTTGAAAAGCCACTTGAAATGGAAGCACGCACATTTGCAAAGTAGATGAGAGGTTGTTGTTTTGGTTCCTTTGATAATCTACAAACATTATGCATGCCATCAAACACATAAACAATGCATGATGGTCTTTTTTTTTGTTTCCAACTCGTTGCTAATGAAGATGATTATTAGGTTGCATGGAAAATATGGAAAATTCATCAAGCACTTGAAAAATCTCCCCCACCATTGTGGGTCACAGTGAGAATTACTGTGCAAGTTTATAAAGTTAGACTTTGCACACACTCTGCTTCCTCCCCCCTCTGTCCTTCCCGTTCTCCCTTTTTATCTAATTTTAGACCACTCTAGCCAGCGGTAATGAATTGGCTAATCACAGTTATCTGGCTCATTCAAGTGGTTTGTAAAGCAAATCAATAAACTCTGGCAGTGAGCCAGCCATCCACTTTGACAGATGTTGCTCACTAATCTATTTCATTTTTTTCCCAATCTTTCCTAAAGATGTTTATTCTCTTCTAGTTTGTTCTCTTTTGTAGTTGTTTTTTCTCAGCAAGGTCAATGGAGAAGCTATGGAAGAAAAGATAAAATCCTTTGCCAGCTGGCAACTCAGAGCAAAAACGACAACTGCTTCGTAGTTTTAGTCTGACAGAGTGAGAAATGTACTCTTCAATTGTTGGAAATAGACGTTACAGCAACTCTGCTTGCTGTGCCTTTGGCAATAAAAGACAAAAACTAAGTTAAAATTAAGTAGCAGTGCCAGAAAAACTAAGTCGACCTTTAAGATTTAATAGTTTTCAAACCATAAAAATAATAATAATGTCACTTATAAATTTCAGAAATAAAAGAATATGTTTAGATTGTTTTCATGTGTGTAACCTCTCTCTAAACCCAGACCCAGCATCATTTACAGAAACAGATCAATTACAAAGTCAAGTGCAACAGACATTACATGAGAGCAGATCTGCTGCTTTTCAACATCTGCACATCCTAGAGTTTATGCAAAATGTTTTTGCAAAAGTTAAATACAAGGAAAATTTTGAGTCCACAGAAAAATAAACTTCAACTGGACGACAGAAATGTTTCTTTTTCTTGTTGTTTTTCAGTGGCCAGTCTTTGAACAAGAGTAACTGTAAAAAAAAAAAAAAAACAATTGGCTAATTAATCCCACTCACAAAGCAAAGTTCAATTATGGGAAGCACTGAACAGGGTAATTTGCTTTACTAATAAAAATAAAAGCCACAACCAATAACATGTCTAATAAGTCAAATCTAATGGTTGGCTTGGAGTAAAAATGTCCTGTCTGTGATGGATAATGAATAAGCAGACCACAACATCTTTACATACTCAGACACCTAAGAGATCCACCCTTTAAAGGCTTCTGGGAATCAATTATGCTTGAATGAATACATACAGCTGCATATCTGTCAGCTAAATTAAGCCTACATATCTAAAATCCATCTAAAATATATGCACAGTATAAGTATTTGTCTCTTGTTGTTAGATAATGAAAAACACTTCCTTTGAGACACTGGCAGAGAAAAGAGCAAGCAATTAGAGGAAGTGAAAGGAGAGGGAGACACACAGAAGCAGAGAGACAGCAACAGAGAGCTGTTTGAATGTGATTAATGAGATCACTGCAGGGTAGGCGGTGTCATTGTAATACTCTATGCGGGGAAAAAGCAGGAAAAATAGACTGGGAGAGAGAGTGGGAGACTAAGATAGAGAAAGGAGCAGAAAAGAAGTGGGAAGAAAAGCAGGGAAGAAAGGGAAAAAATAAGAATACACCTGGATGACCAGGTTACATTTAACTCCCTGAGAAGATAGGGGAGTAAGAAAGAACTACGTTCAGAAAGCGAGTGAATTTAGCTGGCTGAGGAGTAAAAAAAAAAAAAAGAAAACACCAGATATAAAGCTTGGATGAATGGAACGGCAGGGGCTCTCAGTTTTGCACTGGCCTTTTAACAGTGGACTGTTTAGAGAAGCCTGGACCAGGTCTGTCAGATAAAGAGGGTTGTGCTTTAAAGACACCATGAAAGGCACAGCCTGCTCCTGCTGCCTTAGGTTGCCGCTGGACACCGCTGCATCTGGTCCAAGGTTAAGACCCCAACAGCAGGGGGTCAAGTGGAGGCTGGGCTCTGAAAAGGTCACACAGGCAGACATCTTGCCAGTTCACAACTCTGTGAACAAGCCAGCAATTAGCTAAATCAGGTGAAAGTTGTAGGCAAAAAAATTGCATTTAGCACAAATAAAGATGCACCAATGAGGCTTTTACTGATCAGTACTGATTTCTTGTCTTGTCAGTTTTTTTTTTGTTTTGTTTTTTTTTTACAAAGTAGTAAAAGAAAACAAACATGTCTGAATGTAACAGAAAGTGAAGAGATATAAACAATCATACACAACTCTGAGATAAGGTATGTCTCTTCTCTTCTTTCTTTCTGATTTGTACAGAAGAAAAAACATGGAGTTTTCAGATTTGATTTGGTGAAAAAAAACAAGAACATTTATATTTTTCTGTATTTGTCCTATCAACCACCATTTAGAATTGTTCAAAGAAAATTAAATCTCATAGACAGCAAAACGTGTGCTCATATTTACAGGTTCTAATAAATCAAATCTATTTTAAGATACACAGAGAAAATGGAGTGTGACTGAAATGGGCCAGTATTCTGGATGATCAGGATGACCACTGACTGGCCAGTCAAATGCAAAAAAAAAAAAACTTTTTATCTGATAAGTGAACAAACCACAGACAACAACCTTTGTTCTGGAAGTTGTTACCTAAGTAAGACAACTCAAAATCAATAAGGTGTTTATTATTGTTATTATTAAGAAGATTTGAGATTTAGGAAGATATTTAAAGGAAAACGTTCTATGATTTGTTGAGACATGACTGGTTCATTCAGCTGTAACAGAAGTAACAAACTGACTTAATCATTTTGTCTTTATTTTAAAATGGTGGTAAATGTTCTAGTTCTATTCAAACACTGTAAGAGTTGAGAGAATATTTCAAATGTTGTTCATTGTAATATTTAAATTAGACGGCGCTGAATTTGGTATTCACAAAATTAGACAAGGACACGACAAAGCAAAACTCAGGTCTGCTACTTTCTGAAACTAGGATGAAATAGTAATCGTTCCACTAAAAACGAAGGTAAATCTTCAGGCCTTTTCAAAAGCCACAGTCAATAGATCAATGATCAATAGATTTCCTGCATGCTGGGTTTTGACCAAGCTTTTAGTTTTGGCAACATAATCTTTTCGTGGGCGTTCAGCATTCTCTCTGTGAGCTACGTGTTGCCCAAGGCCAGAATGATAAAACAAAATATTGACCTCTTTTTGTAGTTTGTGGAAATTTCTCATTAAGTTTAAACCTCTCGTTGGAAGTGCTGTGAAGTTGTGTTGGGAGAGAAAATGTTTCCACTAGCAGAAGCAGTTTCTCAAGGCGATGCCAGGCTCCCAGCTACTTGGTGCCAGTGGGCAAACAGATTTCAATGGCAGTTAGTCTTGATTCGAATTATCCTTGAAAAACAATGAGAGCGATTCTTTACAATAGCTGCAAGGAATATCAGGTAGAGAGCTGCTGTTGTAGTTAAATGAGTGAATTAATGTAACGTACCTCTTTATTAACATCTTTAAGAAAAACATCAACTACATTCTATTATTTGGTTAATGTAGGAGTAATTAGGACAAATTTTCCAAACTGTGAGGCAATAATTATTACACAAGCGATTCAGTAAAAAGTCACTGTTAGGATAATTGTTAATCAAGTCCACCTGAAGGCAGTTGAAATAGTCCCTTTGTTTTCTAATTGTGTCTCTTTTAATGGCAAATCAAGTTTAATTCCCCACATACCAGCAATAACAATCCATGGTAATTAATACAATTCAGTTCCTTTAATCTCAGTTGGCTCCAATCCCATGAAAACAAACAAACTGTCAACTTTTACTGGTGAACAAGGTTCATAATTATATGTCAGTTATATTTATATAATTATGTGTTTATATGGATGTGGGTTGTAGCGGGTTCATGACGCAGGACTTCTAATTGTCCTACTGGAAGAAAACTGCTTCCTCTTGGTGCTTTAGCTGCTCCTTGGTAGCAGCTACTTCAGAGTCAATGTCGTTTGTGTCATACTACTCTACTCTTTTCCCACTGATGCTTCTCTGATTACTTTTACATTTACCTCCAACCACCTTTGTCTTTTGTCTGACAGGAAACAGCTTCAGTGAGCCCAAATCCAGAGAACTGGGGAAAACAGTACAAATATTCCCCATTCCCTCATGACCATCGATGTCGGGCAAAGCTAGGCCGCACCAAAGCAGGTGAGCAGCCTCTGGGCTTACAGGCCAGACAGACGGAGATCTCAGATCATTCCCTCCCGAGTGTGACAAATTTAAGGACTAATTCTCAAAGGCATGTTTGTGGGGTAAAAGAGCGTAGACGAGTAAAAGTGCGCTCAGAAGGGGGGTGGTTAGACCACATGTCCACCACCGGGGCTCTGTAGTAGCAGCTGCCGGCTTTTACAAGCCTTTCAAGTCTGCAGCGTTTCATGCCTTATGATCAGCTGCTTCCCTCAGTGACACTGTTTGCACACCACACACAAACCCTGCTGTTTTGTAGGCCACTGTGGGAGCCATGCAATAGGTCCATGCATCCTCTAATCTGTGAACCAGTTCTACAGGACGTTTGTCCAGTTAAAACACCTGAACCACCCTTTTAAGTTGTCTGCATCAGCTGCAGACCATGACATCCAAGCCACTTCCTGATTATCTATCAGTGCATGATGAAAAGAAAAGCACATCATGTGCAGGAGCACATTTTATTCCCCCATGGTTTACTGCAGTAACACTTCAAAATTAAAATAGACACATGCTACATTTCCATCAAATTTAAGCAAACCTTTGAAATGTAGCAAAAAAACAAAAAGAAAAGAAAAATGTGAATCAACCACGTTATGGAAAGCATCATTTCATCATATGTTGATGCAACACATTTAGGATTATCCAAGAATTGTATCTCTCTCTCTTTCTCTCTGTTTCTCTCTCCACTCCAAAACCGTGACGACACGATTCTGACGCCACAAAAACTTTTGAAGTCCAACCATCTCATCTCAAAATTCCAAAAATCCTTATTTGTCCCCCAAATCCTCACAAAAAGCCAAATGATTCAACATCATGCTGCCAGCACTTCGCAAGAACTCACAGGTGGAAGTAAGACTGCTGCCCACCACAAATAATGATCCGGGCGGAACACGATGCACTACATCGTGTTCCGCCCGAGCGTAGAGGCAGGTATTTTCTCAAGAAATTCTAATAATCGAAGTACTCGAATCATCGACAAATCGTTTCAGCCCTAAACATCTGCATGAAGCAGAGGTTGCATACTAGCATGGACAACACATCTAGAAAAATGGAGAGTTTTCCCCTCTGAGCTGAAGGTTTGGACTTTGAAATTTTCAAGCCTCTACTAAGGCTCAAGCCCAAAAGTGGCAGGGAAAACTTGGTAGGTCAGAACTTATACTGCAAATGTGTTTCCATCTCCTCTTTTGAGGATCAACTGTTTCAGAAAAGCCAAGTGTGCGTAAAAACATTTTAGTGAAATCAAGGAAGTTATTTTGAATTTCACCATTTCCATCGACCATTTCTAAAAAAAACTTCAAAATACACATAAAAAAGTTGATAGAATGAGAGCTAAATATGTACATTTATGCATAAATTCCTAGTCAATATTATATTATGTAATCAATCCTTAAAACTCATTGCGTTAAAAAAAACAATAGAAAATAAGGAACGTACTAGTCAGGAATGGCTGCTGTGTGGGAATGTGCTGCATCTAAATTAGATTAAACTAGAATAAAACATCCCCAGGTTTTCCTGGAAATCCAAGATGGCTTCAAACATCACTGGATCACAGGACTTTGGAAAACCTCATTTTAATGCTAATGCAAGCATGGCTGCACTTAATAACTTGTTCATTCTGTCACAGTGATCCTGCAACATGCATCACGTCTTTTTTTACAATGTTTCTGAACAACCTGCTGAATTTCCTTATAAATATGGAAGATTTTTCTCATTTTCTCCATGAGGCACAGCCTTATGTGGAGGTAGACACAGCAACATGACAGCACACAGGGGAAGTTGTTTCTGTACAGAGTACTACACACTAGAGCATGCTAATTTTTGCAATAAGTTTACCCTGTAACGTAGTTTTCCATTTTCATACATTGGCAAATGCAGAAAGAATTAGGCACACAAAATACAAACCGAGTTGTTTGAAGTGATCACTCAGACCTGATCAACAAATTCTCAAAAGCCTGAATTAGCTTTTTTTACGACTAGATGGGACAATTTACATCAATGTTATGAAACCTATTAGCTGTTACTAATGTTTCATCTTCCTCTTCATCACTAGATATAGTGCCATGGTTCTCTTTACAAATATACTGTGAAGGTCCCTCCAATACCCAGCGACATCTATCCACTGTCTGGCAGATTTTTAACGTAGTGTTGCTTCTTTAGGACAAAGTAAAGGAAGCTTCTAAGACATAAATTTGAAAAGCAAGTTTTGGTAAATGGTGTAAAAAGCCATTGATGTTAAACTCTAAAACTCAACACTAAACAGTGGAGACCTGTGGTATGAGCCATCCAACACCTATAAGACAGCCTTGACTCTCCTCCCCAGGCAGTTTCACAACCTTTCACACTTTGAAACATGGGACCACAACATCCTCCATGCTGGTCGGGTTGGTAAACAACTCAGGGGTGATAACAACCAAAACAACCCTAGGGACTGGTACGTGGGTGGGTCACTGACCAACATGTGACCTTAGCAACTTGCAAAGTGGTGAAATCCCAACAACACTGCAATCCCCACAACTCAGAACTGAGGAAACCGATAAAAAAAACGATAAAAATAAAGGTGCATTTAAAGAGTTAAAATCTGCATACGCTATGTTTCGGAGTTTAAGAATACAACTGCCTCCATTACAATCTATATTTTTATTGCAAGGGGATCTTCTGCTTTTGACCGAAAGCCAATCCCAGCCAAAATGTCCAGTTATGTTAAATACCAGCTTTCAAATGACTATGTTTTTGTTCTAGTCTGGGTTTTAGACATGATTGCCAAAACTAGGCAGCTTATGTCAGATAATGGAATACAATCACCTTATGGCCTCCACAGATGACCTCAGATTGCCAGTGTTGCTGCCCTGAATTTGGTTCACAGACTGAATATTATTGTTTCCTGCTGTCAATGGGACTGCATACATATTCTCCTCACCTTACTTTCTGCTTCTACCCCTCCTTAACCCTTCATCGTCACTCCCCAAAAGCCTGTCATAGACAGCGCTATCCGCCAACACCATCCCTCATGCCTCACCATGCTTCAGCAAAGCTCAGGAAAACAGCAGAATATACGAGAGTCGGTCTTCAGGGAGAGCGAGTTTGAGGGCGGGCGGGAAGGAGGAGTGGGATTGAATGGGGAAGCAATAAATGGAAGGATGGGGAGAGGGCAACTTTGGGATGGGAGCCAATCCAATTACAAGAAGCGGTGCAATCCTAGTTTCTCTGGCGGCACTAAATTCACATTTCAGTGGTCTCCTTCACTTTCCCTCCCCCAATGCCTTCTTCCTTTCTCCATCTCTGCTTCTTTCTGCTACTCACTTCTATATGTACATATAAACATATATATATATATATATATGTATATATATATATATATATATTTGTATATTTTAGATCACACTCCTGTCACACTCCTCCTTTTCCCCAGCTGTATGACTTTCTTAGTTGCATGAAAGCATGTATAGGATTGTGTCACCAGTAAAGCATCAAAGCTTGCCACCCAAGCTGTGTCATGCTCAGATCAGCAGGAAGCCTGAAGCATCCTACTTCATCTGTGTCTCTCACAATGCTCCGCATCATCCTTCTGCAAAGAGGCCGCAGCCAAAGATCACCACATACATCAGCCCTGCCTCTGGAGACAAAGGGAGTGAACGGATAATCCTCAAAGCATAAAAAAAAAAAACACTTCGGGCTCAAAGGCACACTCTGCTGTTATGCAAAGTTCTTGACTTTTATATAACTATTCAAACAGAGATGCACCAATCAATTGACCAGATATGAAAATCTGTTTTTTTTTATTGATTCACTCTGAGTGTTAATGTGAAAATGAAAAAAAAAACAAAATACTTTTCCTTACTCATTAAATGTGTCAATCAACTGCAAGTAGTCTGATGCACAGACGTTTGTAATTTAACAATGCATAAGTTCGGTTTCTGTTGGTTATAAAGCTAGTGCCTTTATCTAAGTACTTGCAGCACATTTTCCCTTTGTTGTGTTACATTGTTTAAAACAAAAAGAAGAATTCAGAATCAGTCAAATTTGGAATCAGCCAGTCAAATCTCAAAGAAAACCAGGGTTTAGTATCTAGCTTGTGCAGTCTTGCATTTAAAAAGTAAACCTTTATTTTTTTACACTGCCACTTAAAACCACACAGAGGAAGGCTGGTTATGGTCATCCTTTTTTTCCATGCACATTGAGGAGAACAGTCAGATCTGGTCAAAGCGCAAGCTTCCATGCAAATAATGGCTTCACCTTGACCAAGATTCTACCTGCATGCAAATGAGGCTGGTGCAGTTGCTTTTCTAGTCAAATCTAAAATACAAGTTAGATTCAGAGAATGGGAAGAACAAGTCTCTGGATCTCAGTTTAAGCGATTAGAGTGCAGTTCAATTTCCTAACGATTTAGCACTATCCTGTGTACAGCTTAGAAAGAAAAAAAAAAAAAAAATCACATTTTGTACTACAAGCATTGTAATGAAATCTTTGTTTGGGAACATTAAAGTTAATCAGAGTCTAAACTTTTCTCATTTTCTCAACTAGTGACTCTTTGTATGTGTCCTACCAGGATTATGGTGCTCTGCGCATTGGACTGTGCTGCTTTTTTTTGTCTACGCGCTTGTCTCATATCCTGGTTAATTCCTTTTTCAGCTTGCCGTTACTGTGGCTACAGTCACGGCTGTGTGAGAAGCAATTTGAGTACGTACACAGCAGCGGCAGCAGCAGCAGCTCGCTTGTCTTTTTTAGCATGGATTTTCAGAGATCAGGGCAGATGATACAGAGATGGAAAGTGGGGAAGCGGAAGGCAGCCACAGGCGAAAGCGTGGAAGAAAACACAGAGATGAAACAATATCTGAACAATCTTTTCTGCCTTTTCTAATTTAGCTAAATAAAAGGGAGGCAACAGATCTTTAAACGGCTCAAACAGTGGATTACATCAAATGATCTTGTTTCCACCCCAATGCAACCACCACAGTGTAATCTGTTAACACATTTAAATTGGAAGCAAAGTAACTGACTGGCTGCACTGTGGAGAAGATGGTAACTTTGTTGTCTTGCAGCAAGAAGATCCTGGGTTTAAATTCCTGTCGGGGATCTTTCTGCATGGAGTTTGCCTTTTTTTCTGTGTTTGAATGGGTGGGTTTTCTCCCACTACCCAGCTTCCTTCGACAGTCCAAAAAACCATGTCTGTTAGTTTAACTGGTTTCTCTAAATTGGCTGTAGGTGTGTGTGTGTGTGTGTGTGTGTGTGTGTGTGTGGTGTGTGTGTGTGTGTGTGTGTGTGTGTGTGTGTGTGTGTGTGTGTGTGTGTGTGTGTGGTGCATGTGTGCGTGTTGTGCACGAGCATGATTGTGTGTCTGTGTGGGTCTATGTTGCGCTGGTGACCTGTCCAGTATGTACCCGGGACAGGTACTTCAATAATCTGGAGATAGGCACCAGTTACCCAACACAAACAATGTGGGAATTGGTGATGGATGGATGATAAATGGATATTTAAAAGATTTAAAAAAAAACAGAACAATTTTGCAATACATTCAGCCCTTCTGTCATCTAATGAAAGTCTCACTTTGTCTCACAGACACAGAAAACAGTTTTCCTGTGGAAAATGGCTGTGTTGCACAAATAATTGGTAACTTTAAGTTATTTTCCCCTCAGTAAAGAAACATCCTCACCAAATAATGCTTGGTAGAACCGGGTAGTTCTTACTACCCAGTTATGTGTGATCACTGATTTAAAAAGAAAATCTTGATGAATCCACTCTGGTTTCTAGAGAACATTTGCCAAGCCTTGTGACAAAATTGACATGCACAACCGATACATCTGTAGCTTAAAACTGTGTTTGTATGGAATATACAAGGATGCAAACAGCTGTCTTGAATTACTCAACAAACCACAAGCAAATCTGACCAGCGGACAAATTTGTAATCTCTGAGCCCAGAACACAGAGCTCATTTCCTTTTGCCAGAGCGCATCCAGCGATTTTAGTCCTGTAGCAACGGAAGGAAATTCTATCACGGCAAAGTGCCAGGGCACCCTTTAACCTTTGTGGCTTTGGTATTCTCTCAAAACCAGAACTAGGGGCTTTAATGTATGGAGCAGCTCTTTTTTTTCTCGTGCTTTCAGTTGGCTAGAAGCAGAAAGGGGCCCATTAAAAGTAATAGGTCAGCTCAGGTTATTCAGCACTGGAACACAGTGCTGGAGGAGCTGATAATGACCATTACACTGAGTTAGCCACTCGTATCACCCTTCCCTGACAGTTCGACAGCAGGCTTTTAATACTAAGAAGATAATTTTGCCTCTGACTATGATCCGCATGCCCAGAAATAGACAGACCTCATGATGTCGATACACCAAGAACTCTTCACAGGTTAAATTCCTGTGGATTATGATAATGACGAGAGTGGAAATCTCTCGCGTCGAGAGGCGTCAACCGTATCGGGAGAACAGGACACAGCAATTACCTTCTTTAGACGTCCACTCCTGGTGCCCACAAAAGCCACACAGTAGCCATTGTAGACATAGGAGGTCACAGAGGTCATGCGGTCCCGAGTCTCAGTGTAGAGCGTGTGGCCGGTCACCAGCTGAGAGCCGCCAAGCGGTTGGTTGATGTCCAGACCGCAGAAGTAGTCATCGATGGGCACAGGCTGCCGGGCAAGAAGAAAAGCAGTTAGAAAATGAATTGTGAAGAGAAATCAAAATGAAAATTGGAATCTGAAAAAGTGGCAAATGTTTCAGTGAAAACTTTGGATGTAGAGAAATTGAATGACATGAAAGTTCACATTAAATAAAATGCCACAATGTTTCTTATCCAAGCTGACAATGTTATCCAGTTACTTTATGTATTGAAGTATGTGTACATTGCTTAACATTAGTCCTCCATGAGAATGAGAAGCCAACAAATATACCATATTATCAGAGTTGGGGGTTTGTAAATATTAATGGAGTTTATATGTAGCATAATTTAAAATTCCTATAATTTCCTCCAGATGACAACCACCAGTACAATAAATGTTGATCTCTAATTAAAAACATATTTTGAGATCATAAACATGTTTTTCTTTTGTGAAAATGTGAAAAGAAAACTGACCAGTTTCTTCTGTTGGCATTACTGACTTAGAAAAGCAAAAATTGCAATAAACTGACTTGTCAAAATCTAGAGTGGAAATTTCTATGCTGATTACAGGTTCTAGAAGAAAACATTATTTATGAAGACACACAGCAAATTAAAATCAGATTTTATCTGAGCAAAACTTTACAGTGTATTGTCTTGTGAATTGAACGCATCGTTAAACTAAACAGAAATCTCAGAATTAATTTTGTGAACAGAGATGCATATAATAGTAAGATAGTTGTAAATTATTCATAAAGAGGCAAAACTCAATACTTTGAAACACAAAGTACTGTAAAAATGAACTTCTATGAGCAAAAATAATAGACTGAAACGAGAGTAAAGCGTGATGGAAAACAAAGCTGTGGAAACGGAGTCAGACTGACTTTGGGACAGAAGTGAAGAGTGACAGAGAAGCTTAAGAAAATCAAAGAGCTTGAATTATATACAAGTGTGCCTTATTATTATGCCTGAAATATGTACCCGCTCCACCTGACTGAGCTCCACCTTGCTCTGAATGTGGCTCATTACCCTGACCTACCATCACGTCTCTGCAGGAAGGCCCACTGTGCATGATAATCACTGTAAATAAGACTCTGTTTTTGTCAATTATTTGGAAAATATCACTGCAATCAGATCTTGTTTATCTATGCCGAGTAATAGGGGAAAAAATGCAACCTCTGCCCTCTACGTTTTAGATAAATTTGCAAGATCAGTAGTGAAGAAACAATAAAGAATGGGAAGGTAAATGAGCGATAAGGAAGTGATGTTTCTGGTGTTGAATCAGGTCAGCTGACGCAGTTTGAGTGTCACTGACCTCAATGTGCCATGTGGAGTAAAGTGAGACATCCAACTGAGCCCCCCACCATTTAAACATCCCATAATACCCTCTGAATATTCATCCCTTTGCTTTTACACCAACTCATTTGTTCCCTTTCTGTCAATGCATCCATCTCTCATCTGCATCCTCTGTTGCTGTCTTTGTTCTCGTCAGAGAAGTACAATTTATACAGACTAATTTGAGTGGCATTTCCATTCATGGAAGGCAAATCAGCCTCTGCAAACACTTTCTACACAAAATTTCAAGTGCCATAATGCTGATGGTGAACAAAAAACCCCAGGATTGTAGTTACAAAGCTTGGTTTATTGTTTTCCTTTCATTTATTGTCTCCAAAGGCAAATTTATACCCAGTCTGCTTTACTGCTCACTCGACCATAAATCCTGTGATGTAAATTTCATCATCTGTGCACGATGTGCACATGGCCAACAGCAAAATTAAAAGTCCAGTTCCAAAGGGGGATGCCAAACATGTAGCAGACAATGAAATCCACTGTACTTTTCTTCTTCTCCTCTAAACAAAGTGGACAGACCAGCATATTACTGTCCACTTTGACTAAACCGGCCCAAAAATGGTATGAATACAAGTTCAAATATTTTACATGTACAGAGAGAAGCAGGTGGAGGCGATGGCTCCACAATTTGAGCCAAGCATGTGATTGGAATATTATATTTCCATTCGGTGTCAATAAGGAATCATTGCAATATTTCTAACAATCTCTGACATTTTGTATTATGGGCAACACCGTCTGTGTCAGTTGATAGAATCCACTGGACCAAACAAATACTCTACTACAAACTGTCCATTGTAATATCAATATTATGCACACTGCTATGGGGATGACAATGCAGTTTCACTATATTGTCCAACCATTGCAGATACATTAAAATAGCAAAAAAATTGACCGATAAATTAGAGATGAGCTGAGGAATCGTTTGGTGACCACAGGATCGGATTGGAAATCCTCTAACGGTCTATATGTTCTTAGAAATAACCACAGAGCCTACGCTGTAATTATCAAAAGCCTGCAACGATTGCTTACTAATGTAAGATCATAAAGACTGCTTAATATGTCAACTCTGTTATAATTTTGGCTTTTATTTTAATTAAAAGTTTAACTTTGTTATACTACAACTCTGCTCTGACACTCAATGTGTGACGTTACCTCTGCTTCTAGTGTAAATAACTCTGGAATGTGCATTGCAGAAAAAATAAAAAAAAATAAAACACCTTTTGGTATTTATCTACAGTTTATGAAGAGAAATCATCTAAAATCGATATTAGAATCAGAATGTTATTACAGATAAGATATACATGCCCAAATAAACATAAGTTCTAAAACTTTAAAATCAAATATTCAATACACAGAGGCTGAAATATTTCGAGTCTATATACAAGTTTCACCTCTAAAAAAATAAAAAGATAAAAACTTTTTCACTGTTCTTTAATTGTTGGAGCTGTACTTGTAGAAAATATCAGTTTGGAAGACATCTTGAGAAACAGGTTTAGCAGCCAGACTTTCAATTGCTTCAAAATCAAACAGCTCCTCCGCATATGATCTGTTGGGATCCAAACCATTTGGTTCTGATTAGCACTAGATTGTACAGATGATGTACACTTTAGAATCGGCAGTAAATCCCAAATCCCTCCAGACTCCATATGGTTGATTGTAGTTGTTCACCATCTTGCAGATGTACACATTTATTTATTTATTTATTGGCTTTTCCCTGCCAAAAAGAAAAGAACAGCTTTGCTTCCTGAGTGAAGCTGTGGTTAGACTAAACACAGACTAACGTTGTAAAATGAATCCTGACTGAAACACTCTATAGCACTGATGTGACAAATTTTGCATGTGGTTATAGTTCAGCCGAGTTAAAGACAGGTCCATTTTAGAGGAATCTAAATCAACCTTTATAATAATTGTAAGAAAGTTCAGCAGCATACTTGCTTTCAAATCCAATCTCGGTATATCAGCATTATCTATCAGCGTCTTTCACCAGTGGTAAATTAGATGGTAGCACAAAAGCAGAAAGCAAGACAAGATGATAGTGTTTGTCAGTGAGGAGAAACACACTCAGACAGACGGATACAAAAAAAATCCCATCTTGTGTCTCCTATGTGGGATTGACTACAAAGATGGCATGAATCTCCAGATGGCAGAAAGCTGAACGGATGGGTGATAAATCTTTGATTGGCTGCTGTGTGTGTGAATCCCCCTGGTTCAGCCACACCTCCACTCCCAGCTACAGCCATGCCTGAACATAAGCATGCTTGCAATGCAACGTGTGCAAAGGGGATATCTGCTGGGTATATAATTAAAGTTGTCCACTTGAGCTTACTGGCTACCTGTTGTTAGCAACAAGACAGAGGAAAGGCACACAGAAACACTGTGTAATTTGACTGTTTGAGGCGCAGTTAACAAAACCACAAGGAGGGCCCCAGAACTTATTTTATATCAGGAGGATTTTCTGCATTGCAATCATCTTGACTTTAATAATACAACTAAAAGATTTGATAACGTAGTGCACGCCACACCTGGTAAAGATGTTGAAAAAAGAAAGGCACACATTATAGCAATATAAAGGCATCTTATATTGCTACAGCATAATCTCAAGCACAAAAAAAGAAAAAAAAAACTTTTGTTTGGGTACATTTGGGACAACGAACCATATTTACCTTGTCGTCATACAGCATGAGGTGGATGGTATGAATTGCAAAAAAAAAAAAAATCCTCTAAGCTCACTGTTATTGCAGCAAGAAGACACACCTTGGGATCACAAAGTCTCTATAACAACCAATGGATGTTGTCTACAAACCAACTGGTTGTTTGGGATTCATGCCAGAAAAAACGTTTTTTTGTCCAACCCTGACAAATGCAAACATGTGAAATCTACTAAACTCTGTTAGGACGTTAACTGGAACCATGTTTGTGATTTGGATGAAACTAGGATTGAGCCATTTGACAACAGATGCACCCGGTGTCTTTATTATTAAAGACACCAGGTGTCTTTAATAATAAATTATAAATTTATATATATATATATATATATATATATATATATATACAGTATATATATAATATATATATATATATATATATATATATATATAAGTGGAGGACCTCATTCCACAGGTCCTCAATCTGTCTATGCCTCTGTCTCGAAATCCTACCATCAGTAGTGACAAAATGAGAATATCCCTTGATGCAGAGCAAGATCCCCTACTTTTTGCTGGTTGAGAAACCTAGTATGAGATTTGCAGCAAAGCCACATCATCCTCAAGAACAAAGACAAAATGTTGATGTTTCCAAACCGGACACCATCCTTTCTACCACATAAAACCAAGGAGCCAACGCTGGACACCACACGATAAATAATGAATAAGCGGAGTGGTCGCTCTGTACGCACCTCCAATCTTTAGAATTTTTAATGGGGAAAACTGAGTGTTGTTCTTTTGGCAAAAATGTCCCAAATACAATGTATTTATAGCTGGTTTACTAACATTTGTGCCTCCAATAATTTTAACAAAAATCGATTATTTCTTAAGTTGAATTTTTTCTCCACTAAAACATGCTCACATCAGGGGTCAGCTTTTCTACATTTTTCCATGAACATAATGGTGCTGCAACAAAAAGCATTTGATTTTAGGGCTTTTCACACAACTTCATCAATGGGCGACAGGGGCACCACGCTCCGTATTCATTCGAGGAAATATGTGAAAGAGGAATTTCTGTTCAACATCAGCAAGGCTGACATATCTGGCTGCTAAAAGCAGCTTGCAACGATTTAAAACTCCCTCGTCCGTCGACATCTCTTTGCATAATCTATAATACACTATGGATTTATTGGCTGCTCATCGAGCATGAGAGCCTGGTTTAAAGGAGCATGTTTGACATTTCTCTCGTCTCTCTGGCTAAACACACACAGAGGCCATGTAGCCTTTAATCCGAGAGGACAGCATTGGCAGTGCATGCCTGCAGAATGGAGTGGGAGGAGCGGGCTTTGCAGGTAACAGCTGGCAACAGTCAGCGCACACTGGGATGATTGGGGACTCTTATGGGAAGGTGGAAAAATGCTCTAATTCAAGCTCTGGCGGATAACAAGGCTCACAGCCACAGCACTGTCACCACTGTACCTCTACCCCTTCTATAACACCGTATAAATAAACCCAGCCACCAGTTTCTTAAGATAATGTCTTACTCCTCGCAGCTGACATTGTGAGGTGGTGAATTTGTGGATTTTAATGAGAATGATCCTCTGGGTTCTCTAAAGGGGATTAGCAAACAAAGGAGATAATCAGTGGTTTTCATCACAATGAGCGACACAGACATCATTAAACCTCACAATGCACATGTGAATGGCCAAGACTGGCAAGCTATTCTGTGCAAATGCAGGCATATAACATAACACAGTCAGTCAGAAGTCATTAATTCTTAATAATCTTAAATTCCTATTAGCGGGTAGCGGAGTGAAAGCACAGAGGACTGCAGCCTCCTGGGACCAAAGGAGAATCAAGGAACTTAATTCTACTTGACAACATGTAACAGATACACAGCCTTTTTATTATGGGATAATTAGGAACTTTAGAGGGAATGGACTGGTGTGTGATCTACACCAGCATCATAAGTAGACGAATTGGAGCAGCCCCTAGACACCCTCCCTCTTAAATCTTCCCCCAAACACACACACACACACACACACTCCCCATTGAGAAGTAGAGCATTTATTTGACTGCGCTCAGAGAAAATCACTTTGATGCTTGTAAAGAAAAATAAAGCCTGCGTAATTTATGAATATGTCTCCCTGAAATGCACTTGAAAGTGGATGTTCCCTGATATCAGAGCAACAAAACAATTTGACAACATTACAAGTAGTGTTAGAGTCATTTGATAATAGAGAGCATGAAATGCCAGGCAGTCAGAAACATTTCCGGATGATTGCCGTGTTTATTTTTATTACAACAAACGCCCCCCTAAAGGCACGGTGCAGTTTAGGCTCACCGAGAAACTTAATACATTCTCTTACTGCTTCTTATCTTTTATCAGAGGAGTAAACCACTGCAGTAGCAGTTGTTTGACAGTTCCAAGACTCTGACCTTACTCATTTTTTAAGTGAACTTTATTAGGAAAGTACTCGGATATTTCTCAGAAATTCATCTGGGATTAATTATGATAAACCAGCTCAAGTTGTGCATTATGTTGAAATTGAAACGATAGGATAAATGGTTTTCAGCCTTTGTTTATCATTAAAATCTGAAAAGTATGGGGTGCATTTGCACATCTGGAGACTGACCTTTATGCACGTTTTACTTTGCAACGCGACTCTGGCTCGGTCAGATCTGATATCAGTAAATACAAACTTTTAACCCTTTACACTAATTAAATTTTGACTGTTCAAATCTAAAATCAATTGTTTTATATCAGCTCTGGAAATAAGTTTATGCTTGTTTTCCTGCTGGAAGGAAAACTTCCCACATGCTTCCACTAAGAGGTTTTCTTTCCAATAAGAACAAAGTCCTCCACACTCATGTTTAGCCATGTTTGGCCATGCAGACGGTGTACTGGAGATACAGCCAGTTTTGTGCCAAAAAATTTGTCTTTCATGCTAAATTTCATCTCATTCGACCAGGGCATCTTCTTCCATACATTTGCACTTCCCTCAACAAAAAAAAAAACAAAAAACTGAACACATGACTACTTATGGCTTTGTGTATTAATACACGTTCTGTCACTGTTCCATAAAGGCCAGATTTGCAAAGCGCACAACAGTTTCAAACAGTTGTCTTGACAACAGATTTTCCCACTCGAGTTGATGATTTCTCCAGCTGCTCCATAACCATGATCCTTCTAGCCCACTCTGACTCTACTATTTATACGACTTCTGAAGGAAACTAATGGCACTCGAATTTTATTTAGGGTAGAAGAGTAAATGGGACAACCAAAAAATGCCAATAAATTACAGTGAAGTCTGTGGTTATGTAAAAGTATTTGAATGACCATTTCAGCAAAGTCTCATTTAAGAGAGCAAAATAAACCTTTAATAAACTAATTTGGCTTTTTCTATAGAGACTTTCATGGCCGTGATCAGCTAAGAGATGCACCCAGGACTATCGTTTATCTCCGTATTTTTGTTTGCAAAGTGTGTGTTTTCATTAGGAGCAACTCACCGCTTTAGTACACTGCACGTCCTTCCCAAGGAGCCAGTTGAGCTCCAGGTTTCCTTCTCCCTGATAGCAGGACTGCAGGCGCTCCTTGATTCTCGCGTTGATGTCTCGGATGGTGAAGACGCAGAGCGCCGAGTCATCTGGTGGTCGATGGAACTGCTTCTGGCCCTTGGAGAAGACGGTGAACAGCACATCATCTTGGGCACTTAAGTTGAGCGAAGCAGCGAGAATGCGGCCCGGCTTGCCGAGGTAAGCAGCCTGGAGCAGGCGATACTCGACGCCGTTCTTCACACAGCCGATGGGCAGGGAGACGTAGGAGTGAAATTTGCGGTCGTCCTTACAGAGGCGAACAATGCGGGACGTGTAGAAGAGATCGCTGCTGGATCCGCTTGACGACATGCTGTTCTCCGGTGTCTCTGGCTGAACAGTCAGGAAGTAAACAAAGCTGCCACTCGCAAAGCCATAAACATAGTGGATGTCAAAGTGTGAGACAAGCGCTAGTGTGTCTGACGGTATCTTTATAAGAGAGGACACAAAATCGGTATGCAACTCGTAGTCAAGCATGGCAGAAGATTCCGGATCACGTGGCAACTTTCGGCTGGAAAGAGTGGGAAAATAGTCCTGTTTACCATCCACTGCTGTGCCGATAAAAAGCGTTGCATCCTGGCCTTGTGACGGCACAATCACACCATACATGGTGCCTGTCTGATTGACGCTGGAGAGGTAGTGCTCCTTCTTGTGGGAAGGCTCCACTAAGATAAACAGGTCATCCAATCTGAGGAGTTTACACACACCTTGGTAGAGGCTGCCACAGGCCAGCAGCCGATTTTGCGAATAATCAATGAGGAGGAGCTTGTTGACATTGTTGGTGGGCACAAGGGGCTCAGAACAGGGCTGTACAATTAGAGGAGGGTAGCAGGCCTTATTGTCATCCTTTGGACCTGTATCATGGGAAACCAGGAGGGTGAGGTTGCCTGACAGCTTGTACACACGGTTGACTGCTCCAACATACAATGCACCAGTGGCTTGGTGAACAGTCAGGTGATTAAATACCCAATCCCGTCGTTCTGGGTGGAAACTATTGAAGGTCTGCCCATCCGAGGCAGGAACCGCTAAAAGCCAGAAGAATAAAAGAGTCGCAACTGCTCCAAACGTGGGACAGCGCGTGAAAGTTCTGCCTTGGACCTTTTGACCATCCATGTTTACTTGTCCTGCAAGGAAACCGCTGAGTGAGCAGACAGAATGGTTTAGAGGAAGAGGAGGGTGATTGTTGCCTTTTTGTCGATGAAGACCAACTTGCGGGTCGAACTTTCACAAGGACCTTCACATGTTTCTGAAAAGAGAAAACGAGAAAAGAAGAAGTTAGACATCTCAGCACGAGTTGCATTCCAAACAAAGAAACTCATGACCAGATGGAAAAACTTGTTAAGTATAAATGTTCAGAAGGGCAAAAGAGGTACTGATTTAAAGAGACAATATGTGGAAATCATTACACATTCCAAGCAAGTTGCTGGATAGGGCAAGACACTGCAGGAAGCAGAGGCAGGTTACACCACAGGATATTAGCCTGACCTGACTCATACAGACGATGCTGATGTCGCACACTGGCCAAGCAGTTTCTAAGAACAAGAATGTGGAAGAAAGATGCAGCCCACAGAGAGCCTTGGACACACAGCCGTGACTCACTGCATTTTACATCACCATCAAATACCACCTTACATCCAACCTGGATTCTTTAATAAGCATTTTATAATGCTTAGTGTTAAGCCTCCATACATCCATGAAAAAAGGAAAATTTGATGACTATGAAGTTGTGGTGATTTCTGCATAGTCCTCTACAGTAAATTACAAAGGTATTCACACCCCTTAAATGTTTTTCTACATATTTTATGTTTTTGATGCCAGCCCCCGCTACTCATATCTCCCAATAAAATCCAGAGAAATTGCCAATAATAAAAGGAGTCAATTTCTCTGTATTTGTATATCGGTATAAAGCACAACTGCCCTTTCAGGCCACCAGAGGTTTTAATAGAGAACATTAGTGAAAACCTAGGAAAGTGGCAACATTTTTAAAAGAAACTAAAAGAAGTCAAATTTAAAGTTTGCCACAACCGATTATTTTTAGGGGACACAAGAAGCATGTGGAAAAAGGTGCTCTGGTGAGATAAGAGAAACGTGTAATATTTTTGGCCCACATGCAAAATACTATGCAAGGCTGAAAATTATCACTGTGCTTCACCCTCACCTCACAATCCCCATGGTAAAATATAGTGGTGTCAGCATCAAGCTGCAGGGAGGCGTTTTTTAAGCAGGCCCAGGTCAGTTGGTGAGAGCTGCTGGGGCGTTGGACAGAGTTAAATACTGGGCAATAATAAAAGACGCGTTGAACTCCAGTCCCTGAAGGCCAGGGTTTCCTAAACGTTTTAAATGTCTTTAATCCAGCACACCAATAAAATGGCTAAATTACCTTCACAGTATGCAGTTAAGTTCTACAGAGTCCTGCTAATGACCTGATTATTTGACTGGTTGTTGAAGCAGAGGCACATCTAAAAGTTACAGGTCCTTGGCCCTGGACGACTGAATTTCCTGCAAAAGATTTGAGACAGGGTGAAGGTTCACCCCCATGCAGGCCAGCATAGAGACAAACCAATTATGGAATGAATTGGACAAAAGAATGTTCATGTTTCAAACTGGCCAAGTCAAAGTCTACATCTAAATCGCGTTAAATATGTGTGGCAAGACTTTAAAATGAGTAATCAAAGCAGCAAATAAGAATGAGATAAAAATTCAGGCCCTAGGCTGGGAAAACTGGTGGAAACATGCCCCAAAAGACTCTTAGCTGTAATTGCAGCAAAAGACAGTTCTAAAAAACCATTGACTCAGGGGAGCTGAAATTTAAATGCACACTGCATTTCTCAGAATTTTACTTATACAACATTCTGAAAATGATTAATATTTTTCTTTTCACTGAACAATTACGTTACACAATGTTGTGTTCAATCTTGAAAATAGATTTGAGGTTTGTAGGCGTAAGGTGACAAAATATGGAAACAATGGGTATAAACATTTTTGTAAAGCAAGATTTGTGAAACATCAGTTTACTGATTTAAGTTCATATCTGTTCGTGCAATTTTCTACACTTCATTTCAAACAGAAATCAGGAAAGTCTGAATTTTTTGACATCGTGCTTTGGTTTGGCAGCAAGGATGCCTCTCCATGTGTGCCATAAGCCAAAAGACGGAGCTCTATGTGGTCTGTCCCCATGAGTTAATTATCTCATCCATTGGAAGAAAAGGTCTGGATCTTATTACTGGAACAAACCGAGAACAAATTGGAAATCACTTCTATGCACTCTTTTCCTCACTCCTTGACCTTCACAAGGCACAATTTACAAAATTAGAATCTATTAATTGTTCTCTTTTAAACACTGCTGTTCTTTTTTATCTTTTTATTCCAATCTTTTGCTTGCATGATTAGATAATAAAGGGATTAATCACAACTGCAACAATCACATACAGTCAAGAGTGAATGCATGCATGTGTGTTTGTGTCTCATCTTGTTCCCTCCATATTATCAGTGCGCTCCATCAGAACCAGGCAGTGTGAGAGGCTAACAAGTGGAGAGAATGGCAGTGCATCCCAAAATCAACTATGATCAGGCGTAGCGATCCAACAAGGGTAATTACTGTGGAGCTGAGGGAGGTAAGCTGGGGAGCGACACGGGGAAGCCAAGGGCTGGAACGTGTCAGAGGCGGCCTTACATCATTTGTCACGCTCCAGATTTGCATTTGCCGCCAGCTAGGGCGCAGGGAATCAAGGGTGAAAGATGTGGCTGGAATAATCAGCCACTGCACCTTAAATGAACAAGCGTTTGGCACGACAAGTTTGAAAGCGAGGCGACGTGGATGGGTATAACTGATGTGGGATTCCATCAGAATGATGTCATAGACCTTGCTTTAAATCACATAATGGCCATTTCGGTGTCCCCATCCTCTACTTCTATTTGTAAGCACACTGCACATTTCTGTTTTAAATATAGACCCTGAGGAAGCGTATTGATCCATGTGTCCATAAACACAAGTCTTAAGGCCCAATCAAGCTGTTCTTGGCATGCGTATAGGCGGAGGTGAGGGAGGCATCGTATCCCAGAGGCACTTTATTAGCATGGCCATAAAAGTGCCACTGCCTCTAAAAAAGGCAGCAAGAGGCAGACCCTCACTCTCACTTTCTGCTGCCTGCACGCTGCTACGCTCCTTTGTGTGAGTTTGCACAAGCTGGATGTGCAAAGTGGATCCCGTTGGTGGAATAATGAGCCTCCTGCTGAGCTAGCTTTTTCCACCACCTTTTGCCCCTTAGGGCTTTTTTGCTACACCCTCCGCCCTTAATTGTATGTGTGTTCAACATTTACTCCCATCTATCTCTTCTTCCTCTCCTCATTATTTTGGTCTTCCTCCCAAGTCATTGCGAAAAATAAATGCATCATGTTGAGGCTACAGCTGCAGAGGCATAGAGTGTCACAATGCTCCAAATAAAACGAAGACTCCGCCAAGGTTGTCCATTCATATTGCTTTCAGCGACACGGGGAACAAAGTCTTTGTTTAAGTTGATTGCATGACCACCTCTTTGTTGCACATGACATGGACTTTCTCGGTGCTTTGCAGCTGTGGCGCAGACTTGAATAGAATAAACCCAACACCGGATCACCCCTTGTGCACTATAGTTCAAAGCCATGTCTTTGTTTAGTTTATTAGGTGTCAGAGTTACAGAGATGGACATTAACATATAAATGCATTCAGGAATGATTCATAGATAAATACAATCATCAGCTGACCTCAAAAAGAAGAGGGCATGACTGTTGCTGTAATAAATAAAATTATTGTCTAGGTAGAAAATAAGGGAGAAACATTTATAATTTTTAATGGGTAATTTAAGTCAGAAGCCTTAAACTTTTAGCAACAAAAGAACCTTTTACTTTCCTACTTTACCTCCAACAGCAGTTGGGTCACAGCAATGCATCTATACCTCTAAAAACCGAACAAAAAAGCTTCTCATGTGGAAGCGTCATGACGTCAGTAAATATTTTTTAACCTGGTAATTATCAAAGTCTTTAAAGCACACAACATATATAAATAAAAATCTGTCTTTTTTAAAGTAACACATTCCACAGTCTTTTGGGCAAAGTCCTTTAAAATAGAAAAGCTCCAACATAAACTGATTGACAAAAAAGACCTGCTAAAGGAAAAACACTGAATGGATGTGTGGCTGCTTAATGGAAACACAGAAAAGGATGGAGTAAGCTCTCCTACCATCCTCAACCACAGTCTATGTGGGAAAGGTTAGTGAAGCTTATGAACATGAACAGGCATTTTGCATCAAGTGAAGGAATAATCCATGGCTATGGAAATGGAACAGACTTTATATCACAATAACAACATATGGAGTCATCAAACAAACCACTGAGGTAAACGTGGGTATTTGTGAGCATAGATTGAGTCTGGCTGAAAAAAAATGATTTACTGTTTTTATTTGAACTCCGTGAGTGAAAATGTTTGCTGACATCTACAACTAATATTATTAAATATAATCAATAAGCGGTGTCTCAAAACATTCATCCTCTAAATAACCCACAATAAAAAAGCATGCAGGAGAAGCTCATGTTGTTTTTATTCACTAAATGAGGGGCAAATATATATATATGTTGTTGTGAAAAAACTAATATAAACTGATTTGACAATTTATGGTTTGTAATGTAAGACTTCCAGCTGCTTCCATTCACTTTTTATGTAACCCCAATAAAACTCACTGGTATAAACTATTCTAGCTAGAAGGTTGCTTGAAAAACAAGGAGGACATATCCTGGTCCACATCAGAGTTAAAATGCAGGTCAGAAAAGAGTAAATAACAAGGTCAACCTCACATTTCTGTTTATTTAAATCACAGCTCTAGTCATAATAAATTATTCACATTTTTGGCAAACTACAACAAACAAGGTTTGCCACTGAGAACTTTCTCTGGTTAGCATGCTGGATTTTTAGGTCTAGACGCTGATATCTCTCAGATATTCTTCACATTCCTTACTAGACAATTCAACTCAATAAACTTCACCTCATGAACTCACATCTGTACTGAGGTCTTTGCAATCAATCGTTTTATTTAGGATTGCAATTGTGATCTTTGTTACAAACATTACTTCATTTTTTTCAACATCTTTTGATCATGTGTTTAGCTGGCTTGATCTAATTTTCTTGTCTCATCCTATTTTATGTCTTTCACAATTTTGGACATAAAATCAAATATGACTATCAGAAACCATATGTACAAGCAAAATTGAAAAGCAAAACATTTTTTATGGCAAAGGCCACATTCCCAACAGCGTATTTGTGAGGTACCAAATAAAAAGTCATACAAAAGCATCCAAAAATCAGTAACTACAAATAATTTTTGCATACACGATGACATGGCAAGAAAAGAAGAAAGGAGTGAAGAGAGTCTTAGATTCCAGCACACATGCAAGCTGTGATCATGGCTTGGAGAAAAGACAGATTTTGCTAAACTTCCTATTCATAATGAGCAGTCAGGAACACAAAACACAGCGTTGACACGCTCGTCTCGCCAGTTTTCGAGTCTTTGTAAAACAGGCTGAGCCCAGGCGCTGCCTGTGCTCTGTCACTGTCGTGACTGATTGTGGGGCCATTGATGAAATGTAGGTGATTTCCACTGCCATCGGGAACGATGCCATCACAGGAGCTACATTGTGGTACGCCAAAAGATGCTAAGAGGCAGCAGGAGCCTTAGACCAGGAAGGAGAAAATTATAAGACTCAAAATGATAGGTTTGACAAACCACCACTGAAGATTGTGGACACAACAGGACAACCGAGAAGGCAGCAAGCTGACACCAGAAGGGAAGCTTTGGCCTCTGGAGCCTGGAGTTAGCAGCAGGTCCTAGGTTTATGTGCCTTTCTTTTTTCTTTTCTTTTTTTTCGTCCTCATGTACTAAGCTTCTTAACAATGTCGCCAAATTTGTTTGATCTCTTAAATTCATATTTACAGCAATTGTATTGCAAAAGATAAAGCACATGAACCAAATCCGTTTACAGAGCTAAATCCATTGTTGCTGCAAAAGAAAAGGAAATGGGAGACGATAATTTCATGCCTTGGATTAATACGTTATTCCCAGAATGATTAATGTAAAGCGTGAAATCTGAGGGCTTAAGTAAAAGGGATATGCGGCAAATCAAAGAGACAGTTTGGGAGAAATAAATCAAACAACATGGTCAGAAAAAAATGGTCTAAAATAATACGTAACATTTTGCCTGGTAAGATTTTCACTGGAGGTAGTAATTTGAATTGTAAAACTATCAAGTTTAATCTTCCCTAAAGGGAGGTTTTCTATAGGAGCCCCATAAAGAAGCAGCAGTGGAGGTTAGTCCATTAGGTTTGTTTCTTTGCTTCTATTGAATACAGAAACTGAGCCGACTTCCTGACATCTTGAGTTGGGGCTGAGTTATATTTAAATATTATTTTGGACTCAATAGGAAATTATTTTTCTCTACTTCAGTGTCTCACACTGCCAAAATCTGAAAAAACAACTATATTCTGAATCAGTTCAACGTTCCAGAACACTGCCAGGAAATGACAACAGCAAAGCAGGAAAATGAAACCCCTCAAAACCACAAGCAATCATTTCACTCATGCACTGTTGTACATATCAAACATGCGTCTCTGCACCAATTAAAGACAATCACACTTGCCCAAAAAATAGAGGAGATGACAATGAGTGGCTACTAGCATCACAACTGTCTCGTCAGAGCTTAAGGACACTGCTGCCACAAACTCAATCTATTTATTGGGTTGGAATGCGACAGACCAACACGCTGAAGACAAGAAAATATTTTTTTTAAGTCTTGCTTTAAATTCTGAATTGAATATGCCTGGACCTTGGAAAAACATGAATATGCTTTGATTGAAGCAGTTTGGGATTGTTCTGAACAGCTTCCCTGTCCTTACTGAACGGAAGAAAATATTCCAATATCATGATGACCATCATGATTCGCCACAGTAATGGCGTGATAAGAATAGCATGTGGTGTTAATCTCTTAGTAATTGGTTAGCATTTGTTTGATTATTAGTCTATTATACTGGCATGTTTACCAAATCTGAGGCCTTTACATCAGATTTGTTTATACAAATGACATGCCAGTGGAATCTTTACTAATTAGGTGGCCTATGAGGACAATTAGTTGTACTGATGTTTAGGAATTGAAAGCAAAACAGACTTCAAGGTTATTTTTTCTGCTTTAAAAGTATAAGTTACTGTACTTTTTTGGTGGTCCATTACATAAATTTCTTTAGGACGACACATATGACACACTGTGAAAAGGTTTGATTTGATTTTATAGGCAGAACTGATATAACTTCACCGCTCTACATTTTTATCTTGACCTTTTCTAAAACACTTCGGTTTTCATCTCTTAGCACTTTTCACATGCGGGAACCTCTGAGCTGTGGCTAACTGCTGTAAGCTACTGGCGCGTGATGCATTAATGCACACTTAGTCACAATTAAGCATATGTTTTGAGGGCACTCTCAGAGAGCACTAGCATTCAGTGCCTAATATGACTATCTTTGTTAGTGACCCATATCAGCACACTTGCTCATGACGGTCTGAGTTGAGGGGCCTGCAGCCAGGCCTTTAATTGTTTCCCACTGAATTGTACCAAGTGAAAGCAGTCTCAGTTCCAGACTGCCTTTACTTTTGTTTTTTGTTATTTTTTTAGAAGAAAAGAACACACAACTACACATAAATATTCCACTACAAAGACACAGGATCCTAGGTCAGGCAGTATCCCTGAATGCAAACAAGTGTACATGCATCTAATATTTTCTTTCAACTCTGCTTCTCCTCTGCCCCCTTCTTGCTTCACACACTTTGAACTTTGCTTGAGAAAACACATGCTGTTATACTACATCTAAAATCTACAGCAGCCGCCGAAAAAGAACACTGCATCATTGTCACTCTTGTGATTTTTGTTTGTCCTCACACAGCTGGAATTACTTACAAACACAAAGCTCATATACTCTTTCACCAGGGTGTAATCCATGCCACCAATCATAGGCTCACCTAAAGACAGGTGCACTTACATGAATTGTTCCCTCCCGCCCCCCAAACTCCAGCCTTACTTTTACTAAAAACCTCTGTGTTTTGCCTTTTTGCAGGCTCATGCCTAAGGAATAATCCTACCAGGCACTCCCACCACAGCTATGCTGGTGGGTTTTACCTCATCATTGCCGTCTGTCATCCAGGGAGAGCAGATTTCTATTAGGAGACATTTCCATAAATCTAAATTGTAAAGGGCTCTGGTGAGAGGAGAGGGAATTCTCGACGGGTGGAGAAAATAAACAACAAAAGAAGGATGTCAGCGGAGAGACCACAGGATCAGATATCCAACCTCAGCTAAGACTGGATCAGGCTTTTTGATTGACACTATACACATAATATCAAATTGCAGGGCCATGACGAGCCTGAAAGCATGCTGTTGTCACTTTGAAAGTCAATACAGGGGTACGATATCTATGGAAAGGAGAAGAACTTAAGCAGGATTAGCAGAGACGTACCTAAAAACAAATACCAGTAAACCTGTTAGATTGGGGTGTAACAGAATATTCAATATTTTCCAGAAAAAAAAATGCATTTTTCTTTGTGTGTTTTCGCAAAAACCGGTTTTATCATTTTACATTTTTTCTACAATTGAGAACTTCCTTCATAAAAACTAAAGGCAAGTTCTGATTATGTCACAATTGGGAAAAGCCGGAAGGTTTTCTTGTACCGCAATGGTTAAAGATTCAATGTGAATGTGCTGATGTTAGCACTGTGGACTGAAAGCAGCCATTAGGCATTCAGGAGTAAAACTTCACTGGTGAGTGACAGCTCCCTACGTGAAATATTAACGATAAGGGCAAACACAGCCGCAGCACACAATATTGTAAGTGGGGGTATTGTAAATGGGAGTAATTTTGTCCCATAAAGTATTTAGCAGGCTCTGTTGAAATGAAGCATGCAACTAAAACTGAATCAACTGGGACTCCAAATTAAATGTTACACTTCAGAAAGTTTAGCAAAGCTAATATTTATAACTGCAACAATAAAAAAAAATGCGGTTGTGCATTTTCTACATCTGAATTAACTTTTCTTTCTGCCAGTTTATAAACTCAAACACATTTAAGGGTTAGTGAGTCATAGAAATGTAATGGACTTGGCTGGCACAGCAGATAGCAGGTGCAAAAAAATAATAAAAAAAAAAAAAAAAAAATCAGCCAGAAGGCATTGGTCTGAATTGGCAACTAATGGAAATAAATAGATGGCTCAGTTTGGCAGGCTGTACAGCAATTATATAGGATAAACTTTAGATCATAACCAACATATGCCAGTGTACTTGACAAATAAGAGTATTTAAAATCTAAAGTTAGAGTAAGTGATTCTTTTCAAACTTTTATCTTTGTTAACTGATTAATGGAAAACCATAAATTCCCAGGGAATTGCACAAGACATTATATGCATGCAGTACGTGGTGGGGGCTCCTTTTGCATTAATTGCTGTGTCAATGTGGCGTTTAGATAACAGTACTGCTGAGGTTTTAAAGAAGACTAGCTTGCTTTTATGTCTGCCTCTAGCTCATCTGCACAGTTAGGTTAGATGAGTTCCTCATCTTTATGACAGTACTCCACTGATTCCTGGTCAATCCAGCACAAAAATACACTGGTCAATAGATCAGGTATTGGTATTTTTGAAAGAGTGTGCAGGTGCTGTTAACTGAAAACAAAATCTAATCTGATCCTTTTCCCCTCGTCAGAGATTAAATGTCTCTGCTGCTGGAGTGGCTTCACCAGAAGCAGAGACAGATGCAGCCCACGTCTGTGTACGGTGGCTCTGACTACAGCAGCAGTAAAACCTCTCGTTAAACTTTCACTAAACTCAAACAGGCATTGCTCAACAACGCACTGAAGGCTGTGGTATGCATACATTGTATAAGTTTTCCCTCATATCATCTTGCCGTTAATAAGCTTGGTTACAGCGATCAGAACAGCCAAATTCCTCTGCATGACCGTTTTCTAGTTTGCCCTCCAAGTGGGCGTATGTTAGCAGCTATCTGCTGAACAAGTCAACTGTGTTCCCTAGGACTGAACATTTCTATATTCAAAATCCTCTCTTTAGTCTTATGCCATATTCTGTTTAACAGAGAGTTAATTTAGAGTTAGTCAACAAAATTATAGAAAGAAATGCTTTGAATATATAATCAATCTCTGAGGAATCATTCTCATTTACAAACTTCATCATACTGTAATTTATTTAATGCACCTGGATTGTGGGAGACACCAAATCAAGAACACAGAGAGGACATTAATCCAAACACGATCCAGCCTCAGGATGACCTGTGAGCTCGTGTGTCCTTGCAAGCCCCAGCGGCGATATTGTAGCATTTCTGTGGGTGCACGAGTTTTGTTTATATGAATGCTTTCTTATCAGCAGCTTACCCCTGCAGAGGAACTATTTGCCCTGAGCTGCAGGCTAGTAAAAAAACCCTGGACTTGACTGTTCTGCTGGTTTGGCCTCTGCCCAATCACAATGAAGTAGTAATAGAATTTGTCCCCCACTAAAATAATCATGCAACATCTTCACATAAGTGCCACCGAAGGGATCTGCTTTGCATTTAAAATGTTCTAATAAAGATAACATTAAAAATGGCTTCCGTTTTAGTAAGTACATATCAACATGCATTCACTCACTCCTTAGCAACCCTCTTAATCATTTGTCTCATCAAGATCATAGTGCTTAAGCCCGGAACTGTGGTCAAGGCGACTTACTGCTGGAGGGATTTAGGGATCAGGAAATGATAAAAGGGGGGATGCAAAGCAAAGAGAGGAAATCTAAATCTGATAAGAAAATAATAATAAAATAATAAAAAAATAAAAAAAACAGTTGGTGCCAGCTTGCAAAATTTGGCAAGATGACATAAAGTAAGATATGAGTGGTAAAGAGAAAATAGTTACTGTATATAAATAGCAAAAAAGGAGTGGAAGGAAGGGAGGGAGGGAGGGAGGAAGGAAGGCAAAAGTGGTGCAGTCAGTATTCCAGCTGGGTAACAAGCTGATACAGCCACAGTGGCAGCCACAACTCAAGAAGTTGGTGTGGTACATCCGTTATTATCCGGTGCAAATTCACACCGCCTGACTGGCAGTGAGAGCAGGGTCAGTTTCAGAGTGAGAGGAAAAAGGGTTGCAGAGAGGTGTGGATTAAAAAAAAAAAGTTAACAAAAATCTAGATAGGACTGTTCTCCTGGCCTAAGTGTACGCTACAGCCACTCATTAAACACTGAGACCTGTCATTTTACTTAGCAGACGCCAGACAAAATCCAAAATGGTTATATAAGACTTTCTGGGGGGATGAAAACCTCTTGGGAAATCCTGTCAGTCAAAGTAATCCCTTCAATTTTTCCAGCTACTGTTCATCTAAGGACTGTATGATATAGCCTGCAGCTCTATAATCACACGCTGGCTGAAGGGATGAGGCTATTCTGGATTGACGGAGAGCCAGGCACTGGAAACCCAGCAAGACGCACGCACTTCAAGTCATCTCCACCATCAAAAATCAGATTAAAAGATTCCCCTGGTATGCATACATATCTTAAGAAACTCACATTATAGATACGACAGGGAAAACAGAGGTTATTTTTGAGCATTACATAAAACAATATTCATGAGGTGAGGCTGGGATCTGTTGGAATAAGGACAACTGGGCCTGTGATGTAACAGAAAGACTGCTTTGCTGTAACTGAAATCAATTAGCTGTCAATGCAATTAACAGAACTGTGGAATATGAATTTAACTCCCTGGTTTGAATCTTGATAATATTCTACAAAACGTCCCAAGGCCAATGCTATTTGTGCATCTTGCAATACAAAAACCACGTAAAGAGTATTGTGGGCCGAGAGTTCAGTTGGAAAAGGAATGACTGGAATTCATGCAGCTGGAGTTAAGGCTCCCAAACTAACAGATTTTCTGCTGCGTTCGCACTTCTTGTTTACACACAGTTTTTGTTGAGTTTTTGTTTGTTAAGATCAGCTTTTTGTAGCAACTCGCAGACATGAGTACCCAAGGGAATCTGACAGAAGCTGTGATTAAAAGGTTTATATGAACTCTGTATGCATCTTTTTTACATTTTTGATTTTTTTTTTGTTCACATGAAGGTCACAAACATGAATTAACTTCTTACTGTGGCTAACTGTGGAAAACATGCCCATTTGTACAGCACAGACCTCAGAAAGTGGGAAGAAGCTGGTGTTCTGGTCATGTCAGTTACACAGAAGAGCAATCTTTTTTATATTAAAATCTCTGTTCACTTTTACTTTCTTAAGAATAAATCTAAATCTAAGTCTGAAAGTACAGCCATCACTTATCGTTTTCTTCCTTCAATCAAAGCTGTGGTACAAGTTGGGAGTCGTGTTCAGGGTAACCTTTTGCTCCTTTGCTACACATTTGACTACATTATCTAAAACACATGGCTCTAATTAATTGAATTGGAAGCATTGGCAGGGAACTGATCTGTATACGCTCCATGACCTGTTTCACCTTCTTCAAATGTACACACGTCATTTCGTGTCCCCAAACTGACCGTTTCGCTGTTTTCTCACCATATTCGATTACTGGTCAAGAGGCCTAAACATGCAAGTCTGATTAAGCCTGGAGAGAATCTGAGTCAACAGCGAAAACAACAAGAAAGAACTAGCATCATGGAGCATGACTCTTTTACCAAAGGTTAAAACTGAAGCTCCACATCGATTTGCCAGAGCTTTAATTCACCACACTTGATTTTTTTTCCTATTCATTAAATGTGTCAGAACTAAGAATTTCCACAACTCTTTGGTCAACATTTTATCTTCAACTGGGGTATGCTGTGACACACGTTTTTAAAAGTTTCATAAAAAAATAAAATCATATAAATATGTATGCTTTGACGTATGAATGTTTATTTATTTTTTTTTCCCCAGCTAGATTTAAAAAAATATATAAAATCGATAAAATGGAAATCAGTAGATCTGACTTCATAAGGAGCTGGAAATCAGCATCAGTGGATTAATTAACACTACAAACTGTGAACACTCCATGCATTTGTTATTAAAATAAGAAAGTTGGAAAACATAAAATATATTTTGGGAATCGTTTTGTAAACTTTAACAGGAGGAAGAAATCTTCCCTCGTTGTGTTCAGGACCTGCTGTAACCCTGAACATAATGCAGCTTGACTCTAAAACACACACGAGCGTCTGAGGACCATTAAAGTCTATTTTCAGGACGTCTCCGCTGAGGCACATATAACAGATGCATTATCACACCGCAGCAAAGGGCTCAGCCTCTCTCCTGTACGCTCCCTCCGTCTGCTGCTCTCTCTACCTCCTGCCTAATAGAGGCCCTTCTAATTTCATCAAATGTGATAAAGCACCACAAAATCAAGTCTGCAGCTAGTTACTTAGCCCAATCTCCCTTTGGATGAGAGGCAATAACAGCATGTGGTGAGGAAATTGGGTGCTTACTCACTCAGAAGGATGCATGCCTAGCAAGCAGAATGTGCTGGTTACGGCAAAGCCTCACAGAAGACCACAAGCGCGAGGAAGAAGCGAAGTCTGCCACGGTCGCAACAGCAACACTTAAAAAGTGGCTTCTTGACCACTGAAATGAGACGTATGTAATAATATGGCCACCTGTTCACGATCAGCAGAGTGAGGAGGAGCAAGATCCTGTGAGCATATCAGGGTGTCAGGGTGGTTTAGGAAGATTTCTGTGAAATTATTTAAACAATTCAGAGTTGAAAAGCTGTTGATTCAAACCTCAACTCAGGAATAAGCCTACAACACATTTAAATGCAAATCTAACTCGCGGATAAATAATAGAGCTCGCCGCTGTACTTTTTGTCACTTGGATCGTGCATACAAATGCACCTGACGGTCCTCTGGAGTACAACAGCTGCTGCAGGACTATGCCAGGACACAAGTGAATAGGATGGCACAAAGCTCAGAGAGCAGGCTGGCTGAGTGACAGAGGGCCTTGCTGGATCCGAGCTGAAGCACACATGCATGCCCTCCAGGCTGTTCCGTGTGAACCCCGTACAGGATGCAGTGCTGGCCGGGACACGGTGGAAACTAAAGCATTGGCTGGTTTCCTTTGAGCCCCTGTGCTTAGAGCAGGCGAATCGCCATAGTGAGCTTTTTTTCTAACAATGCCCTCAAATATTTTTAGAAGAGACTATTATTTCCTCCGACAGGATATTTGGCTGCCATTTATCAAAGAACTGTACTATACTTTGAGCACATGATATAAATAAATTCAATGAGGATTGTAGAATTATCCGTGCAATATTTTAAAACAAATGTTTTAAAAAAGTCACCACACACAGTCTTGTTAATATGACTCCAGAAAATGAGCTGCAGAAACTAGGATTGTTTGTCACTCATCCTCCTACTGCTGCACACCACGGTTCAGCTGGCTTATGGAAAGGTCCAACATTTTCTCTATACAAAAAAACATCTAATTTGCAGGTACAAACGCAGAGAGTCATGGTGTGGAAAAGAGTCTAGAAGCAAATGTATTGCTCTTAGCATAATTGTCCTCACTTTCTTGTGTTGGGATGATAGGAAGAAGGGAGCAGGAAGGAAGGAATGTCATGGTGACCTACAAGGTCTTTGATGAAAACAGCATTTTGGCAGAGAACCAGCAATTTGTAATTTCATTCAGTGTTTCTGTGAAGGTTGTGTATTGTATTGTATTGTATTGTACACCAGGGATGGGCGCATCCATTTATCAGAGCACCTCTGTGATAAAGCACAAAGAAGGATCAAAAGGAAAGGAAAAGAAGTCCAATTCTCATTATGTTCGGAGCCACAAGAGCACAAGGGTGAAAAAAAGGCCTTGTAAGACCTGGGGTGCAACGTCTTCCAGTCTTCCAGTCAGGAAACACTGGAAGACGTTGCACCCCACAATGTAGTCCTATCCTAGGAATTTTATCTCTTCCTTACACATTCCTCTTTTTCTTCTCTCAGTGACTCAGAGCTGATGATCTGACACATTTTTGGTGAATCAGTGAAACTCCTGCATCCTGAAATGAGACTGAGGTGAATAACTTAGGAGATTGTGGCAAAGAACATATGCGTGATGCCTATACTTCACAGATTCCGTGAGAGTCAGAGCAGTATGAAGAGCAACTCCAGCCAGTCCGCTACAGTGAACCTGGGAATAAGTGGTTCACACTCATTTTCACAGGCCAGAGATTTCTGATTCAGTCCCCCTGCTCTGTGATAGATTTAACACCGAGACAGCCGGGCCATTCATAATCTGCAGACACATGCTGGAGAACATATTTTATATGTGACTGCTGAGCCTCATATGACTTTCTGTCAGTAGTCCTCCTATGCTACATCTTGATATAGCCGCTAAAGCAAAAAGGCTCGAGGTTTCTGGAGAGTAAGGAATTGATGTAATCGCACACACTTGGATGTGCATAAGTAGGTCTTCAGAAAGAGATGAGTGTGATTTTTTATAGGGGATGGGAATTATCTAAATCCATGCCTAGCATGAAATGGACTGTAATTCCTGCATTGATTTGACTGTATGTAAAATGTTGGGCAAGAGAAGTACTAGCATAAAGCGCTTTAGAGAAACTGCTCTCTAGTGAAGTACCCCGCCTGGGTTTAGCCACCAAATCACTTTCACAAGCACAGCCTCTTCTTAAGATTAGTGCAACACTGGTTTTCTGGGAATTATGTTTCATCAAAGACAAATCTCTGTTAGTGAGATGGTAAAATTAGCATCAGCTTTTTTGTGAAGCTTTTTCCTCAGTAAGTGAGGTCAGCTGGGACTACATGGGACAGAGCAAGGCAAAACCTAAAGAATGCAACTTAAATAAATCACAATCAGCCTTTACAATGTGGCCACCATCATTTATGGGTGATGAATTGCAATAGCACAGTGGGATCATCTTTCACAGTAATCACAGGACAGACTGTTTGCTTGAAACAAAAACACTTTTTAACTGAAATCTATCAAATGAACGTGCGATCGATTTGAACAATTCCAAAAATGGATGGAGTGAATACTTTTGCTACAAATATCATCAATTCAGTTTCATGGCAGAAATAGAGGAACATAGGACCGACTTCTCATCAATTGTGAAATACAATATCTGTTGGAAACACCCGTGACTATGAAACAACTGGAATCCTGGTTTTTGGTTGGGTGATGAGGAATGAAAGTAGCACTAATTCACCACATGTGTTGTAGCATTAGCGTAAATTGAGCTTTTTTAGCATCAAACAATGTTTTGTTAAAGTTAATGATGACTGGACACAAGTGTCCTTACTTTTAGGATTTCAAATTACAGCCATTGTCATGAGTGGTCATTCGCCACTGTGATTAATTACAGGTAGTTTGGGAACACCAGGTTGCCAGTTTGTTGAGTCTTAACACTTCTGTTCTTTCTTCTCACTTCATAAATTACCATGTACATCTTCACTCAGTGAACTCATATTTGCTTTGCAATCATACTTTGATATTTTTGACAAATACATTTTACACTAATACCCCAAGTTGGTTATTGTAAACATAGCAACATCATTCACTTGTCTACAACTTTTGGTTGTCTTGGTCTTCCTTTAATGTGTTTTTTTTTTTTTTGACAAAGCTCTTAATTATGGAATTGCTATAATCTTTGTGACCAACATGTTAGACCCCAGTTAAAATGGAATAGCTGTAAAAATGATGACATCCAGTACGCCTTTTAAAGAGAGGAAATATGGGGGCCGGGGGACATTAAAACATGAACAGAGAGCACAGTATTAACTGAAGAAAAATCCAATTCAAGAGCATTCCCATGCTTGGTCAGTATGAACTAAGCCAAACCGAGGAATTTCTCTGTGGCAGTTTCTTCCTCGTATTAACATTTTCTCAGACCACACACACAGATGATGGAGCTCAGTGAGCCACGCTGCGGCTCGACCACTTTAACAGAGATCCCTGGGTTTAGCGAAGCAGCAAAAGGAGGTTGCTACAAGTCATCCAGTCTCCATTCATCCATCTGAGGGATGTAACTGAGATTTCAATTCTAGTCAACAATTAGCATGTTTTTGGCAGAGCCTATGGGTATGATGTTAAAGTCTGCGAAACACAGCAGTGGGCAGTCTGAGTATTTCCTTCTATCACAAAACTCTATCATTTCTCAGTTGGTGTGTAGACAAAGAAAAAAATATGGAATGGGGTACTTGGCAGGCTCTCTTTCAGCCAAACTAAACAACTCTGCTGCTGTTACCCTATAAACTGCATCAGCAATGATGAAAACATATAATCATACTCCAGCAAAAAAGTGCAATAACAGGAAGGAGGGAAAAAAGATTAAATCGACTGTTTGTTACCCTCGAGAAAACGTAACCAAGGAGGGGAAAAAAAGCCCCATTCAGCATTTCATCAGCAGCATAAATAGGAGCAGCTGGGGCTCGCTAACATGCTGAAGCGGGCTAATTAGGACACTTGGTGGTTGGTTTACTGTTGTTTTAGAATGGCTTGGACGGACTGTGAGTGACTGAGGCCACTTTCATTTTATTCTTCATGGGCACACTTCAAACCAACAACACGTACTGTATTTCCTGTGAGATCATCAAGGGTGGCGAGGGAGGGAGTGAGCCGTTTCCCAGCCTTCAATTTTCTGTACTCAATCTGGTGCAAACAGTATCACTTAGTTATTCGTCTCAGTGCCACACAGCTCTCTTAACTTTCATGAAAACAGCTTTGCCTTCCTGTTCCGACCCTCCCTTTCAGCTTCCTCCTCTCTTCCTGTATGACTCAGTAGAATAAGTCAAAAAATCCCACACCTCCCTTCTTCTTCCATTGTTTTGCAGCAATGCTGTGTTTTTATGGACTGGAAGTAGACTCAGACTGGAATGACATTCTTGGAGTTTAATGAACTTGAGGAAAAAAAATACTACATTCTCCACATAATTTAAAAGAAATTTGACACCCTGAATTGTCCTCTGACTCTACAAGAAGCTTGTGCTCTTTCCAACACTTCGCCTTCAATGTGTCATGAAAATAATGCCTTTCCATTATACCGTCTAAAACCATTTTTAGGAGCATTGAACTGAGAAGCAGCTTGTATAAACTCAGCAGTTCCAGGTAACTGCTACTGCCGCTAGTCTGATGGAGCTGTGTGGGGAAAGGGCAATCTGTCAGATCGAGCCTTGGCTGGCAGACTGCAGCTCCCAAATGATTAGTTGGGCTATATGCTCAGGTAGCCAGCTTGTAGTTCTCTGTTTCACAGACCGACTGCCTGCATGTTCCCAACTGTAGCTTTGCATTACCTTTGTAAGAGTAATGGGTGGCAAAATCGGTGATTTTGTAGTTTGTACAAGGCAGCTAACTAGTAGTATTGTGCAGCAACAGGTGGGGGGAGGATCATAATATTTTTATGCTCTGAGGAGCCAGAGAAAATTTTGGTAACTATGCTATGTTTTTGGTTCTAGTGGCCTTTATTCAATAGTTAATTGGCAGGAACGTGGGTAATGAAAGAAGGGGGAAGACATGCAGCAAAGGTCGCCAAGGCCGGGAATCAAACCTGCGAGAGCCGCGTCGAGGACTGAGGCCTCCATATGTGAGTTGTGCTTCTCTGGGATTTCATAAAAAATACTTTTAAAAAGAACTTTGTATACTCTGATACCGGTAACCAGCCAATGCCAAACTGAAACTGGGAGTTTTGAGCACGACTGAGATGACTCCTCAATATTTGAACAGTTGTCTTAGAAGCATCGAGTAAGAAATATCATTCATTCTGTTCTCTGCAACAAGATTTTACTTAGCCTGTCTCTACGAACAACCATCAAACACACACATCATATGCATGATTGCGTTGTCATCCTCTTGTTTCATCTACCTACAGCATCTAACTGACAAGCATTATCAGTGACAGCTTTTTGTCTCTAGTGCGTTGGAAACTCATGAATGACACCTTTCTGTTGCATCGTGTTTCAGAAAGATTAAGTCATACAACTAGGCTATTAATACATTCGCAAGTCATAATTCTGTTGCTTTCATTCATAAACTCTTGCAGTAAGCATCCTTTATTGCCACAAGCCGCTTACATGTAGCATCATATTTTAGAAAGAGCTTCTTATGGTAGGGTTTGAAAGAAGAAGCTTCATGAGAACTTTTGTCTGCTTTCCCCTTTTCTCGTTTGTTGCATCAAGCGGTAGCATTCAAAGACAGGTGGGGTTGTTTACCTTGACACAGAGCTACTGCACATGTTCAGTGCCTCGGGGACCCAGGCAAACAGGCACACACACACACACGCACTACATTTCAGCTTTTCAGACCTTAAGCCATTGAAGCAGCTAATGCTTTGTACAACACAACCCACAAACGCTGTAGCCTTGGCAGAATAAACAAAACCAAGGTGTCCTTTATCAGGCACGTCAATGTCTGCACAAAAGGAATCCATGGAAAATTTACATAGTGGTGAGAAGAACTGGGTGTGTTCTTACCAGCACATGCCTAAGAAAGTGGCAGCACATATCCGGTATGCTGCCTTCTCCGATTTTTTTTCCACATTTTTGATAAAGAATGCAAACTAGATCTAAGCCTGCGGTTCTCAAAATGCAGGTGAATTAAAGCATGTGCCATAATCTGGAAGCATCTGAGCCATTTGTCAGTCCCCTCTGGCGTGCCTCCACCCAGCTCACGGTTTGTCTCTCTTCCAACCTCGCAAAACAGACGGGAAAGAATGAAGCGAAGCAGAAGAAAGGGTTGATGCTGTGTCTGTTATTCAGTAAAATAAAACCTATCCTCTGTGTAAATTTGGGGAAAAAAAATACATCCATTACATGACTAAACACCACTCAGAAAAAAATGGTCCTAATTTAATCCGATGTTTGCAAAAACAACACCCAAAACACTGTGCTTGCTTTGTAATAACATGCAAATTCACCTCACCTATTCACCCCTGTCAGGTGGAGCATGTTTTCTGAGAAATGTGGGGGTGGACTTGTGGCAGGCAGTGAGGTTGGTGCAAATTACCTAATTGTAAACATAATACCTACGAGTTCCGAGATGCCTCCTGCAATGAGGAAAAAGTGCTAAAGTCGGGGGTAATCTAGATTTTCCAATGTCTACAATAATATCTAAAAATATATATCTAATATACTCTTTCTACACCAGCAATGTTCAGCAGCATTTTCACCCAAAGTGTACCGTATTTTCCGCACTATAAGGCGCACCTAAAAACCTTAAATTTCCTTAAAAGTCGACAGTGCGCCTTATAACCCGGTGCGCCTAATATATGGACCAATATTGAGCCACGACAGGTCTAGCAACTACGGTGAGCAGCTGCCGACTTCATTTTCCCCGTAGAAGAAGCGTGCAGTGCATGCTGGGATAGTTGTCAAAAAACTGGTTTGTCAATAAAGTTTGACTGACCTATCTACCCATAGACGATGTCTATGTCTCTACCTACCCACCTAATAATCAGGTCGTGTGCAGGTCATCTAGCATCACGTTCTCCACCAACATGCTGTGCGCGAACGGAGACGGGTGACCATCATCTGGTCCAGACGCCCCATTCCAGTCGCTCTCCAGGTTCTCCTCGCGACCGGAATTGGACTGTTTTGTTGACATTCTTTATGTCAACAAAGTAGCTTTAGACATTTATCCAGGAGCTTCAGCTAGAGTTACCAAGGGACCAGCACCTATACATTTAAAGCCATGGGGGTCGGTGGAAGAGAGACAGAGGCTGCGGCGGCAGCGTGTCGGTTGGTCTGTGCTAACCAGAAAGCAGTTGGGCACAATATCGCAACACCAAAACCGTGAGTGAAACAATGACTAGTGCAGACCGCTATATATAGTACTCGGGACATATTTTTTATTATAAGACATCCATATTTGTAGTGAACGGAACAAATCATATCCCGTTCAATACCGGACGGGTGGCAACATAACTGTGGCGTCTATTCTATGCCACTTATAATGTGGTGCGCCTTATACTGTATATGAAAAAAGTTTTAAAATAGGCCATTCATTGAGGGTGCGCCTTGTAATCTGGTGTGCCTTGTATTAATTCCAAACTGTTTAATACAAGAAAAGATGCTCATTCATTTCATTCATGTATAAACCTGCCTGCACCTTGTTTCATCACTTTTCTCACTCCTCCTCCCTTTTTTACCTCAAGCCTCTCTTTAGGCAGGCAGATGTTTCTGAGCAGTCATATTTAATCAGCATCTTTATGGACAATACAGGAATTTTAAGCCCTATGCTGAAAAAAAGCCTCGTCTGTCACACTCTGGATAATTGCCTCTGATGCCCAGATTCATTCTTCCCTTCAACGCTCCAGAAATGACAATGCTCTTGACTGACATTGCAGCTGATGTGAGAGAATGTCGAGAATTCAGATTTTGTGTTTGGCCCTGCATGATATCGCATCACATCATTTATCCTGCACTAATTATTTGATTTGAAAGTTTCTCAAAGACACTGCTGTCACGTTTCCCATTTCATTTATGATGACAGAGGAAGAACAACATGTCCATGTGGGCGAGCTCCCACTGTTCCAATGACTACATGCAGTTTCCCTTTGATAGCAAAAGGCCAGTAGGAAGCAAGAGTGATGGAAAAACAACATCCAACTTCAACTATGATAGAACCAACTTGAGAGTTTAAAAACTTTGCTATGATTAGTCATGACAAGGGATTTAACAATACCTCCAGGTCGCAAGACCATACAAGTCTGGTTTGTATACCAAAACAAGACAAGATTTTAGTGACACTTCTGGAAAAACTAAGTAAATTTTTTTATTATTTTCACAAAAGATTAACAGTGTTTCAAGGCATGTCTTTCAACCAATCATGCTTTCAGGTCGCCACAAAAGTTTAACACTGACAAAAGTCGCTAGATTTGTCCCTAGTCACATTTTTTAAAGTTCTGAAAAGTTGCTAAATATTGAGACAATGTCACTAACTTGTCAAACTGTGCTCTTATCCTGACCACAGGTCATCTTCAGACTTGGCCATGCCTCTCATTGCACTACTTGCTTTGCTCGAATCTTTCAAAATTTGTCTGGAGGTGAGGTAATGCTTAGATATTAGCATCTGCAGTGGTTCCAAGACTGTTTCACTGTGTAAGACAAATTTGGTCTTTGAACTATTAAAATAGGAAGTTATAATTGTTTTCATAGAGAGGGATTCAAGTATTTGATGATTTTAGCTATTGGGGGTCAGTTCAATCAAACAGATTGAGAAAACTGTTGCTAACAGCATAATGTAAAAGTCTTGCCATTTTGAAACTACCTTGGTATGTCTTGGCACCAAGATTCAAAGGTAAGTCACTTATCTCTGTGCTTTTAGGGCTCAAACTAATAGAATAAGCATATGTCCCCAGACAAAGTTATCACTTCACAAAACCTAAAAGTAGTCCAGCATCTTAATATTGCAAGAACTTGTGACAGGAAAGTTTGCAGCACCACCAGTAATGGCCATTTTCTCGATTTGAATTGACAGGACAAGCTCCAAGAAAAGCAGTTTTGGGAAGAGAGGGTTCCACATTACTTATTATGCTTTAAAACCCTGACTATGATGTATAAATGTGCAACAAAACTGAGGTTAAATGAAGTAACTGTACATTTTCACAGACTCTCTAGGTGTTATGACAAGCTGCCTTCCATCCTTTTTCTCCCACTGGCTTTGGTGTGTGGATCAGTCATGTATTCATGCCTAAACATTAATGTTATCCCAAAGGAAAATTCATTTCCCCTGGCCTGGACACAATAAATCACCTTGGGCCAAAGTAAAGAGTCTGGAGTTGCAGAGACTGGCGGCAGTAGCTTTAGTCAGAACTGTTTGCATCCAACATTAACCCAAGTACTTTCACAAGTTGAACTGAAATCCAAGTCAGAAAACATGGACATGTTTTTAAAATCATAAATAAATGCAAGTTTGAAAGAAGTCAACTCGTTCTGTTTAAATGTTTGACTTTAAGCCTTTGTCGACACTTCTGGGAAACAAATTTCCGCAATGAGCCACATTCCATGTTTTGAAGTTGAATGAGTTTCATGGTCTTTCATCATCAATTTATCCCTCTTTACTTTGGTCTACAACTGTGGAAAAACTTAATCAAGAGGATGTGTGTGCACAAGAGACAGAACAAGATACTGTAGTGAAGAAATGAGAGCAGAAAGCTTTTCCAGACAGAGTTTTCTGTTTGCCATCTAACAGTGATGAATTCAGAGGGCCTTGTTTTCCCTTCCTCTTTCCTTTCTTCCCATTTCCTCGCTCTGTGAAAGCTACATACAACTTCAGGCTTCTGCTTCTCAACGAAAGATTTCCACACAGACAGTTGATCAAAAATCTGGTATCACTGAAGCATGAACAAGTGCAAGGATCTACATGTTATCGAGCAATAGAGCACACTGAAATAAATATTTGTCCATTTTACCCTGCAAGTCAAATTAAAGAAACATTCAAAACAATAAATACAAAATGCATTCATATCTGTGAATTATTTTTGGTATTGGACAAATACCAACCGTCCATTTAAACTGACAGAGTATGATGAGAGGATCATGCAGTTAAAGGGGCAGTATTATATGTTTTCGAGTTTATAGCACAATCCAGTAGCTATGGTACCTTCATTTGTTATAAAAATGCTAAAAAAAACCATTAAATATGACAAAAATAATTTGATACCCATCTCATTAAGAAACTCCTCTTTCTGAAACTTCACCTTCAGCAGTCATCACTCGACTATTAACCCTTTAACAACATTTTTTACCAGCATTGTACTGAGAAGTAGCTCCCATAATGAGCTCATATGATGTGCAGTGCCGCCAGATGTTTGCCAATTGCTGTGGGCTAGTCTAAAGGAACCGAGTGAGGTAGCGCGAAGGGTTGCTCTGTAAGGCGGAAGCTCAGTAGCTTGGAAACAGCAGTTCTGAGAAGGAGTTGCACCACAAAGGCGGCGCTAGACCTTCCCAGGCATTTTGCATGGCTGATTGGTTGTCAAGGGAGATTTAAGGATTTCTCAAACATGCATGAAAGGATAAAGGCCAGATATATGTTTTTGATGAGGAAATAGCATTATAACATGATGTAAAAAAAAAGTCTATTTTACATGATGCTGCCTCTTTAACCCCCTATGGTACTTCTGGAGGGGCAGAAGTACCAATCTCCAAGCTGAATCACAACTCTGCTTGGAGAATCTGTTGACAAGACAGCTTTCAGTTGTGCTATCCACCAATCTGACCTTTACAAAAGAGTGTGAACAGGGAAGCTGTCCTTAAAAGAAAATCATAGGAAGTCCCATTTGCAGTTTGCCACAAGCCATGCAGGGAACACAGCAGACCTATAAAAGATGGACAAATAAGACTCAACGCTGACCTTTCACAGCCTGCAAGTAAAACACTATGTGTGGTGGAAAACTAAGACTGCACATCATTCTGAACACACCACCCCCATCATGAAATACTGTGGCTGGAGCCCCAAGCTTTCGGGATGATTTTCATCAAGTCCACTGAAGCTGAAAGGTGTTGATAGGGAGATGGATGAAGCTAAATACAGGGCAGTCCTGGAACAAAACTGGAAGGGTCATCTTCGCTAGAAGGACCCCATGCATAGAGTCATAGCTACAATTGAAAGGTTTGGATAGAAGCATATTCATCTTCGGCAATGGCCCAAGTAAGAAAATTACTGTTCACAGATTCCCATCATCCAATCTAAATCGTGAGCTTTGTTGCATAGAAAATGGGCAAGTCCTTCTCAATCTATATGAACAAAGTAGGTAAAAACAAATCAAAAGACGGATCATAACTGCAATGAAACAAGCGAAGAAAGAAAAATAAAACCATGAATGAATTAAATTGTATGTTTTTATAGTACTTTATGTTGAAATACATTGATTTGTGGTTGGACACTGACAAAATGTGAAAAAGCTCAAAATGTGAGTGTTTTTTTATAAATCTGCAACTGTATGTTAATATACTGACCTGCAGGATTTCACATTTCACAATCATAGGGTAAAAAAAACACATTAGGCAATTCCCTAAACATTATAAAATGCTTCAAATAGCTGGTGGTAATGGCCATAATAGGCCCCTTTGAGTTGAAAGGGATTCTTACTCCAACTGAGCTGTGGTTTACATAGTAGAGCAAAAAAAAAAAGCAGTTGTTGGCTGGGCTCCTTTATGGCACATGAGTTGACTAGACGAGCAATGTCTGCACCCCTTTTCCAGCAGTAACCATGGTGACAGTGGCAGGCAGGGGCATCCTCATCACCAGGGGGCAGTGTGGGCAATGCTACATAGTTGTCCACACTGCCAACCATACCCCACACAGTCACGCAAAAAAATCTACACATGTGCCACACTGTCCAAGCAAATCCGAATGAAAATGGACACAAACGCAGCCAAGCACAAATTCCACACATGCACACTGTCATCTGCTCCTGACAGATGCCCCTTGGCGCTCAACAAAAGCCCCCTCCGACTCTTGCCTCTCTCCCGCTCCCTTTTGTTGCTCACTTATTGTTGAATTTCCACCAAACAAAAATGCACATCCTCCCATGACACCAGCAAATTGATTATTTATGGTGCCAGGAGAACTGACTTATAACTGACTTATATTCAAATGTGTGTGAAAGGCGAAGATGCTTGAGACAATGGATTCAATCTCTTAAATGAAAAGAGAGGAAAGTGTATTTACATAAGAATTTAAGGTTCTTTTTCCTCCTCTTTTTTGCCAATTACCTGCTTGTGCTGTATTGGACAAGCCTGGGAGCAGTTTTAGGACTGAGAGATGACTTCACGAGGGAATGCAGAATGAGATCAAGAAACCGGCAGCCACCTGACAGGGTCTGGAGGAAAAAAAAAAGAAATCACACAAGCTCTCATCCTCATGTTTGCAGAGGTGAGAGCCAGACTTGCAGCCAGCGTGAAGATCGGTGACAAACAAACAACCAGACTTGTTATTCTGGAGGTTCTCGTGCCAGGATTCCTGCCCTTATCGCTGGCATCGAGTAATTTTGTTACACATGGTAAATATAGGAAGGCTTGTGACAGCAGACATCAGATAAAAGCTGAAAGTGCCTGGGCAGCGAAATGTGGAGATGGGGCTGAATGCCTAAACAGGCTGTTATGTGAAGGAGAGAGACTGATGATTGTGGCAGGCAGATTGAGGTACTAAAGAACGGTGGAGGAGACGGATCCCGTCCCATGGAAATGTGTCATGAAGGCAGTGCTATTAACATCTTAATAAAAGGCTTGCCAGGCCCTGGAGAGCCCTCCTGAGTAGACTGCCTCCTTCTTTCCACACAGGGGCCCTAAAGCCGCTTTTTGCTGCATATCAACGAGGAAACATTTAGGTTGTGCCAGTCCTGCATTGTGAGGGTGTTAGACTTCCCAAAGGAGTAGCCTAAATGCCTATCCACAAACATGCTTCGCTAAATTCCTTTATTCCCCCTTTCCCTCCATTTTCATTTACTGTTCATTTCTCCATCTGTTGGATTTAGTAGCCATACAAAAGCCTTTGTTTCAGCAAGCTGGCAGGCCTTTGGGACAGCAGAGTGCACTCTGGGGTTCAGTGCTAACTTGCTGCCATCAATAGATAGAGCAGGATCTGGACCAGCCACAGCAGCACCAGGCAGAGGGAGGACTGTTAACCGTCCTCTGATGAAGCTTGAAGCTGGCTGCTGCCTGCCTGTCTGTCTGTGTTGACACACAGGCTGCTTTCTTCTCCTAGCCTGACTAGGAGAAGGAGACAAGTTCTCCTTACAGAATTCCTACTGACTCCTACATGAGTCTGTTACTAGTGTCATGGCATATCAGGGTTTTAAAATGTGCTTCGATGGTTTAACCTGCTTTTAACGAGAAAGTCCAAGAGTGATTATGGTTTTCTCTGTGTTTTTGGGGATTAAGTAGTTGCAGCCGCTGCCCCACCTGTCGCTGCGCCCTGTCGGTTGATGAGTCACGAGAAGGATCCTCCTACACGTTTCCCTTGCTTTTTTCTTAAGAGAAAAAACAATTCAGGTGTTTCAGCACAGGAGTAGCTCTGCTCTGCCCCTCCCACACCTATAGCTGTGCATTGTTCAGCAGACTGAAGGATGAATGGTACATATTTCTCTAACTTTCTCTTGTTCTGATGCTTTTCTTGTGTTAATGAGAAAAATTAATTCAGCCGTCTGATCCTGTGTAAAATGCACTTGAAATCCACAACTGCATTTGATGGAGTTTTGTTCTTTGGTTTCAAACTATGTGCAAAAATCAAACTAGCAAACGCAACATCTGAATGTTAACAAAATATGTCTCATTACTTTTGCAGCAATAGAAATAATTTTAGCAATTTCATCAAGTTCCACATCTTTGTAAAAACGTTGCATTTTACCTCAAACTTGTAATAACATGAGAATCTTTTCGGCCCTGAAAAGAAAATAACTTTTCATTTTCCAAGGATAAATATGTACCGAAAAAAGATATTTGAGAAATTGAAACTTTATTTCTCCCTTCATTTACAGAAAGACGAAATTCACTCCTTTTGAAAACAAAAAGGACTTTTTACATCTAGATTATGTCTCTTATCTTTGTTTTGTCCCATCACAACCCAGATAAATAATGCAAATACCTAAAAGACTCATCTCATCGTTTTTCAGGCCCTCTAAACTCCCTTGAATTTTATCTGGACTTTAGTTTTTAAACAGTACTTTAGACAGACATACATATAGAGCACAACTAAAGACGCAAATAATGAAACGTGAACACAAAATGTGATTTCAGGTCACAGCTCCATGGCAGGAAGGAGCCTAGGAATAGTAAGAACTTCGTAGTGGCATTTTCAGAAAGTCCCCAGCTTCACTGTGCAGCATGAAAGAATGAAATGCAGAGTGGCATTGATTTCTGCACTCTGTGCCATGTGTTGCTCATACTGGGCAAGCTGCTACTTAACAATGTAGTGGCCTGTAGTCATCAATTTAAAACGGTTTCAGCGATTGGATAAGTCACTGAAGCCTGCACACACAGCTACTCAAGATGATGAAAATGGCTTCGGCAGCATGACAACACCATTAAATGTGGCCCTGTGGTGTTTTCCAACATCTGTTATTGTATGAAAATTATCAAAGCTGAAGAACAGATCTATGGTATATGTATGTTGAAAACATGAGGGGTTCATCTTCACTAGTGGATTAGCAACAAGATCAGAGACCCTTTGGCACCAAGTGGGTATGTGCTGATAAGATTCTGTTGTGTGAAGCAGCAAACAAACCAGATGAATATTCCTCCAAGTATAGAAACGCTAAAATATTTTGAACAATGCAAATAAATACAATTTCTCTCAGTTTAGCAGTCTGAATGAACTCTGAAGAAAACACTGGTTCCTTTAACAGCTTTATTCAGTTTTTGCACAAATCTAACTCTGAGCCAACTTTCCATAGTAAAACTTTCACACCAAAGAGTGCCATTAACACCACCTTGCAGTGGTAAAATGTGGAGCGTTCACTGCTAATACCAGGTTTGTGTGCTACTGATTATTGAGGCTGGTAAAGATGCAAATCCCCTCAACGAATCCACCAGCTGATAGCCAATTGCATTTCTGTAATACGTTACGTCATTTCAGGAGGAATATTTTTTGCATTTCTGTGTAAAATGAAAGACTTTTTAAATTCATCCATTTTCTTTACATCCTTGTCCCTTAGTGGGGTTGGGAGGGTTGTCAGTGCCAATCTCCAGCTAACGTTCTGGGCAAGGGGGAGGGTCACCCTGGACAGTTTGCTAGTCTGTCGCATGCACACACACTCATACCTAGGGACAATTTAGACAGACCAATTAACCTAACAGTCATGTTTTTGGACTGTGGGAAGAAACCGGAGTACCTGGAGAAAACCCACGCATGCACAGGGAGAACATGCAAACTCCATGCAGAAAGACTGGGGCTGGGAATCGAACCTAGAACCTTCTTGCTGCAAGGCAACAGCTTTACCAACTGCGCAGCCCAACATTGGATAATGTAATTGCCAAATTATATTATTTTGTTAAATCTCAAAATGAAATGAAGCAGAGGAATTGCCTCCGCTAATGTTGAAAATAAAACAGTTTGCAGTCGTGTTGTTTTCATGAAATTAGAAACAATTAAAATCACATGTAAATAAGTTTGTTCACACAATAAGACATGCCACGCTATGATCATCCAACTACTTCCTGTTTTCTTTATGGTTTTCACCAGTGCCTTGTGTGATGCAAAAAAAGTGTTTCCTTTGTAATTCTGTGAAATAAAATAATTTCACCTCATCCTAACACCAAAACATTTTATTGATAAACAAGTAATTTCGAAATTGCCATGTTTACAATTCATTTTTGAAATGTTAAATTGTGTTATTATATGGTCAATGGAAACGCAGATTGTTAAAAACCAGCAATGTGCAGCAGCAGAATCATATCCCTTAGGTTAAAATTATGTGTAACAACTATAGAAAAATGGGAAATAGATTACAGATTTAAATATAAAAAGTAATATTTAGCTTTGGATATTTGAGCTAGCACACTGATTCCTGTTTCAAGTAGGTTAGTGCATCAGTGTTTTGTCTGTCAATAGCACTGTTATGACAACAATATGAGCGTATGTTTTATTGGAATCAACGACTATTTCAGAAACCATCTCCAAATTAAGACTTGACTGTGGAGAGATTTCAGTGACATTGTCACAATTAACAGATAAACAACACGCACTGAGCCATGATAAGGAAATAAATTATCTGTGATCTGCTTTTTTTTCTTCTAAAAACTGAACTGACTAAGCATCCACTCTGGCTGCTCTCCATTTGTTCACCGTCACCTACAGACCCAGATCTGCGTTTATGTCGATTCTCGCGTGCTTACACTCACCAAAGTGCAGATCGCAGACGCAAACATGTACATAGCGAGGCTGAATGAGCAGAGCGCGTGTGGGTCAAGGAGATTGAGATCTCAGTTGTGACAGCTGGACAGTTGAGAGGTTCAGATAAACAGCCTGCAGAGAGCCAAGACGGGAGGCCAATGGCATTAAAACAAACACTTTGCTATTTGCACACTCCACCAGATAGGGGAAAGAAGGACCTATATCTATCAGCGAAAGAGTCACTGAAGCCACAAAAGCTCCATTATGTGCATGTTTGCGTGCATGTGGAAGCAAATAGACAGTTGGGACGGCGGGGGTTGCTGCAAATGATGATGGGGGGGTTAGGGAGAAATCGGGTCTGTGTTCAGAATACAAAACCGCTGAACACATTTGCAGCATTCACTCATTAAGAAATAGGTCAAGGATTCTGCTCGCATGCGTAGCAACTTGTCAAAATCTCTCAAGCTGAACTGTGGCAAGCCTCTCTGCCTTAAGGGGGGGAATCCGTAGAGGAGCGAGCACTGTGGTCTGCCAACACAGACCACAGTGCTGTGACACGGCACACAGAAAATAAGCAACAATTCAACGCAAAGTCCAATTGTGGAATGTAAACGATCACAACTCATTGCTCTTCATCAACAGAGGACGCTCTTGAGCCAGCGGAGTTTGTCGCAGATGCTGATGGATGCTGATAGTGGCAGTGGTAGCTGAGGATTATGACAGTCTTCAGAAAGTCTCCAGTCCATTAGGGAAGCACTTGCTCTTACAGCAGTAAAAGGTCACTTTTCTAAATGAAGTAACAGTGATTAAAAAGACATTTTAGGGGTGAAAACCAGTTCCATCCTGCCCGGACTTTGATCTATCTATAAATAAAGTCATCACTCTGCATTTTAAGCAAGCAAGACGGAATATTTTCCAATGGGAAAATCTGGGAAATCTGGACAGACTTGTGCAAACTGCTTTACTGGACACATAATAAACTATTGCTTCGAAAGATATTACAGCTTCTTGCGGCAACTATGGAAAACAAGCCCAGTCCGAGTAATTTCTACCCAGCTCGGTAAGGTTAACCTTATTGATCGTATCAACGTGTGATGTTGAGGTTCACAAAAGGCAATCTCGGATAGAAAGACTTCAAAGGCACCGCTTTAAAAAAAGAGAATTATTTAGAAAGAAGAACAAACCTTCTGCTCTTCTTTATGTTGGTTCATTAAACCTGTCAACAGCACAAACTCCTAAAAGTCAAGGTAAATTTGAGTGACTGAAGCTTAGTGAGGGTTTATAAGTGGCAAAAAGAAAAAAAAATCCAAGCGCAAGACAAAGAATAGTTTCTTAATGATATTAGAGTTACTGAAAAGCTCAGCTGGTCTGAGAGAGCAACAACACATACAGCCTGCTTCTTTTTCATTATTAGATTGGAGTTAATTAGGTGAGCATAATCAGCATGTTATAATCTAAACAATTGTGTGAGCTAGTTTGTTCTTCTAAAGGGAGCCGAATGACACCCCCTCCCTAGCTGGCGGTTGCTTTGGGGATGGGAGACGCAACGCTGTGTGTCCCTTTGAGATGGATATTAAAATAATTGTGTGCGGGGGGTCATGCTTCAGAGGCTCCAAAAATGTGATTTTGCCAGGAAGGAGCTGGTTTTGATTGCAAGGGCAGAGGGATTAATATGCTACCCATCAGCCGCGGCAGATGTAAGTCATTTTCATGCAAATGCGAGGCAATTTTCTACTTAAGACAACATTTATTTTCTTTGGAGTCACTGTCATGGGCGCTCACCAGGGCACTGGGAGTCTGACAGAGAATTAAGATTTGTAGGTGCATCGGCTGAATTGGACAGATGAGGTCTGGAGCCATGGAGCTCTACGCTGATGACAGTAAAGGGCAATAATGTAATAACACAACTGACAGAGGTCTGATAATGTGAACTAGATTAGTGATCCAGAGAGGCTAAACCAAGGAAGATATTTATGAGTCAGAAAATCATTTCTGTCTCAGATTCAAGGCTCACTTGTTGCAGGGAAGCAGGTCAAAGTCAACAGCCTGACTTCAAATTGTCAACTGAATGGACTTTGAGTCTGATTTACTTGATTAAGATCAATGAGTCGGAATCGCTTGACTGCAGAATTGTGATAACTGTAAGCAAAAGGAAGTAAAATTTTCGAAGACTGATCAGGGCAACACATGCAGAAAGAATTTAAGAGCCAAGAATCCTGCAAACCTGAATTCTCGTCTCAGTAGGAAAAGTTGGAAAGAAATTAGGATTTCCAATCCCAGTTTTCATGCATCTGGCACGCTCTCCGCCGGGTTTTCACACTGCTGCTGGGTTCAGGTGATGACACAGTCCGTTTCTCATCAAGTATAATCAGGTGTTTGAATTAAAATTCAATTGAAATGGAATTTGTGTCATACATGTAATGATATTAGGGAAAAAATAAAAGTGTTTAAATTTTGTATTAAATTCTGTATTAACTGTTATGGATGATGATGCAAAACTATAGTTTACTTTTGTTGTTTTTTTTAAACATAAAAGACAGCCAGGCAAATATGCAAAGACTCTGGTCCATGTGCCGAATCTGCAGGTTACTGCTCTGCCGTAAAGGTTTGATTCATAATAAGACTATGTGTGTGATGAACGTTTGTTTGGGCGTCAGAGTGTGTGAGCTGTGGCACCGACACAATGTAAAACAGGCTGCCACCTTATCAAAGCCTGCAGCCAGAGATGATAAATGTCTCTTCCCGGTTGTCTCTATGCAGTGTCGGAAATGAGCTCTCCTGCAGTGTCGAGAGGGGCTTGTTTTGTGGCACTCAGTGTGAGATTCCAGCAAATAAAAATGCCATAAAGGCAGATTTATCCGAAACAACTGAGTGGATCACTCACCTCTTCATTTTTTTAAAAAAAACTGGATCTCCTGGGTTCCTTCAAGACAGGCAGTTGTTGATGCGCTCCACTCACATCCACGGAAAGAAGAAGGGGGGGGGGGGTAAAAAACCGATTCCAAATGCACTCAGTAAAAGGTTGTAAGGGAAATCACAAATGCAGTGTTAGTTGTTTTGAGTCCCTTTAATGCAGGGTAAGCCTCTCTGCAGGAAGGACCTGTTAAGCGGTGGCGTCATTCATTCAAAGTGGACACCTTGGTCGTAGCAGCTGATGGCGAACGCAGCGCGTAAACTTCACGGCAGAACCCGGGCGTCAGCCTCTGAACTGACCTCCTGTAACGTTAACTTCAAGTGCGGCGGCGGCGGCGCATTCCTGCGGGTTCCGCAGTCGGCTAGCCTTCCTCCGGTGCGGCTCTACGGTTCGAGCCTCCGAGCCGCAGCCGGGCTCGCCATCACGCGCCGGTGGAAGAAGAAGAAACGCGCTAACGTCGGTGTTTCCTCACAAGGCTCTGCCGGACTCACACTCACAGAAAAGACTGAGCGGCTCCATCAGAGCACAGCGGTGCGTCGTAGCCGAGTGTTTGCGTGTGTGTGTGGTGTGTGCTGCCATTGGCACAGAGCGCGCCGAAAACCCAGCCCACTCACACTCCAGCTCATTACGGCGTTAACTGTTTCCGCCCGGAATTACACATTTTGTACATCATTTGAAAACTTTGTATATATGCAAGAAATAAAATCGGAATCATCGCCTTGAAATAAAAGCTTTACTAAACACAGATGAATATTTTTTTTTGACTAATTATGATTTAGTTTAATAAGAGGTGAAACATTTTTTCAAAGTTTTCCCGTATTGTTTGACAGAAACAAAAAGACTTTCGGACTGTAACATTTAGATTGCAGCTGACAGCAACTCTGCAACTGACACTTTTTTTCATTTTCATTCTTGGTTGTTATTTTTACCTGAGCAAAGCGATATAACATGGACACAGTTCTACTGTAGTCGCATCAGGTTAAAAAATGAACACGTCTTACCCATCAGTTGACTTTGTCTTCACAGCACACAGTCACTGACAGGTTCTCTTCTTCTACTTTGTATTAGAACACTGCCATCTATAGGTCAAAATTTGAATCTCTCTCTCTCTCCTCTCTCTCTCTCTCTCTCTCTCTCTCTTCTCTCTCTCTCTCTCTCTCTCTCTGTGTCTCTCTCCACACGTTCATTGCTCATGTCCAGTTTTGTTTTCTTGTTTCCTTTCTCTTTTGAACCTGAATCATCTGTGTCCTCAAATTCATGCTGAAACGAGCTGGTTTTCAGGTAACATGGCAAAAAAAAAACCAAAGAGTTTCTAAATCCTATTCACCCAAAATGATCAAATGGACTGTGGCATTAGAGGGGAGGACCTTTACAACATGGAAGAAATATATATGTTTTACCAGAGAAAACAAATTTACATGCTGCACATATGTGGCATGCTATATCAAGATTTTATATTAGGATTCTATCAATTTTTAAACCAAAACAACAATGGTACTTAGTCGGTAAGTCTTGCAAAAGTGTGAAATAGCCATGTTTTCATTTTTAAACACAAAGTTAAATGTACCTCATTAGGATTGCATATGATTTACCACCAAACAGTATTCAACATCGAGACACTGAAATCTTTGCAAAACAGACAATCCATCAGATTGGATGGAGTGTGACTTTAAACATTTTCTCGCCACACATTCTCATCAATAGAATTCAGGTCGGGACTTGGAATAGGCCATTATATGGCTCTGGTTGTATGATTTGAGTCACTGTCCTGTTGGTAAACCTCTGTCCTGGTCTCACATTTTTTCCACCCTTTTACAGATCTTCCTCCAGGCTTGCTCTGTACTTAGCTCCACCCATTTCCACTCATCTCTGAGCAGTTTTCTGTCCCTGCTGGAGCAACACTTTGCCACAGCATGATGCCCCTACTAACAAGTTTTATAGTGAACATGTTCCGTATGGTGTACAACAATACTTTTCTGCTAATCAGCATTTTGCACGAAGAGAGTTGAGTACAATTTTGTTTCAAGGAACTTTAAAAATGATGTAGCATTTTCCTTTAATCTTAAATTTGGTTGCTACCTTTTGTTAATCTAACACAAGATTAACTGTAAAGCAAGTGTTTGAATCTAATGTGGCAAAATGTGGAAAAGTTCAAGGATTAGCAATTATTTTTGCAAAGTACACTAACTTTAAATATAAAGGCACATTCTCAATGTTTTCCAGTTGTATGAAGTTTTTTATCTCCCAAAGATATCATCTTTGACATAGTTACTAGCACATCAAAACAAAACTCCGACCATGTGCATCTTTGCTTTTTTTTTGGAGGGTTATTGCAAAAAGTAGGCTATCCACTTTCTCTGATGCGTCAATAATGCAGAGTAGGGAAAAGGGAGCCAGTGTCTGCCATCAAAAGTATTGCAAAACTGCCAGGAGGAAGAAGATGTGGAACAACCAGCATAAGTACACTAAAAGCACAGCGCCCACTTAAAGACAGGGTCAATAGCTGGAGGGCGTCCATATTGGAATTCTGCCGCAATCCCTCTCAAATGGATCTCAGTCAACCCTGGGCAGCAGGGGTAATCAAATACAGACTTTTTCAATCCATTACTCACGACCCTGTTCGGAACAAGCCATGATTTGTTTGATTGGAATATAACTCAATTCATATTGAAAGAACAGGTTGCTACGGAACAGTCTGGAAGAGATTTGGCCCTTTTTGGACAGAAAAACATGATAGATTAACTTATTCTGCAAGGAGAAGTTTAGTTATTACCTAAAGAACAACTAAAGCCATTATGCTTCACTTTCAGACACATATCGACAGAATGAGTCTGGTTTTGGTGGCAGAGACTGTAAAACACAATAGTGAGGAGAATATTGCTCAGATTGAAATTCGAAAAATGTGCTGAATCAGCCTGATCATATAATTTATATCAGGTTTTTAAGTTGTCAGTGGATATGCCACAAATAGGAGACAGCTTAGCAGGGAGATTTCTGCCTAGGTCTCCTGTGTGTCATAATTTGAGGGTTTTATTCCTGTAAACACCTAAAGCCAATACAAAGAACCAACAGTTTCTTACTGGTGTGATCATAACTCAGGAATGCTTGCCCACAGCGCAGAATGAAACCCCAGTGAGGTCACAAAATTTGGTCAAATTTTGTGACATTACAACAAATCTCAATGTGCTTCACTGCAGTTTTATTGGATTGGTCAGCACAACATGAAATGGAAGAAAAATGGCCCATACCTTTCAAAATGTTTTGCTATTGAAAAAGTATGGCGTGCTTAGGTATTCAACCTCCCTTGAGGTTGTGGTTTGAAGAACAACCTTTCTCCACAATTGCTGTTGCATGTGCAGTAGAGATGGGAATCTCTGATCTCTACCCGATACAATAAACATCTGGATTCACATGCTACAATCTGATACATAAGATTACGTCTCATCAGCCACTGATTCAGTTAGATTAGAGTTCTATCACAATGCATGTCAATTTAAATTAACTTAGCTGAAAAATATATTGATTGTGTAAATATTTATCCATTAATAAAACTGAATGAAACAATTCAAATATAAATCATTTATTAATGAATTGCTGTTTTGTATAAAGGTTCTTTACAAAAAATATGTCATATAATCTTTGTGTGGAAAATATGCAAGTGGTTTTTGGTGATGAAGCTTGTTGTCAGTTGCTATGGCAAGTAGTTTATGTAGCATAGCCAAAAGAGAACGAGAAAAACGAATACCACTAGTTGAGAGTAATTCTTCAACTGTTTTTCCGCGGTATTTCCCCCTTTGCTGTGGCTCACTGCACTGAATTAACAATACCAACATCTCCGGGTTTCATTTTGTTAAGGGAATAGTTCTACACAGTGGCGCAAAAAGTGGGTATGCAGCTTATGCAACGCATAGGGGCGCAGCACCAGAGGGGGCGCCAAAACACCGTCTGGAGGGGGCGATGCGCCGATGATGTTTTCCCAAACACTTCGGCGCGCCTTTCGCTCCTTCACCAAGTCGCGCACATGGCGGGGGAGGAGGGCGGGGGGGTGACCACATGGTGATTCCATGTCGTCATTTCAAGTGGTTTAGTCCTGCTTCCAGTGTATTTGACAGCAGTTTGCATAATGCATTTGCTTCATCAAGCTGTCCGTTTCTCTTGTAAAGTCTATAGTTTTGTCAAATCTTTGAAGTGTGGCGGTGAACGTATCGGTTCTGCCTGCTCCGCCATGTTTGCCTGCCCACACAGCAGCGACTTCTTGTAACGGTTGGCGGACCGGTCTACAGGAAGCCTCTTTGGTCAATAACTTTATTTATTCTATTTTATTTTATTTTTAATACAGTCATATCAAATTTTACTGGTAAAATCTGGTGTAATTAGAATGTTTCGTGTTAAGAGCTGGAAATTGAAAGCTGCCATCATATCACGCATGCGCATGTTTAATCTTCCAATCACGAATGTAGTCATATTCAGTTGATAATAATGCATCCCAACGAGTCTGGTTTGTCAGAATATAACTATCTTTTGAAAATAAGTTTTAAACACATAGTATTAACGTCACATTTATGTTATTAAAAATAGATTTTTTTTATTGTTTGATGTAATATTCTAATTTTAAATCTCATGTTTTTATTAGCAATTAGTGGAAAATCACCATAATTAACAGAAATCGAGGCTTTCAAACATCCATCTGTGTGTAATGTACTTAATCTACATAATGAGATTTACTTAATGATAAAGTTCTTAAAACTAATGGATTTTAAATCATATTGTAATGTATTGAATTGGTTTGTATTTGTGTGTGTGTCTACCAGCTCTGCACATCTAGTAACTGAAATGTTAGATGTCAACATCAAATTTCAATTAAAGACTCTCAAAGAGAGTTAGGATATGAACTTTGAGATTAGAGCCTCTTTAACCAGATCACCTTCTTGTCTATATTTTCTATACCTTGAAGAAAATTTTAAATATTTTTTTTCTGACTTTGTTTACTATTAATAGCTTTATTAGAGCTGTGAGGTCCTCACAGAAGAGCTGTTGTCTATATCGAGATGAAATGACAAATGTTTGAACCCTGTTTACTCTTTAGTTGGATGCTTAGGGCAATTAGTTGCACCTTTTTTATTTAAGCCTGAAAAAGATGCAAACCACACTTTTCAGATTTTTATTTATTAAAGCCACTGTTGAAAAATAATTGGTACATAAGGATTGCAGATAATTTAATACACACAATAATGAACTGCAATTATACTATAATGGATCTGCTTTTCACAGTTGACTATTTAACGCATCTGTGTGTTTGAAACAATTAATACTGGAAGTGCAGTCTGATGAGGCTAGAGACGGCTAACACGCGGAAAGCTTAATTCCTTGAAGATCACGTCAGTGAATATATGAAAAAGTGGTCAGGTGGATAAATGTGTGCACATTGCTAGGGATGAAATACTGAATGCGTATGTGAAGAGATGGCCAACTGCAGAGCTGTTGCTTGACTGTTTTGCTGATCAAAGGGCCTCATATGCTATGATTTTATAGCATGTTGGAGGGTTTCAAAGAGGGCACCAATTGATGCCTTTAATTCTTTCTTTTCTATTTGAATGTATGAGGAAGGGAAAGTGGGAAGCCGTCCACTCCACTGAACCACGGATCCTCTTGTCTCAGGTACGTGAAAGGAATCAGCTGGAGCGGAGATCAAAACAAATACCAGGCAATAATTAGATGATAAACAAAACCTGAGAGCCATAATGCCAATGAGTTGCTTTCCAAAGGTAAATGTCAATTATAATATTCCCAATAAGCAATTACTTTTCTTAATCGTTAATGTTTTATTCAATTGTTTATTGCAAGAAATAAGCTAATTAGTTTTTCAGTCTGATGAAAAATATTTACTGGAATACAAAACTGGCCACATTTATTGAAACCGCTGGTAAAGATGTGCAACAGTTCCTCAAATAAATTAATCCTTAAAATTGCTTGTGGGGAAAAAAGAACTGATTTAATTTAACTAAATATTGAGGCGTAAACAAAGCAACAGTGCCTATGTTCTCTAAAACAAATCTGTTTGAAAGTAAAACAAATGTAAACCATTTGCAACAACCTGGTGGCCTGTGTTCAGATGTCCTCAGACTATTACTTTATTGAACCACTTTTTGGTTCAATTTCAACCTTCAGATTTCTTTAGTTTGAATTTATTAGCATCTAAGCTCGTGATTATGCATTATTTTCCCACTCTACCTTTCGTTATGTTCCAAATCTGTCAGATTTGGACTGACAGATTTAGATTTTAAGGGAATCTCTTGTCCAGAGCTCTCTTGACATTTTTCCAGAGATATTCCGTTTTGTTTCGCACCTTAGTGAGAAACAAAACACTAAGGAAATTTCAATTGTCTTCATCAAACATATTTTTTTATTTAGATGTGTGTTTTGACTCACTGTGGTCCTAAATAATGAAATCCCTCTTCATCTTCAGCCTTCTAGTGGACATATAAGGTCTTGGGATAAAACCTGACCGATATTTAAAGTGTCCAATATTTCTAAAAAAGTAGGAAATTATTGTCACAACACAGCAGCATCAACCAGAAATAGTTGTACTCTTGGTGACCTCCCTAACCAGTTTTTGTCTTGTTTTATTTTTTCCATCAGTAATCCAGAAACATTTGGTGTTAATGTTGTTACAGTTGTTTACATTTACTGCTCCAATTCTGATGCCTGTTTTTACTGTCATGTGATAAAAATAAATGTTGTGGATTTGTTCACGCTCTTCCTGACTGATACCTTTGTACTCTTAATATCCTTATAATCCTTTGTAACCTCATGTGTGTGTGTTGCCTTTAATGTGGCTGTTTTTCTTTTAAGCAGTGGATGCGATAAAAGAGAAAATCTGGCATCTTACAAAAACAATGTAAAGAGGACATAAATTATTTTACTTCTTTTTGGAAAGCAGTACAAATGACTAATTCAAACATGCATGAATGGTTTAGGTCACAGACTTGTGCCATTTGAACTGGGCCCATTATGCAAGGCCACCCCTGCTGTTTCCCTCCCACCATCCACCTGTTAGCGGCTACCAGATACATACTCATGAGGCTCTATAAGGAAGACTGCAATGCAATCAACAAATGCCCACACTCTCTCTCTGACAGAAACCACATTCATACAGGTGGCCGATTGCATCAGTAATGGCCCACTGATGGAGCCTCAGCAACCATGTGGTGATGATGGACCAGTTCGCTTCTACAGCAAGGAGAAATACTTCACATGGGAAAAGAAGGGGCAGTAAAATGGATATTAACTTCGACACAGACATTTCCTACGCTTATTTGAGTCAACAAATGTTGGCTACCTGTGGATTCTGGGAGTGCACTTGATACTAAAAAGTCAGTTATTTTGCTCCCTGTTACAGGTTTAAAGCTAAAAAATGTGCCCAGTGTGTGGGCCAAATGTCTTTTCATGAGATTTACTCAAGTTTGTCTGTGGGCAAACAAAATTAAAACAGCAATTAATTTCTACAGCGATGCAATCAAAGGAGATTTTGGTAATTACATGGTCCTGTGATGTGTCTGCAGAGAGAAGCTTTGTCTGAAAGTGGTTTCTATTATTTTTATTTTGTCCTTGCTTGGAGCCTTTCCATTAGCTGCAGGCTCGTGCTGTAATCTCACACATCGGACTTGAAAAAATCGCGGGCTCAGATGCCGTCAGTATGGCTCTTTAAAAATAGCAGCAGAGAGAGAGTGAGAAAAAAGAAAACGTACAGATGGTCTATCTTTCAACACATCACTGCCATTGAGTTGTTAAATGAGATGAATAATGATGTTATGGAATAAACAAGTAATTTACACTGCATAAAAGCGAGGTGAGCAAAACTTTGAATGTCTTACAAAGCAGACACGCCTCCATTTTTGTTTTGCGGTCCTTTTGTCTCGTCTATGTGCGCAGACTGCATATGAAGGAATTTGAACAAAAATTTCTTTTCATTAGATACATTTCTAGTTGCCATTTGACACAAAATTCACACCATATGTCAGTAACACAAGCAATCTACACATAAAAAGAAATCAAAAGCATTGTGTTTTGAAACATGCAAAGAAAATATCTGAAATATGTCAGTATTTAGGGAGCAATATTGAACCATGTCTATTCAAAATTATTGTCTGCTGCATTAATGTTAATCAATGTACAAAAAAAGGTTATTTGTTTAGAAGATATTTCACAAGACGCATAATAGGTTAGAGCAAGGACCTTTTCAACCTTAACCAATGAGAAATGCTTCTCCGTCGTTACAGAATCATTTCGAGATTTCTCAATACTCCCAGTGGACACAATTACCCAGAACCAGAAAGAAAATAATTTCACCATAAACGAACCACAACAAATTGTTCCTCACAAGATTTCTGACAGGACATAAAAAAATAAAGTTGTCCAAAGCTGCTCACAGAGAGCTTTGGAAAAGCCTAAGTTTAGATGCAGATTTTCTTTCAAAACAATGAAGTATTCTGAACTGTAACGGCCTGAACCTGAAGGAGTAGCTCTGCAAATTACCCCCAAAAAACTTACCAGTGGTCAAGTCAAGAGAACATCACAGTGCATCACAGTGCAGGGCTGTTTTAAGCAACATAGTGTTGGAACATTCTTCTTAACAATTTAGAAATGAATGTCGAGGGCGGATTACTCAGCAAAGCAGTTGTCTGATACACCAAGTCACTTGGTTTTAGAGAGAGAAAATTGAGACGTCATGTAAATTTCATGTCAGTGGTGGCAGAAATCTGAGAAGGAAAATGTTGGCGTGTTCAAAATGACTTACCCGCCTTCCACATGGATGCACATGACTGCTGTTGTGCACATAGAGCATGAAGACTGTGAAAAGGAAGAATGAAAACAGCAAACGAGAGAAAATGAGCAAAAAGTCCTCTGAATGTGCAAAGCACTTCCATTAGACAGTGGACAGTTTTTAATAAGATGCCTATCAGAATTTGAATCTCAGGAAATTGCCAGCTATTTATTTTACTCGGGCTGCTTATTCTGTCTCGGCTCTTGATAAATCATTTTGGTTTTAATTAGAGACATTTCCACTCTCCGCCAGGGATGACCTCTTATTATTATGAAGTAGGCCTGCTTAGCGGAGCAGGCAGCCGGGAACAAGCTCCTTCAAGCATCTCAATCATTCCTCATCCACACTCATCTCCGGGGCCCTCGGACCAAATCAAAGGAGTCACTATTAAGCAGAACCAAATTGTTTAATGCAGTAATCACCTGCATATTTTTTCCGCCGCTCGCTTGTTTGCTATTGAAAATGAGACACACTGAAAAATATGATGCATTGTTTTGCATATTAATGAGGGACCTTGGATATTACTCTTCACGGTTATGTAGAAGTGAACATATACTATTGCAACAAAAACACATTTTCTCTCTCACGAGTGTCAGAAAATCACTTTATTTGGAGTGTCCACAGGAGCAGAGGGAAATCCAGACTGCTGTATATGCTGAGTTGGATTACTGTTCCACCTCAGCTCATTGTTTGATGCTGCAGTTTGCAGCAGCGAGGAGCATGTTTCCTGAAATGAAACATGATTTTGGGCTTTGGAATCCCTGTGAAGCAGAGACAGAGTGGCGTACTCCATCAGCAGGCAGCATCTGCTACTGTCTGCTTTGCATTCATAAAAAAACAAATGACTTACACTTAGCTACCAGCTGTACGTGGCTGAGGGAGGAACACTGCCAGATTTATCAACAAAATATTTTTTGGATGACAGCCAATCTGATATTTGCTTCTAAATATGAAGGGAAAAATTGTGGGGCCCCTTGACTGAGACTGAGAGAGCTTGAGCTCTCACATGTCACCTAATTTCATTTGGTCACTTTCAAGTGAGAGACAAATGGGGGGAAAAAGATAGGTGGAGGACAAAGCAATTATTTCCACCAGTACATGCCATCAGGGTTGATCCCTTTGGTATGAGAGGAAGAAGGCTGTGAGGGAGAGGATGACACTGATTAGAGCTTACCAGCAGCTCGAGACCTGCTCTGCTCCAGACGGGGATTTAGATCTGCCTGCCTGCCTGTCCATAAGGTATCATGCGATCAGAGATACCTTAATCCGACTTGGCCTTTCACATCGGACGCCCGCGGTTCATCCAGATACGAAATGTAAATGTGAGATAGAAGAGGTCGATAGGAAAATTCTGGCATGGCAGGTTGATGTAGTCACGCCACAAGCTAAGAAGGAAGAACTGAAGACTTGATATCATTAACAGAAAAGGAGCAAAATGGGCTTGTTTAACATTCAGATCCTGTCAAAAGCTGTACAGGAATGTATGCAAAAATGTTCCGTTTGTCCAGTGATCAAATGTAGACAGCTGCAAGTGTTTGCATTTATAGACTTTTTGTGCCTTTGAAAACTATGCATGCGCCTTAGACTACCTATGTAAAGACTGAGATGAGAGCAAGACTTGAGGGAAGCAAGAGCAAATCCAAGATCAAACAAATTCAAGAGCATTTTTAAGACCATCGCTGTTATCAGAATACTGTAGCGTTTGCTCCAAATGTGTGACACAAACCTGCGTGTAGTAGATCTTTATCATGCTACCTATAACAGTTCTCCATTTATTTCTGTCACCTGCACTGCCACAACATTTATATGAACCCAAACCTGTACATAAGCAGGCCCTCAACTTCATGCCATTAGTCCAATAAAACTGACAAACAGTTGAACAGACTAGAAAACACTCAACAGCACATTTAGCCAGTTAAACACTAACTGACTTAGCAACCTGGACAGGCTGCCAGTCCACCACAGAGAAACACAAACCAAACAACTATGGGCATACCTAAGGACAATTTAGTGAGACCTCTTAACAGTTATGTTGTTGTAGTGTGTGAGGAAGCCAGAGTACCCAGAGAGAACCCACACATGGACAGGAAACATACATAGACCATACAGAAAGACCCCAGACTCGGATCCAAACCCAAAACCTTCTGGCTGCAAGACAAAAGTGCAACCAGCTGCACCACCATGCAGCAGAACTAAACACAGTAAATGTTTTTGTTTTGTTTTCAGAAAAACTTCCATCAGTTGGAAAATGTGTCTCTCATTTGTATTATTCTCATCTTCTCACACCCAGCATGTAGGGACACAGTAGGCAGCCTTGAAATTTAAAAAGCAAAAATAGTAAAATATAACCACTAAGCTGCAGTAAAGAGGAAGGACATTGCAGCTGGACTCTCAACTCCAGCACAAACAAGACCAAGACTACTGAGTCTTGGTCTTGTGTACTATTTTACTCCAACTCAGGGAAAAATCTGTACTTGTAATGTGATAAAATATAAAGACGTTCAATGGGTATAAATACTTTTAGTTCTGTATTTAGGGGATTTAATGGGCTTAGCTGTGAGCTCAATTCCCCAGCAGACAAGAGAAAGTTTAATCCTGTCCTGCATACAGGATTAAATCCCTTTCTGGGTGGTAGCAACAGGTCCTTCAATCATTCATTTCTTTTCCAAAATTTAAATCAGATTAATTCAAAGTTTAATTTCTCAATCATGAAATATTCACTATTGAAATAACCAAAGCACAACCGAATGTCCCCGGTAGGAGTCTGAGGCTATCGCTATCCATAAAAAGGACATTAAAAATGTACACCTTGCCTGAGGACTCGCTTTAAAATTCCACATCTGTTCTCCCAAAGACATTTCTGAGAGACATTAACAACAAGTTTTGCTGACTGCATTCAAAGTGACTCTGTTCCCACAAAACACAATTAATGTGCATCTGTTTAGCCATGCAGCGAATAACACCGAAGAACGGTGAATGAATCAAACTCTAGTGGTGCTATTTAAAAGCTGCATACATGGATGTAAAATAATTTTTTTGAACAAAGATCGCTGTGTTGCTGTAAAGAACAGATACAAAGATAGATGCGCTCTTAAAATCTGCAGGTTTTGGAAGGATTACAAAAGCAATAACTTGAAAACAACTCCCTGAGTTGGCAGACATGCCCAGTATTTGAACGATTGAGGGTGTCATCATGCAAATCCTAGGGGCTCACCGGTGTATCAGATCTTATTCCATCTGTGCTGGAAGTTGTATTTATAACTGTGACATCTCTCCCTGCAACAAAATCCACAACAAAACAGCAATAACAATGACTCACTATATCTCCCTATTCATTGCCCTGCCATTTCTGATTTTGAACAGTTGGGGAGACAAAAGTAAACTTCATCTATCCAAGAGTTTAACCTGTCTTTCTCTCCTTTCACTTATTGGCTTTAGCTTTTCTCTTCACATCTGTTTGTGCGTGTTTGTAGGTGTCTGAGAGCACATTAGGATTTCCTCCACAGGGATCCAGGACCAGCCAAGCCCTTCTAAGATCCTCAGTAATGCTACTATTTTTGTGCAGCCTGCCCTAGCATGTGCACCATGCTGCACAGTAAACATTGCTTATGGCAGGAAGTGTCCACAATTCCCAAAAAGAACTTCATCAGCATAAATTTTGTGCTTTCAGGCTTCTTTTCCTTATCTTATTTTCCTTTGCTCTAAGATCTTTGTGGCCACAGGAAATATAATGCAGAATAGGCAAGAAAACAAATAAAGTTCTTTTTTCTTTTTGTGCAAAGATATGACCAGTTTCTGTTGTTTCGAGTTTAAATGACAGAGCAGATGTACCTGATTAGGATTTCAATAATACAGCTTTAAGGGGATTGAATTAGGATTTTGCAAGTGAGATGAATGCATTATCTTCGCCAGCTGGGATGTTTCACTCACCTTCATGAAAGTTGGATGTGTTTAATTGGCTTTAGTTGGTTTGACAATTCATGTAGCCTATGATCCCTTTTTAGGCCCCTTTGTCAGGTGCATAATCACCTATTTTTTTATGCTCATCTAACGTTCTGCTGAAACAATGATTAGTAGTCAACGTATTTCCAGAACCTTTAAAGACAATAAAAGTTGTACAGTGTGTTTTCAGCTCAAATGCATGATAAATATAACAGATTATAAGAGAAAAAAAAATATTTTAATGTTTACAATGTATTACTTTTCTCTTAGACACTGACTGGAAATGCTTTGCAAGCTCCATTCGAACACAAACCTTTGTCACTGCACAACTTCTTACTTCCATTCCCTTTGGGCATTATTACTGGTTTCTGGGGAAACAGCAGCCCAATAAAAATGAAAACAGCATTTGCATAAAACATTATATGACATTTTTGAGATAGGGCTTGATTTAAGTTGGTAGTAATCCAGTTCAGCTTCACCTAATCATTTACCTCCATCATGAAGCGCCATTTAAAATGCCTGAATTACTTTTCAAACAAGTTTGTGCTTTCTTGCAGGCAGTTTGTTGCAGATATCAATAAACTGATAGGTCAGTTAGGTTGCCTCTACTCTCTGTTGTACAGCAAGCAAACAATGAAATAAAATAGTAAAATAAACTAGTTGAGATGAAATAAGCCTAAATTTGGCAGTAAAACCACTTCTAGTCATTTTCCTGGTTCCTTCTACAGAGATGTGCATATCCTGCATCTGTGCCACAATGATAAATATTACACTTTTAGGGGCCATAAGGGCTAACACATTATCACTCATCAAACTCCACTCTCCCTGCCATGTGCAGATGTGAATGATGGCTGAACCCAGCTCTTTTAAATCACAACTGGAATCTGCTTCTGCTCCTGCTGCTTCACCTCACTGACTTGAGGGCTAATTAAGTTTGAATGAAGTGTGCAGAAAAAAATCTGATGTATTCTCCTTGTGTGATGTGTCTAAACACAGCGCTACAGTGCTCACAGAGGAGACAAAAAATAAACCTTTTGAGTGAAGAAAAAAGGATCATTACTCCCTTTAGGAACTAAAAGTCCGGAACAACAGAATGTGAAAAGACCAGAGGCTATTTTAGAAAGAAACCTTAATTAGAAATAAAAACTTGAATCTGGGAGTGACGTAATTTCGTGCTAAATCGTAATATAATTTCTCTTTGGAAAACAGGTAGGATGTGCTCATTAGTTTGTTGTCGTCTAAGTCTACACATTGTTCACTGGCATTCTTCCTGCATACCTTTCTGGGTCACTCTTCCACATTTCAAGTTTCACATTTTCCACTCACAAGAGAAGATTTAAATTATTACATGAATCTCATCCTGTGCTACTAGAGACAACACAGATAGTAAACAACTAACCTGTCAAAACTGATCCAATCATGAAACTACTGGGGGTATAACAGGAATGTTGTAACATGAGAGTTCAGGATATCAAAACACAACAAGTTTTTTCATAAAAAAACGTCTGCCTTGTGCTTTTCCTGTCAAATGTTATAAATTTAGTGGCATTAGTTCAACTGAACATGGCACATACAATGAACATATATTTGGCATTTAGTGTGCAAAGTAGATAATTTGATATAGTTGGGCAACAGAGTTTTTCCAATATAATCGGTGGTATGTGTAGAATTTGCATCACCAGGCATGAGTGCTGTAGAAATAAGTTGCAAAGTGGTTTGTACATTTTAGAGTAACAAAATCCTGTCAGCTCATTTAACATAATGTGTTCTGGCCTTTACAGTGATGTAACTGCCCACTGTTGCTATAGTCATGTTTGTCAAATGACTAACAAACCTCATTAAGGCATTCATCCTGCTCTGCTTGACTCAATCCCAGCCATGGGTGAAGGCTCAAAAGCTTGATTGCATTAGCCCTACACCGCAAACAAAGAAAATGACCAGCTCTTACTCACTACCATATGTGCTACAACATAAAACAACCAGTAGAAATAGATATCCAAAATCCATTAGTAAAAAAATAACTATTGTTGGTAAATAATTGCCATATTTGTACATTTATACATTGTTTTTTCTTACTGCACATATTCAACCTATCAATATTAGTTTTCTCTCTTAAAAGTTTACTTAACAACTTAAAATAATTTTTTGTTTCCTTTGAACTGATGCAAATGGTTTATGCAACCTCCAGTCTAAGTACTAACTTTAAGTGGAAGTTTCTGGCCTTTTAGGGGAGGGCTGTTAGGGACACCAAGTATGTTTCTCTGTGACTTGCTACGGCTCTGCAAAAAGGCTGTAAAATCTTTATGAAGCTTGTCAACACAAGTTCGACTGGATGACAGCTGAGTCCTCCACAGTCCCAACAGTCTACTCCAGCTCCCAACACTACACATTATTTAAAAGAACATTACAGAACACTGTTGTTTTATTTTGCTTCATCTGACAAATCTTAACATTAAAATCATTGATTATTTACCCTGATTTATGGCTCATCTGTGGCACAGACTGGCTCAAAGACTTCACAGCATGACGCAGATGCATATCTCTTACAATTTAAAATTTAATTTAAAATATGCAGGACTCAGTTAGAAGTCCACAGAGAAGGTTTCAAATCATTGCATCAGTCTGTGAAGATGTGAAACCATCAACTGCTGACCAATGACATGGGCACTTAACCCGCAATCATTTTCTTTCATGCCTTCTATATAAATCTGAGATGATTCCTTGCGTCTTATTTGAAACGTTAAATTAGCTCATTATATTTCCAGCACACTAAAATATGTGATGGTTCTACTGGGAGATCAAAGTTTCTGTCAATTTGCATGTGTATGCATGTTATTTCTGCTGTGGGAAGTCATTCCAGACACTCGGCGCCTTTCTGGTAGTTTTGTTGCAGGGCTGTGTTTGATTCTTCCTCAATTCTGTGTTGACAGATAGAATAAGTTGCCAGTCAGGGTCCATCCTGTCCACCTGCAGAAGAGTTGATTCGCCTGTAAGCAGCTCGGGGCTGATTGATTCCTGAGTGAAAGCTTCAGGCACATGACTGACACCACATGATTACTGTTTCCCTCATTGTACTATGTCCACTGATGGGAATGCTGAAGAAAAAAAGTATATATATATATATATATATATATATATATATATATATATATATATATATATATATATATATATAATATATATATATATATATATAACACACATACATATATACATATATATATGGAATGTGCATTTCCATAAGACTTCATTTTTAAGGCGATAAAAACGAGATTGAGATGCTTCATCAGTTCTCCTTCCTCTGGAGGGTTATTACTTTAATGGAGTCTCAACCCAGCAAAACATTGAAAAATATAGGCATTTATCTGCAGTTGGACTTAAATGTGCACTCATGAATTTCTGCTAGAATCATATACCATCATGTGTTTCTTCATGGATGAATCACAGGGCAATTCACATATTTTGAGTGAAGCAAATCATTCGTTTTCTGTGTTTTATTGCACACTGCCTCCTGTAGAGAGGGTAGAAATAAATGATGAATGCATAACTTGCATTTTGATCCTATGCCCCGAGGCTGTGCAGGTGGACAAAGTGATGATAGCAACACCTAAGAAACATCTCTACAATCCTAAAGCATGAATGAAGATGTAAAAACGCTGAAATTTGTCACACTTTGGCATTTTTATTCACAAGGACAATATCAACTTTCAGTCTACCTCTAAATAAATGTTATGATTTAAAGATCATAACATGTGCTCTTTGCACATACCTTGAATACAAACAGTTCTGATATATACTCCTTTTAAATCCATTAAATTACATTTTTGCAATTTTACATCTACTCCAGCTCCTTTCCATTCTAACCTTCTCTATTAGCAAAGCAGCAGAGCCTTTCCAATCCTCTAAACTTTGATGATTGCCAAGTAATGACCACTCGCAAGTGCTACACAGGCCCAATGGCTGGCTACAGTTGTTTCCATTCAACACATTCACATAAATGTGACCATCTGGGAAGAGCTGAGGCCAGAGGTAAATGCATTATTAAGACAGGAAAGACTGAGCTGCCCGCAGGGTCTCATGGTAAAATTTGAAACTGACACAAAATGAAAACCGTTTTCTGCTCAGTCTCAAAACAAAGTGCATAACAGGCATATTTGTCCACAGGTGTGAAGTGTAATCTCAGCGTGGAGACCTAAAAAATATGTGGTGGCATTGTTTTATTAGCTTGATGTAAATGTGGGCAGAAGCTGTTGCCATTTCTTCTACCGCTTTAAAATTGTAACCACAAACAAGGGATATGTTACCTCTGGGAAAGATTTGTGTTGTAAGGTACACCAGTCAGGCATAACATTATGACCATGGACAGTCAGTGAATAACACTTATTATCTCTTCATATTTGCACTTGTTATTGAGTGGGAAATATTGCACAGCAAACAACCATTAAAGACTAGGGATGAACCAACAACAGGGTGGAAAGAAGGCAATGCTCACTCCTGATGCAAAAGGAGAAGTGGTCCATGTGGAGAAGGGGTACAACAAATTGTGAACTGTAGCTCAAATTGTAAAAAAAAAAGAGTTCATTCTTGTTCTGGTAGAAAGTAGAAATACAGAATCCACCACAATTTGTTGATTTTGGAGTTCAGTTATGACACACTCATTGGTGTCAAAATCACCAAAGAGGGACAGATTAGGATTTAGACAGGAACACAGAAAGGATATAATCTGCAAACTGTGACCTCTTCATCTAATATAATATGCCCTGGCAAAAAGCAAAAATGGTTCAGGATTTGTTGCATGGGTACAAATTTGAGATGTTGACTTTACTTCTAAACTTTTTAGATCTCAATAAAATTAAGCATGTACGGAATATGCTGGGAAAACAAGTCAAATCCAACGAGGCCCCACCTCATAATTGAAAGGATTGGAAGGATCTCCTGCTCACACCTTGGTGTCAGATGCAATAGCTCACATTCAGGGATCTGGTGGAGGGTTGGGTTTGCAGGAAAAGTAGAACAAATTCATTAAAAGGCATAAACTGGAGAATCTTTCTCCAGCAGCCAACGAAGGAGGCAAGAAAACCCAGGCAGGTTTATGTATTTTACAAGAGAAAGTGTTTTCATGCCGTTTTGTCTTAAATAAACACAATCATAATCCCACCTAAAACAAAAACCATGACAATTGGAAGTGATTTTCAAAGAAATGTGTTGCGTTATGACAATGGGATCATCAAAACCACTTTTACTCAATCAGGTATTTGTACACTACTTAAAGGTATTATTGTCATTAAGCTTGAGTTTTCTCTCAGCCGTTTTGTTTCCATTGAAGCGACACCATTTTTCTGTGCTTAACTGTATTATTTTCTGGATGAATTCCTGTATTCTCTTTATTGTTTGTCTTCCAATGAAAGGTACTCCTAGTTAAATGTCTACAAATCTAAGCCGTTTTTCTCTTGATGAGCCATTGGCAAAATTGTTGCTGTTTATGTTTTACTTTTTATTTTTCGTGTCCATTGGCATTACTCTTGGTCCAATGCTCCTTTCTGTCCTCTCAATATCTAGGTGTTTACAGCAGATATATGTACTGATACTGATTCCGTTGAAAGTTTCTTCCAGGACGTTTTCTTTGGTTGTTACTCACTATTGATTAGATATTACTCTCTTTCTTGTACAGAATGAGTAATATCTACAAAATCAACAACTCAACTGGACTTTCCTACACAGAAAAACTAAGCAGTTGAATTTTATTGTATTATAATGAAATTTAAAAGTCAATCTCACCGATTAGATCCCAGTTTAATGGGTTGGATTAATTTGAATTGAATTTGGACTGAACTGCATTCTAAATAATTAGACATGAATTCAATCGGTTGAAGACAGTGCAGTTTATCTGGGCCTTTTATCCTAAACACGGGAATGTTTTGCCTCAATTTGTAAAGGATTTTGTTTAACAGCCATGCATTGGACTCTGTGCTGAACCTCCCAATTGACATAACTGAAAAGGCAATTACGCTAAAAATGTGGAGTAGGTTCTTTTTGAACTACAGATGATCTTGTTTTGGAAGATTGAGTTTGCTAATTCAGTTATGGCTCACTATCTGGAGCCGTGGCTTTGACCGTCACCTGGAGTGAAAAGGGAGAACGGAGTGCCTTGAGCACTCAGCCATTGTGTACCTCACTTCCTGACATTCAAGGGCCATTAAACTGCATCATCTGTCACATACTGAGCAGATGCTTTCTTAAATAAGGCAGCAAGTGCTACGCTATGACAGCTGGTGCTAAAATGTTGAATGCTTAAACCCTTCATTGGAAGCATGAGTGTATGACCTAAAGGTCTTGTTTTAGAACAATTTTAAAGCAATTTTTCTGTTTCAAGACTCTTTCTTAAACATAAGTAAAATACAAAGTTGCGATGCATTTGTGCATTTTTATCCCTGTGGGAGGGTTCATAGATTCAGGTCAATAGACAAATGGTGTGAGGTTTTTTTTTTTTTTTAAAAAACAACTTTGCAAGGTGTTTGATGTCTTGAGGTGCGTCTAGGTTCAGCTAAATGTGTGTGTGAGAGAGAATCAATGAGAGGGAGTCCATGACTGAGGGAGGGAGCTATTTGTTTGTCTTGGCCCCTGGCTTTGACCTTGACTGTGACCGCTTTGGTTTGTTCAGTGTCCATCCAAATCCCCCAATCAATCCTTCAAACAGCCCTCACCTTTTCCACCATTAAATCGATTGCGCATCAGTGGCCATCAGCATTTTAAGCCTGAGAGGAAAAGCACAGACACAGCTGACTGGCACCATTATTTCAAGAACTTTATGGCCAATAAAGTTTTAATTAAAAAAGAAAAACAGCCAAAAACTGAAAACACTATTTTTATTTTAGTCTTTCGACTTTACTTTGATAACTCCCAGAAAAGAATTAGAGTTTTTACAAAATAAAAATGTTGGTGTTGGGGAGGAGGGCACTATAAATACATGACCATTCCAACAATCATCTATTTTAAATTATTTGTTTGTGCTCGGCTTTTAGGCATCTTTGATAAATTTTAACAAGAGCAGAGGATGGCAGTGTAACAGAAACTTAAAGTTACACTGACAGACAAGACAATGTTTGAGCCATTTGGTCAAAACGATAAGAAATATGTTTAAGGAATTGCATAATGTGGGATAAATAATGAAGAATTAGGAAATGACCTCAATTCTCCAACTCCAAAATTAATAGCTAGATGGCTAAAAGTTGAACACCATCCAGGCAAAGATCTCTGAGCACACGTCAAAGCCACAACAGGCTAACATTAAACTTGTGGAGTGATTGCAGCCTTAGCCATTTTGGAAATGTACTGACTGTGCTCTGTCCCAAGAAAACAGACAATTTAAATGAGCCTTAACCATTAGGCAAAGAAGAGAAGTGAGACATTCATCTGGAATTAGACTAGAAGCTTAATTGTCACTTAAAGGATATATTTTCTCTGCAGCTTCCTAAAGAACATTTACACAAGAATAAGGGCACGTGTGAGTTTTGACCTCAGGGTTAGAGAAAAATTCGACAGCCCTGTTGGTTTTTGTGTTTCCACACTACTCATGTTCTATTATATATAATCAATAAATTCTGAAAAAAAGAGTGTTTCAAAGAAATCATTAAAAGCCACATTTATCAAGATATTTATACCCACAGAGTGGGCATGTAAACCTCTGACAAGCACAAATTGAGACTGACATAAAACTCTTTTTCTTTCAATTTCAACAAAATGCCACTTGTCTTGATCCACAGAGTCTGCCTTGGTTGGAGTTTTTGAATGTAAATGTGGTGGAATAAAATAAAATGCAGAGGGAAAAACCCTTTAAAACAAACCTAAAACAATATGATAAATTATGATAACAAATCAGTGATTTCATTTTAATGCTTTACAATCTGCAACTGTCAATTCATGTGTGTGAATTTACTGGCAGTTCAGATTCATTTCACATATTAATCTATACCTTCCCCTGTTTAGCATGCTTCCGTTTTGTGTGTTAGCTTCAGGAGTGTGCGAGGGAGCAGCTGACCTCTCCTGACCTCTACTCTTCATGGTTCATGTGACTTCTATTGACTCCAAGGATGACTGCCCCTGCTAACGCTGCATCGGTGTGTCCACTCACACAAAGGCCGACGAGCCTGTTATCAAAAGTCAGATCTAGATCTGACTACAATCTATTTCTCCCCTTTTACTGCATCTCCTTTGGCACCTCCTGACAGCCGCTTTTCCAGCTCATTTCACAAAAGATAGTCACGTCACTCTAAAGACAGGGACGTCTCTGCGGTGACCCCCCTCCTCAATCAGCAAAGCCTTATTTGATTGAGCTCCGCAGCAGAGCAAACAAGGAAGAGCAAATGGCATGATGTATCCTTGATAAACAGGAGCTTTGGAGACACCGCTCGAAAGCACCAAGGTCGAGAGGGCATACCAAGTACAGGCATTTTTCTTGATGAACATTTTAAGGTCAGTCTGAGTCTAACTTCTAGAAAGCCTCATTTAACTCCAGGCCTCCTACTAAAATAGGTTTGCTCTAATGCTTAATGTGCTGACGCATGCTTAATGGAAATTAAAGACAAGGAGGGAAGAAATTAGTGCAAAGAAAAGTTGAAGAGAAATTCATAGACATAAGTCAATGTTTTCTACGAGATGTCCGTAGTGTCAAGACATCAGCCTTTGTTTCCTCCAGCCAAGCGGGAACACGTTGTTTGTCTCACCATTGTAAAGTGAATGCAGGTAGGCAGTTGGTAATAATTGAATTTCCCAGCTTGGTAAGCAAGTCCGTACACAAGCAGCCTACTTTGTCCGATTGCATCTTCACCAGCCTTGATGTCTCGTTTCCAGTCTAACCCAATGGCCACAAACAAGATCCCTGAAAACAGCAGTGGATAATAAGCTACTGGATTAAATGTGACTGACAGGGACTGAGCATGTTTGCAGATCTCTCATTGGATATTTTCAGTGAATTGCTTGTTAAAGGTAAGAAAATAAGTTACATTGTATTTGCAAACTCCAAACAATGACCAGTTTGTCTTCACCTGCTGAGGAAAAGCAACTCCTCAGCTTGATGATGTTTCAAAGACAGTAACTGGGGTGATCACTGCCTCACATTTTGCATGTAGTCCAATCCTACAAGGCCTGTCAGTTTAGGTTGTCAGACATATCTTAGAAAATGTGCCATGTTCTTTGTTTTTCATGTGATGGATTGGACAATTCTCCTTGAAATGTTTAAAGTTTGTGATATTGGCAAAGATGTAGCATAAAACCAATTAGGGGATTTCTAAAAACAACTGGCAGTTCTATTCAGGTATGTCAGAGTAAGGTAACTGCATGCCACACTGAAGTTTTACATAAAAATGATGAAAAATATTTTGTCCTCTTCACATTTATGCACTGTATCATTGTATGTCATTCACAGGCAACAACTTCTTGTGTTTTTAATGTTCATTTGACTTGTAATAAAGCAGTTTTACATTGCTGATAGTTGTACTTTAATAAAGAATTTCATCTTACTTATTGGCTTGACTCAATGTACTGTGAAAGCATCGTACTTGTAAAAAAAAAAGTAGCCACATTTTGCTGAATAGCCCCCTCCTATACAGAAAAGTAAAAACTCTTGAGGAGACCACTCAACCTTCATCAAGGTTGTAATCCTGAGCACAGCTGGTGAGAGACGCTGACAGTTTAGTCGCTGAATTAATGTTACAAGTCAAGGTCAAGTGCCAACTGATTATGCACCTCATATGCAGCTAAGGGGAAAGCATACGGCAAATTCCTTTACACCTGGAGATGTGATTATGTGCCAATTTTTAAGTCACATTTAGCTCTCCTTCTGCGCGCAGATTGAAAAGTGCAGCAGAGGAAACCAATAGGAAGGGCACTCGAGGCACGCTTGCTTCTTCCTCTGTGTCTGCTCAACCTTTGCTTTCTTTTGGCAGAGTGGAACCCAGCAGAGTGTGAGGAGATCGGTCACAGAGGCAGAGCAACATCCTGAAAGCCTGCAATCAGTATCTGGCTGCTCTTAATTGAAGATGTTAGTGCAGCAGAGTGGGAAATGACACAGGAACCTTCTTGTTCTGCCGCAGATGGACTCCAGATCCACACACACACACAAAATACACGACACGCACCATGACCAACCTGCATCTGTTCTTGTAGCCAGCTTTCACCAAAAGATAACAACCAGAGACGATGCACACCGACTGTTTCAATTTCACACCTTATTAATGTAAAAATACTCTCATTAAAAAATTTTCACGTTTCAGTGTTACATATTTGTGACATTTATATTTTGAGAAAATGTTTGCCCTTACAGGGTTTTTTTTCTTTCTTACACCTAAATAATTCAGATCAAACTAAATGTAGCATCAGCCAAAGATATTCTGAGTAAATTCAAATTGGAGTTTTCAAATGATTATTTCACATATTAATCAAAGAAGTTTAAACCATCCAGGAAAACAAATGAATATGAAAATTAATTCACATCACTACTGATTACTGGCTCTTCTAGCAGTCAGAATTTTGGAGGCAGATTTGCTGGTGAGCTTCAGATCATTGTCCTGTTTTATATTCCAAAAGGGTTTGAGCTTAATGTGTAACTAATCCCCCAATTATTTTATGTTTATAAACTGTCTAAATATGTAATTTAGGGCTCTATCTGTATGTTTCTGTATTAACTTTGAAATTTTAATGTAAATTAGTTCAGCTTAATTAAGATGCTAGCTTGTGTTGTTTTTGATCACAGGTGGATTTTGTCATGGATGTCAGTTTTTCTCAGTTCATTTCATATAACCCGTATCATGAACCTTAATTAAGGTGAGTAATGCCTCGGTGCTTTAGATGTCGTTTATGACTTTCTTTGTCATCTCATGGTTGAGTTATTGAATTTTGTTAGGCCAATCATTCCTGGTAGGGTTCACCACTGTTCCACGTTTTCTCCGTTTGTTGGTATTGGCTCTCCCTGTGGATCTGAGGCACAAAGGTATTGAAATGTCTTCATAACCCTTTCATGACTCGTGGCTGTCTGTAATTTTGTTTCTCAACTTCTTCCTGTTGTCAGATCGATGCTGTTTAAGTCGTTTCTTGATTTTGCAGGATGGAAATTAGAAGTGGGAGTGATTGCGTTTTCACATCATGTCTAGTTAGACATATTTTTTTCCATTAATAAATGAAATAATCAGTTTAAAATTATGTTTTTGTATTTACTCTTTATTTAACTGATTTTTTTTCTAAAGCTTTTAACAGAAGTGTCACAAAAAAAGCAAAAACAGAAGAAGTTTGTCTGGGGGTAAACATGTCCTTTCATTGCTTCAGCTGCCTGATGCCTCTGATAAATCACAACACTGCCCCCTACAGATGGATAAGAGAGCTGAACACATAAAGAGCACATAGCAAGAACATTTACTGCTTTTTAAAATCCATCAAAAGACAAAAATAATTATTATGATATAGATTTTCTCTTTATATGGTCCATTTTTTACTAATCCCACCAGAGAAATAGAGATATTTTCCCTAAAAATAAAAAAATCTGCAGAGCCATACTTCAAGTTAAAATCTCCATAACAGATATGTCAGCGATGCATTTGCCAACAGAGAGCCTCAGATGACTTCACTCAAAGCCAGCGCCTTGTCATGCACTGCATCTGATCTCCGCTGCTCGTCAAAGAACTTCATCCTCATCATGAAAGCATTTCAAAAACAGAAGATGAAGCAACTGTGACTCACGTTGCAACTCAAAGGCAAATCACTTGATGAAAGCTGCGATTCAATCAGCTGCTGTGCTTCACGTCTATCACCCCCTGGAAGCAGCAACAGCTTCCCGCCAGGCGTGCCGTTCTTGCTGTTTATTTAGAATCGGGTGCTGAGGATCCCAGCATTGAAGCCTGGCTGATCCTCCGCTGAATGGAGGCTGATTAACTCTACACACAGACCCAGCGTGTCATTTGTACCTTGCCAATGAATGTCTACCAGCACCCTGAAGCATCACCACCACCACCAAAATCGACACACACTTTTGCTAGAAACGCCTCTCACCCATTCTTGTCTACCTCTTATTACTCTGCTGGTTGATTTTCTTGGATCTTATAAAGGCAATGAGTTTTATTCCACCTGAAATAGTTCCACCTATCAGATGAAGGAACATGCATGTGCCGCTTGGCACCATCTTGCCTGCCTTACTCTGCTGGGTGTCCTGCCTCTGAGATAGGAAGCGCTAATTCAGAGCTGTCAGCACTGATGACAGCCCATCTTTAGTCTGTAATGAAGCGAGGAAGAGAGTAATGAACTCTGCACACAGGCCAAATATACAACAGAGGCAGAGCAGGATGTTCAGGCACATAAAAGGATGTGGAATAGGGAGGAGGTGGTAGATAACGAGACGGAGGCGCGACAGAAAGTGTGTTTACCACCAGGCTGATGGCGGAGACCTTATCCGAGGAGAGACAGGGCAACACGCCTCCTGCGCCTTGCTCCCGCCCCTCCATTTGCAGGCTGCCCTGCCTACTTTTCTGCTGAGACATGGATTCAAGAGGCCTACTGAGGCAGGCGCTAACAGTGTTTTGAGGGATAAATAGGTGCTTCTAAGCTATCTCATTTTAAATAACACAAATGCATGAATCTGAAAGAAAAATTGTGCTTTTTTTTTCTGTGTAGAGTCTGAATAGACGGGCTTGAAGGGGGATGGGAACGCCTGGCTGTGGTGACCGTTTGATGCTTTGTACGCAGGCAGGCGTAATGATGTGGCACAAGAGAAATGACTCCATCAGAAGACTTTTTCTCCCCCCTAGCAGTATTTCATTCTTAATCAAAAAGCTCATTATAGCAAACACAGATTGACTTGTCCTTTATATTCTGCAGAAATGTGATGTGGCCACCTCTAGAAGTCGATGCAATTATTCACAGGCAAAATAAAGAAGAAAGAAAACCTTTTTTTACCTTTATCTTTTATCATTGCAACTATTTGCTCACTTTTTTTCTGCTTTTCTTTCCATTTGATTTCTCATTACTCCACAAGTAACAGCATAAGAACCACAGATGATGATGAAGGCTTTCTGTTCTGGCCTGCAGCTTTGATGGTCATTTTCCACATTTACTAAAGAAAGTCATTTCTGAGCCAGGCTCTATTCAGCAAAATGGCCTATCATAACGATGCAATGTATAACCCTTTGCCCCAAATTTCTCTTTCAGTTTCCTAGAAACCAGGATGCTGTGCTTTGTGATCAAAAAGCACCTAAAGGCAGTGATCATGCATCTAATTGTAGCGCTCTCTTATATCTATGCTAGATATAGCGCTCTGGGTTCGACTACTTCCCACTAGACCCTCCAATAATGAAACTTAATGAACTTAAACCATTTATTGGATACTTCAAACTTTGAAGAGCAGGAATACAAATAAAAATCACAGGCTCAGACACCTGGTTATGAATAGGGACCTTCCCCGTATGTTCAAACTTTTAACCATTCCTTTACTGAAATTATTTTAGTCTACCACAAACATATTAAAGTTCATTAGACTTCCCAAAAAAAAACACAAAAGAAAATACAAGTTTTAGTAAGTGGGCCCACAAAATTTAACAAAATGAAAAGCCGGCATTATAGTCACATCACCCCGTTGCAGGCCTGATACTGACGACTCACCAAGGTCCTCGATGCACCAACCAAGGTTTAGCAAAGGTCTGGATAAGTCAAACCTCCTCTAGCAGCTTGTTGCTCCGTGCCTTTCTCACAGGCGGGAAAAGCGCAGCTAGCGGCAAACAGGGGCCCAGTGCAGGTGTAGCGGGTCTGTCCCTCTCCACCGCTCCAGTTCAAACCTCCAGCGTCCAGCTCACCGCTCGCTCCTCCAGCAACCCTCTGGTCCAAGTGCAAACCTTGGCTGTGGCACCTTTCCAGCAGTTCTGTCCACCGAACAGCTCACACCAAAGCGTCCAGCTAACTCCGCCGAGTTCTTCTTCCCCTCTCGTTTTCGCGGCACTCCCGCTAGTCCCGCCCCTCAGTCAATCCGAATTCAGAAAAAGTGCAATCACCCAATAAAAATCGATCTTGGGCAGAACAACGTAGAAAAGTCTCTCACACTCTCGTGCTGAACTGTCTTCACAGACAAACTACACAGTATGGTTCTTTCTTAAAGTGACAGAACACATCTTAACACATTTTACTTCAACTATTGTCTTTTTAAATCAACTCTTTATTTTCTTCACTCTTTTAACCCAAGAACCAATAATTATATCCTTTTTTAATAAATGAATTCTTTTAATAAATGCATTTGGATTACCTTACATTTGTTATGTTTCTGGGAACCCAGAGGGGTTACACCCTCCCCGTCCTAAATGTCTGGATGTCCCCATCAGACAACTTTCTATTTGGTAAAAGAGCTGACAAACTCTCCTAACTGGGAACCTAAAGGGTTACACCCTCCCCGTCCTAAATGTCTAGATGTCCCCATCGGACAGTTCTGTATATTACTAACACCCACAGCTACATCTTGCTGCTTTTTGAACTGGGACATTGCGGGACGGACTACAGACAATACCAGGATCTTCCTCTGTCTCTCTGGTTATGTATATCCTCACTCCCCTGTGGACGATGACCAATGGCTTGTCAGTGGGCTTTCCAGGCTCGTCATAGCTCAATCGGATGACAGGCTTGACCTGTCGTTTTGTAGAAGAAACATCAGTAGAGTCGGCTTTATCTTCAGATACACAGGTTGTTGGGACGTCTCTCACTTCCAGCTCTGTGTCCGCCACAGGGTCCTCTGACAAAAGTATAACACCACTGGTGTCCTCCTCTACAGCTGCGTTGGGGTCAAGCAATTCCTCCTCATGGCATGACAGAGTTGGTTCCCCGGGATCTCTTTCAGGGATGGCCTCTGGTCTGTTGGTAGCAGCGGACAACCACTGGATAGTTGGAGGACACGCCAACCAGGAATCCTGGCCAACTTCTCGGCAGTAATACCGAGAGGTCTCTTCATCTTCCAAATCCTCAGCTCTCCCTTCCTCTGTTGAATGTTGTTCCAGATGTCGGGCTCTGGACACATCAGTCGATCTGGTGGAAGGTTTCTGAGGGAGGCAGTTTCTTTCTTGGATTTCTGGAATCCTCACCAGGAACCCTATTGGTAGCAGATGATCTCTGTGAAGAGTCTTAACTACTCCTCGTCCACTTTCTGGTTTCACCCGATAAACAGGTAAGTTAGGGAGCTTTCCAGCAACCACATAAGGTTGCAGATTCCACTTCTCCTTTAACTTGTGTTTCCAGGGATGCCCAAAGCTCTGATAAGAACACGATCTCCTTCCTGCAAGTTCTGGGCTCGTACCCTACTATCATAGCCTCGCTTGTTTTTCTGATGATTCCTGTTGGAAGCCTCAGTGGCAAGCTGGTAAGCTTGACGTAACTCGTTTCTCAGTTTGTTCACATACTGATGATGAGTTGTGACTTCTTCAGCTTGAGACAGACCAAAACACACATCCACCGGCAGGCGAGCCTCTCGCCCGAACATCAGGTAGTATGGTGAATATCCTGTTGCCTCATTACGAGTACAGTTATAAGCATGAACCATAGAGGCTACATGCTGACTCCATTTCTGTTTGTCCTTGGGATCGAGAGTGCCCAACATTGACAAGAGAGTACGATTAAAGCGCTCTGGCTGAGGATCCCCTTGGGGGTGATAGGGTGTAGTTCGGGATTTCTTTATTCCTAGCATATTTAGAAGCTCTTTTATCAGTGAACTCTCAAAATCACGACCTTGGTCTGAGTGGATACGACAGGGCAGGCCATAATGTACAAAGAACTTTTCCAGCAAAACTTTAGCAACTGTGGTAGCTCTTTGGTTGCAGGTGGGTATAGCCTGAGCATACCGAGTAAAATGGTCAGTAATGATGAGAACATTGGCCACCCCACGAGAATCTGGCTCGATCGACAAGAAGTCGATACAGACCAAGTCTAATGGGCCTCGACTTGTGATTTGATGCAGGGGACTTGTCTTGCGAGGCAAGGTCTTGTGAGCCACGCATACCCCACAGGTCTTGACATAATATTCAATGTCATGAGCCATTTTCGGCCAATAGAACCGATCTCGCACCAACTCTGTGGTTTTGTCAATACCTAGGTGCCCAAAGTCGTCATGCAACTGTTTCAACACTTGAAGCCGATGTTTGGGAGGAAGAACCAACTGGAACACCTCTTTTCCTGTTGCCCTTAACGTCCTCCTGTACATCAGTCCCTTCTTTATCTGCAACTTTTCCCTTTCTCGTTGTAGCAGAATGGTTTCCTGATGGTCGCTCTGGAAACTACAGGGCCAATGTCCAGACTTGATCTCCTGTTTAATCTTCCCAATAGCTTCATCTGAGTCTTGTTCATCTAGTAGGTCTGTCATGCTGAACTGTTGCACTGGGTTCTCACCAAGAGAGATGGGGTACACATATAGATCAGGAATGGCAGCTGGTGATACACCCAACTGATCCACACACCTCTTGTTCTCAGAGTGCCCAGTGACACTCACAGTTTTGCATAGGGCTTTCACCCCAGACGGGGGTATCCACCCCTGCTCTTCAGAGTTTGCCTTCCTAGAAAGCAGGTCGGCATCAATATTCTCCCTGCCTGGCCTGTACTGTATGCCAAAATCATAGGTGGACAATGCAGCCAGCCACCTGTGACCTGTAGCACTAAGTTTGGCAGTGGTAAGGACATAGGTCAGTGGGTTGTTGTCGGTTCTCACTGTGAACTTGGCTCCGTACAAGTAATCGTGAAACCTGTCGACCACAGCCCACTTGAGGGCGAGGAACTCAAGTTGATGGACCGGATAATTTCTCTCAGAGCTTCTCAGCTTTCGACTAGCGAAGGCTACAGGACGTAAGCCTTCTGGATGTTCCTGGTTAAGCACAGCACCTAGCCCATCAAAACTGGCATCTACATGCAATATGTAGGGTTTAGTTGGATCTGCAAACACCAGGACTGGCGCCTGTGTCAGACACTGTATTATTTTCTTAAAAGCAGTGGTGCAGTCCAATGTCCACCTGTCTCCAAAAGGCTCAGATTTTTTAAGATAGGCAGAGTTGGAGTTAACTGCCTTGTGTCCTTTTTTAACAGGAGGGTAGCCTTTGGTTAAGTCGGTCAGAGGTCTCACAATGGATGAGTAGTTGGCAATGAACCTTCTGTAGTAGCCACAGAACCCCAAAAATGACTGGAGGCTCCTGAGCTCTGTGGGCGGCGGCCAGTTAAGAACTGCTTTGATTTTTTCGGGGTCAGTAGCTATGCCTGAAGCAGACACAATATGGCCGACATACTTGACCTGAGGTTGGCAGAACTGGCACTTATTGATAGACACTTTCAGGCCATATTCTTGTAGCCGGTCTAAGACTTTGAGGAGACGTTCCTCATGTTCCTCTAGTGTTCGACCGAACACTATTAGGTCATCCAGGTATACTAAGCACTGCAGGAGGTTCATATCTCCAATAGCCTTCTCCATTAACCGTTGAAAGGTAGCAGGCGCTCCAGTGATGCCTTGGGGCATTCGCTCAAACTGGTAGAACCCCAGGGGACAGATAAACGCTGTTTTTTCCTTATCTTGGTCAGCCATACCAATCTGGTAATACCCATTTCTTAGATCCAGTACAGAAAACCAGCGGCTTCCTGTCATACAATCCAAGGCTTCATCAATCCTAGGAACTGTGTATTGATCGGGGATGGTACGTGCATTCAGGGTGCGGTAATCAATACACATCCTGATGGAGCCATTCTTTTTCCTTGCCACTACGATGGGCGAAGCATACGGACTACGGGACTCCTTTATTATTCCCGCTGCCAGCAGCTTTTGCAAATGGCTTCGCACGTCGTCGATATCTGCAGGGGCTAGACGTCTTGATCTTTCTCGAAAAGGCCGTGAGTCACTGAGGCGGATGGTATGATTGACTCCTCTGGCCAGCCCCACATCCCATTCTTCAAGGGAGAACACACCAGCTTTCTCTGATAGCTTACAAGCTAGCCTCTCCTTCCAAGCACTTGGGATTGGGGAGTCGCCAAAATCAAACCATCCAGGATCTATTGTTTGGCCTGACTCTTTGGTTTTGTGCACCTCTGTCACAACATTGGCTTTTTGAATGCATGCCACAATGGTGCCTTTAGGGATGTTTTTTGGTTTTATTGACTCATTTTTTAACACCAGTGAGAAGTTGTTTACATCCATGTCAGCTGGTAATAAGACACAGGTTGGCACCATTACTCCATCTGGGAGAGAAGGTCGCTCCGGAGGCTCAACCACCAGCATATCCTGCTCCCAGGACTCTTTTGCAATGACTTTACAGGCAGCCAGGGTTGAACCACCAGGAGGGACCTTAAGAGGCCCAGGACCCATCCATTTTATGTGTCCTACATTTTCATCCAGCTGGCGTGAGGGGCGTTTATGTTTAATTGTCTTTGGTGTGCTAACAGAAACTCGCCATGACTGAGCAAGTCCACGGCTTTCAGCTTCATCTTGAGTCTTGGGATGATGATGAAAATGACAGGCGTTAGTTCCCAGGATTACTGGGGCCTGATCTGGGCCCTTGGAGTCAGGGCAGACCAGGGCTAACACTGTCTTTGGCTCAGTGTGAAGGCCATCCTCCAAGAACTCAACATTCATAGCTATATAGCCTTTGTATGGATAGCAGGATTCACTGAGTCCCCAAAGAGCCAAGCTGGAAATGGGATGGAGAGGTAAGTGGGACAAATGATCAATGTACCACCTTTCAAATATTATTGTAACACTAGAACCACTGTCCATCAGGGCATTTACCAGTTGACCTTCAATGATTACTTTGCTGAGGGAAGCCTCTCCGACTAGACCCTTTGGGATTTCTGTAGTTTGTCTGGCATCCACTGCATTCCGTTTGACAGAGCAGTTTGTGCTCGAGGTCTCGTTGTCCTGTTTGTTTGTCTCCTTATTTCGTTTTTGTCTTCTTAGCAAACGAATCAGTTTCTGAATGACTTTGCCCTTGTCTTCAGGAGCTGTACAATGAGTAGACACATGTCCGCCTTCCCCACACCTATAACAGAAGAAATCCTCTTCATCCTGGTCAGTGTGGGTTGTTCTTTGGCTGCGACCTTGAGGAGAAGCTTTAGCCACTTTATAATCTTTGTTTTCTGGTCTCCATCTTGCACTTTTAGTCTGAGGAGGATTTAGGTGCATCACTGTCATCATATGGAGTTGATGTTGCACTTCCTCAACTTGTTTTCTTATGGCTTGAACTTCATCAGTTTGACTGGGTTTCATCTCATTCATCTGGAATGTTTTCTGAGATTTTGAGGTATCTTTTAACTGTCCAGCTGTGAGTTCAGACAGTTGAGACTGCAGCATTTTGACTTGATTTTGCAGCTCTTGAACTTCAGATTCAGACTTATTTTCATCCTCCACCCTCACCTGTCTGGCCATTGGTCTAGCTGAAGGAGCAATGTTTCTCTTTCTCACTGATTGTTGAAATTCTTCTTCCCGGATTTCATTTAACAGCGTCAGGAAGGGAGGAGGATTATTCTTTCTCTCTTTTAGGCGCAACTGTAATAGCAGTAGTTCAGACTCTGTGGATCCACGGAGGAGCTGGTCCACACGAGCACCGTCTCTCCGGCTGGGAGTTATTCCCCCTCGCTGAACCACTTTCGTTAGCTTCCGCTCCACTCTCCGTAAAAAATCTGAAAGTCTTTCGCCTGTACTTTGGCGAAGGCCTCTGAAGGAGAAGTAGAGATCCTCAGGACTCTCTGGTGATCCAAATGCTCTTTCTAGAGCTTCAATGTAGTCCTCAGGGGATGCATCAGGATCATTAGCTCTCACGGCTTGTGCAATTTCCAGAGCAGGTCCCTTCAAGCTTTCTACGATCCTTTTCCGTTTCTCCCGAACAGAACAGTCGCTCTCGTCCACCATTACTTGGGCTTGCTCCATCCAGGTATCCAAACTTTCCTCTCCTGGAGGCGTGGGGATTATGCCTGAATAGGTACGTAGACGCCTGTAGACATTACTTTCTTGGGCAGGCCTCATTGTCGCTGCCAGCAGATCACCGACTGCTCTTATGATCGACTCTGCAGAGTTTCCTGGCATAGGATCACATGGTGGTATTTCTGGAGCAGTTGCTTCTTCAGTAGCTGTAGAACCACTTTGGGGAAGAGGGTCTGTCTGTCTTGTTCCAGTGGGGGCATCTTCTTCATCTGCTGACCCATGCAAAGTCCACAGTTCACCTCCTTCAGTAGGTAGCACATCAAGAGGTATAGTTTTTGTGTTTACCCTCTCCCTACACTCACATAACACCATCACGGACTGTGATTGAGGGTTAAACATGCGTCCTCTCACCCTAACTCGTCCTAGGGCTTTAATAGTCATCAAAGTTTCTTCAATGTGCCCAACTGTGGCCTCTACGGGGACCTGTTTCACTACAAGTGCATGGGATGCATCTAAGCCCTCCCCCTTACACCAGTTCTCCAACAATGACATTATGTAGCTAAGGATGTACTTTTTTCTGATGGGAAAGTCTTAACGATATTTTACTTTTACCTTTTTCAAAATGCAGATTTACCTAAAATAACATAGTAACGTGAATCAGATATTAACATGGGAAAACATAAACCGAATAACTCTTGTGGGTCTAGCTTTCACATACGCAAGTCAAATGTATTACTCACTCATTTATGTTTTAGTTTTGATGTTTTAATCCCAGCGGTGCCTCCATTTATGTAGCGCTCTCTTATATCTATGCTAGATATAGCGCTCTGGGTTCGACTACTTCCCACTAGACCCTCCAATAATGAAACTTAATGAACTTAAACCATTTATTGGATACTTCAAACTTTGAAGAGCAGGAATACAAATAAAAATCACAGGCTCAGACACCTGGTTATGAATAGGGACCTTCCCCGTATGTTCAAACTTTTAACCATTCCTTTACTGAAATTATTTTAGTCTACCACAAACATATTAAAGTTCATTAGACTTCCCAAAAAAAAACACAAAAGAAAATACAAGTTTTAGTAAGTGGGCCCACAAAATTTAACAAAATGAAAAGCCGGCATTATAGTCACATCACCCCGTTGCAGGCCTGATACTGACGACTCACCAAGGTCCTCGATGCACCAACCAAGGTTTAGCAAAGGTCTGGATAAGTCAAACCTCCTCTAGCAGCTTGTTGCTCCGTGCCTTTCTCACAGGCGGGAAAAGCGCAGCTAGCGGCAAACAGGGGCCCAGTGCAGGTGTAGCGGGTCTGTCCCTCTCCACCGCTCCAGTTCAAACCTCCAGCGTCCAGCTCACCGCTCGCTCCTCCAGCAACCCTCTGGTCCAAGTGCAAACCTTGGCTGTGGCACCTTTCCAGCAGTTCTGTCCACCGAACAGCTCACACCAAAGCGTCCAGCTAACTCCGCCGAGTTCTTCTTCCCCTCTCGTTTTCGCGGCACTCCCGCTAGTCCCGCCCCTCAGTCAATCCGAATTCAGAAAAAGTGCAATCACCCAATAAAAATCGATCTTGGGCAGAACAACGTAGAAAAGTCTCTCACACTCTCGTGCTGAACTGTCTTCACAGACAAACTACACAGTATGGTTCTTTCTTAAAGTGACAGAACACATCTTAACACATTTTACTTCAACTATTGTCTTTTTAAATCAACTCTTTATTTTCTTCACTCTTTTAACCCAAGAACCAATAATTATATCCTTTTTTAATAAATGAATTCTTTTAATAAATGCATTTGGATTACCTTACATTTGTTATGTTTCTGGGAACCCAGAGGGGTTACACCCTCCCCGTCCTAAATGTCTGGATGTCCCCATCAGACAACTTTCTATTTGGTAAAAGAGCTGACAAACTCTCCTAACTGGGAACCTAAAGGGTTACACCATGCATAGTATTGTTGCAGCTGAATCTGAGCAGAGAGCAGGAAAAAAATAGGCCAGAAAGCTGAACAACAATGTTTGCTGAGAATTGCTTATTAATTGAGGCATATTCCACGGACATGACGGATAAATTAGATATTGTCAAGCGTCTCAGCTGCAGAGCATCACCTACTGCTTGGATCTTCCTGTCTGACTGTTCCAGCTGTATTTTGTTTGGTTGATTTGTCCCATGGTATGCTAATGCTACTTGCACAATTAGTCCAAACTCAGAAACTACGTCTAATTCTTCATGCAGAAATTGTTCGTAGCACAACTAGTTTTTCACAGTAAACCCAATACAACAATATAAGAATATTACGTACAGAATAAACTCGTGAATCTGTTTGCAGCCACGGTTACACTTCCATCCAGACTATATTTGATGGCATCAGAAAATTGCTCAACATGCAATATCTTCTAAAGTATTAATTTCACTTAAGCTTTTCACATTTTGCCAAATTACCACAAATTATTTGAGATTTCACACAAAGAAACAATCTACAGAATCCAACCCTCACAGTGAATACAAACTATAATTCAGAATTATTATTATTGAAGAACTTGCAGCAAGAAGGTTCTGGGTTCGATTCCCAGCCCCGGTCTTTCTGCATGGAGTTTGCATGTTCTCCCTGTGCATGTGTGGGTTTTTTCTGGGTACTCTGGTTTCCTCCCACAGTCCAAAAACACGACTGTCAGGTTAATTGGCCTCTCACTAGGTGTGTGTGTGTGTGTGTGTGTGTGTGTGTGTGTGTGTGTGTGTGTGTGTGTGTGTGTGTGTGTCTGTGTGCATGGTTGTGTGTCCTGTGTGTCTCTGTGTTGCCCTGCGACAGACTGGTGACCTCCAGGGTGACCCCACCTCTCGCCCGGAAAGTCAGCTGGAGATACACCAACAACCCTCCTGACCCCACTAAGGGACAAGGGTGTTAAGAAAATGGATGGATGGACAGATTATTGAAGAATACTTCAGGCCGCATTCTCACAATAAAAGTGAATCAGATGAGCACTTATAGTTATGGTCTGTGTCACATTCACAGAAAGCTGAAAAAAGCTAAAACAGAAAGTTTATTCACATTAAAAATTAGCAAAAAATATTAAAATTGGTGTTTAAAAATTGTATTCTCTAGAATTCGTACTATATCTTGACAATGGCATGTAAATTCATCAACCAATGATAAGAAAAAAAAACATCTATGCAACAAGTTTGACTTTTCTCACATAAAGGAATCTCGTCTTTTCCTATATGTGAATATGAAGTGAATTACCAGCAGACTCATGCATTTGTGCTGATGTAAACAGTTTTTTTATTCCACTCCTTATGGGAGGCAACAAAGTTTTATAAAGGACTTTCTCTAAACAGATGGGGAAGCAGCCTATTGTCCCATATATCTGGATTCATTTAATTTCTACACAGCTGGGCTGTGAGAAGACTAAAAGTCCAGACTGTTTTTATAGACCTCTTCAGAAAAAAGCAAGCAAGGCTAAACAACAGCTAGGTGAAGTCATGCAGCTGCTGGAGACGACATATTGCAGTGCAATTTAATACAATCTGTTTCAGACTGTTGCATTTTAAGTAGTAATAGATGTGCATTTCTAATGGCGTTTTCTTCAAGTGTTTATTTAACATTAATTTTTCTGTACTGCTAAAATGCAAAATGTGACTTTCCCATATGACGCTGTGTGGAATCTTACAAGACACAACTAATTGTGAATTACAAATAGATTGTAAAATAGTTCCCAATTTGGGAAAAGGAGAAACTTTGTACCACAATATATATGCTGTAGTTTCTGAAATTCAGCGTTTTGTGTGAAAATTCTCCCTCTGCAGAGAATGTTCATAAAACAGTCTGGGACTGTATGGCAGCTAATTTGGGATCAACAGAGGTTTTAATAAGGCAACTGACTTGGAGAGAAAATGTTCTGTTTTTTGACCAGCTTTTATTTATCATTTTTAATATCACAGGCTGTTGCAAGACATAAATGTCACAACACAAGCGAAGCATAATGGTGTTAAGCCAACCTAATGAAATAACCCTGCAAAGAAGAGATAATGAACACATGACAATCTATCAAGTGTAGAACCAAAGTACTGGTGAGGAGAAGCAGTGAACTTTTGTTGATACCCGTCCTCACTTTCTTTGTGGAAGTCGTTGTGTTCCATTCAGAGCTGGCAGGCATGTTTCTAAATGGAAGTAAGTATAATTACAGGATGACGAAGGTAGGTAGCAGCCAGCCAGGCAATCAGTTCCCCTGATTGAGACAGAAAGTAAAGGTCTGAAAGGCCATCAGAGTTTGAGCCCACGGCAGGTGCAATATGACGCCTCAATAAGCCAGCCTGAAATTAGAAACTTCACGTTCAGTTGTGCACGCCTCTTAGACATGGAAGGGAGGCGCTCATTGACAGGAAGAGTCCAGGATGATGATATCTTTTTTAATGTCAATAAGGTTTCGTCGTGTTTCTGTTACTCCAACATCATTCGCTTTGGAATAGGCAAAGCTCAGCCAGGTTCTTCAATGCATAGCAGAAAATATAAAATATTTATTTATCCAAAGGAATAAGAGAAGTATTTCCCTGGCGACATGAGAGGGTTGCATTTCACTGAAATGAACGGGATTTTTAATGTGCATAAGCACAAGTATAATGAGGCCACTAAGATCCATACATTAAAATTAACACTTATTGATTTTCTTTTTCAGTTTCTAAGTCACTGCAGTGAAAAAATGTTTTGTAGCTAATTAATTATGACTTGTCTTTGTCTTAGAAGAATAAATACACCTTAGGCAGTATAAATCATTTCTGCTGGAGATTGACAGTGATCACTTTAATCCTTTTATGTAAGTCGGGTCTAAGCCAGCTAGCAGCAGTTCTCTGCAGACATGCTGATGTGCTTTATAATAAAAAAAAAAACTCATTAAAAATTACATAGAGAAGGTTAAGTGTAATGCTTCACATTGCAGGAGGGATGCAATATACAAAGAAACATGGCAGAGAGAGGAGCTAGAGAGCATAAATCCTGATTTAGGAGGAAACTTGCAGTAAATATGCAAACATTTCACAGCCTGACTCAAGCAGAAGCAGCTAATTAATTCAGTTCTTTGAAACTTTTCTACCATGTGTCATGTCACAATAACAAACTCATTGTGATTGTATGTGGTGAGTCAACAAAAAGTAATTCATAATTATGATAAATTAATCAGTGAAAGAGTGAAGTGCATGGAGAATAATATATATAGAATTTTTCAATTAAAGTTTTTACAGTGGATATCAGTTCAGCTACCTTTACGTACAATCTTAAATAAAACCCATCCAGTTTATTGGAAGGACAACAAATTTTCTCAAAAAATAAACCGTTTCTGGAGTAACAACAGAAAGATACGGAAGCGCATTGCTATCACGCAGGAAAAAAAAAATTCTAGCGCTATCACGTTATAACGTGATACGTATCTTGTTAAAACGTGATAGTATAACGTTTTAACGGGATACGTAATTTCAAAACTAAATATATGAAAACCAAGAAGCATCTTCCTTTCACTTCAAAATCATACATTGTTGGTCTAAAACACATTCAAAATATTATAATATGGTGTAAAATAAAAACATACTGAGGCCTGTGGTTGTCAGAAGACAAAATATTGAAATGTGGTATAATGTTGTTTTGGAAAACTACATTTTATTATTATTATTTGTTCCTCTTGTATGGGTTTCCAAATGTCCATCTTTTCATGTTCCTTTCAGAAAAGAAACATGGCATGTGACGTTGTGTCATCTTAAGTGAAATCTAAGAAAGGAGCATCACTGGAATATCAAAAATACTGAAATTTTCAGACGTTTAGGCAGTGAATGTCACAGAAGATGCTTCCATCTTCCCTGTTTTGTGATATGCAAGTGTGTGTGTGTGTGTGTGTCTGTATAAACTGAATGGATTGAACTTTAAAAGGCCCACAAAGGTTGGATCCTGCTATCACCCTAAAACTGTCTGCTCCTTTGGGCCCTCCTAGACAATGCAACACACAATAAATGGATAAAAGCCAGAAATCCATCCAAGTCCATGGGCATAAATTTGAATGGCAAAATCTGCTCAAATATAATGCATTCTCCCTGTCAGTGGGAATCAAATAGAGAAACAGAGTCCAGCGGTGCTAGCCATTTCACTTTGGCAGGTAAATTAATTTTTTATGGTAATATGTGTAATGTTTAGAAAAGCTCTGTAAGCAGATTAAGAGGAGCACTTAGCCGAGCATGGGTAGCAGGAACGAGGCGGCGGGTGACACAGTGGGATACGAGAGGTGCAGAGCACTCGCTGGTGTCAAGCATTAGCCTCCCCAGGCGACACATTCTCAACATTAACCCCGTGCTGTGAGACGCACTGCTGATGCTGAGCCTATATTTAATGAAGAGTGACAGAAAGGGAAAAAAACCCCCCAAAACTGGAGTAAGACAATGAGAGACGGATGTAGATAAAGATAACAGATCAGGCTCTTCAGATGGAGAATATCTCTGGATTTTAAACACACAAACAGGGTGCAAAAGATTTACTACATCTCAGATCTGCAAGAATATTTTGGGTAATTTGATCATACCTTGAAAGTCAATTTAGAGTTTGAAAAAAATAAAAGCAGCATGACAGGAAGTTGATGGTGATGTATAATCTCGAAAAAAATTGCAGCCTTTGTCATACGGTGTAAATGAAGATGCTCTTTTTTTATTTGTTTCTTGTAGTTAGTTAATATTTCTTTTAGCCAACCTGACAGCTCATCTACAGATGGCCTTAAGTGTAAACACCCTAATTACTCTGTCACATCTTCTACTTTTAAACTCATACTTACTTTAAAAGCGTTAAAGTAAGTATGTGATCTGGTGATAAATCAGAGTTTTGCTCAGAATATGGCTGTTTGATATCCCATGTTTCCCATCATACACCTTTTGTAAACAGTTTTGGAACAGAAATATCAATTAAAACAGAAATAATTAATTAGAAGCTCTAATATGTTATTTATGGATACTGTATTGTTTTGCTCTTATTAAAATCGGCGACAGATCTGTCCATCTGTTCTACTCATGAAGTGAAATGATGACACACTGCCAAGCTGATGGTTTTGTTTTGTTTGCTGAAACACCATTGAATATCTATTGCCAGGCTTCATTTTCCTCCACTGTCACATCGAGTCAAATGGCAAAAATAATTCTTCCTACCTCTGATGGTGCTCTGGAGTAAACCCTCATCCTTCATCCTTTAAGTCCTTATTTACATGCGATCACATTTAATTCATTTCAATTTTTATTTAAAATACAGATATGTAATACGCACATAGTAAAACATTAAATTAGAATTGTTTTCAAACCTACAGTAGCTTTAGAGCTCTGAAAAGTAGCAACATAGGTAAATGGTTATGTGGGAATCAACAAAGATGTGCATTTATCTAAATATCTTGGTTCTTTATATGGCAAACCAAATGGACAAGTTGTGGAAAAAAATGTAAATATGGTTCTCAAAATTTTTACAACAAAAAATTATGAAAATGTTTGTAATGAGTTCCTCTGTGGTGTCTGTGTTCAACAATATTTTATCTTGTAATGATTTGCTTGTGCATATTAAAATGCTCCTACTGAAGTTATTAAACCTAATATGTACTGTAGTGTATTAAATGTATATTTTGATTTCTAATATATCTATTTACATATTCAACTGACTGTCAACAGAACATCTCTAATATCACAGCAGAAAGCATGGCAATAATAAATAATGGTTTTAACAGTTTTATTTCCAATTAGAAGCCTTTTGGACGTGAAATTCAGCTCCTTTTTTGTAGCAGTGTGATGTTGTTACACTAGATTGGCATGTGATAAGCTATCTTGGTGGGAACTCATCTGAGCACTGTCAGCTTTTGTTTTGAAAGGACGACAAATCCATTGTAAAACAGCGGGTAACTTCCTGTTTAAAAATTATTATTTTTGTTTAAATCTGGTGTGTTGTGGATGAAAATGTAAATTCTTATAGGTATTGTTAAACATATTGAGTTCATATATTGTTGTTTTAAGTGTTAGTTCAGGATTTAAGAAGAAACATTAACGGGTCATACCATTACGGTTCATGAAATGTTTTCCCACGCTCTCCGTCGCTCTCTTTCCGCTCGGATTCCGTGGGAGAAGGCGCTGTGGAGCACGTTAAGGAAAAAGAGATTTGATTTTCTTTTCTGCTGTTTGAATGCAGGGGATATTAAAAGTGCCTTCAATATCAGCTGTTGTCTGGCTGTTATTCCCAAAAAGACACAACGCAGATTCAACTACGCTACAAAACTGGTGCCGTGACCTGTCGTCTGGTCAGCTGAAGCGGACCACCGGTGTTGCAGGACGACGTGTTCTGGTTCCATCTACTCTTTGGGGAAGACTGCGGAGTTCCTCGGACACTGTTGGTTGGAATTTTCTTGTTGCTATTTTTTTTAGTTCTGGACAAGTTCATGTTTTTTCCCATAAAGGGCATCAGTGAGGTCTCATATGGAGGATCGGACTGTGAATAAAATGTCAACTCCTAGACTTCGGGAATTATCCATGGGTAGAGGGAGAGGGGTTTTGCAGTTAGCGGTTGCTATGCAGTCTACTCCAGAAAGTCCAGGGGTTTCGAGTTCAAAATTTTCTGGGGCTGGGAGGACAAAGGGGGTTGATGAACTGCCTAGTCAACCTTTAAGTTTCACTCCAGGATTGAGCCCAGTGACTCTCTCATCCTCTCCTGTGTTTTCACCGGATGGGGAAACTGCCTCCACCCAATTAACCGATCTAATAAGATCCATTGGGTCAGAAATAGGTGAGTCCATCAAGATGTCGCTGATGCAGAATGCTACTTTGGAGCCTCAACCTGACTCAACTTCAGATCACAACAGGTACATTTCACAGTCACTTCCAGGTGGTACTACTGTTATTGATGCATCAAAACTTAATCTTGTGTTGCGCTCTGATGTTGATGTTCCACCCTACTTCAGGGGTGACGAGTCTGATAAATGTTCTGTTTTTGAGTGGGAAGATCTCATGCAGGCCTATCTTAGACAGAAATCCTCCACTAATACTGAACAGGTAGAAGTGGTTATGAACAGATTGATGGGGAGGGCAAGAGATGTCACTAAAGTTTGGATGCGCAGCAATTCGAAGGCTACAGATGTTTCTGTTATCTTTAATATTCTCAGGCAACATTTTGGGGACACCGTTCGTTCAGATCTGCCTCTGGCTGACTTTTACGCCATCAAACCATATACAAATGAGGGACCTCTTGATTACTGGATACGGCTTAACAAAGCTGCTGAGGTTGCTGAACGGTGCTTGGCTAGTAATGGGGAACCAATGACTGACCTGAGTTCACATCTGGTGCTCATGTTTATTCGCCATTGTCCTGACAGAGAGTTGGCACTGGTTTTTAAAACAAAGCCTTCTCGCGACTGGACAGCTAGCGAAGTGCAAGACCATTTGGATGAGTATTTGAGAGACTATGTGGTTGTTCAGAGCCACGGTAAACAGAAAGTGGCAACTACTGTGCTTTCACACGAGGGGGTGGCTGCCAATGAACAAACTGTGTTTCCCACTTCTAGATATGTTCCAGAGCCAGAGTGCTCCAAAACAGTCATTGAAAACAACACAATGGACAGGGTCTTGAGTCTGTTGGAAACAGCGCTGATCAGTAACACACAGGCTGTAAGCAACAGGTCTAATAAGCAGATCTCTAGACGCTCACGGGAATGTCAGGTTTGTGGCAATATGCAACATGACACTAGGTCACACTGTAGGATGCACAGATTATGCTTCCGATGTTTCTCTCCGGAGCACATCAGTGTTCACTGTACTCAAACTCAGAACCCTCAAACGCACCCGATTGGTCAGGGACGGGCTGATTCGCCTCAGGAAAACTAGATGGCCCTCATTTAGCGGGGGACGGTGTGGGCCTCTGTAGTGTTTCCCCAAATTTTGATGATGACGTTCAGACTGTGTATACAATGGCTTGCAACACAGTATCTACTGATAAAACTGTTATTTTCCAGAATGTGGCAAAACTACCTATCAGCGATGGCCTGTTTTTCACTACTGTGCTAGTTGGGGACAAGATTGAGCTCCGGGGAATGTTAGATAGTGGGTCTATGGCTACATCTATACGTGCTAACATGATCCCTCAACTACGTGAGGCAGGAGTACTGATGGGAGATTTAATTCCTCCCACTAACATTGTTCTTGTTGGGTGTGGTGGCAAACAGACTGTTCCGGTGGGCATCTGTGAACTGAAGCTTCAGCTGTTTGGGTTTGACTATGTTGTCCCAGTTTTGGTGGTTGAAGGTCAGGCTGATGAGCTCATTGTTGGCACCAATGTAATGAAACCGCTCATCAAACAGTTTAAGACTGACGAGGCCTATTGGCGGATACTGAGTAGACCTGACTCTACATGTCTGGATGCAAATAGTCAGTTTGTCAGATTTTTGGCCAACCTTGAAAGGTGGAGGGGGGAGGAAATCCCAGAGAAAGTTGGGACTGTCAAACTGAAGAAGGCCGTGACTCTTGAGCCTATGAGTGAGCATGTGGTGTGGGGCCGCCTTCCACCTAAGACTGAACTCTCTGTAGGGAGTACTGTTGTTGTTGAACCGAGCACTTCACGCTGCGTGCACCGCAGTGTGATGGTTGGCAGAGTAGCTACTCCACTTTGGGGAGGAGGATGGCTTCCTGTGAAGATAATCAATCCTACTATGTCTCCGATTGTGTTGAGAAGGAATGCTAAGGTGGCTGATGTGTATCCATGCATTGCCTTGGAGGATTTTGATGGTGGCATGGAGGTGAGGGTACATCAGAATGTGGGTAGGGTGAGCAGCTCTCACGGCAGCCTTACAGCTGAGTCATGTTGCAGTGTTAAGACAACAGGTGGACCTAGCAAATTAGCAGATTTGGGGCTGCAGGATCTGTCTGTTGGCGACAGTGAAGTTTCCGAACATTGGAGAGAGAAGCTGACTGACTTGGTTGTAAAGTACGAAGATGTGTTCTCGAGACATCACTTGGACTGCGGCAAGGCTGCCGAATTCTGTCATCGCATCAGACTTACCGATGAACGCCCTTTTCGTCTGCCCTATCGTAGGCTTTCTCCTGCTCACTATCAAAAGTTGAGAGAAACTCTGGATGACATGGAAGAACGTGAAATCATCAGAAAGTCGAGCAGTGAGTATGCTTCTCCACTCGTTCTTTGCTGGAAGAAAAATGGTGACTTGAGGTTGTGTACGGACTTCAGGTGGTTGAACGCCCGCACAGTCAAAGATGCGCACCCTTTACCACATCAAGCTGACATTCTTGCAGCTTTGGGAGGCAACGCATTCTTTAGTTCAATGGACTTGACTTCGGGATACTACAATGTCCCACTTCATGAAGAGGATAAGAAATACACTGCTTTTTCCTCTCCTCTCGGATTACATGAGTATAACCGCATGCCACAGGGTCTGTGTAACAGCCCGGCTACTTTCATGCGAATGATGCTCACGATCTTTGGTGACCAGAACTTTTTAAGCCTTCTTTGTTACTTGGATGATTTGTTGGTTTTCGGGAAGTCTGAGGAAGAAAGTCTGCAGAGGCTTGAGATGGTGTTCCGGCGGTTAAAAGAACATAACCTAAAGCTGTCTCCATCAAAGTGTCAGTTCTTAAGAAAGTCGGTCAAGTTCCTGGGCCACGTTGTTACGAGAGACGCATTGCAACAGACCCTGATAAAGTGCAGGCAATCGAAGGTGTGTCAGAAGCAGATCTTATGGAACCTGACGGCAGTACGCCATCTCCTAAGAAGATTCGCTCTTTTCTTGGCATGGTGGTGTATTATCAGCACTACATTGAGAACTGCTCTGTGATTGCCAAGCCATTATTCCAACTTACTACAGGGACTGCCAAGCCACGGAGGGGAAAGGGCCGAAAGAAACCAGCTTTGCCGCGTAAGCTTGTCGCGGCTGACTGGACCCCGGAGTGTAGCGACGCATTTAGGACTCTGAAGTCTGCGTTGACGGAGCAGGTTCTTCTTGCCCACCCCGACTTTACAAAACCTTTCTTACTGTCTGTTGATGCGTCATCTTCTGGATTAGGAGCTGTGCTATCACAGGTACAAGATGGCCACAACATTGCAAGGCCAATTGCCTTCGCTAGTAAGTCTTTGAATCATGCGCAGTCCAAATACCCAGCTCACAGGCTCGAGTTTCTCGCCATGAAATGGGCTATCCATGATAAGTTTAGTCATTGGCTGCGTGGACATAAATTTACTGTTTGGACTGACAACAATCCTCTGAAGTACATTCTTACCAAGCCAAAACTGGATGCTTGCGAACAGAGGTGGGTGGCCAAGCTGGCCCCCTTTGATTTTGACATTCAGTATATTCCAGGGCCGCGAAATATTGTGGCAGATGCATTGAGCAGGGAACCATTTGCTCAACACAAGATGATGCACCGTTTGACGAGAACTCCATACGACACTTTGCTGGAAGAGGCCAGAGGTTTGTTGGTGGAAGATGTTCAGAACATGTTTCACCTTTCTCGGGAAGTGTCTGTGGATGAGAAGTTTAAACTTACCTCTCCAATCCAGGGCTCTGTCACAGGCAGTGTGGACAATAAGGACAATGGTGGGAGAGTTTCTCATGATGAGGTGTCAGCCGTACTTAAGTCTCACTGTTGTTGGAGTGAAGGTGCAAAAATGAGGGCAACCTGCTACACACAACAGCTGGGGAAACTGTTGCCAGTGGGGCAGAACCCACTGCCTGTCCTCACTCATGAGGAGTTGTATGATAAGCAGTGTCAGGATCCTGTGGTCAGCCGGGTTTCTTTTTATGTGAACAGGGGAAGTCGACCATCTCGACGTGAGCGCATTCATGAGTCGCGGGAGACAAACCGTACATTGCGACAGTGGGGTAAACTCACGATTCGGCTGGGAGCGTTGTACCGTGTTTCTAAACATGCGGTGAGCAAGAAGAAAGTGTTCCAATATGTGGTTCCAGTTGCTTTGAGAGGTCAGGTGTTGAAAGGGGTGCATGATGATGCAGGCCATCAAGGTCAGCAGCGCACACTGTGGCTTGCCAGACAGCGCTTTTACTGGGATTCAATGGAACACGATGTCAAAGAATATGTGAGTCATTGCAAGAGATGCGTCTTGAGCAAAGCACCTGAACCTGAGGCCAGGGCCCCACTTGTTTCTGTTGTCACATCAGCACCACTAGAATTAGTTTGTATTGACTTCTGGTCCGCAGAGGATGTCAATAATAAGTCCATCGATGTCCTAGTGGTGACAGACCATTTTACCAGACTCGCATGTGCTTACCCATGTCCAAATCAGTCTGCCAAATCAGTGGCTCGTGTGTTGTGGAATAATTTTTTTTCCATATACGGGTTTCCAGCTTGTATCCACTCTGACAGGGGAGCTAATTTTGAGAGTTCCCTCATTGCTGAGCTACTCCAGATGGCCGGGGTTCGTAAGAGCCATGCAACTCCGTATCATCCTGCGGGAAATGGCCAGGCTGAACGTCTGAACCGCACTCTGGGTAGCATGATCCGTGCATTGCCTCCTCGGGCAAAGGAAAAATGGCCTCAGATGCTAAACACACTGACGTTTGCCTATAATTGCACGGTACACGAAACAACAGGTTTTCCTCCTTTCTTTTTAATGTTCGGGCGAACTCCTAGGTTACCTGTTGATGTGATGTTTGCAAATGTCCTTTTAGATGGAGAGACGGCTGACATGGACAAATATGTTCAGTCATTGGGCACGGATCTCAGGGAAGCAATGGCTTTGGCTCAGCAGCATGCTGAGAAACAACAGTTGAGACAAGCTAAGGTGTATAACCAAAAGGTTAAGGGACACTCTTTGGAGAAGGGAGACAGAGTTTTGATGGCTAACAAAGGGGAACGGGGAAAAAGGAAATTGGCTGATCGTTGGAAGGACACTGTTTACATTGTGGTTCATAAGAACAGTGAACTGAACACCTATGTTATTCGTCATCCTGTCACAGGACGGGTTAGGACAGTTCATAGAAATCTGATCATGCCTGTAAACTTTTTGCCTTTGCCATCATGGGGTGACTCGGTGTCTCAGGTTCTTTTGCAAACACAGTTTCAGAAGGTGGGTCATCAGATGATGTGGTTTCAGGTGAGCGGGACAGTGATGCTCGAACAGCTCACTGGGTTTCCTCCCTTCCGGAGTCAGTGTGGTGAGGACCGCAGGTGAAGTGACAGTAGCTAGTGAATCTGAAGCTATTGGAGTGACTGATGGTAGTGTTCAGGGTAGAGGGCTCGTGTCTGCCTGTGGAGACCATAGAAGCGTCTTGGATGGAGCGGATTATGGATCAGTGAGCTCACACTCTGAGGATCACAATAGTGACCAGCTTTCAGACTGTGTCAGTGTAGGTCTACACCCAAGTGACACCATAGGTTCGACTAGGCCGTTAGTGGCTCACATGTGTCTGGGTGTGATTCAGTCGCTATGTACCTTCAGGGATTCCTTCGGTTGTCCCAGGGAAGGGATACGGACGAGACTGGGTAGACTTATCAAACCTGTTAACAGGTTGATTCAGACAATGTCCACACAAAGAGTTAAGATTTTGTCATAAAGTCATTTATTTTGTGTTAGCTTATTGTTTTTTTCTTTGTTTTTATTGGGCTTTCTTATAATGGGGTCTGGTCATGATTTTATTTAGATTGTCCATTGCACTGGACACTTTGAGGTGATTTTGGGTGTACTCTATGATAGATATGTAAGTGGCATGTCTTCTACGGTGAGGTGGGGACTTAGCTACCCCTCGCCTCCCCTAATTCTTTATTGAATAGCTCTTTGCTGGCCGACCGTTTTGGTCTTGTATGGAGGGTATACCTGGGTCACATGTATTGGGGTGGTCAAATTTGTGAAAAAAAAAAAAAAAAAATTGTGTTTGATTATCTTTGTTGTTTTATTTTGTTTGTTTGGTTTTTTTGTTTTTTTTATTATTTGGGTTAGATCCCCGCAATCTAGTGTAAAACAGTGGGGGTGAATGTAGCAGTGTGATGTTGTTACACTAGATTGGCATGTGATAAGCTATCTTGGTGGGAACTCATCTGAGCACTGTCAGCTTTTGTTTTGAAAGGACGACAAATCCATTGTAAAACAGCGGGTAACTTCCTGTTTAAAAATTATTATTTTTGTTTAAATCTGGTGTGTTGTGGATGAAAATGTAAATTCTTATAGGTATTGTTAAACATATTGAGTTCATATATTGTTGTTTTAAGTGTTAGTTCAGGATTTAAGAAGAAACATTAACGGGTCATACCATTACGGTTCATGAAATGTTTTCCCACGCTCTCCGTCGCTCTCTTTCCGCTCGGATTCCGTGGGAGAAGGCGCTGTGGAGCACGTTAAGGAAAAAGAGATTTGATTTTCTTTTCTGCTGTTTGAATGCAGGGGATATTAAAAGTGCCTTCAATATCAGCTGTTGTCTGGCTGTTATTCCCAAAAAGACACAACGCAGATTCAACTACGCTACACAGGGAGCGATGGGAAAATAAATCATGTTGTGTAGCATAACAAGTACATTCATTTCTGAAACTAGCAGCTGTTTCCGTTTTCCTCTGAATTTATTAACAATGCCGTCCACCCTCCTTGGCTGGTTTCCTGTGAAGCAATTAACACACACACACACACACACACACACACACACACACACACCACACACACACACACACAACACACACACCACACACACACACACACACACACATTGTCCAGATACATAAACCCACTGTTTAAAAATGAGGCAAAACTGTGAACATCTTCTCTCTGTAGACCACCTACTCACACCATACCTCCCCATCTGGCAGTGCGCGCTCTGTTTGTATGGACGGCATGTTTTTCTTCAACTGTCCGCCCACCAAAACTCATCATCTTAATTGTCCCTTCAGTTGATGTAAAATCCAATAAAAGTGGCAGGGACCATCTTGAATTGATTTTGAATAGATGCCACTGCCTGGGTGTCTAAAATCTTGACAGCTGGAGGAGAGCTGATGCACTGTAATAAGCAGAAAACGTGTGTCTCCGTGTGTGTTTGTATCTGAAAGGCGGAGCGGAAAGGAGGATTCTTCATCACTGCGATTTTTAAAAGTAGTTTGCTGTGTAAGTACGGCAGCACATCAGGGGTAACCAGTGCCTACATTGCCAACCTCATTTTTTTTAGTTTATTTAACCTTGCTGGTAGTGTGAAGCAGATCTGTCTCTTCACATTTGTGTGGATGTGCTCTGTTGTTCAGGGGGCATAAATGCCTCATTCACGCTGAAAAATTGGAAGCAAAAAAAAAACTTTTCACATGACTGCGCTCTGCTCATTGTAGTTTGACAGCACACAGCTGAAGCTAAGAATAATGCTGCTTTTAAGTACTTCTGACCTTGACTCATACATAAAAAACCAGGATTTACAGTGCTGAAGTTCTTACATTTTGTGGTTTCTTGAAGAACCTTCATCACATAACGGCTGTGGTGGGCAAAGAAAGAAAAGTTTACTTAGCAAAAACTCCGACATGTTTTGCAGGAAAACAGGATTGTGTCATCTAAAGAATCTTGCTCCTCTCACAGCAAAAAGGTTGATGCTTTTTTAATGTGTCAGGGTGAAGCATTAACATAATAAACCAGCATTGTATTTCTAATGATCCACCTATAAATCCACGGATGTCGCTGTTAAGCAGAGAAGGATCAGTAAATGGTATTGACTCATAAAAGATTTTTAAGTTTTCTGAAGTTATTTTTTTCCACACCTACATTTAATTTAATACTTTTTTATCAATGGGTAATAATAGCCAAACTTATTCCTGATTAAGTTTGGCTATTAGTCATTGACAAGTATTTGGAGAAGTTTCTAAGCCTGTGGGATTAGATTATCTACAGATTCATACAACATGGAACAGTGGTGAAGATTGGCAGGAATACCTGGCCTGAAAAAAATACCCCAAAATCAGATCAGTGGCTTATGTAGTAGATCATGAAATAAACCAGATCAACATTTAAAACACCTCTTGGCCCGGTTAAGATCAGTGTTCATAATTTAGCAATAATTGGACAAATATTCCATCATTGGGAGTTTCTGAGGCAGAAATCATTACTACTTTAGAAGAACGCAACTCAATTCACTACATGCTCGCAGGTTTACTGCTTTTAGCAATGGTGGAAAAGCATATGCTTCATGTAACATGTCTAAAAAGAGTCATTAGATTTTACTGGAGTTGCTGATGATAGTTGACCTCATATATGCAACATGCATCTTGAAAAACCAGGGAAGAAATATGAAAATCAATGCATTTAGTTTTGTGATATAACTAAGAGGAAACTGAATTTTTTTAAGTATATACATTTACTGAGAACTTTATAAACTTTTGGACCGTGAGATTGCATCTTTTAAGGATGAGAACTGGATGAATTAAACAAAGAATACTGAGCCATCTCGAATATCTCCGCTTCCAGATGAACAGAATCGCAGACAGAAGAGGAAGCGACTGCCGCCAACCAGCTCACTTCAGGCTACTGCACAGCTGTGTTGTGAACCAAAACTCAGATAATGAGATCATGCCAATAAATCTGAGAATGGAAAACTAAACAGAATAAACAGTATTTGCTTGTATTGGCGACAGTGCGTCTTAAATATTGTTTTCAGAATTGGCAGCAGCAACATTTTGGACAACAGTGTTGACTTTTGAGGTTTGAATTTGAGAAAAACATCTGTAGTTGCCTGTAGTTTTTCTCTGAGTTTTTAAAGTCCTGTTAAATAAAGTCGTATGTGTTTTTCTTCAGATGGTATTTTGGACATGTTTAGCATTAATTTCCTATCTGATCTGCAGGATGCATTGAGTTGTATAAAACATCGTAGTCTTGTGTTTTGCAATCCTGCCCTTGGAAATATTTTAAAAATTTCTGAACATTTACCTACATGTGATCTTATTCACATGTTTATGTTTCCCAAACTCAGTTGCTTTAATGATCTAAAAGATTTCATTGCCAAACATCAATTCATCTACTCATATTTTCAGTTTACTTCAGACATTTACAGTTTTCTTTAAGTCTTGAATTATTTCCTATTTCAAACGCTAAAACAGAAATCTTAATAAAATTCAAATGTGATGCATTTATGAATCACAGTATTCGCCCCAATGCTGCTGACTGTTTGTTGATGACTGAGCCAGAAAACAAGAAGCAGACGGAAAAAAAAAAAGCACCGACACAACCAAGAACCGCCAGCCTTTTTTTAATGGTATGCCCATGAATACACAGAGAAAACGGCAGTGTAAAAAGCAGTTAAGTGGCATGTCCTACTACAAGCCTGAGGCAGCAACACAGAGAAAGAGCAGAGGAAATACAAAGACATTTGTCTCAAAACATGGATGTTGGAGTCCAGGGGACAACTTCTGGGTTCAGGGACTTCATTTGACTCCATTAGGTGAAGTGACCTGAACCAAATCGGGCAAACATGCTGAAAGGATGTGCTGAGAAAGACGGAGTGAAGTAAAGAACATTATTTTATTTTGTCCAGAGGAACATCAGACCCTTAACAATAGCTGGTGTCTAATGCACTAGTCTACAGGGAAACATTTTGTACTTGTGCCTGTAGTTATTTATACAGTGCATGCATGTGTTGTTAATGCTGCTGTGTTGAAATGTTTCCTGGAAGAACTAGTTATGTAGGACATGAGCTAAAAAATGTTCAGGAGAGCTTGTGTATTTCTACTTGTCTCTGCAGGGATTTGTTTTGTTGATTTTTACAATCTTATGTTGGTAAGTTGGTTTCATGCATCTTCTAGACATATACAGCAACATGCCCTGTTAATTTTTTGACATTTTCTCTTATTTCTACCACAACTGATGTATTTGAGATTTTATATTCCCACCCTGTCACTGAGCAATGTTGCAAATAAGAATTGGCAAAATGTTCAGAGTCTAGATGTGCAAAAACATATAAGTTGGGATTACAGTAAAAAGCTGTTTAAATAAAAGACTGTATTACTAACATTAAAAACCATTTAATTTCACTTTACAATTATATGCTATTTTGTATTGGACTATTGCATACAATCTCAATAAATTGTATTTGAGATTGTAAAGTGACTTAATGGAAAGACTTTTCTGTATGATTGGGAAACATACTCTATTTATTTTTGCATTGGTCTGTCGTTTGTAGTTAAGTAACTAAATGTGACAGGCACAGCTCTGAGCGTGTCAGTGGGGGTTTTGAACCAGTGGGAGCCAAAAGGACAAGGAAGATAACACTCCCCCCGCCCCCCAACACATACTAATCAACACACACATTTGTTTCTTGGTATCCAAGCCTCTAGCATTTTCAGCCAACTCTGATTAATTAGTCTCGTCAGGTACCGTCCGTTGCCACTCACAACAATTAGGCCATTAGCCTTTTCCATTAGGCTTACTGCTCTTAAACAAACAGCAGGACCGCTGAGCGCTTCCTCTCGCTCACTTTCAGTCCGAGTTTCTCACCCAATCACTGTCCTGCTGCTGGACCCCAGTGCCTGTCCTCATTCGATGGGGGCAGACTGACTCGAACTGAGCCCGTTAACCTCCTGCAGTGAAACCCGGCACTTAAAGTAGAGCAATCACAGCAGAGTGTCAAACAATCCTTGTGTAACAGACAGACCTCTTTGGAGTCCTCCTGCAGGATGCCACTGCAGAGCGCGGCATGTAGGATCTGAACCAAAGTCTTAATTGGATCTAGTTGGCTTTAGCAGAGCAACAAGAGAAAAACACATGGGCAGCTAGATTTAACCCTGACTGTCACCAAACCCTTGAATATTAAAGGGGCAGTATTATGTGTTTTCTAGGCACATAGTGCCACTTTACTGTATAATCAAGTAACAGTGTCAACTTGGATGTTATAAAAACGCTATAATATATATATATATATATATATATATATATATATGTCAAAAGAATTTGTACTTCCTAATTTAACAGCTTGTTATTGGGCCTCTGTCTCTGTTCTCTTTTTCTGAAACTCCTCCTTCAGAAAGTCATCACAACACCGCTCCGCTATTAGATCAATATTATACAGACCAGAAATGGAATCAGAATTAGAATTAGAATAGCTACAAACTTGGGATCCAGATTTAACAGGAACAGTCACTGCTTAGTTTATATTACTTTTAACCCAGAAAAGGATTTGGAACAAACTTAGAATTGTGGTGTACTCACTTTGACCCAGAAAAGGAATTAGATCAGTCACTCTTTAGCTTATTTTATCAGAAACTGTAGAGTACTCACTATTTAGAAATGGAATTAGATACTTAGCAACCCTGAACAAGAACACTTAGTTTACATACTTCAGAACAACTTAAGATTAGTTTTCTTTCCTCTTTTCTTTTTTCCTTTGGCTTGTTATTTTGTTAGAATTTCCCTTTAACTCATGTAAATCACTTTGAATTGCCTTGTTGCTGAATATGTGCTATATAAATAAAATTACCTTTACCTTACCTTTATTAACTCATTCCAAATATTTTTCACCACCATTGCACTGAGAAGTAGATTATATAATGAGCTCCACAGGGTATTTGCTAATTGCTACTGGCTAGTCTGAAGGAGCTGACTGGGGAATCACGGGGGACAGACACTCTGAGGTTGACGTTTGGAAGACTGCAAATTGCAACTCAGAGAAAGAGCTCCATCTCAAAGGTGCTCTGCCCAACCAGGTGTTTTTGCACAGCTTAATGTTTGCCACAGAGATTAACGGATTTCTCAAACATGCATGAAAAAAATCGAAACAAGACTCTGGGTATGGTTTTGATGAGGGAATAGCATTATAACATGATGTAAAGCCTATTTTACATATTATCCTACAAATAATACTCTCCTTTTGAAGGAGACTAAATATTGTCGTAAACTGAGAGCCTTGTGTTTTACAAAACCAGCAGTAGCACCAGGTTCATGCAGGATTCATTGCAAGCTGTCTGCGGCTTTGTGACATACGCTAACTAGATTAGCCATAGATATCAGTGAGTCAAACAGTCTAGCACAAGACAAGGGAAGAAAGATGAGCTCTTAATGTGCGCTGATTTGTTCCGTGGATCCAGGCATGTTTTTGTGTGTCGAGGACGCGGCTGCTCGCCCGGGGTCTTTATGTGCCTCTCTGCCTCTGCTGTTTGTAGCCATCTCGTCACGTTAGCGCGTCAGTCAATCAAGTGGCGGGGGCCCCTCGCTCATCAAGGTGCTGTGCATGATTGCCAACGCTTGGATGCGCAGAAATTTGCACCTCCCCGGAGAGCGTCCCCGCTGAGAGGGAAGGACTCATCTGTCACACAGACCACAGTGCCGATCCACAATGACAGATGTGCGTTGTGACTCAAACGGATGACAGCGCCGAACAAGAGGCTGAACAGTAAATACATACAGGGACGCCGACACGTAGCTAGAACAAACTGTTGGTATACATGCTTGATGATCGTTAATCTGGTTTGTAATAGGGCTGTAGTGATACAATAATCCCACTATGCGATACGATACAAGATATTCTGCCCATGATAACCTGAACATCTGAAGGAATCACTCTAAGCCTGATGACCTGGTGCGAAGCAAGTAATGAGTGAGCAAGGTGACAGTTGGATGTTACGATATTTGCAGATGAATATCGATTTTTTTCTAGGAAAGAAAATATCAATATATATCGTGATATCGATATTATTATACAGCCCTAGTTTTTATGTCGAACAAGTTTCCTATGCCTCCACGAGTGGATTTTCAGGAGTTTCTTTTTCTTCTTTGATCTACTTGCTTTTATAGCTTTAGTCAACTGAATAATGAGAGAAAATTATAAGAAACACTTGAAAGCTTAGAAATCATTTAAAATGCCAACATATAATTAAGGTTATATGTTGGCATATAACCTTTTTGAGAAAATGTGACCAGTAAATAGATTGATGAATCAGCTTTTTCTATATGCTTTTCAAGCAGAGCAATAAATGTATAGTACTTTTGTAGCAAAAAAAAAACAAAAACAAGTTAAGACATATCTTTTTCTTCACCCAACAAAAACGTCACTTAGGATTATGAACGGCTTGTGTCGTAGCAGGTCAATGTGCAAATACTGGCATAGAGAAGATTGTTCATCTTCTGCTACAGTGAGGAGAAAGTTAGACTTGACAAAAATCACCTTTTAAATCCCCAAGTCCCTTGTCTTGGATAAAAATTGCATGATTCAGATGTAAAGTCTGAGTTTGGTGAACGTCACATAATCCATCACTCACAACTCTCAGCTGTGTTATTGACATTTTCTTTCATGCATTTTAATACATTTCTTGACTTTAGTCAGGGAGCTATAAGTCTAACGGAAATATCCAACCAGCCAGAATTAATCAGAAAAGGAAAAGTTGTAAAACTATTTAGATATGTCCTTTAAATTTCCTTTTATAGTCATTACAACACATATATAAGAGTTGTCTACTTCAGACTTTTAGGAAAAGTGCATGCACTGCTGCTCTGTATATTTACTGTCAGTAATCATTTTCCTTTGTTGAACTCAGTCACATTTTCAGCCATTTTCCTCCCTGATGCAGTGCCGCCAGGCTTTTGGAACTTTGTCAAGTCTTCTGACCTGTAAGAGAATAAAAAAAGGCACTCGGCGGTTACTGCAGCACAGAGGACCAGGGAAATTAGCGGGGAAAGGGATGAGCTAGAACGGAAAAAAGGATAGAGTGATGGGGGGGAGAAGGAGAGCGGGACAGAACTGAAGAGCGTTGGGGTTTTGTTTTTTTTCCTGTCACAGCAGTCCCATATTGTCCCCAGAAAATGTCACTCTGCCCTTGGGAGGCAGCGCTCCGAGGCGAGACTCATCTGTCTGACCGCATTTACTGAGATGTTCTGTGGCTGGATCCCGAGGAGGCTGGGAGGCGTCCCACTGCACTTTGCCCAACAACACCCCTCATGCTGATTGTCCCCCACAAAAGCTGCAACTGTCTTGATCTGTGGGCCACGCGATGGTATTTGAGTACAAAAGTAAATATTTAACCTAATTCATATTCATTCCGGATTTCCAACAACACAAGCAGGCACTAGAAAGGCATAAACTGACTTTTATTAGAAGTCAAAGATTCGCTTTGTATTAAAAATATCAGAATTTTAAATTTGGGGTCTCCTCTGTAAGGCTGCTGCCCCCGTGACCCGACACCGGATAAATGAAGAAATTTAAACCATTATTATTGCTGGATCTCTGCCAGGCTTTTCACACAGCAAAATATGTTTGTTTATTAAATACTGTTAATGTGGGTAAAAAAAAAAAGAAGCCATATTTGTTCTCCTATATCAAAGTGACTACCCTGAACCCTCTGTGATATATTGTTGCTTATAGAACATGTAAAGTTCAGTTTCAATAGTCTTTTTGTTGTTAATTAATACTTAAGATAAACTAAGCAAACAAACAAAAAAAAAAAACAACTCCTAAGGGGAAATCATATAGGGCGGCTATGTCCATTTGTATTTTTCTTTTTTTTCCCCAATTCATGTTGTTGCTGTAAATGTGCTTATCTGTATGCTATGGTAATGCTGTAAAATGTTATTCTCAATATTGATTATGATTATGTTTACTTTAACAGATGAAGAACGTAACAGGTTCTTAATTTCTTCACAGGTAAACTTTAGGAGGTTGAGTTCAGACTTCAGGGAGCGCTACTCACCAGGGAAATCACAGCTATTTAAGGATAAACATATTTATATGTTAGCCTTGTAAAGGCATCCATAGCTTCAACAATTATAACCAACATCCAAAAATCTTTGAAAAATAACCTCGCGTATCCACAGCAGTGTCAGGTAAACTCTGGTCTTAAACATAATGTGGCTGAACCCATTAAAACTCAACTGTAACTTGAATACCTCACACTCTGTCTTTACGTTTGTAAAACATTGCTCAGTCTCCATATTTACAAATATCAGGTGGTCAGACAATCAAAATGAGCAGCTATTCTCTTCTCAGCACTTAAAAATGCTTAATAACTTTATTTTTGTAAAATCCTGTCAGGGTAAAACCTCCATAAACAATTATTCATGGGTGCATATTGATATTTTGTAAGTACAGCAATTACAGCACCAGTCAGTGTCTTTAAGACCATTTAGTGAAATATGTTTGGCTTTTCTAATTCACATATTGTAGGTGTAAATCAGTGTTCCTCAGTTCCAGTCCTCAGGGATCACTGCCCTGCATATCTTAAATATGCCTCTGTTTCCGAACACCAAATTCAAACGATTGCATCACGTCCTCTGCAGCCGTCATGTGCTGCAGAAGCCTGTTAATCACCCAATTATTCAAGTCAGGTGTGTGGTAAAAGGGAACCTGAAAAAACATTGGTCTAAATTTATTCATTGAGTTTTTAAATAAGAAGCGAGATTGACCTGTACAAACTATTTATTATTTCAAAAAGTTTCCTTTTTCGGCACAAAAATTACATAGGAAATTGTACTACTAGTGTAAAATGCAGATGTGGTTAGTAAGTGTTGTATGTTGCTTGTTTCTACATAATTTTATACAACGTTCACTGCAGTTGGGCTGGAAGGGCATGAAAAACCTGACCGGGAGAGAACTAGCATTAAAGCACAAAAACAGTCCGTCAGCACCAGGGAGATAATACTGCAATAAAAAGGGCTAATGAGAACATATATTATCCCATTAAAATGAAGCACTGGTCTCCAGACATTCTCGTCTGGTGCATTTAATGAGTAGAAAGCATAAGCATTCGTTTTCATCACAGTGTATAAGTGCACTAAATCAAAGAGACTATGGGGACGTTGATGTTCGCATCATGTCCAGGATGGCTTGAATTAGAGTGATGTGTTGAACTACTTCTTGGCTAATTTAAAACAGTCAATCCTAAATGACCTAAGGCTGGTTTTGGCCAGGAATATGATGGTTTTAGTGTATCAGTGACATGTATTTGGATGTGAAGACCAACATACCAAGAAAAATGTGTGGGAAATTTGATGAAAAGTCCAATAAAATACATTTTTATGTAATATTTGACCTTTATGGTTTTGGAGCTTTGGCTGTTCTGGGAGACTTTGTTGTCCTGACTAATCTCCGACTGGTACTGAGGAGGAGGAAAACCTTACCTAACCAAGAATGCTAAATAAACCTGATCAAGTCAGGTTTATTTGCATAGCACATTTCAGTAACAAGCCAGTTCAAAGTACTTTACTTTACAAACAGAGGATAAATCCAACACCTTTGATCAGGGTGAGCTTCTTACGCCCAAGAGCGGCGCAAACAAACTCCACCGAAACACCAACAATTTGCAATCCAAGACAGGCAATGGTCAGACACAGTGAGGTGGATGTGGGTTTAATGAACAGATGCTACACCAAGAATATTTCTTCACCGGTAGCAACTGTTTGAAAGGACTCAACATAACAAGTAGCCTCTTCTTGTTTCATGTCATCCAAGCTTGACTGTGACTTATGCGATCTTGTTTTAATTTTAGACTTCAAGTTCAGTCATTACAATCTTTATCCAGTACCTTTTAGCGCCTATTATTTTCTGCTAATGTGCAATCACCACAGAGTCTATCATACCTCCAGATGGTGTTTGTCCACAACATGAATCTCTGAGAATATTCTTCCTCAAGGGTTAGACTTGTAAATGAAAAACATTGTGCGTGTGTGACATGTAAACAGGAGCGTATACGGCTGCTAATACTCCTTAAGGTTGGAATTAGTTACTAAATGTTCATGTTTGAACTGCATTCCTAGAATAGCTTGTGCTTATAAATTAGTACATAAATGCAAGAATGCGAGTAATCCTCTAATCTAGCATGTTTCTGTCGTGCTGAAAGGCAAGCTACATTTGCTGCTCTGGATTAAAGTAGCTCATTAAAACGAGGTGCCCAGGATCGAAGTAGGCCAAGAGCGATTCTCTTTGATTCAAATTGAAGACAAAGCAGCTCAAGGAAATAAATAGTTTATCAGAGCTGGGCAAGGCTTTCCTCTTGTCTGCCGTAAGCCCCGGACACAACACTGGCTCATCGACTCGGCTGAGCAGGGAGATTAAATGGCTTATTGACTGCGACAGGACAGAGGCATCAAAAATGAACTTGTGGAGAGAGTCACCTTCAGATGTCTCTGAGACACAGAAAGGGACAGATCACAAAGTTTGCAATTCCTTGTGATTTAGTTTTTTAATCGAGATAAACTTGAGTCGGGTCCGTCACCGATCCATCGCACTTTCATTTGACATCGTCTTCAATATTTACCTCTGAATGAATGCCTGGAGAACAGCAAGGGAACCCTTATTTAAATGTCAGTGTACAGCACAACATATTGAACCAGTTTTACATTAAAGGAGGGACACGTTATTAAATGTTTAAATGCCATATTTTTCTCTCTGCTGAAAGATTCATAAAGGCCAGTTTAGCGACTGTGTCTCTTCTGAGAGCAAATGGCTGAAAATTCATGCAGGGAACAAGAGTTTCTGTGTAACAACTGATCACCAACCGTCCCCAATGAAATCAGAGAAATCAACTTAACTATAATATTTCTCTCCGACACTTTAGTAGTGTGCAGTTTTTTAATAATATATAGAAACTTAAGAGCGTCCGTGGACAGAAGATTGAATTTTTCAAATGCAGTTTATCTGGCTCATCCATCTGGAGGTCTCCAGAGGTGCATTCTGCAGTTTGTCAATATGCTTTGCTCATATAGGCTGTGAAATTAAAATAAATAGGTTATTGACTGGCAGGTGACTTGGCAATGGGACTGCTGTAATGCACACCCACTTGCTCAATGACCCAACCTGCCAAGAACTGTTCTCCATAAATCAAAGAATAATGATAGGTTCCTGTTTTGTCTTCTTTTCAAACTCTGTAGGATTCATTTGTTTTTAAATTTGCTCCGATTGTCATTCTGCAAGCCCTGTTTACTTTTGCATAAGCAATAACAAGAGAAATTCCCACTTCCAAGCCTTAAATGCTTGGTATGCACCCACTGTAGTCATATTTTTAAGAGGATCTGAGGATACAGTGCTGAGGATCTATTCTTCTTGAGGTTATCCCAATATTATGTTAGATGCAAACAATTTTAGCATATGCTACTGAAAGCTTTAAAATTCCCACATTTTCAAGACACAAACTTACAAAGTTCAAAGTCAGACAGACAGACAGATGGAAGGATGGAAAATACAACTCCTTTTCTTCTCATCATATTTTTCCAGTGTATGGAAATTCTGCAATATTATGAAAAACTGTTCGTCCGCGTCTTCAGTGGTCATGTAATTACTAGCCTCCGCATTCATGGTCGCTGCATTGAGGGGAACTAGTTGTTGCGTAGCAGAGAACAAGGGGGAAGGTGTGAGCAGCATGTACACAGGCATGATTGACATTCTTAACACCCTCCTCCCAGCTCTGATTAATTCATTTTAGAAAATGAAAATGGGAAAAAAACATCCAAAACATCTTTCTGAGAAATAAAACCTAATTTTTATTCAGCTTACAGCTACATGTAGTTTTTGAAGATTCAACCCATTGGTTTCGTCTTAAAAAGTGTAAAATTTTAATGTTTAATGTTCATTGTTGCACCTGGAGAAACAGCAGCCATCTTTATTTCCCCAGTTGTCCTATGAAAATAAAGCACTGTTAGAAAACAGAATAGAAAGAGAGGGCAGATAATTATAGCGAGTAACCATTTTTCTTATTCTGTCCAGCGGTCTTGGCAGTGGTTGGTTTGATGGATGCAAGGCCACCTGCCTCGCCGTGGGGTGTGTTTCAGTGCTGGGAAATGCCTCCAGCCAAATGTAATCTGCTTAATGTTGTGTAGATATTGCTGCTATTATGACAGAACACCACATTGCAGGTTTCCTCCTTGTCGGTACAAGAGCACGGAAAGGACGTTGGTTAAGAATAATGATACGGTGAAGGTGGCACGTGCAGGTGGGAAGGAGAAGGAAAAATGTTACAATAAATCTAGTCTCGAAGCTAAAACTGCAGCATTGTGGCTCATTGAAAAAACACAAAACAAAACTGTCTTGCGCTACATTGACCAAGCAGCAGGACGCTCAGTTACACCAGTCCAGATGAAAAATGACTGGTTTACAGATAACTGCGCAGCTCGAAAATTTGAACACCTACAAGTAGGTAATTTTTCCCACTACGTTTGGTTGGTAGAATGGTATGGAATACACCATATCAAAAATAATCAAAAATATTGCTTTGAAGTTACAGCTGCTGCAAATTCAATGCTGGTTGTGACAAATGAGTTGATTGCAATTACGTTTATATTTTCAAGGTAGTTTCTAGTTAACTCTAATTCTGCTGGAATAATTTTAGTGATCGAAGGTCAATACAATTGGTGATGCTTCAGTGTGTAAGTTTAAAAAACTGTCAAATTCTTGCCCCCTTCCTGATCTGGCCAGAGATGACATGTTTAGTGGCAAACTGTTATTGAACAGCTGGTTGTCTAGGTGGTTTCTTGAAAACAATGTGGGAACTTTACCCAGCTTTACCCAACTATAGCAAGACATTTTCCCATTTTACAGTGAAATAATCTGCCAGGGGAAGTTATTTAGAATCAGTATTAAAGAATTATTGACTTAAAGCCAGCTTCTTGATGAAAATTTGCTTATAGAATGGTTCTGTCTTATTTCAGATGTACAAAGATATTTGCACTAGAAATTAGACCAAAAATACTTTGCAAAATTTTGTGTTTTTATTGTGTATTCAGTCACTTATTTTGTGTCACATTTTTATGTCATTTTGTTGAAAAGTTTTCATTTTGACAAAAGATTTCATTGTCTTTTTCTGGTAAGGAAAAAAATAATTGATTTAGTATGTGTAATGATTGTAAAAGTAATAAAAAGCCAAAACATCCAATGGGGTGGATGTTTTTATATTCACCGTCAGTGGTGAGAAATTGTTGCTTAAAAAAATTAAGGTTTACCCCATTACTCAGTTCTTTGTCCAGATTTTTAAAGAAATTAAATAAACCTTATTTATTGTATTTATGTCATGTCTGAGTGATATTTCAAGATGAATGCAGATGACAGTTTTATGTGGAGCCAGTGGCATAATTTTGTGTTGTTGGGTCCCAATGACTTATGCTTTTAATGTGTTTTATATTTGCATTTGAAACATGCCTTAGCAATCTTTGTGATTTTATATAGCTAAAAGACGAGCTAGGGACGGCTATTGCAAATTCTCTTTGGCTATTCATACAAAGGTGAATAAATATTTAATACCCAACCCTTTACTGCTACAGAAAAACTTCAAGATGGTAATAATGTAAGAAAAAGATGACAAATATAACACCATCTTTCCTGCACAATAAGCACGCTATATAATCCTCTCATTTAAAAATTGAACAGCCTATGTATCACTTACCCAGATTTAATAATACAAACATAATAAATGTCTGATCTCTATCAACCAACCATTAAATGTGATTCTGTGACTTTAATGTTGTAAGAGTCATTTCTGTTAATCTCTTGCTTAGGTCCTCAAAATGACAAATTCTGTACAATTTTTGTGCAGCATGACAAGGCTGCCTTGTCGGAGGGTAATTCTATGTTTTTAGAAATGTCCAACCCTAATATCCAGGGAGGACAACTCATTAAAAAGCAATCAATAAGAAAATATTTCAATTAAGAACTTTCAATCTGTAAGGTTTTTTTCCTTTCGATTTTTGTTCTTCTTTGTTGCCGCCACTTGAACAAAATGAAGTCTCCAGGCTGAAAGAAGCTAGACAAAGGAAATAGATTCCCAAACATGCATCCCCTCCTCCTTATTACCTCTTTTTGTATTTACTTTTAATTTGTATCGATCTTTCACCTGCACCTCAATTTTGCTGGTGTCAGAAAGGTGAGGGAGCATTACAATATACAATACTTTTTTTCTCCTCTCTTATCGTGGCGGAAATGAAAAGCAAATGGCACCTTTGTCCAGGACGTGAGATCGTCCAGGCGGAAGGGCTTTGAAGCGCAGGGTGAAATTGAAAAGGTTGCAGGTTCACATCCCCGGACAATGCTGGCCCTTCTGCCTCCACTCCTGCGGCTCACAGGAGATTAGAGGAGCGAAAGAGATAAGGAGCAGCATTGGCTAAATGTTATTTTTTTTCCAGAATGGGGGCTGGGCAAATTGGAAAAGCTGAAGTGCTCTAGTTAGCCAGAAGACAGACAAATAGAATCAGACTGGCAAAGCAAGAACATAAAGTGAATCACTCAGACCTGACCTTGACTTGATCGTGCTTAAACTGGTCTGCTGGTTCAAAGATAAAAAAAATAATAACGAAAAAAACCTGAGCACAGGCGATCAATAGAGAAACAGCACAACATCAAAGATGTTATTTTAAAATGATGTTCTTTTTGCCAGTGAGCAATTATGTCGGATGTAGTGACAATATTTTTAATCTTAGTGACTTTTCTGGTACATGAAAACCTCAGTGTGCAGCAAACAGCAAAGTAACTCACAAGTAAAAGAGTTGTGGAACTCTTTTAAAGTCTTCTTTACCCATCGAAAATGTAAACATTCAGGTTTTACAAAAGGTGATGCTTTAGGGAAATCAAGAAGGAAACAAAGGAAAATTCACAAATGTCAATTTGTCACAAATGCTCAGGTTAGCAAGCATAGCTACAGATGACAACAGATAAAACAACGTTAGTGTAAAACTGAGATGTTTCTCTTTTATTAGCACATTTAGCAGTGCACAGGGGTGATTGACAATGCTAAGACACTCCCCCTTGGCTCTGGTTGGTTGTTTTTATTCCTGATTGGTTGCATTTCTTCAGGCAGCAATAGTAGTGCCTGAAGGAGGTGAAAGAGCTTGAGCTTTTCACACATTATCTGTCTCATATAATATGTAAATTTTTTTGTTTTTTTTACATATTTCAACAAATTTTTACATATTTCAACAAATATGTAAAAAAAACAGATTTTTATAAAAGTTACAAACTGCAGCTTTAAATCCATGCATAAAAATATGATGCATTCTAGAGGGGGCCAGCAAAGTTAAGGTAATCCATTTCCCTCGTTTGGTGTCAGTGCTGGTCTGCAAAAAGAGACAGACTGAAATAGGAGAATTATAGAAACATGCAAGGAACCAAAGGAAGAGAAGTTGACAATATTATTGCTCATTAAAAAGCAAATTTACTAGGTGTCATTTTGGCCATTACGGAGTCCAGTTGTTCTCTCTTCTCCTGTGTCCCCAACCTGATATTTGAATTAGCAGGTCTAAATGACAAGACCGCCTCAAAGAGGAGCCCACAGGCCCCTCTCTCCCAGAGTTTCAAAGGCCCGGCAACCTGGTTGCTGCTGGCTGTCAGAGAGTCGATTGGAACGTGTGGCAGTGAGATAACCTGTACGAGACAGAGCCCAAAGCCGTTCGCCTCTTTGACAGGCTTATTAACGGGAAACCGCTGAGGAAAAAAAAAGAGGTCCATATCGGCAGAGGGATCAGGGGAGAAGAAACCTTCCCTTATCACCAGGACACCGGGGATTAAAGCCTGCCCCGCTCTGATAAATTAATTATTCTCTCTTATCTCTCATGTTTAAAGACTGTCAGACAAACCCACCTGGAGCCACAGTGCTGGACAACCCGTGTGACAGTAAGAGAAAGAAACATGTAGCCTGTGCCGGGGCTCATCTTGTTCTATCCAAATATGGTTTTCTTCCAGTTTCCTGGCTGCAACATAAAAACAAATGAACAGACTTTCCTTTAAGATGATGCGACGTTTCAGGGGATACCAGTAGAACTGCTTCAAATAGGAAATCTGAGAAATGACACACACTTAAACCTCTTTTGTGGAAAATTTGTCGTAAACCCACAAGCACAAAAAGCTTTCTGAGATCCCTCAAAAATCACAAGTATGGAGCGTGATCTCCCCTAAAGCTGTGAGCATTTAAAAATAAAGCCGGAACGCCACACTGTGGGAAAGCAGACGGAGTCAAACATCATCTGTACTATGGATAAAATCAAATATCTCTCCAATACAATTATTTTCCAAACAGTAATGCTGGACAAAATCAATGTAGCAATCCTGCTAGCCATGGAGAGGCTTAAAATGTAAATAATGCATCTCACCATGTTGCTTTCCTGGAAATGATTTCTGAATCTGATGCATTTACATCCTGCAGCCTGCTGCACCCACACACCATACCTAACCCTCATCCAGTAAAATCTGATTGACCTTACACAACCCTACAGATGTGAGCAAATGACCTGGATGGAAATGAGAAAAATTAAGTCTTAATCTCACCTTAAATGTTTTGTGCAAGAGACTACAGTGATTTTATTGAATATAAACTCTGCCAGGTTCAATGTTCTGCTTCTGTCCACTTCTGCTATATCTATTCTTCACATTGAAGAACGTAATTGCATTTTAAGAGAAGAAACCAAACAATTCAATGACTTAGATTTGCCATGCACACAGAAACTGCTCCTTTCAATTTCAGTATATCCTGTCATACAGTTTTCACCAAACATTTGGATAAAAATTCTAACCCAGTATATCTGGTTAGAGAGCACGGAGTCTTGCCATTTCTTATTGGCCACCATTTTGAACCATTACAACTGGAGATGTTTCCCAGTAAAAAAGAAGAAACTCTTTTCAACAGTTGCCACATACTTGCTCAGAAAACCTCTAATGTCAACAAACCAGTGCAAACGGCTGAGCTTCCTTGGATAGAATGAAATTTACCAGTAAAGCTGCATTGTATATTATAATTAGGACAGATTTTTTTACTGAATTGATTTGATTACATATTTCTGAATATAAATAGTCTTTTCTTGTAAAATGACAAGTTAATGCATTTGAATTCGAGTTCCGAAGGAAATATTTTCAAGTTGTTAAGAAATCTGATCAATAAAACATTTAAAAACCTTTAAAAGTTGGATAAAATTGAAGATTTCCTTTGTGGTGCTTTCAGGAAAAGCAAATACGCTTTTCCATCCATTTCAACACCTGGAAATGGAAATGAATATCTATGGGTTTACCAATTAAAAACCTAAAATTACATGTCATGTTTGGCGCCACAGAACAAAAACGTGAAAGACAGACATTGTTTCGGTATCTATTTTGCCAGCATAAGGAGATTCTAAGTGGTAGGAGAGGTTTTCAAAGGCGTAGCGTGCCTGTGTCACAATACCCTCTGATGTCCTTGAGATAGTTGCTTGAAGTCTGTCAGCGGTGCTCACCTCCAGCCTGACGGGGCCAGCACACATGGAGGGTGATTGACAGGGTGGGTGAGTCGCAGGCTTCCCTAGCCTCTCTGCAATAATAGCAAAAACACCAATGCCGGGAATGTTAATGTCCTTCATATTTTATTAATTCAAAATCCATGGGATATCAGCTCGGTGCTTTATGAAAAGAAAACATCAATCCTGCAGAAGTAATGAGTGCGGCAGCAGATTGGGGTTGAGGAAGAAGGCAGCAGAGAAGAAGGGGGAGGATGAGGCACCGAGAACCCCTCTAGGTATGTACTGAGGGAACGGAGAAAACTAATATTTGACTGTCCGCTGTCGGGTCTTGTTGGCTAAATGACTGTGCCTCAGGGAAGAAACAAGCACAGCGGCTGTTGCTGAGGTGTCTCATCCAGCTCAGTGGAGTGATTGCTACACCTTATAGGCATCTGTGAATGGCTTTATGTTTGTGCACGCAAACACATGTGCATGTCTGGGTTTTTTTGTTTTTTTGTCCCGTGTGTGTGCGTGCGTGCGCTTTAGTTCCTTGATTGAAGTGTGGGGGCTTTGTTGTTTACAAAGCTTGTCACATATTTTTAGGCATCAAATTGACAAGACAGAACAGCAGCTGCATTAAAAGTGATGTGTGGTTTTCCTTAAAAGCTTGCATATGGAACTGCCGGAAACAGTCTGAAGGTCACAGCAGAGAAAACAGGGACACAGCTTGTCAGGGTGCTACAATGTCACAGGCAGGTGCCAAGAAAATTCAGAGCAGCTGGTAGAAAAGATCTTAGAAGGCAACGTAAAACTTTAATGCGCTACAAAAGACTTGCCACAAATGATTCGCTTCTCTTATTAGGCATGGAACAAGGAATATAAATTTTAAAAAAAAAGTATGTTGCATAAGAAAATTCATATAAATCATAGTTTTAAAGTGTTTTTTTAAAATACCAACTCTTTGGTGAGAAAAGTATCATCAGATGTCCAAAAAGCAGCAAAAACATGCAAAACTTTGCATGTTTTTATGTGACAGACTCTCTAGGAAAGAAAAAATAATTGAATGGGAGGGAAAAGGTTTATCTTAAATATGTTTAGAACTTGAAGTTCCCCTGTTTTTGAGCTCACAATGCTTCATTCTTTACAGAGGCTAGACCTTCAAATTTGACGACCTTCAAACGTTGAACAAGTTGGAGGTCATCCAATAGATAACACCTGTAAATGCTTGGAGTGGCACAGGAACCAAACTAGCAACTGCTAGTGGTTGAGAGGGGGAGGAAAGTATCCATCCATCCATCCATTTTCTTAACACCCTTGTCCCTTAGTGGGGTCAGGAGGGTTGCTGGTGCCTCTCCAGCTAACGTTCCAGGTGAGAGGTGGGGTCACCCTGGACAGGTCGCGAGTCTGTCGCAGGGCAACACAGAGACACACAACCATGCACACACACACACTCAGACCTAGAGACAATTTAGACAGACCAATTAACCTAACAGTCATGTTTTTGGACTGTGGGAGGAAACCGGAGTACCAGAGAAAACCCACACATACACAGGGAGAACATGCAAACTCCATGCGGAAAGACCGGGGCCGGGAATCGAACCCAGAGCCTTCTTGCTGCAAGGCAACAGCTCTACCAACTGCACCACTGTGCAGTCCTGGAAGAAAATATGTTTTTACTAAAAGTTTCCAATAATGTCAGAAAAAGTCACCTGATTTGACAGTTTTCACCGGTGTTATGGAGAACAAAGAAATGTGATGATGCTCCCACGCTGCGTTCTGTAAGGCCAATATTTCACTTTCCTCTTGCTTAAAAATAAAGACACATTTATGTCATGAACTGTTGTAGGTTAAGAACCAGGTACAGACTGATACTTATTACAAGAAAAACCTCAAAATTATAGTCAAGATACAAGATAACTGGAGAATGAATGTCCAGAACGATGCTGAGCTGGCAAGACAGCAGGAGGACATCCAATTGCATTTAATGCAAGGGTCTAACAGGAGTGCAGGAAACAAACAGGTTTTAAAAGCTTTGTAGGGGATTAATAAATCAAGGACCAGGTGAGTTCAGTCAGCAGAAATACATCACAGCTGAGAAGGGAATGTAACTTTAACATCACAACAGGTTCCTGCAGTCTGTTTGCAAATACTTTCTAGGAAACTGCAATAAAATTCTCAATTGTCCCAGTTAGGTGTCAGCTTTACCAATAATATGACCTGAAAAGACCAATAGAGAATGTAGCTCTTTGCAGAACAACACAAAAAATAAGATATTTTGAAAACTTTTTAAATATTGTGTAATCTTGCTTTAATTTATATTTAGACGAAATGACTATAATTGTAACAACCATTACTGAATTGTCTTAGTAGAAGAAGCATTAACATAGCTTTTTCTGTTTAAAGAAAAAAATAGTATTATTTTCTACATTTTTGGGAGATACTGTGATATATTTCGCTACGGGTTACCATGGTAGGAAAAAAACAACATGCCTCGACTGACAGCATATTTCTGCACTTTGAGTCGGTGTTTAAAGCCTCACCATAAAACGTAAATCTGATTTTGAAAAGAATAAAACGGTTCCTGCAGCATTAAGAGCAGGTGGTTCTCTGTGTAGATTGCAGAACTACTAGGCAGCCGCTGTCACTTTGTGTGAAGGGAACAGATGGAATCATGACAACTTCCATTTACGTCCACCATTCCCACCATTATTATCGTGATTTTAAAGACACTGGATTGAGCATATGGTGAGCAGGTCCCTAATGACATGATGGATGTTTAGTATTCTCTGGGGCAGTTCATTGTTCACAAATGGGTGAAAACAGACAGTTTGATAGTTTCAGGCTAAAACTGCTGCTGCTGCTGCTTTTTAAGAAGGCCATCATGTCCAATCATTAAACATCTGGAAGTGTCTCTCAGCTGCCGCCATTATGGCTCCAATCTTTCCGTCTTCTAGCTGTGTTTATTTGAGTCGCTGCAGGGCTGCATAGCAAAAACTTGAGACTAATAAAAGTGATAAATGATTTCTTGGTGATTCACAGAAAGTTTCATCTGTTTCTCTCAGGGAGAAGAAATTATATTCTGAGAAGATGCCACCAGCTTATTCAGACCCACATCTATCAAGCGTTTTACCTCACTAGTGACATTTCATCCCTGAATGAATTCTCCTGGCATCTAAAGCCTCTTTTCACCTCCTCTACCTCCTGCCTGCACACATAAAACATCTAAATGCATTTGACAAACATGGTCACAAGAACTGACCATGGTTTTACACCTATAATGTGGCTTGAGGATTTTATTATGGATTTAAGAAGGAGTTTTTGTCATTTGCCAATGTAGAAGTTGACCCATAAAGATTTTGGTTCATTAAAAAGTTGAACATACTAAGCAGTAAAACCACAATGGAGAGGTGCTACCCTGATGGTTTGGGGTATAAAACATTAATACATTTCATCTTAGTTATAATCACACATTTGCGTAAGGTGTATTAAAGAGTGTAGAAGAATCTTGCATTAGGAATTCAGATCCCCATAAAGTGGAGTATATCAGCTCTTAAGTTGTTGTTTCTATTCATTTCTTCTTAAGAGTTTTTTGCTAATTGTCTTTGGGAGAATACTAAACCACCTTACATTTTGACCCATCGTATGTGACGTCACGCTCTTCAGAGAGTGTCTACCATGACGACATCAACAAAACTTATGTGCACTTTAACTCTTTTAAGGTTTGTCCAAAAACGAACCTGTCAGAAGGTTTGTTGGCTGTCACTTGACAATGCCCAGCTTCATTTCGCTGTCTGATTTGTGTTTACCCTATATCTCCAAAACACTTTGCCAACAATGATTGTGACAAATGGTTCAGTTCGTGTTCACCACTTGTCCCTTATTCTTTCTCATTCACTTACTTTCTATATTTGGTTATAATGATTAATTTAAACATTGCAATTTTGCTTCATTTACTATCCCGGGTTTGTTTGTGTTAGCATTATGTTGCAGGATCCGTCTATGTATGTTTAGGTTAAAGTTATTTTTGGATTATGGGCTGATTTTGTTTCAAGGTATTTTTAGGTATTTGTTTTTCTTTTTACTCACCATTGTTTGTCCTTGTAGATCTGCAGCAGGGCAGGAGTCTGGGAGGCGCCGGCCCAGTACTTCCTGATTAAATGGCTGGGTGATGTCAGTGATTACCTTGCTGGGTTCTACCAATTAGAGGGTTTTTCTTTATTGATTTTATTCATATTGATTTGTTTGTTTTCCTTTAAAATCACCTTTTGAGTTATCTTGCATTATGTGATTTATTTTGCAGATAACGTCATTATGTAGGAGTTTGTAAATTGATTTGTAGTTTTGGTGTTTCTCTGTTTAAATGTTGTTTGTTTTGACCTGTTCCTTTGTGGCTGTGTCCAATCAAGAACAGGTGTGGTGCCAATTGTATATAAAAGCAGCGATCTTCTGGATGCTCAAGGAGAGAAGTCAAGGAAAAGACTGAATAAAAAAGTGATGTGAGGAAACTGAAACCGGTGGCTGGTACTGATTTTCTGTTCACCTTCTGACCCTTGTGCCTAAACTACTTTACAATCATCGCCCACCTAAACTGTTGATGGATTTGCAGCCCAAGCCATGTTCAGATTTTCTGTTTTTCTTCCCCTGGTGTCCTTTGGCGTGTCTCTTACTCATATTGGTGGAGAAATTGGAATAGAAAAAAATAACAGCTCTTTGCTTTACACATTCAAAGTTAAGGTTAGCCTAAATTACAAGCTGGTTGTAAAGAAATATACATTTTTCACATTGATCTTTTCTTAAGCATTTTGTTTCTCAGTATGTAATTGTCCTGCCATAAACATTTAAAGTTGATCATTTCATTGTAAGCCTGGAACCTTGAAAATTCAGTGTGGAATTAAATATTTTCCATTCTGTTTAATGCTGGCATTTAAAATTTTTGCTTGATATTCTTAATATACGCTGAGATTCTGCTACTATTTATATGAACATTCATCTCCACCGCAGAGCATAGGTTGGACTTTGGCCAGACTCTTAATTCTCCATCATATATTTATATAAAAGAGTAATTTGAACCTAGAGAACAGGTCAAATGGGTTTAACTATGTGGTGAATAATGTAAGATTCTATTAACATTTAAATTTGACATTGATTTCACACAGTCAGGGCTCGGCTAAGTGACAAGAAACATCAAGATGTTAGAGAAAAAGAGTCCTGCTATTTGTCCAGGTGGCATTTTTTTAAATATATTTCTAACAATTGAACGTAATGCTACAAAGAGTTTTAAGGACTCAGTTTCAGTTACGATTCGTTTATGAAAACTTAAAGCTTAAAAAATGTTTTACACAATTCTGCCTCTCCTGTAACAAACAAAACATTTTGAACCAACCAGATTGTTTTTACATATAGTCTGACCAAAATATTACAGAAGTATGAAGTATGTTCAGAAATGTAGTGTATATTTCTGTTTTTAAGCTAAAGATTCTTTATATACTGTAGTTAAAGTAGATTTTTTCCAGCTCAACATAAGTTTGTAGATATAGATGTGAGGTCCAGGCATTGCCTTTTAGAGATCTGTTTACACACAGAGAGGGGAGACCTTTTAATAGGACAGACCTGCCACTTGCATTGAGGTCATTGCATTTAAAACTTGTATTTACTGGACAGATGCCCGGATAGTTCAAGACTGTGCAGATTTTATACTTACATTGGATCTAGCTCTGTTTTGTTATGTCTGGGAATAATAATAATGCATATATATATATAATATTTCCAAGCTAACAGTCACTGAAGCTGTTGTACTTTTATCCAAGGCTTTTACACATTAATGTTGAGATTCATCTTTCATTTTGTAAAAGTCTTTATGCATGTTCTATATGGTCAGATCTCATACCCTATATTCCATTTATTCTAATAATAGACATTATTAAATCAGATATTAGACATATACTATTTTCAGAGGCAACAAAGCAAAGATTCAGCATATCTGGTTATTATATATTTTATCCTGTTTTTCAGCATAAAGCATCAGGTGGGATTCTTTGGGATTTCTGTTTGTAATATCTTCTGTCATCCTGCATCCCCTGTATTGCTTTTCAAGTCAAAAGGCAGGTTGTATATCTGTCAAGAGGGTGCACTGCCATCAAACTCAGATGAGATTGCTTTTTTCAGGGTTATGAACAATAAACAGTGTTTGTGCAGCTTGATATCTGTCAGAACATGACGGCATGACTCAGAGATCTCAATAAAAAAAGAAATAGTAATGCTGGCTGGAATGAAAACTAAATAAAAATAGTTTAGTCAAACTTTGAAAGAAAACCAACAGAAAGTTTTTTTTTTTACTATCTGCAAATAATTGCTATGATCATCACTGCCATCAACCAATTATTATTCTGCTGCGTGTTAACTTTGCATTTTAAGTAGAAAAGTACACGCCTTCAAGTGAATAAAACTCTGGCGTCATCGTCCTATGCATCTGGTACTGCAGCATGGCTTGTCTGGTAGGCCTAGCTGGTACAATTATGTAGCAGAAAACGTCACAACTTACAGAAGACAGATTAGTGCCACTGCTTACAAAATCTACACAACTGGTATTTAAATATCACAACAATAACCAAATAATGTTAGAAAATCTCATTAAAAAAAATACAGATATATTATGTACATGGAGAAAGACTCACATTGTGCAGTCCAACCTGTTTTCTGATCAAATCAGTAAATAATAATTTAACCCTTTGAGGGACATTCATAGATCTTTGAACTTTCTGTGCAAGATGGAAAAAATGGCATTTACAGTAACTGACTTATGAGGGAGCAGCACACTATAAATTATACAGGCTTCACCCTGATAAATCCACACTGTAATAGTGCCTCATAAAGGATAAAAAACACTTTGCAGACGTGACAAGACTTTATGTTTCATAAAATGCACATGATTTCTTCAAGTTTAAATCCCCATAAAATCAATTTATAGTCAAGCAAACATACATACTTGTGAAAATAAGAAGGTATAATTAAATTAAGATATTGTATATCTATCTGAGTTTAAGAATCCATACACTTATTTTAGAGTATTTATAAAATATGATATAATGATTTATCATCACAGTTTTGGGTACAATTAGATTTCTGACTCCAAAACAATTCTATAATTTAAAGGAGTTGCAAATGTGCTTATTTAGTCCTGATGTTTAATGTTTGTTGCCCCTGAATTGGCATAATGACAATTTATTTATCTCACTTTGAGTTCATTTCAGGAGATTTTCTTGAGAACCTTGATGTTTTGTGGGACACAGTTGGACCTCAAGCCCAAGTTCTGGTACTCTTGGTTTTCATGTGGATCATGTTTACAGTGTTTTATAAACAATATTTTATTGGGTGTGTGGTCGGTTGGACCCCATCTGTAAACACAAGGGTTAATTGTGCAACTATCCTCCCATTTGCCTTTAGCAAACTTATAGAATATTTCGAGCATGTTACGATCACTGTGGTGCAAAATTATGTGTCTTTTGCACTCCTTGTTCTTATGCATGATTTTATTCTGCTATCATGTTCGAAATGAATAAAAATAAAGTATGAATTTTAGCTGGAGCTGTAGATATAGGCATAACCAGTGTTGTATAAAGTACTGAAATCTCATAGTCAAGTAAAAGTATAGTTACCTCTCCAAAATATGACTTTGGTAAAAGTCCAAGTCACTGATTGAAATGTTACTTGAGTTAAAGTCTTAAAGTATCTGAATTTTCTTGTACTTAAGTATGGAAAGTACTGTAAAAATTTATGTACTTAAGTAATATAATGAAAAGTATAAGTAAAAAGTAAATCAAAGCAAATGCAGTTTGAATGACAATTTTTATATTTTGGTAAACTTGTCAAACACAGTTAAACTAATGTACACAACCAAGTGCAGGCAAAATTAAACCTGCTAATAGATAAACCTGCAGGCATCATTAGGTGCTTTACCTACAAGGTTAACTTAACCTGATTTACAACTGAACCAGCTTCTTAGTTTCCCCTCCAGGACAGAAAATACAAAGTTTTTGTAAGCCTTAAGTTTTCCCTTCAAGTAAGTTCAGGGCTGAAAATGAGAAAAATAGTCAGTACAGAAAATGCGCCAACATGAAGAAAAAAAGCCGTTACAATTAATTACTCTACTTCACAAACTATTGGTGCAACAACTGATCATTATGTGTGGCGTTAGGGACATGTGGCTGCTGTTTATCACAAGACTTGCTTTGTGTTTAATGGGAGAAGCAAAACAACTGTATCCATAGACATAATATAAGGATAGACGCCTCATGCACCGCTCTCGCCTATTGTCGCTCACCAGACAATAGGATCGGTAGACCACAACACTCAGCCTTATGTGTTTAGCAGCAAAATGACATATCAGCGCATTTAATCGATCATAACACATTTTTTTGTTACTGGGAACTATATTCAAATATCTATCAAAGCTACATTTATAAACAATTGTATTATTTAAGTATGTTTTAATACATAGTTCAGCATATTTAAATATGATTAGTGGCTATAACAATAGAATAGGAATTTTATATATATATATATATAGTATATATAGTGTGAGAGCCACTGTCCAGGATGAAACATCCAAGATCCATAAATACATCAAGGACAAAGCCTCAACGGACGATATGCTCAGGGAATGTCTCAGGCAATGGGGAACACAGGATGAGGGGCTAGAGGTTCCATCATGGGAGAACAAGCCCCTACATGGGATGTACAAATAACTGAAGTGGCTGATATCAGGAAATCCTACCAATGGCTGGACAAAGCTGGACTCAAGGACAGCACAGAGGCTCTCATCCTGGCTGCACAGGAACAGGCCCTAAACACCAGATCAATAGAGGCTCAGATCTACCACACCAGACAAGACCCAAGGTGTAGGTTGTGCAAGGAGGCCCCTGAGACAGTCCAGCACATAACAGCAGGGTGCAAGATGCTGGCAGGGAAAGCGTACATGGAACGACATAACCAGGTGGCGGGCATAGTGTACAGGAACATCTGTGCAGAATATGGACTGGAAGCCCCGAGATCGAAGTGGGAAACACCCCCAAAGGTGGTGGAGAATGACCGAGCTAAGATCCTGTGGGACTTCCAGATCCAGACAGACAAGATGGTAATGGCGAACCAACCGGACATTGTGGTGGTGGATAAAGAACAGAGGAAAGCCGTTGTGGTGGATGTAGCTATACCAAGTGACTACAACATCAGGAAAAAGGAGCATGAGAAACTGGAGAAATACCAGGGCCTCAGGGAGGAACTGGAAAAGAACTGGAAGGTGAAGACCACAGTGGTGCCTGTGGTCATCGGGGCCCTCGGGGCAGTCACCCCCAAACTGGAGCAGTGGCTAAAACAGATCCCAGGAACAACATCAGACATCTCAGTCCAGAAATGTGCAGTACTAGGCACAGCCAAGATACTGCGCAGAACCCTCAAGCTCCCAGGCCTCTGGTAGAGGACCCGAGCTCAGAGGATGAAAGAGACCACCCGCAGAGGGTGAGAAGGGAATTTATATATATATATATATATATATATATATATATATATATATATATATATATATATGAGTCCAAAATCCGTTGTGAGATCCATCCTGCTGCTGTGAATCCGTCTCTCATTATAGATTCTCCCTCTTCTTCCTCACATCGTGTCTTTATGAAACTTTAAAAACAAAAACTGAAGATTTGGGATGAATCTTACTAGTGAAAGAATTACATAATAATAGTCTTTACCACCTGTGTAAATTTTGCTGATGAATGTTATAACACATAATATAAGTTTTATAATATATGTTACTTTGTTTCATTTCTAATATAGGCTCTTGTGTCAGATAATCTAAGTCAATGTTAGAGAATAATTCATTTTTTTAGATTTACAGAATCTCAGTTATCCTTCATATCGGGGCTGAACCCGTATTACACCATGTAGCTAATATTAGCTGGTATCTCGCCGGTGGGCATAAATACAGTAAAGTAATATTCTAATCACAATATATACGCAATAATGTGTCCATCTTACTTGTGACATGTTGTCTGTAGAGCCTCACATCAATAGTTCATCGATCAGAACAACAATATCCCTCCGTGCTGAGGCATCTTCTGTTGTTTTGATTGAGCAAAGTAGGAGGGACTACCGCTCCAAGATGGCCGCCGTGTTTCCTGCGCCGGAGCAGCCAATGCGAGGTCTGCTCTTATATTATATTATGTCTATGGGTGTTTCCTATTGGTGGTGATGAACAAGCCCAGGCAAGTACCGACTTTGTAGCAGTCAATCAGTAGGTGGGTAAAAACACGAGCGTTTCTCTTTTTCGCTGTTTTGTAACGAGTAACTAAACCACACATTGAAAATGTATCGGAGTAAAAGTACGAAATTAAGTTCGAAAATATAGTGAAGTAAAAGTTAAAGTTATTAAAAATTTTCGTACTCGAGGAAAGTATGAAGTACTCCAAAATATACTTCAGTAAAGTAGTGAAGTATTTTTACTTCGTTACTATACAACACTGGGCATAACATTATAATATTTAAATCTATACATCTATTTTCTGTAGTATCTTAATCTTTCCAGGGTTGCAGAGGACTAGATGCGTTTCCCCGGTGTCAGAGAGGCTTGGCACAAATTGGAGATTTAATCAGTCAATTATAAGGCAACACAATAGAGATACATATATACATACATATATTCACTCCTAAGAGAATTTCAGAATGATCCTTTAACCCAATGTTCACTTTTTTACCTTCTTGCTGCAATCCAGCAGTGCTAAAACTTCCCCCACTGCAGCCTTGATCTAATATTTTTTTAATATTTTGTAGGGGAAAAAAACAGTAAAGAAACTCATAATGTTTGCCAGTAACTTTTAGCAATGATAAATGTCTGCAGCTGTGGAAGGATGGTGTGACTGCTGCTAAAATTAGAAAGCAGTGACTCAGGCAGCACCGAGGGGTTACTGCTTCTTGCTAAGTGTGGGAAGCCTCACACATCCCCTCACATCCGGTATTATCAACTTGCCATATCTCTGCTGTTTTCTGCTTCATCTCTTTTGAAATTATTCACATTTAGCTCATTTAACCAAACGTGCTTCTCTTGACAGTCATTCAAGATGCCATTAAACGCAGTCATTGTGAGGAAAGTGGAAAACTCAACAACATTTCCTGTCTTTTATTATGCAAACCTTTGTTGTACATCTGGTTAACAGAGTCATCGAGAACGGGGACATCTATTAGATGCAACCCTGGTCACAGCTATAGCTCTGCTGCAGATGGTGTCGCCTTGTTCCTGTAATTATGCCGTAATGTCTTGTCAGAGCACTATGGAGAGTCAATGGGAGATTTTTGTCTCTCTAAGGACACGAGTGGCTGGGCAGAGCTCATTACAGTGAATCACATGGGCTGAAGAAGCAGAGAGCAGAAATACCTTTATATGGCTGAGGTAGGTCCCTGGTGGAAATGAGCATCTGTCATTTACCATCAACCACAGCTGTGTTAATTCCTCATAAACCTCTGACTGCGGCGGACTGCGGTGTCTCCAGAGGACCTGGGATGTGACAACCATCAATCAGATCTGAAAATGGGTCAAATTACAGACAGAGTGAATCCACCTCAGCCTTGAGAGGGGATCACATTTCTGATGTCAGAGTCCTCACAGTGCATGCGAAAATTTCCAGAGTGTAAAAATGTAGAGTTGGAAAAGTCTGAATTTAAAAAAGAAATGAAATAATTTCAGAGAAGAGATCTTTTTTTTGTATGATCAGTGCTTGACAAGGACTAATGTTGGATTTATTTTAGCATACAGTTGACTTTTCTAGTTACATCTCAGGTCTGCTGATATGGATGGTGAAAGTCAAGAACCAAGCCATTAGTATCATCAACATGTCTGATAGACTGGATATTAAAAGACAATGACTGAGTGATAGATAATCCTTGATTTGATTAAATGCAGAAAACATTTCTAATTCTCTGTTTTGCTTGCATGTTAGGTCTGAGTTAGTGAATTAGCACAATGCTGTTGTGAACATAGTATTGAATATGGTTGCTGATTTTCTATGTTTTCTTCTTTTGCTACAGTACAACATGTACTGGGACAGTTAGATGCCCCAACACAAAGAACCCGACAGTGAGTAACTACACTAAATGAAGAACAAACATGTTTTAATGCAACAAATGCACTGCAGACACACAGCTACAGTTTATGCTTGTTCCACCTGAACACAAGCTTTGTTCTTCTGATGTTAGTTTGTATCTGTGAGTCTACTGAGAATTGTGAAGTTGGGAAAGATCCACTATACATTATCACTGGAAATATTTGACCCTGTTCAAACATACTTGCTGCATTATTTCAACAAGTTATATGTTGAAAACAAATATTTGGAAAAGTACTTTTTTAATGTTTAGTTACATTTTAGTCCTTAAAGTACCGAACTTTGATATAATAACTATATTATCTTTTTGTCTGTCTGATGACAGGTTTGAAACATAAAATCAGATGTTCAGTATTTGAGTAGAATTTTACCTAATAGTATTTGCTTGAGTAAAATATGTTGAAGTAGTGCTACTCCTACTAGATAATGAAACAAAAGCTAACAAATATTTTATTTTCCATCATTTCCTATGAGCCTCAGCAGCGTTAGAAGATAAATCACGGATGGTCCATAAGGTTGTCACTCATTTCAAAGTGCTACAGAGCAACTTTGAGCAAAGTGCTGTAGGTACACAAGTGAGTGATTCCAGTGATTCAGTGATAAAATGTCACACCATCTGTGCATTTAATCCATCAAACCCTGTGTTTGCTGCAAAAGCTTCAGTCATGACAAAAAAAAATCACAAAGGCTTATCACATTGTACCCTAAAATAAAGAAGGAATGAAATGCATATATACATCATAAATTAGATGAAAGTGGAGCCCAGCGTTTGGCAACTAACCAAGCTGCACCAAGTACATATACGCAAGGAAATATGGGCCGCATAATGAGAATGACGACAAATATATGACATGCTGAGAACCAAATAAAATCACTCTCTACCCTTTGTCACTTTTATATGCACTACATTGTATATGCAGTCACCCGGCAGATGAAACTCATTTATGTATTCATGTCCAGGAATGATGCTGTCTGCAGGTTTCAGCTCTAAAAATAGTTTGATGCACAACTTCTCTGGGTGCCACAATGCGGAGGAATGTAGAGGAAGCAAATTGAACGATAAATTTCAGCTCATAATCTTGGGAGGAATCATCTAAGGGAAGTAGATTTGTAAATCCGTGTGTCTCAGTCACTTAGTCATTGAAGGATGGGTGAGTTGATGCATCAAAAGCCCACCTGATACATTATGAAAACATTCCCAACCTTTCTTTCAAAAGAAACCTTCTATATAACTTTGCTGTTTGAAAAGGAGGGATTGTTAAAACATTTCTTTGATATCAATCTCATTTATTCATGTACGAGATGTAAGACTTATTTTGAAAGTCAAAAAACTTTAATGTAATTATTGAGCTTTTATGTGATAAACTGGTGCATAATAGTGAACTATAGCATTTACTATATATATATATATATATATATATATATATATATATATGTATGTATATATATATATTTTTTTTTTTTTTTTTACAAATTAACATTTGAAAAGTGTGGCATGCAGTTGTATTCAGCAAGTTATTCTGATACCCCTGATGCATTATCCAGTGCAGCCAGGCTTCTTTAGAAGCCACCTAATTAGCAACTAGTGTTTATGTGAGTTTAATTTAATCTTAGTATAATTACCTCCATTTTGTAAATGCCTCAGGTGTATGATGGAGAACAAATACCATCAGATAAGTCATGTTTAATATTCTGACAAGTTCAAGTCAGGATTAGGTTAGAACAAAGTTACCAACTTTTGTTCGTAAACACAATTTAATTCACAACCGCAAACTGACTAAGACATGTCTGTTCACCTGAACTGTCGAGGTGGGAAAGGAAAGCATTAATCAGAGAAGCAGCCAAGATGACCACAGTAACTGGGTCTCTTGGCTGGGGAGCTGCAAAGATCCACAGTCAGGTTGATGAATCTGTCAACAGAAAAACCATTTGTCCTCTAATCCATAAATCTACTTTTATATAAAAGTAGCAAGAAGAAAAGCATTGCTGAAAGTTACAAAGCCACGAGAACGTGCATTTAAAGTTTGCCACAAGCCACATATGGGATGATGTACGCCAAGCAAACTGCACTTTCCAGGGAAATGAACCAGAGTCTGATTAAAGTGGACTAAACAGGGATGGTGTGAATGCTGCCCTAGCTGACAGAATCCAAATGCACACATCATCAGATTTATATTTGAATCATTTTCCTTTCACAGTTATCCTGATAAAGTTTTGGATGTGACCTAAAATAGCTGAAAAGTTAGAGAGGTCTAACTGTCTTGTAATGGTGCTGTTGGCAAATAAATATTAGGGGACATTTTGGTTTTAGAATCCCGCTGATGGGGCCTGAGCTCACCATTCGGAGCTGACTAATACAAACAGGTGATAGGATGTCTGTAATTACCACCTCAGACTATTACCTCAACTCACACACACACACATACACACACACACACACAGAAAGCAAAACTGAATAACACTGTATAATCATTGTGGCTGGTGAGACTTCCCTCATCATTACCCCAGCAGGCAGGAGATGGAAAAATCCCACTCCTGCCATATCTCGCTGCTCTGGTGCATGGCTAATATCAGGAATATGGAGATTCTTTTTGCACAAGGTTGGGAACATACATCAAGCTCCATCAGCGTTAGTCACCCCCATCACCCCAAAACCTTACCTTAGGATGAATAATTTTGCATATGAGGTGGTGGGAAATAATCACTGAGTGAATCAGTGTTAAGTGAATGCCATTTGTCACTGTAGTACCCGGTGTGATGGATGAAACACGGGGTCAGATCTGTTAGACAAAATAAAGCACGGGCGGAGTGGAGGGGCACGGAGGAACGGGGGATGGAAGTCTGTGGTAATGATATGGTCATATGTACACAGCAGAGCTCAGATGTGATTAAGGCGATGATATGATGGGTGGTGTCAGTGGCGAGCTTAATGACTAACGCAATGAGATGGAATTGGAAGAGACACTGGTGTCAGTCTGAAGTGGAATAATGCCTGAAGCCTCTGCAGCAGCAGACACATGGAGCTGCCACAATGAGCAGCCTCATAAGCACAAATTGTTACGGTTGCTGGAGACTTAGACATGCGTAATTAGCCTTACCGCAGAACAATGAAAGGCTGAAATTCAGTGCTTTTGACATTCTGTCAGGCAAATGATAAATAACCAGAAAAATAATGATGATGATTATTTCACTTACTGTATTTGTCACAAATCATCCAGTGCTCCGAGAGGATGTCCTGGTGGAGGGAGGAAAATGAGGAATGTTTCAACAATAATAAGGACTATACCGTCACATGCAAAACTGTTCAAAATCCTTTTAAGTCTGAGGTGCAAATGAGGAGGTTGGCTTTTAAAAAGTCTGCTGCAGATTAAAATGTCAGCAACAAACAAGCTGCAGTAGAGGGATGACTATGAATTAGATCTGCATTACAGTCAAACAGACTCTACAGTAGGGCCAAAAATGAGCTCCATCAAGATGACCAGAAACGTGGCTTCACGATGCTTTGTCGTGTCTTGGCCTTTCAGACGTCAGAACCGCTTGTCGCTGCACATTTCCAATAATATCCTTCTGCATACTTAAAAAGGCTAACAACAAATCCTGTATTGTTTTATGGCGGCAATATAGATTTTATACAGCTCAGAGGAAAAGCGAATTACATCCTAAATTACAGAGACATCGCTGTGAGACGTTAGCAGCAGGAGTTATATCAGCCTGGTGGCAAGTGTGCCATTTTGACTGGGAGGCCCGCTGGGGACCTGAAGGCTCCAGGATGGGACTCAGCAGAGACATCTGACCTACAGTATGCAGCGTCAGCTCAAAATAACAAAGTTACCCAAACCCCCTGATGAAACAACAGGCCAGATGATGCCGACATGCAGCAGAGAACACACCGGAGGAAAGAACAAAACTAGACAAACACACACACACTTACTGAGGTGAAGGGCATCGACAAAGGCAATAAATCTTTCTGCAACCATTTTAAAATGCACATTAATTTTTATTTATCCATGGAAGGTTTTTTTTTTTTTAATGTATCTGGACATAATTTAATGTAATGAACCAAACAGTAGGTTCTTAATGTGGAACCAGAGCTCTTTAACAAAGTCCATGCTGGTATCTGGATCATAGTGCGCCATCACACATTACACTCACTTTCCCTCCCTTGGTTTTTGGCTCTTGGGATTGGCCACATAGGTGACTGCCCAGGTTCCTGAATCTGCAAAAGGCTGCAGTTCTTAAACGTGAATCTAGAACAGATCCCAAACCCCCTAAAACAATGAGGTCCGTGTAGGAGGAATATTCTGAATCCCAGCTGCGTCACCATGAAGAGGTTAGTAATACTGAACCTCAATGACCTGAAGATTGCCCTTCAAGAAGAGTAGGATACCATGCCTCAGCAGACAATAAGTCAACTTTTGAACAGAATGAGACATTATTGTCAAGCTGATAGATGCTCACAAGCACATGACACACTATTGAGACATTGAAATTTTTTGTTGTGTCACACAATCGCTGGTGTTCAATACACCGTTTGAGATGAGGATATCAGTATAGCATAACTCTACTTATATGTCCTACTGACATGAAATAATATCATTGTAGTGTGAAGCACAAACTGTAAGATTTAATTAACACATTTTCTGCACCTCCACAGAGCTTGCTGGTTTCTCATCGACAATAAAAGAAAGAAAATGGATGAACATGTTGATAATAGATGTAGAACAAGTGAATCATTTTTTTAAGAAATTGGATATGAAATCTGCTTTGTCATATTTTATAGTTAATTATTTAGCAATTCAGAGAACGCATTTGCATAATTCTGTACTTCCAGTTGTAGCAGCAGTTTTTCTGAACATATTTCCAGATGCATGAAGGATGAATTTTCATCTGGTAAAGTAATTTGGTTGGAAAGCCTATTCACTCTTACTGTACATTAATCTTTGGTTTTATCTCGGAATGGCCTCATTTCCCCTTGCATTACAGTGTGAGGGTTCAGATCCTTAGACAGGAGAACATTTATCACAGAGGTGCCCCATTTATAAAGTGACTGTCCAGACTGGCCTGCTTCCAGGCAGAAGAACCCAACTGTGGTTAACGGGATCCGAGCTGAAATAGCTCACACAGTGTCAGGAGGTGAAACGCATCCTTCTGTGTCCTCAGGATCATTGCTTAAAGGTTACAGGAAACTATGCAGCTTCTTACAACAAATTGAGAAGTTCATCATGAAAGTTAGTCAATAACAACTGAACGTTTCCCCCACACTTACGTAATAAGAAATTTGTGATTTTTTCTTTCTTCTTACGTCTCTAAGCGCATGAGGCCCCAGAAGTTCTTATAAAATAAGTCATTCAGATGCACAAGGAGTTTGACATTTTCAATGTCACTTACAAAGACGGTTGAAGATCATTATTCATTCAAGGTATACTGAATTATTCACCACAGAGAATAAGATTTCACCTCACCACAGAAAAGCAGAGATCTACAGCTCAGTTACAAATATATACTTTCTAACTAACAAAATGAGGAAGAGCACCAAGAAACTAAGACAGGAACACACTGAAGTGATTTAAATATGTATTTTAGTGTTCTCCTTTAGCTGGCTATGTCTGTGCATGCGTGTTTGTGTGTGGAAGTGTAAAAACAACAACAAAGTCATTGTGTACGCTCCTTTTATTCAGTGTCATATCCTTGTACAGTGCTCTGCAATTACTGGCTCCTCCAGTAAAATTATGTAAAGAAAACAAAACAAAAACAAACATTCAATTCATACACAGTCCAGTCACATTAATGTGACCACCACGTACTTTCCACTTCAGAGTTAAATAACCAATCACAGAAGGCAGGTGGCAGCACAGTGCAGTTGAGCGTATATAAAGGGTGTGTGTGGGCTTCGGAAAACATTTCAATCGTTGGCGTAATGCAGAAACGAAGCGATTTATCCGACGTCCAAAAGGGCATGATCATTGGCTTTCGGGCCAAGGGTGGAAGCATTTCCGAAACGGCTGAGTTTGTGAACTGTTCGCGTGCCGCCGTGGTAAAAGTGTACCGTGCATGGCAAAATGGGACTGTCCAAAATCAACGACGTGGCAAATGTGGTGCACCACGGGCCATAGATGACAGAGGCGAACGACGGTTGCGGAGATGCGTTCGGGCAGATAGACGGGCTACCGTTGAGCAACTGACCACTAAAATGAACCAAGGGGCTACCACAAGTGTCTCCCAAACCACTATTCAGCGAACATTGCTGCGTCTGGGCCTCCGAAGCAGACGCCTGGTTCGTGCACCTATGCTGACTGGTGTTCATCGATGACGAAGGCTAGAATTTGCACGCCAGTACAGCAGCTGGACGTCCACTGAGTGGCGACAGGTAGCGTTTTCAGATGAATCGCGTTTTATGCTCCATCGGACAGATGGACGTTGGCGTATAAGGCGTGAAACCTCTGAAAGGAACCACCCTGCAACCATTGCAGGAACGGTCCAAGCTGGAGGCGGGAGCATTATGGTCTGGGGAATGTTTTCCTGGCATTCTCTGGGTTCACTGATTATTGTGGAAGGCACGATGGATCAATACAAGTACGCATCTGTCCTTGCGGACCATGTCCACCCCTACATGCACATTGTTTTTCCTCAGGATGATGGCATCTTCCAGCAGGACAATGCGAGGTGCCATACAGCTGCCAGTGTACGTGCGTGGTTCGAAGAGCACCAGGATGAGTTTACCGTCCTCCCCTGGCCAGCAAACTCACCTGACTTAAACCCAATCGAGCATCTGTGGGACCATCTCGATCGAGTTGTTCGCGCCATGGATCCTCAACCGCGTAATCTAGCGCAGCTGGCCACGGCATTAGAGTCGGCATGGCTCAACATCCCAGAGAAGACCTTCAGGGACCTAAGTGACTCTCTTCCTGCACGTCTCGTAGCAGTTCGCTCTGCGAAAGGTGGTTATTCTGGCTTTTGACAGATGGTCACATTAATGTGACTGGACTGTGTATTTTGTTGCAGAAACATATCTTAAAACATGTAGACATTTTATGTGACTTGTTCAGTTGGAAAAAACATATTGAAAAATTATTTATTACAAATGAATCTGTTGCAACTAAATACATTTTACTGAAATATTATCTTAATTTCAAGCAGTGAGGCCAAATGAGGCTACAGCAAAATTGACGTCACCAGGTTTCCATGACAACCATTTTTTAATAGCATGCCAACTGCTATGTTTAGTAGTAATGCTACAAAATAAGCTGTTTTTGTACCACGATCAACAACAGAAAAAGGCAGAGTTTTCCAAACTCCTCCAGGCCTTTAATTGGCATTATGTTGTCGGATGACTGCAAAATTCAGCTTTTCAGCAACAAACACTTCAGGTGGGTCTGATGTAAATGTGGAAAAGCACCTTCCTGTTAAGCATAGTGGACTGTTATAGAGCATAGCACCAGAAACTCTAAAATACCAAAACACTTAATAAAAAAAATCAATCATTTTACCAATAATTTTTGGTAAAATGTTTATGTACATATTTTTTATACTGTTTGTGCAGTTAAAGTCTTGTAAAAATCTTCCTATTATGCAGAGGATTTTGACAAAAGGCTATCAAAGAACCATGTGACATTAACTTCCTAATAAGGTTAATAATTCTCTGAACTATTAGATAATGTGTGAAATTTCAAATGTTCTGCTTTGGCGAATGCCGACAGCCCTTGGTTCCGTGTCCCCCATGCGGCCACCATCTTATGCCCTTGATCTGGAGACCCACACTCTGACAATGTGACAGTGACATTAACAAGCCTCTGCCCAGGGGGCCGGCTTAGTAGCCCTCACTGCTTCTCGTTAGCCTTGTTAGAGAGCATGTGTTGAAATAAAAGTTCCAGGGAATTATATCAGCTTTCTATTGTGCCAACACAATCTTTTCTAATGTCAAAACTATGTTTAAATAAATGCAAATTGATTAAATATGGAAATACCTTGCCAGCTCCACATATTTTATGCTTTTATGTTTGTTTATTGCTGCATAACCAGAAATACACGTGACCCTGAACACATTTAGCAATAAATTAACACATACTGAGTGAATCAGTCAACAGCAGGTGATAGACTTAATTTATTTCTTACAAAATCAAAAATAATCTTTAAGTTTCCTAAAATACAAAAACTTACATTTCCATTTAGTTTTTTTTAAGACGTTTTGATTGACTGACAAATGTTTTGCTCTAAATAATTTACCTGAAGAAAATCAAATTTGACATTCTTATCAGTAACACACCTGAAAGAAATGTTTAAATGGCACAAATGCATTAACAAAACAAATATTTTGGTGAAAAAAATCCACTGTGTACAAATATATAACAAAAAACATGAAGGCAGTGTGGAGAAATTTCAGAAAGTGTCAAATTCCTCCATAATCAATCTTCCTAATGCACAGAGCTGACCTGAAACAGAGCTTAAACAAACTTAATCTGAGAAGTAACCTGTCATCATTTTTATGTTGTGTGAAAAGAAAAAATATGCAAAATGCTTATAGCTCCAAAGAATAATCTTTCATGGATCTGCATCCTGACTTTATAGTTATGAGTTAATCCTGAGATTATGTGCCGTATGTGCTGAGAAAGCAGAACGAGCCGATTAAAACTCTGCATGCTTATTTAACTGATGCTTAGATTAAGTTACAATATGAATCCTGCCTTACAGCCTTTACTTGTAGGAGTTTTGTGAACCTTTTCTGAAACATGAGGGACACAATGCGTGCCTGGTCACAAGAGCATACAGGGACAGATAACAAAACACAGATAGACTGCTCAGTGTTCAGATGGTACTGATGTGTGTCAAAAAAATAACATTCACACGGTTCACCACCACCACCAGAAGCCAGAAACGTTTAAACGCGACAGAAACTTTTAAACGCGACAGGGTGGATCCATAATTTTATGCTTCCACTGGCTATGTTGTGCATTCAGAGATGGTGTTCTTCACACATTGTCTTTGTTTCATCCCAAACTGGTCTCTTCATTCTCCTCTGACCTTTCACATCAACAAAGCGCCGTAATCCACACAATGCTAAGGATCATTTAAATCCCATTTCTTCCACATTGTGATGATGGGTTTGAACTTTAGTAAGCTGTTTACACCAAGCACAGATGGATAAATGGACTGGATTATTGTTGTGTGATTAGTTGAATCACTATTTGTGTTAAAAGGGCAGTATTATGTATTTTCCAGGCACATGATGGCGTTTTATAGCACAACCAAGTAACTACGTTACCTTCAGTTGTTATAAAAATGACTTTGAAAGTTTGCACGTGCCTCTTGATTTTAAATATTGCAGATTGTGTGTTCATACAAAACTAGTTCCAAGCATCCTGATAAACAAAATCAGAAAAAATACAAAGATCTAGTTTTGCACTTTAATCTTTGATAAATCATTACTCTCCAGGATGCTTCTGCACCTTTTTCATTGCACTAACCCTCACTTGTGTGAAACACAAGACAAATTTCTTCATGGGTTTTAATCTATTTCTACATTAACCCGTTGCTGCTGCGCTTGACCTGCGGGGTTTCCAGCATAACCCTGTTGTGTCAGCTGGCAGATTCATGTGTCATCTGCATCAGTGAAGCGAAGACGGGGCTACATTGGGTTGTTTGTTGATTTGATGGGGCTGCACGGTGTGGCCTGAGGAGATGGCCGCAGACTCGTCATAGGGTGTATGGCTAGGTAATAAATCACTGACATGACAGGAATGGTGGCCTTTACAATGTGACAAACCTTCACACAACAGGTTTAATGTATGTGCAGACAACCCAACATGCAATTCTACAACATATTAGACAATCTAATAATTGATGTAGCAATGAACCACAGCTTATTCTATTGACGCTTTCCTTTTCTTTTTCTTTTTTTTCATCGCTCATTTGTTTTGTCAGTTAAAAGACAACAGCCTGGCAGTTAATAAGAATTTAATCACCCAGAATGTTTCAATATCTGGCTGTTGTCATGATTGATATCACACACAAAACAAATCAATAAGCCGAAGTATCTCATTCCCTAAGATACACTATCTAATCAAAACTATCAATCCTACTATGTCCAAACAGGTCTGAAGTCATTACTAGCCTGCAGAGCCCAGAGCTATTAGTGCTGCCGCTACCTAGTGAGCTGAGCAGAGTACCTCCAACATTAGCGTGGTCAAACACAGTTAGAGCTGCAGAATGAATGAATAGCTGGGCTGCGGAGCCTGCAAAGTATGATCTCACTAATGGGTCATGGTAAATGGACCAGATATGGGTGTGATGGGCTCACTGGCCTGCTCTCTGATCCAGAGCAGTGCCTATTTCACAGTGTCTGCCTGGGACCTGGCTGCACTCACTCATCGAGATGGAGAGCTCCAAACAGGTACCAAATTTCAGGATGGGGTTTGTCTGAGGTCCCGGACCAATCATTGGAGGCAAATAGGGAGCTGTCTTTCTTTCAAAGTTGTGAGGGAGCTGATACAGCTTTTTACGTGAAAATCTGTCTTCAGTGACCCTTGAACACTTTAGATCATTTAACCCTCATGGCCTCACATTTGTTTTTAGCCAGCACCGCTTACAGAAAAGGTGCTCACCACAGAAAACTTTGATGTGCCTTTTCAAAGACTTTCATGAGTTTCTTTTTGTCGAAATTTAAGTTCCTGGCTTTAAAATTGTATTTTTCAATTACAGTAAGTTTCATTCACAGTTTAAATAACCATTTCTTAGCTAAAGGATTTTGAATTGGTGGGTTTTCAAAAGACCTCACAAGTCTGTTTCTTTTGCTTGAACCTTTAGTCAAATAAAACCTCTCATAAGGAGCATATCTGTTAGCAGAATGAGTGTTTATGAGCAGCATAATCTTGTGTTTCATTTATCTCAGAAGTCTGAGCCCAGATCTGGGAATAATGCCAAACCCAGGTAGATTGCTTTCTGAAAGGCAGACACTGTGTTGGAGTTGTTAATTACTGTGACATTAACTACTATTAGCAAGAAGAGCTGGCAACAATATGCCTGTCTACATATGTTCACAGCAAAACTTAGTACAATATTACACACCACACCAGTTTATTGTGCGAATAAATAGTTTAAAGTGCAAATAAGTAGCTACTTATCACCACAGTCAATATTTGGCAGCCCGTTGGACATTTTCAGGACATCTTAACTTCACACTGCAGCCTGAAGTGACTCAATTCCGATTTTTTTCGACCTGTATCCGATCTTTTCATGGCAGTGTGAACAGCTCAGGTCGGATTCTTTTTAGAATGTGACCCATATCCGATACGTATCCGATTCAAATGCGACCATAACGTTCATTCATCCGAACTGAACGTCACTGATTCTCAATAAATCTCACTATTCTGTGTCCTGATGCGCGCAAGTGGGAAGAAAAACAACAACCGTGACGGACTGTATGAGGATTAAGTTGTTAATATGTTGCTCCGGTCGAATAACAACTTCAAATATATAAGCTAATCTCCACCATTAGCCTCCATATTTACTTCCACAAACACTGAGCTCTTCTTCTTCTTCTTTTTATGGCGGTTGGCAGAACACAGAGAACGCTGACGCTATTGCGCCCTCTACTGCGCATGCGGGACACTTTCAGGTCGTTTGCCTGTTCACACAGCAGAACACATACAGGTCGCATTTACTGGCAGTGTGAACGGGCCGGGCAAAAAAAATCGGAATTGGCAAAAAAATCGGAATTGAGTCACTTCAGGCTGCAGTGTGAACGCACCTTGAGTCCAGAATAGTGCTGTCCTAAGACACCGCCGGGTTTCTGGTAGAGGAGCCGTTTGAGACAAAGAGCCACCCACCCTGCCTAAGTCTGGAATCAGGTGGATGAGAATAGTTTGTTCTTTACATACCCAGACACACATATATATCCACACACATCCATTCATGACTGAAACCAAAAAATTCAACGACGTGAAAGAAATAATGACTTTATGAAGCACCTTGTTAGTGTGAACAGCTTCTGGAGGGAAGATTCTGGCTTAAATGGAATGCATATTTATTCCCTTAGATGGAAGACTCTCCTAACTCTGCTCTTGAGAGCAGCTGTTGCTTCCGGTTGTAGATACTTTACCAACCCTCAAGACATCTATGCGCGTCTCTAATTTAATTTCTGATCTCTGTCTGCCACAGCTCTGCTGCATTGAACTGGAGCAAAAGTGGGGATGAAAAAGGAGGAGAGGATTTGTTGTCAAGGTGCCATCTAGTCTAAGCCCCCCCACCCGACACGAACGGTAAGGTAAGGGAAAGAAAATGAAACCTGGCTGTCTTAGACGGATCGTCTTCTCAAAAGGATATGTTGCAGAGTTTCTTTTCATCATCAGATCAGAGATTTATCAGGTGGGGAATCGTTAGGTTGCACTTACAGCAGAGTGAAGATGAGTGTTAAATATTTTTCCATGAAAGAGTAACTATCTGTTCCTTTCCCAAAGTCACAAAGTCTATCCTTGATGCCGGGGCTCATAAGAGACTCACATTCCCTCCTTGTCTGGCATTAGCAATTACCATCTCTGAGGAAAGGTCAGGAGATGTTTTTAAAATGCGACCCAGGTCTTTGCCTGACTGCCTCACTGAAATGTTGTCATACATTTATTGGGAATCCAATGAGGCTCCTGCAAGTGGTGCAAAGTAGAAAGGCGTGACACTCTGACATTTTCTAACCAGAGGGGAAAAGCTGTCAGAAGACTTTGTCTCGCTCTGTCCTTTCGTTGCTCGTTGTATAATTCCTGTAGTCTGATCATTTGGAACGAATTTGCAAGTAAAGATTTTGCCCTTTTTTATTTTGGAAGGAGAATTTTATTTGAAAAGAAGGAAATATATCTTGAAGTGGTGCAAACCCAATGAAAGCTTCAATTTATTTTTCCTACTTTAAATAGATGCTAATATTAATAACTAGGCTAAACATTGATAATTGATGGAGGTAATTAAACCCACAGAGGAAGTTACAATTTCATCAAAATGAGATTATTCATTCCTAAATAAAAATAAAAAAAGCTTAATAAATTTTTAGATGTAATGCTAGGTAAAAATACCAAATATCACATGCTATTCTGTTTGAATTACTTGATATTTCACGTTACTTACACATGTTTAAATTGGACTAAATTGTGTGTGACAGCTGACCCTACTGTCACACAGACCTGAATGTTACCAGTTTCCTTTGGAGCTGCTGCTGGAGGGTCACAGAAGAGGTCCAGCTAATTAACATCCTTATATGGCTGGCAAACCTCCTCAGCGGGTCGTTCTGTTTGTTTGCCAGGGGACAAGGAAATTTGGTTCTCTTTAACTTAATTTGACCATTTCTTTAATGCTTCTTCTATTTGGTAGTTTCATTCTAATGTTTGTTTAGTTTAAAGATTTGGTATTGTATTGATTAGTATTTGTTTAAGTTTTTGTATGTTTAATTACCCCCTTGTGTGTCAGCAGTGATCAGCCACTATCTAAGTTCCCCTCATGTCTTGTTTGTTAGGTCAGTTTTGTGCTTGAGTTCTTTGTGTTACTACCTGAGTTGTAGTTTGTTATGTTGACCTCAGTTTTGGGCCCAGTTCTTCATTGTTTAATTATTTTTGAACTTTTTTGTAATAAATTAAGATTATTTTTGGAATCCATTCAGCGTCTCTCTGGCTGGTTTATGTAAGAACCCTCACATTGTGACTGGACAACATAATTATGGACAAAAATGTATGAATGCCATTTTATTTCTAATTGCAATTAAGAGTGAAGCATCAAGAAAGGGGTCGATTATATGAACTGTGTTTTTATCCAAAGGTATATATACATTATTCAGATAAAATTAAGTATTCAATAACTAGTCGCATTAAAGCTGAGATATTTCTTTCAAGAATATTAATTGCACCTCATAAATCATTTGGACTTGATTTCTTTATATCACACTGACTCTCTGCTTCTCAGCTTGTTCTCTCTGCTGCATTTTGGTTTTAACGGTCAAATTTATAAGTTCACTTGTGAGCCTAATTTACTTCACCCCTCAGTAGTTTATGCTTTGCGACATCCATCTTACTTAAAAATGGCGCAGCCAACCAGATCCCTGCTGTATTAAGATGTCAACTTTATTACAACACCGAGCGCTGGGATGCAACAATGATTCATCCTGTTTATGCAACTCCAGACAACGATAGTGCAGAGAGAAGAAGAAACATTACAGTCATGGCTTGTCTTGTTGGCTTTTTGACTGAAACAGAGACAAAAAGTGCATAAATTATAGATAGAAATATTGCTTAAAGTTTAAATCATAATGCATCAGATTTTGTCTTAATTTATTTCAGGAGAAAAAATGTTTCTTCTGATTTTTTTATTTTACTTTTTTAAAGAAATTGTTCAGTCCTTAATAGAAAAGTTTGTGCTCAACAGGCATCTTAATAAAATCCACACTGAACTTCAGAAAACCCAATAAAGAAGGGGAAACTGACTCTATGACTGTTACTGTTCATCTAATGAAAAAATTCAAGCTTCATAAAACATTCTATGTACTCAAGGCTAAACTGAAAATAAGAAATATTATTGGTTCTGAGAAATACATTTTCTTTTTAAAAACTATATTGCAGTAGACTGTATTTCATCCAAAATAAAAACAGCGTCTGCACTTCCATTCGACACACACAAAACATTTATCCCAAGCCCCACAATTATTTTGTGGATCATTATCACCGTGCCTGCTTATGGATCTGTCTTGGCCTGTTTTGTTTCCAAACTGTCTTAGTAAACTTCTGCACAACTGAGGAGAGATAAGGGCAGAAGAGCAATGGCAGAGCAAGCTGCATCATTTGTTTAGACTGTAAATTATGGATAGCCTTTCTGACTAGAGACCATGGTCTTTACTTGCATTGGATACCTCATCACGCCTGTGCATCTCTCTATTCATACTCTAACATACCACAAACAATAACAGGGTGGCCATGAGCTGGGTGCAGCAGCACATTTCACCTTTTTTGATACTTTTTTTGTATGTCTCCCAATTTTTCTTTCAGACAGGTTTAGCTCTTCTTCTTCTTTAGTTTTAACTTTTTGCAGCAGCCTTGGCTTTTACACCTCTTTAACTGTCAAACTTTGCCAGCAGCACTTGTAACCTCATAACTGGGTGCTCCACAGAGAAATGTTTAAAGTAAACACTACACAAAGCCAGATAGAAAGCCAAACTAGCAACACATAAATGAACTCTTATTGCCATATGTTTGACAGTAAGGGGTTGGATTTAACTCAGAAAGTGAAACTCATAGTTAGGTATATATTTCAAACATTTATTGGTGTTAATTTAGCTGATTTTTGTTAGCAGGTATCAAATTCAAAATTATGTTTCTCTGAAAATATGAACACTATATTCTATGAAGAGAAAAAACATTTTGTATTTTTTCCATTTAATGATATTTCATTGAAATGCATCTCTAAGCCGAATGCCAGTGATTAATACACAACAACACAAAAACAAACTGATGCAAGGCTGTGGAATTACACACAGAACATCGTAAAAGGACAAAACTATAGAAAAAGGAAAAGAAAAATTGAAAAAGATATCTCAAAGTTAAACTAACTGCATATCCTGGAAGCAAACAACAAAACAGACCAAAAAAGAAGCCCAGTTGTCAGGAAAGGGAATGAAAGTTCTCACACAAATAATTGAAAAATAACACCCTGATTTACAGTGTGAGTAACAGCTAGAAGCCTGTGAAAGACATCTTTCTGAGAAGCATTCTTCGGAATAACAGGGACATATGTGTGCAATTTCAGAGCTTTAGTGAGCCAACATCGGGAGAAAGAGAAGCTGAAGCCATTTTCGCTGTCAGAGTGCTCCTTGTATTTTCACCAGCCTGCAGTGTGATTGATGACACCTTAAAGCCTCTCTGACCTTTGGGATTGATTTATGGAGTTTATTGTACACTAACTTAATGTTTACTTGTGAATTCATTTGCCCTGCATTGATGTGTGCTATTTGCAGGGTTCCGATTTCAGCCTCCTCTGATGACCTTGGGTTGTTTGTTTCTGAATGACTGACGGTTCCCCTTCCCCTGAGGTTTCTCCTGCGAGATGTAAGCTATCTGGTGTAACTTTTACGCTTAATTCTGTTAAAGGAAATATGAACAACTTACGTCCTTGAACAGAAAAAACTGCTTCATTATTGGTTCATTTCTTTAGCATATCAAATATTTTCACTTTTACTTTAGACATTGACAACTTGAAACAAAATGCTTTTGCTACTTTTAGAAACATGCTAGCGTTATCATTTTTCTTGCCTTTAGCTGTTTTTTAATTTTACGTAATTACTAGAAGTTTCTGCACTTTCACCATCAACTCCATCCTTGTTGTGAAGAATGAAACAAAATCAGTACTTTTCAGTATGTTACCAGAGCATGGTAGCTCAACATTGTGCGCTGTCGCATCTGCAATGCCAGCAACATCACAATAACTGACTTACTGTAAATGCTGTGTGACCATAATGAGTTTTGAGCCGTGGCGCATCGTCATTGTGTTTGGTTTAACTTTAAATTCTATGACGACCAAACCACAGGAGTGAACCGATCCCAAGAAATCAACATGCTGCTTCTGCTTCCACTGCAGCCCCTATTAGACCCTGTTAAACTGCCACCATAAGCATAAACCATGACCTCCTCAGGGGAACTTTGTGGCTGCTCTAAACAGTCAGGTAGCTCTCATGCTCTGTCATACTTAATGTGTGCTCTGCTGTGCTCACACTATGCAACAGAAGACCTCTCCAAGACCCGTTTTTTAGGATTTGAGTTCCCCTACAATCTAAAAGAGACAAAAAGTACCGACCTTTGAGACACTAGACATTTTGTCACACACAAAAGTACACTGGTTGACGCCATATTATTAAAAGCTCCAGCAATAAAATTGTAAAATTAAGATACAAACTTTGTAAACATTTTTAGGATGCTGTTGGGTTGCAACACTGAGTGCAAAAACAGAAGGATGATGTCAAAGAATGACAATAAAGGCAAAAAATCCATAAACAAGAGAAGAAAAGTTGAGCACAGAAGCACCCTAAAAATAAAGAAAAAATCTTAAACTGAAAAAGTTTAGAGGATAAAAACATAAAACCTTGGAAGAACACTAAACCCATCAAACAAATCTAATCCCTCCACAAAACCCTGAAGATGATAAATAATACAAGGACAGGAATCTGTGGGAAAAAGAAAAAATGTTTGTTTTTGTCTCTTGTTTCATGCTGCCTTGTCACTTTTATATCTTGTTACATTTTTCTGACCACTACACATTTTATACGTACACAACTGAGCTCACAGTCTTATGAAGCTCAGTGCAAAGGGTAAGTTTAGCTGCGTGAACATGGAAAACAAATCTAGAAACACAATTCCAACGGGATTTTTATGGAACAAGGATAATCCAAAATACAACGTCCATCAAATTCCCTGTCAGCTAACTATGAATTAAACTGTATTTAAAGCCATTGGTTTTCAGTTTGGTCACAAATTATGAGAAAATGTATATTAAAAAAATAACAAAATCAATTGCCTTCAGAACAACAGAGACCAAGAAACACCTGCTTTAAATGAACAATAATAAATACTGAACAAGTTCAGTGCCTTATCATCTGCATGTCATTGTGCTGCATTTTTAAGTGGATTTGAAAAGGCTGGACTTAGGTAAAGGTCAATCAAGATTGAATAAACCTCTGTGCAAAGTTTCATTTTCAGTCTTGCTTCATCCTTTGAGAGTAAAGAGCTCAATTTGGCTCTTTATCACCAAATTGAGCTTAAATCTCCCAATTTAAGTTCAACTCTTAGTGTTGTAATTCTGCTGCTGGTTCTTTGTTTCTGAAGAACATCTGCTCCATAGTTAGGAGTTAAAGTTCGTCTTAAAGCCCATCTATTTTACTTGGCTTTCAACTCCAGTGGGATCTAGTTTTAAATTGTATGTTTGTTTGTTTTTAAACTGTAAGAGTTTTTTAATTATTATTATTATGTTGTGTTTTAATGTAGAGCACTTTGTATCAGCTGTGGTTGTTTTAACATGCTTTATAAATAAAGTTGGTATGGTATTCTGTAAAGTTCCATATATTTTCTCCTGCTCTGCTCCAGTAACCCAATATTACAAAGTTAACAGCTTGTTACATTTTCCATAGTTGTAGTTTTATTTCTCCTCCTTGGGCTGCCACCTTATCGTGGTGGAGGGGTTTGTGTGTCCCAATGATCCTGGGAGCTATGCTGTCTGGGGCTTTATGCCCCTGGTAGGGTCACCCAAGGCAGACAGGTCCTAGGTGAGGAACCAGACAAAGCGCAGCCTGAAGATCCCTTCATGATGGACACAAACTTTGAATTTGGCGTTCCCTCGCCCGGACGCGGGTCACCGGGGTCCCACTCTGGAGCCAGGCCTGGAGGTGGGTCACGATGGCGAGCGCCTGGTGGCCGGGCTTTTAACCACGGAGCCCGGCCGGGCTCAGCCCGAAGAGGAGACGTGGATTCCCCTTCCAATGGGCTCACCACCTGTCGGAGGGGCCAAAGGGGTCGGGTGCTGTGTGTTACGGGCGGCGGTCGAGGGAGGGGACCCTGGCGGTCTGATCCCCGGCTGCAGAAGCTGGCTCTTGGGACGTGGAACGTCACCTCTCTGGTGGGGAAGGAGCCGGAGCTAGTGTGCGAGGCTGAGAGGTTTTGGCTAGAAATAGTCGGCCTCACCTCGACGCATGGCTCTGGTTCCGGAACCAGTCTCCTTGAGAGGGGCTGGACGTACTTCCACTCTGGAGTTGCCCACGGCAAGAGGCGCCGGGCAGGAGTGGGCATACTTGTTGCCCCCCATCTTGGCGCCTGCACGTTGGGGTTTACCCCGGTGAACGAGAGGGTAGCCTCCCTCTGCCTACGGGTGGGGGGACGGGTTCTGACTGTTGTCTGTGCTTACAGGCCGAACAACAGTTCAGATTATCCACCCTTCTTGGAGTCCTTAGAGGGGGTACTGGAGATGCCCCTCCTGGGGACTCCCTTGTTCTGCTGGGGGACTTCAACGCTCACGTGGGCAATGACAGTGAGACCTGGAGGGGCGTGGTTGGGAGGAACGGCCCCCCTGATCTGAACTCGAGTGGTGTTCTTTTGTTGGACTTCTGTGCTCGTCACGGTCTGTCCATCACGAACACCATGTTCAAGCATAAGGGTGTCCATACGTGCACTTGGCACCAGGACACCCTAGGCCGCAGTTCGATGATCGATTTTGTCGTCGTTTCATCGGATCTGCGGCCGTATGTCTTGGACACTCGGGTGAAGAGAGGGGCGGAGCTGTCCACTGACCACTACCTGGTGGTGAGTTGGCTCCGGTGGTGGGGGAGGAAGCCGGTCAGACCTGGCAGGCCCAAACGTGTAGTGAGGGTCTGCTGGGAACGTCTGGCGGAGTCCCCTGTGAGACGGAGCTTCAACTCCCACCTCCGGCAGAACTTCGAACACTTTCCGGGGGAGGTGGGGGACATTGAGTCTGAGTGGACCATGTTCCGTGCCTCCATGGCCGAGGCGGCTTATCGGAGCTGTGGCCGCAAGGTCGTTGGTGCCTGTCGCGGCGGCAACCCCCGAACCCGTTGGTGGACACCTTCGGTGAGGGATGCTGTCAAGCTGAAGAAGGAGTCCTATAGGGTCTTTTTGGCCTGTGGGACTCCAGAAGCAGCTGATGGGTACCGGCGGGCGAAGCGGCATGCGGCTCGGGTGGTCGCTGAGGCCAAAACTCGAGCGTGGGAGGAGTTTGGAGAGGCCATGGAGAAAGACTTCCGTACGGCTTCGAGGCTATTCTGGTCGCCATCCGGTGTCTCAGGAGGGGGAAGCAGTGCAGCACCAACACTGTTTATAGTGGGGATGGTGTGCTGCTGACCTCGACTCGGGACGTTGTGGGTCGGTGGGCGGAATACTTCGAAGACCTCCTCAATCCCACCAACATGCCTTCTGTTGAAGAAGCTGTGCCTGTGGACTCTGGGTCGGGCTCTCCAATCTCTGGGGACGAAGTCGCCGAGGTGGTCAAAAAACTACTCGGTGGCCTCAGGGCCCCGGGGGTGGATGAGATCTGACCGGAGTTCCTTAAGGCTCTGGATGTTGTAGGGTTGTGTTGGCTCACACGACTCTGCAATATCGCATGGACATCGGGGGCAGTTCCTCTGGATTGGCAGACCGGGGTGGTGGTCCCCCTGTTTAAAAAGGGGGACCGGAGGGTGTGCTCCAATTACAGAGGGGTCACACTCTTAAGCCTCCCTGGAAAGGTCTATTCAGGGTCCTGGAGAGGAGGGTCCGTCGGATAGTCGAACCTCGGATTCAGGAAGAGCAGTGTGGTTTTCGTCCTGGTCGTGGAACACTGGACCAGCTCTACACCCTCAGCAGGGTCCTGGAGGGTGCATGGGAGTTCGCCCAACCAGTCTACATGTGTTTTGTGGACTTGGAGAAGGCGTTCGACCGTGTCCCTCGGGGGGCCTTGTGGGGGGTTCTCCGGGAGTATGGGGTACCGGGCCCTTTGATACGGGCTGTCAGGTCCCTGTATGACCGGTGTCAGAGTCTGGTCCGCATTGCCGGCAGTAAGTCGGGCTCGTTTCCGGTGAGAGTTGGACTCCGTCAAGGCTGCCCTTTGTCACCGATTCTGTTCATTACTTTCATGGACAGAATTTCTAGGCGCAGCCGAGGTGTTGAGGGGATCCGTTTTGGTGGCCTTAGGATCGCATCTCTGCTTTTTGCGGATGATGTGGTCCTGATGGCTTCATCAGATCGTGATCTGCGGCTCTCGCTGAAACGGTTCGCGGCCGAGTGTGAAGCGACCGGGATGAGGCTCAGTGCCTCCAAATCCGAGGCCATGGTCTTGAGCCGGAAAAGGGTAGAGTGCCTTCTCCGGGTCAGGGGGGTCGTCCTGCCTCAAGTGGAGGAGTTTAAGTATCTGGGGATCTTGTTCACGAATGAGGGACGAAGGGAGCGGGAGATCGACAGGCGGATTGGGGCGGCGTCTGCCGTGAAGCGGGCGCTGTACCGGTCCGTCGTGGTGAAGAGAGAGCTGAGTCAAAAGGCGAAGCTCTCGATTTACCGGTCGATCTACGTTCCCACCCTCATCTATGGTCATGAGCTTTGGGTCATGACCGAAAGAACGAGATCACGGATACAAGCGGCCGAAATGGGTTTCCTCCGCAGGGTGGCCGGGCTCTCCCTTAGAGATAGGGTGAGAAGCTCGGTCATCCGGGAGGGACTCGAAGTAGAGCCGCTGCTCCTCCACGTCGCGAGGAGCCAGTTGAGGCTCGGGCATCTGGTCAGGATGCCTCCTGGACGCCTCCCTGGTGAGGTGTTCCGGGCTCGTCCCACCAGGAGGAGGCCCCGAGGAAGACCCAGGACACGCTGGAGGGACTATGTCTCTCGGCTGGCCTGGGAATGCCTTGGGGTTCCCCCGGAGGAGCTGGAAGAAGTGGCTGGGGAGAGGGAAGTCTGGGCCTCCCTTCTGAAGCTGCTGCCCCCGCGACCCGATCCCGGATAACCGGAAGAAAATGGATGGATGGATGGATGGATAGTTTTATTTCTAAAACCATAACCAATGCCAATTTCTCTGCTTTGTTAGGGAGACTCTCACTTTTTCCATGTTGTGGATTTCATTGACATGGCTGTCTAACTGCGGTTCAAAGCATAATTTATATGCAAATGATTAATTAAGGGATGTCTACACCCATTTCTGGCTAAAGACAATAGCGGACGTCAGGCTTGTGCTTCTGGATAGACATTTACAGTGAGAGTATTTTCAATTTTAGAAAAGACAATAATGTGTGCAAAAATAATACTCATGCACATTTCTATATTTGCATTGGTTGCATTGTCTTAGTTTTGTGCATCAAAGCT